>CM046443.1:70173416-70903416 GCA_025506515.1 Flaveria trinervia
TCCATAAATGTAGCAGAGGCATTTGTCAAATCGAACGGCATCACTATGAACTCAAAATGCCCATAATGTATTCTGAAGCCAATCATTAGTAGGTATTGCTCCTTTACTTATAATTGATGATATAAGGATCTCAAGTCGATTCATGAAAACCAACTTGCTTTTAGTATTTGGTCGAGTAAATCATCAATTCTTGGAAGAGGTACTTGTTCTTCACCGTGAGCTTGTTTAGTTCTCGGTAGTTAATGCACATGTGCATGCTTCCATATTTCTTTTTCACGAATAACACCGGAGCACCCAAAACGAGATGCTTGGTCTAACAAAACCTTTGTTTAGCATTTCTTGTAGTTGGATCATAATTTGTTTCATCTTGGACATAGCTAATCAGTAAGGCACCTTAGCCACAAGTTGGGCTTTAGGCAATAGAAAATTTTGAAATTCTATCTCCCTGTCCGGTGGTACCGAGTAAGGTCTTTAGGAAACATGTTAGGATATTGATATACCACTAGGACATCCTCTAATCTAGGCATTAAAACACTGTCATCCTTGATGTACCCTAGGCAACACCATAATCACGCTTCATAAATATCTTGGCCTTTATCATCGATATGATCTTTGGTACACATGTAGTATTATCACCATAGACTGAGACGAGACTACCATTAGGGGCAAGTAGGCAAATCATTTTCCTTTGACATATGATATTGAACTCGTGAGCAATAAGCCAATCCGTCCCTAATACCATATCAAAACCACCTAATGTCATGATAAACAACTTAATAGGAAATCGATAATCCTCGAGTTCATACAAAAGTCATCAACTACATCAGTCACACACGTAGATCAGTCTGTATCGGTTTCTATTTTAAAGGTGTCATCTATTCTTTTAACTCTACTTTTTAACAAGGCACAAAAAGAGATAGATAAAAAGCTCTTGCTAGCATCAGAATCATATAATATAGAGGTAAGTATGTCATTGATCGGGGACATACCTGAAACAATGTCCAGATCACCTCAGCTTCCTCCTTCATGATGGTGCATGCCCATTCCTTTGCTTTAGGCTTCATCATGGTTGTCAGCAGCTCTTCTAGGACCAGCCATTCACCATCTTGGTTAATCTAAATGCATTCCTTTCGTGACCTATTTCCAAACAGTTACCATACTTTGTTCTTTTTGGGCAGTCTCGCGAGAAATGCTCAGATCATCCTCAATAATAACATTGGTTCATTCTGGCTCTACACTCGCAGGTGTTTGAGCAATTACATCTCTGACACAAATTTGCCTCCTCAACCTTGGCCTTCTTATCTTGGTGCCCAACCTTTGACTTCCCAAATTTCCTAGATGCCCCAACCCAGCTCCTCTTTAGTTCGCTAACCAGAAGTTCTCCAGCCACCATATAATCAAATACAATTCCAGTGCATTCCACCACAGACTAAAGTATCCAGGGTTTGCGGGCTTTCACATGAGTATGAATTTTCGGTTGCAACCTTAGAACATAGAATTTGATCCTTCTCCCCCTAGTTCCTACCACGTATGGCACTAGCCCGACCAATTCATTGTACTTGGCTATGTATTCCTATTGAATCCTTTCGCCAGTCTTCAATCCTAAGAACGCAGTTCCAACCATGTTAACCTTATGCCGAGGGTAAAATTTATTGCTGACCATCTACTTCCTCATATTCCTCTTCATTTTTTACACTGTCATCCACTAATGGAGTGCTTCAGATACAAATGATTGTACAACAAACTTAACAGCCTGGTCAGTTCGGTACTCACATATATCGATGACAACTTCCATGTTAGCAATTTGTTGGTAAGTAGCGATTGCATCCTTCCTCTCATCCAATCACAGAAAGTTACATTCTTTGAAAGCCATATAGTTACATGCTTTGGAGCGCTCTTTGTCAAAATCACCATTATCAACTTCTAGATTTGAAATGTCCTCTGGTTGATCATCTTTGCTTCCTTCACGTGACTTGTCTCTTGACCGACCAACATGCTACTTAACAACATTCTTGAATGTTTGGAAATGATTGAAGGCATCATGGTATGAACTTGATGGACCTTGTTCATTATTGCTTCATGAATAGGGGATTCCAAAATGAATTTTGCTTCCTCGTTGTTTCCATCATTTCTAATCTCAAGGTTCTTTTGAGTAGACGCCCTAGTTCTAGCCTTGTGGCTAATAGAACATTAGCACGACCACCATGTGAACCACCTCTAGGACCTTTTCTACTAGCCATTCTGCATGATACTGAACAATAATACCATCACTCAAGGCAATAGTTTAGATTATGATGAGCATAATATGTGCCTAACTAAAGTGGCAAGTTGTGCTTAGCTACTTACTCCACTTTCATGCTCTAAGCATTCCCTCTTATGCATAGTATTATGACTATATATTACATCTAAAGGTCATATAACATGGCACATTGAACATAGCATACACATATAGTAAGCATATAAACAAGTACTACATATGAAATTTATGTTAATCATTGTACCTTACTTACTTAGCATGAAGCAACCCATATTGGCATTTGTTATCATCATTAGCCCTATATACAGTTTAAGTCTAGGCATCTAAAAATGCCTAGGTATCTCAAACTAAAACTCTAATACCATAAGGCCTTGACCCCATACAAAATCATAGTTGGTTCCTTAGACATAACCATAATTCTTAAGCTGGAAATTTCATCAAAACATATTGTGTAAACCATAACCATTCATAAATCAAACATTAATATCAATATTTACATAGCATAATTTCATTTTCAAGTATTCATAACATAATAAAACTTTGCAATAGGATGCCAATCTCTAATTTCAAGAAATTCTTCATGCCTTATGTTGGACCAAAAGAACCAATGAGCCAAGATCAAAAAACCTCTAAGTCCCACATGATATCACAACAACTGCTGAAGGCTTCATCAGCGGTTCGACAAGTGCTGAAAACTCCAACAGCTGAAGATCAAGTACTACAGACTTCAACAACTGAAGAACACAAGTGCTGAAGCTGAACAGCTGAAGAACACAAGTGCTGAAGCTGAACAGCTGAAGAACACAAGTGCTGAAGCTGAACAGCTGAAGAACACAAGTGCTGAAGATCAACAACTGGTGTACAAAGTCTGAAGACAAAGACTGAAGACATCAGTTGATGATATCTACTGAAGTCATCAGATGATGAAACATCTGAAGTTCAAGTCTGAAGACCAAGTACTGAAGTTTCAGTAGTTTGTCACAACAGCTGAAGAGTACTTCTTCAGTAGTTGTGATATCAGTAGTTTTATGTTTTTACTTTTAGTAGTTTTGTAAAACGACTGAAGAGCTTGTTCTTCAGTCGTTGTAGTATCAGTAGTTTTATGTTTTTCAGTAGTTGTAGTAACTGATAACACTTAGTAATTTTGTAGAAGATGTCAGCTGTTTTGACATCTTCAGTAGTTGTGTTTCAGTTGGAATAATTATGTTAGATGTCACTATCAAGTTACATCAGCATACGTCACATCTCTTATATAAGAGGTGTCGACCTAATTGTAAGTGTGACATTCCGTTACCACGAAAGCGAATATTGAATGAAATTTATTTGCAGAATTCTCTCTATCTATAACCGTTTTTGTTCTTCATTGAATATCTTTTCGTTCTTGTGAATTGGCTAATTCATTGTTAGAATTCCGCTGCTATACTCTCTAATCAATTGAACATAGATCACTGATCCTAACAAGTGGTATCAGAGTAGGTTAATCATTGATCAATCTAACAATTGATCATTGAAACTACTAATTGATATCTATGTTTGATTGAATTAGCATATTCGTAAGAACTGGTTATAGATTATTGAATTTCTGACGCTTTCGTTCATTTATTTTGAGATCTCTCTTGGTTCAATTGGTTTTTGTGTTTTATTCTAAATCTGTTATAGCTTAATTGAATTTGATTGAATCTGAGATGACTACTCCTTCTAATGATCCTCACAATACCGGTTCCTCAACCAGCCTTCGATGCTGGTTAGGACCGAGTATAACATATGGCAGCGAAGAATGCTTCATCACCTGTCTGTTAACAGTTCAGGTTGTTGGACATCTGTGGTACATGGACCACATAAGCCTATGGTGAACAATCCGGAAACCAATCAAATGGTTCCGAAGAAGAAGGAACAATACTCTGATGAAGATCGGAAACTGTTTGAGATTGATGCTAAAGCCCATGGAATTCTGGCCATGGCACTGCCTAATGAAATCTATTCAGGGCTTATGCATCATGAAACTGCTCATGATCTTTGGAATGCCCTGAAGGAACAATTCGGTGGCACAGATGAGGTCTTAGCAAACAACAGAGAAATCCTTGCCAACAATATGAGACATTCTCTCATAGAAAGGGTGAGACACTCACTCAACAGTTTGAGCGTTTTTCCTGCTTGATCTATGAGCTAAAAATGGTGAAACAGGAATACACCAATAGCCAGATGAATAACAGGTTCCTTAGATCACTGCCTGAGAGATGGGACACATACACTATTGTCCTACGCTCCAATGCAAATCTGGATAGCCTATCTCTCACCCAACTTCATGGGAACTGCTTACATTCGAAAGAGAGATAGAGCAGAAGAGGAAACTGTCCTCATCAGGAAAGCTCACTGATGACTTTGTACTAGGGAATACTGCCTTGGTTGGTCATGATTCAAAATATGCTGCATCTCGAAAGCAATTATGATGAGCATATTGATTTCTCTTCAAATAGTTCTAATCATGAATTTGTTGGTATTAAGAGTCATTCTGGTAGTAATAGTGACAATCTATGCTTCATCATGGATGATTTGAAAGGAATTGCTGATGATGATTTAGAAGAGATGGATATTCTGAGCCAAATGACATTGATTAATATCAGATCTCAGAAGTTCTATAAGAGAACTGGCAGAAATTTCCTGGACTCTCTGGCAAAACCAAAGTTGGTTTTGATAAGAGTAAGTTGAGGTGTCACAAATGCCAAAGGCTGGGACACTTTGCAAGAGATTGTAGACTGGATCTAACTCTTCTGCACCCTTTGTGACTTTTCCTAGTACTAGTCCACAAAACAGAGGGCAACATCCTGCTGGTTCTGGTCATCATTCACATCCTAGATCTCCTGCATACTTTGTTCCCCAGGGTCAAATGTCATATCCTTATCCCTGCTATTATATGCCTCAACCAAATCCTGTTCAAGCTCCAATTGCATAACAACCACAAGCATTGCCTGAACCACAACCTTCCCAATCTCATCAACAAACTCAACCTCAACAACACAGCTTCTTCACCCCAGGAGTTGTTGACTGGAGCAGTTTACCAGATGACTTGTCTGGTCATGAACAACTGTTCTCAGGTGCTGGTCAACATGGTGGTGAAAGTCCCTTTGGAAATCTAGCTCTTATGGCTTTGGATTCTACTAATACTTCATCCACTAATGCCTCTACACCAAAGGTATCACAGGTATCCTCTAAGGCAAAAGCCAAATTATGTTCTGAAACATGTATAGCAACATTTGCATCTATTAGAGAAGCAAATGTAGCTTTAATCAACAAGAACATTGAGCTAGAACAAATAATTTCCAAAAGCAAAGCTGAATTTGAGTCTGTGCTTAATGACAAATGATGAGATTTACAAACTTAAATGCCAAATAACTGATGATAAGGCTAGGGAAGAGATACTTCTAGAGAAGTATAAGGATCTCAAGAAACCCTTGCAGTCACCCAGGTAGAGTGTGATAGATGGGTACAATCATGCAAAGGTTTTGAAATGCTTCTTAGTAAGCAATCTGCTTCCAATGTGAAGTTTGGCATTGGTTACAATCACACTGCTCCACCTACAGTTTTACTCCCAGAGCAGAGGTAGAATCTGATGGTGAGAGTAATAACCAATCCATTTCATCATGTGATCTACTTTCTGATTCAGCACTATCAGAAGTAGAAGTCAGCACCAAGCCCTCTCAGAACCTATCAGCTGATGTTGATGGTTCCACTGCTGACACTCACATGATCAATGAGTTGATCAACTCAGGAGTTAATTCTGAAAGTCCTGAAAGGACAAGAGAGCAGGATTTAACACCTGAAGTTCAAACTCCAACTACTGCCAGTACTGAAAAGAAGAAAACTGTCAGTAGAAAGAGTTTGAAGACTACTAAAGAGGAAGTCAAGAAAGCAAACAATGCTTCCAAAGCACTGAAGAGCAAGTCTTCATTGTTTCCATCCTCTTACAGATGATTGTTGGTACAAAAGAGGTTCCAACTCAAACATAAAGAGGAATTAAGAGAAAATGGTTAAAATGAAAACTGAGTTTGAGACCATATTTGTATCAGCAACATCAAATCCTGTAACCCTTAAGTCCACAAAGAAATCCAAAAAGGAAGGGGTTAAACAGGTAACAGCTGAGATTGCTCAGAAGAAGAAGGTGCAACATAGGAACTTATCAAACTCCACTGGCAATGTGTCTGATGAGCTGAAAGCTTTATCACAGAATCAGACACTGCTGGTTATGATGGTTCAACATCTATTGGAAGAGTTAACTAATTAGATGCTCCTATGTTAAAACCACAGAAAAGGAGGTCCAAGCCAAAGGATTCCTCTTCTGCACCATCTTCTTCCTCTCAGGCTGTTGTTTCCAATAAACCTGTTAGTTTACCATCTGTTGATGAGACCAGGCCCAAAACCAAAAAGGTTTGGGTCTCCAAAACTAACTGATTGTTTATTATTGCAGGGTTCTTCAACATGCCAAAGTAGTATCTGGTATGTAGACAGTGGGGGATCTATGCACATGACTGGGAACAGCTCTCTTCTTCATGACTACTCTCAAGGAAAGAAGGGGTTTGTTTCTTTTGGCAATAATGCTAGGGGTTACATCATTGGCAACGGCTTTGTCTCCAATGGAGAAATAAATTTTGATGATGTTAATCATGTGGAAAATCTCAAGTACAATCTCTTGAGTGTTAGTCAAATGTGTGATAAAGGCCATGTTGCTCTTTTCACCAGTCAGAACTGTAGGATTCTGTCATCCAAAGTTCTGCATTTGATTGATAAGGTGTTGGATGATCACACTCTCCTGAGAGCCAATAGGACAGGAAGAGTGTATGCCTTAGATCTTTCCAAGAAAATAGATCTCAAAGGCAATCCTTGCCTATTTTTCAAAGCCTCTTCTCAAGAATCTAAACTGTGGCACAGAAGGCTGGGTCATGTAAATTTCAAAAACATGAATCAGCTAATCCATAATAGTTTAGTTAGAGGCTTACCATAAAGGAGTTTCACTGTGATGAAACCTGCACTGCTTGTTTAAAAGGAAAACAGCACAAAGTCTCATTCCTCCTATTGAAGAGCCTAAGTCCACTGCCTGCTTGCAATTACTGCATATGGATCTATTTGGTCATGTGAGAGTAATGAGCATGGCAAAGAAGAAATACTGTCTGGTAATTGTGGATGATTACTCCAGATTTGTATGGACTTTCTTTCTACACTCAAAGGATGAGGTTGCTCAGAAGATTATTCACTTTGTGTTGTATGTTGAGAAGCAGTATTCCCTTCCAGTCAAGTGTATTAGAAGTGACAATGGAACTTAGTTCAGAAACCATACACTTGATGACTTCTATCTTTCAAAGGGAATCAAAAGGCAGTTTAGCATACCAAGGACTCCAGAACAAAATGGAGTAGTGGAGAGAAAGAACAGGACCCTAATTGAAGCTGCAAGGTCCATGCTGGTTGACTCTGGTTTGCCACTGACCTTTTGGGCTGAAGCTGTTAACACAGCTTGCTATGTGCAGAATAGAGTCTTAGTAAATCAGAGGTTGATGAAGACTCCATATGAAGTTCTCCATCACTTGGCTCCTTTAATTTCATTTTTCAAAGCATTTGGGTGTCCCTGTTTTATTCTCAACACAAAGGATCAACTCCAAAATTTGATCCTAAGGTGGATGCAGGGTATTTTGTTGGTTATTCATCTACTTGCAAGGCATACAGAGTCTTCAACTGCAGAACAAGATAGTTGAAGAGACTTTGCATGTGAAGTTTAATGAATCTCCTTTGGACAAGATTCCACAAAACCCTGTGGAGTTGTTTGATTTGGACATACTGCAATATGTTCCTTATCAATCTCCAGCTGTTGCAGATCATGTGGATAAATCATCTTCTGCAGCATGTCTTCCACCTGGTGGTATTGATGATGATGATGATAATATCAATACTCACCTATTCAAGTTTAGTGACTAACTGCCTGTGTCTGCTAAATTTGATGTTCCTATAGCTTCAGCAGTTCCATCCACAACAAATGCTGATGAGATCTCTGATTCCTCTACATCTTTTGAGTTACCATCTAATTCTTGGTTTCAAGAGTCTGCATCAACATCTGCTGCTGCTGAAGGTCCTACAAACACTTGCACAGATCTCATTGTTTATCAAGAACTGAGAAGAATCACCCCATGTCTCAGATTATTGGTGATATCAATGCTGGTGTTTCAACAAGAAGTCAATTGTCTAACTTCTGCTTCTATGCTCTCTTCATCAGTCAGCTAGAGCCAAAGAACTACCATGTTGCTTTGAGAGACAATGGATGGGTTGAAGCTATGCAGCTTGAGCTACTTCAGTTCAAGAAACACAAGTGTGGGAACTGGTTCCTCTTCCCCAGGTAAGTGTGCAATAGGCACTAAATGGGTGTTTAGGAATAAAACTGATGAAAATGGGCTTATTGTTAAGAACAAGGCTAGACTGGTTGTACAGGGGTTTTCACAAGAAGAAGGTATTGACTATGATGAAACCTTTGCCCCTGTATCAGACTAGAGGCAATCAGATTTTTTTTAGCCTATGCTACATTCCACAATCTTAAAGTTTTTCAAGTGGATGTCAAAAGTGCATTTTTATATGGTAAAATAAAGGAAGAAGTTTATGTGTGTCAACCACCAGGTTTTGAGGATAATAAACATCCTGAATGGGTGTATAAACTTGATAAGGCTCTTTATGGGTTGAAGCAAGCCCCTAGAGCCTGGTATGAGACACTTTCCACTTTTCTTCTTAAGAATAATTTCACTAGAGGCTCCATTGATATAACTTTGTTTATTAAGAAGGTGGACCAGCATAAGCTACTTGTTCAGATTTATGTTGATGATATCATTTTTGCATCCTCTGATCCCCAGTTGTGTGATGATTTTACAACATTAATGAAAAAGAGGTTTGAAATGAGTGCAATGAGAGAATTACAGTTCTTTCTAGGCTTGCAAATTAAACAAAAGGCTAAGGAACCTTTATTCATCAGTCAAAATATACAAAAGATCTTTTGAATAAGTTTGATTTACAAAACTGTAAGCCCTGTTCTACTCCTATGTGCAACACCACACAACTGGATGCAGATCAGAAAGGTAAAGCTGTTGATGAAACACTTTACAGATGTATGATTGGGTCCTTGATGTATTTAACAGCTTCTAGACCAGATATTATGTTTGCTACATGTGTTTGTGCTAGATTTCAGGCTGCTCCTAAAGAGTCTCATTTGATTGCAGTCAAGAGAATCTTTAGATATTTGCAAGGTACATAATCTCTAGTTTATGGTATTCCACTGGACACTCTTGCAAATTAGTTGCTTTTTCAGATAGTGACTATGCAGGGTGCAAGTTAACTAGAAAGTCAACTTCTGGTGGTTGTCAATTCCTAGGCAACTGTTTGATTTCTTGGCAGAGTAAGAAACAAACATCTGTTGCTACATCAACCGCTGAAGCCGAGTACATTGCTGCTGCAAGTTGCACTTCTCAGTACTCTGGCTTCAGAACCAACTTCTGGATTATGGCATTACAGACTAAGACTCCATTATTAATGGACAGTGCTTCAGCTATGTGTATTGTCAAAAATCCAGTCCAGCACTCTAGGACCAAACATATAGAGATCAGACATCACTTTATTCGGATTGTTTTGAAAAAGATCTGATTGATCCTAAGTTTGTGCCTAGTGCGATGACTTGCAGATATTTTTACTAAGTTTGTGCCTAGTGCTGATGAGCTTGCAGATATTTTTACTAAGCCTTGGATAGTTCTACTTTCCAAACCTTGTGTTAAGGCTTGGTATGCTGCAGCTAGAATAAGTGACAACTACTGATGATTTCAGTAAAAAGTACTGGTGGTCATTGGTAACCATGTAACATATAAGTACTGATGAGTCCTTTCACCTTCAGTAGTTTTTATAACTACTGATGGCTAAATGCCTCACAAGTACTGAAGTACTTTATCTGTTCTAACTACTGATGTAGTTACAACTACTGATATAGTTACAACTACTGAAATCAGTACAAACAGATAAGTACTGACGTCCTATGAAACACCTGAAAAGCAGATGCAAAGTCTGATAAGTGTTAGGACAGTATGAAACAATGAAAGGCTATGAATTGAAGAAAACTACTGAAGAGAACTTTCTCTTCAGTTGTTTCTACAACTGCTGTTTCACTCTAAACACTGACGCAAAACCATGTCTTCAATAGTTTTATAACTACTGATGACTAACACCAAGTCTTCAGCTATTTACAACAACTGATGACAAAACCACTGTCTTCAGTAGTTTCACAACTACTGATGACAAACACCAAGTCCTCAGTTGTTTCATCATCTGAAGTCAAAACGATGGCTTTCAGTAGTTTTCTAACTACTGATGCCTAAAACCACGACTTCAGCTGTTTCAACGTCTGAAAGGGTAATACCATGTCAACAGTCGGTTTAAAACTACTGGACTAACACCAAACCCTTCAGTCATTTTCACCACCCCTACCCTATAATACCTGTCCTCTTCTCTAAATGTTTCATTAGCCGTTTTTTCTGAACTTCTCTCTCTCAAACATGGCGACCATGAGTCTGAAACCATGACAAAACTGCGTTGCTTACCTTACAAAGTCGGCTTTCTGGAATAAATATGATAATGCCATTGACTTAATGGTGGATTCCCCATATCGCACAGCCTTTCTCTGAATCCAACCATCTACCCTGAATCCCTCAGTCATTCTGGTCAAATGCTTTTGTTCATACTGATGAGTCTACCGGCCAGATCTCTGTTCGGTCCTTGTCAACCAGAACCAGTGGTCGTTACCGCCGACATCATTCGTCAGGCATTACACTTACACGACTCCACCGCTGTGACTGCATACCCAAAAGGCATAACATATATGTCATTTATCAATCATGGGTATGAAGGTGATCTTCGGGCTACAACCGTTCTAAAGAAACATTTCCATGATGCTGAGAAAGTTATTTTTCACATGGTAAATGTCTGCTTAGCCTCCAAGACATCTTCTTGGGATCAAATGTCATCCCAATGGCAACAGGTATTGTATTCTATTCTAGAACACCAACCGCTAAATTTTTCTGAAATCGTGTTTCTAGAAATAAGAACTTGGCTCAGAAACCTGTGGCAAACCGATGGCCATTATATCCCAGGTTTCTGATGGCCATTATTTTAGATGAATTAAAACTGATGGCCTTGTTGGCCTTGGAGTCCCTGCACCAGCTGTTTTGGCTGAGGTATACTCTAGGCACAACTCAGACCTTACACTCAAAGAAGCTGCCCGAATGCTAAAGCCCCAGCACAGGGAACCTACAGCTTCCTCCACCAGAACCAAAGTCCCCACTAAACCAAAACCAAAACAACCCAAAACAGCTATTCAGGAGATGAGCCCCCTGAAGATGCTCCTGTACCATCAATGCAGGATTACTTGCTGGTTTAAACCCCCCAGCAGTATCAGAGACTCACCAGCCATAGCCGCTCAGATTCCTCTCAAAAGAGCCTGTAGCCACCACACAAGGGGTACCCACACATCTGGGATCTTCCTCACTTGAGGAGATTGCCATTGAAGAGCACCATCCCCCACAGGTGCACACTGCTTCTACCCCATCTCCCCATGCAACCGCCCCCCAAAGTCTAACCATAATTATTGCAAACGTGCTGACTTAGTTGCATGCCTCTCCTCCTCCCCAACACCCCCACCCACAAAGGGGAGAACCACAGACATTGAGGAAGAGGATCATCATGCTTCTGACAACCCACAACACCAGGGTTACAAGTTCTATCTCCTAGTGGGATAGGGAGATTAGAATATCTAGTGAGGCTGCCACCTCTTCTGCATCAGCACATGATCAGAATGAGGCTGGTAACATTGCTAAGACCTCACTAGAGGCAACAGCTGATGAAGGACATAGTCCTGAGGCTGGAAGTCCCCAGTTCCAAGAAAAAGGGGCACATGCTACAACTGGTCTACACCCAGTGCATGTACATCCTGCTCCAAGCAGGAGGTCAGGTGATTCAGCTTCTGCTGATGATGACCTGGGCTTTTTCTATGACGTTCTAGCCCACAACACCATCCTGGAGGCTGAGGTAAGCAGACTACAAGAACTGCTTGCCAAGAAGTCTCAGGATGAAAGTCCATCTGCCCCCACCAACCCACAGATAGCACCTTCATTTGAAGGTTCCCCCAACACTTTACCCTCTCACTTCACTGAGCCTCCAGCTTCTGCTTTTGGCACTATCTCTCCGGGACAGAACCCCCAGAGCAGATGGTTGCTGTATTCCAACAGTCCCTCCCTCTCATCACTCCTCATCAATGAAATTGTTTATAAAGCCATTGATGAGAGGATTTCCTCAAGTCTACAACCACTCATTGATGATGTTGTGCACAAGAAACTTTCTGCGGTACAAACCCCTGTCTCCAATGCATCCAAAAAGGGGGAGAGTACTGCAGTGAAAGAAAAGAAGAGAAAAAGAACTGAGGATGAGAAGGCACAAGACAAAACCCAGGAGTTGGAAAAAGAAAAGCAACAACAACTGATCACTTACAAAAGAAAGAAAAGTGCTGGTGATCAAACTAATGCTGAAGAACAATCCTTGGAAGAGCTAGTAAAAGATGCAGATGACACACACAGTCGATCCATGGACAAAATCAATGAGCAACTCTTGAAGCAAGGCTTTGACACAGCCACACTAGACAGTGAGATCAGGAGGTTGGAAGTGGAGGAAATTCAAACCAGATGGGCTGGGTATGATGTACTGGAAAAAGAGAGATTGGAGATCATGATTCGTTTCATTGCCAAATACTTAGGAAGATCTTTGATGGAGATTCGTTCATGGACCAGAGACAGTATTTGGCTATAGCCACCAGAATCTGTCTGTCTGAGCAATTTCATAAGGGGATTATCATTGAAGCACTTGATGAGGCTGGGGCTTGAAAAAGGTTTGAGATGGCAAGACTTACAAAGGCCAAACTCACAACCAAAATGCTTGAACAACCTTCCCTATCACCCACTCAAAATAGCCTACCCCTCAAATCTCCAAACCAATCTCAAAGCCCAAATCCAAACATCCTCAATCTTCAAACCAATTCCTTTACCAACCCAACCATCATCCAGTGATGCACCTAGAAGGAGGAGAAGGGTGCTGAGGATAGAAGAAGATGAAGAAGAAGAGGATGAAGATGATAGTCTGCCACTCTCTGCTGTTCTAAAGCTACTAGAACCCAGGAGTCAACCCATGATCACACCTAACTCTCAAAGGGAAATGGTTAGAGTCAAGATAAAAGATGAAGAACAGCAGAAGCAGCACGATGAGCAACTACTGAAGATGGTTGACAAGGAATTTCCTCAGTCATCATCTATACAAGCTATGAAGGGCATGCTCAGAGGCTGTACACTCTCAGACACACATTTCAGTATCAGAAGGAGAGAGTGAGAGTATGGCCAGACCCCAAGGTGAGTTCTAGAATCCACAAAAGATCCATTCCACATAGATACAATGGCCAGGTCAAAAAAAATAGACTCTACAATCATGCTGGCCATTGTAGTCTCACCATGGAAATAATTGATGAATTCAAGAAGGCTCATCAATCAAAAATGACCCCTCAAGCCTTACTGGAAAACAAGATGATCAAAAAGGGTTATTATATAAAAGCTTGAAGACATCAAGAAGAATGAGCTCCAGTACTCCTGAAGGCACTCATCCTGATGAATTTGTCTATAGGGAGGTAACTACTGTGGAGTTGAAGAATGGCAGGACTGTGAAGTACTTATCTGAGTACTATGGTCCAGAGTTCTTCTTTGAAGGAGGAGTAGAAGAACTCTCCAAGGAGGAACAAGTTGTTCTCCTTGAAGCCTATGTTCGAGAGTCATACAACTCATTATGGGGAAGTAAATCTCATGAATGGGATAACAACTCTGTGTCCAGTTCCCCAAAACAGAGTTTCCATTCATACCTTGCCAAACAGATCTCTGAGATTTCTTCCCAGGCCGGAGCTTATATGGGTCATCTTCTCTACTGATCAAGAAGGAAAAAGACCAACCTTTTGGCCAACAATAAGTGGGAAAATAAATAAATAGAGTTTTGGCTGCATTGGTTCAGGGGGAGTTTGTTGGAACAAAAGAACCAATGAGCCAAGATCAGAAAACCTCTAAGTACCACATGATAT
The DNA here is from genome assembly GCA_025506515.1 of Flaveria trinervia. Classification (NCBI taxonomy): domain Eukaryota; kingdom Viridiplantae; phylum Streptophyta; class Magnoliopsida; order Asterales; family Asteraceae; genus Flaveria; species Flaveria trinervia. Next base: position 70,187,849 of record CM046443.1, read on the forward strand.
CACAACAACTGCTGTAGGCTTCATCAGCAGTTCGACAAGTGCTGAAAACTCCAACAGTTGAAGATCAAGTACTGAAGACTTCAACAGCTGAAGAACACAAGTGCTGAAGCTGAACAGCTAAAGAACACAAGTGCTGAAGCTGAACAGCTGAAGAACACAAGTGCTGAAGCTGAATAGCTAAAGAACACAAGTGCTGAAGATCAACAACTAGTGTACAAAGTCTGAAGACAAAGACTGAAGGCATCAGCTGATGATATCTACTGAAGTCATCAGATGATGAAACATCTGAAGTTCAAGTCTGAAGACCAAGTACTGAAGTTTCAGTAGTTTGTCACAACAACTGAAGAGTACTTCTTCAGTAGTTGTGATATCAGTAGTTTTATGTTTTTACTTTTAGTAGTTTTGTAAAACGACTGAAGAGCTTGTTCTTCAGTCGTTGTAGTATCAGTAGTTTTATGTTTTTCAGTAGTTGTAGTAACTGATAACACTTAGTAATTTTGTAGAAGATGTCAGCTGTTTTGACATCTTCAGTAGTTGTGTTTCAGTTGGAATAATTCTGTTAGATGTCACTATCAAGTGACATCAGCAGACGTCACATCTCTTATATAAGAGGTGTCGACCTAATTGTAAGTGTGACATTCCGTTACCACGAAAGCGAATATTGAATGAAATTTATTTGCAGAATTCTCTCTATCTATAACCGTTTTTGTTCTTCATTGAATATCTTTTCGTTCTTGTGAATTGGCTAATTCATTGTTAGAATTCCGCTGCTATACTCTCTAATCAATCGAACATAGATCACTGATCCTAACACCTTAAAGCCAACAACTCAGCTACACTTGGATTTACCTAACATGCATATCAAAATTCAACGTTGCTGAGTGAGATCTAGCCTTATAACTAATAAAGTAATTAATACTTTGAAACCATAGAAGATATAACATATCATTTGACTTAGATGACAAAACTCATTATCCTATGAACCTTCTTACAAATGCATACATCATTCATGCTTTTCAACAAGACAAGCTAATAAAACACTAGGCAAAACATAACCATGCAAGGCACTAAGCTAGACAGGTCTAGTAAACCATGCATTGCACATAACAAGTAAGCAAAGAATCGATGCAGTGCAATAAACAAAAGCAATCTGAGAACCAATGCAATGCACTTAAGCAGAGAAAGCTAAGAACCCATACAATGCACTTAAGTAAAGCAAGCTGAGAATCCACACAATCTTAGCAAGGCAAGCTGAGAACCCATGCATTGCACTAAGGAAGGCAAGCTACTAAGCTCTTAAAAAAGAGGAAAAAATAAAATGTTTTCTTAAGTTTCTTTTAACCTTGGTCATTTACAAATGTGTAACTAGTCATGAATTCTACATTAGGGTTGTCATGAGTGGGAATATTTCTAAGTTAAACACATGCGGGTAACAATTGGATCATATGTGGCTGAGTGAACAAGTGCGGTAAAAGTTGGATCATATGTGGTAGAGCTAAAAAATACGGGTGACTAACAAATCATATGTGGCTGAGTGAATAAATGCGAGTAACAATTAACTTTTTATGTGGCTGAGTACCTTACTTATCCACTAAAAAGTCACTAATACGACAGTATGGTTAGGCAGATGTGGGTTACAGTTAACTTATGCGGCTAAGTACCTTTACTCATCCACATTTCTTTACTTAGTTAATAAATGACTAATGCATCTGAAAGGTTAGGTAAATGCAGGTTATGGTTAACTTATGTGGCTAAGTACCTTTACTCATGACTTAGTCAATAAGCAACTAATACGGTTGAAGGGTTAGGTAAATGTGATTTATCTTAACTCTACATTTTTACTACTTTAGCTTGTTGCGGGGAACATTCTTGATTACACCATTATGTTTCTTTGAAAATCATTAAATTACTTATGTGTACCATTGGGTTTAGACATAGACTTTGAATAAAACATAGACATATTATAACATCAACAGTAGAAAGTGAAGGTAGTAAGTTTATTTTGGATAACACTAGATCTATACATAAACATGTTTAAGCATGCATATCTACCCTAAAATTAGTGAAAAGAATAAAACTTGGGACGTTCTAAAACTCAACTTTCAAGCTAAGGCACCCTAGAACCACGAAGCTAAAACCTTATATTTACATTCATGCACACATAAAGGTGTTAACTTAACCTTTCAAGTGTTTCTAAAACATCATAATAACATATATGCATGATTGATATTGGTCTCACAAGACAAGCTTGTCTCTCAGACTCACTTAATCTCACTCGATTAATGAAGTAGAATTTCTAACTATTTTGACAAATAATATAATAAGGTAATGACACATGAATGGTTTTTCAAGACACTTGTATATATTACTTTTAAACTCAGTGTTAGAAGTCTCTTACAAGCATAGCATAATGAGTTACAAAAAGAAACTATATATACTACTATCTACAGCTGGTTATACTTGGATAACTAGCTAGAATTTACAACTAGACAAATACTACATTGGTGAAAGTAAAGCATCTAAGATAAAATGTGATCCTAGATTAGGTAGTCATGACATGTCCATGAGTTATCTTTTATCACGAACTAAAGATGGTAACTGTACAAATTGATAAAGGGTGAATAGTTGATCAACGTATGATCAACTACGCCCACTGGTTCGTGGTTGGTTCTTCTAAAGCTTCAGAAGAATAAGTTCTTCCGAAGCCATTTACACTTCGAAAGAATCAACTTCTTCCAAGTCTTTTGCTAGTCTTCATGACTTTGTTCTTCAGAAGACTTTGTCTTGGATCTTCTAAGTGTGTATACTTCGGAAGGAGAACTACTTAGTCTATAAAACTGAGTTTTTTCTTTGGAAGTTATTCATACTCAAGCTTTGGAAAATCCTTGACTTGTATTTGGAAGAGCAGATTTGTCTTTGGAAGACCTCTTCAATTGTTCTTTAAAATATTCTTAGTGTTGTTTTGGTTGTATCAGCCTCATATGATCCAACAAACTTCCCTTAGGCTGATGCTTCCTAAACTTCACTCCTTCTTACTCCTTAGAGTCTTCAATAACAAGGAAAGAAAATATTTGTCTATCTTTTTGTTCTTCCCTGATGTGGTGGTGATGAGCATGGTTAAGTCATTCATGGATAATAAGTCCAATCTGTAGCTCTGAATGACATGTACACTTTGTTGTGTCCCTCTGAAGAGAGTTAGTTGATAGGAACTATAGTTATATTCCCATCTAATTATAGGATCCGAAGCTATGCCTTCAACCATTTGTAGGAATTTTCTTTCTTTTATGGTTGCACCTTTTTCTTCTTCCTTAGCTCTCATCTTCAACTCTTCTTGAGTCTTGGTTTTCTTTGTAAGCTCAACAAGATGAAGACTGCTTAGATGATTTCTGATCTGAGCAGCATTATAAGAGTTGGAGGTGATGGAGAATAGTTTCTTTGCTAACTTAGTAATGTCAACTCTTCTGGTGTGTAGCAGAGATGGTGTATCAAGTTTGTCTACTTGACTATTCTCCCTTTCCATAGCAAAGCTGTGTGAAGGATCATCGAACCTCCACCAGACAATTTGCTTTCTAGGATTGAGGGGCTTAGTTGGTAGCATGTCCTCTTTCCTAGTGTCTAGTAGAGTCACCAATCTCCTTCTTAACTTCTTCTCTTTTTCTTGAAGTATGTCTGAGTTGGTTGCATGAAGTTGGAGAGCTTGCTCCACTGTTCCCTATAGCAGATCAGGGAATGCATCTCATGTGAGGGAACAGGAAGAACCACTAATGTATTTCAATTAATTGAATCTTCCTCACAAGAGATATGTCTCGGAGTTATGTAGTTGATGAGCTTCCTTTTGATATCCTTGAATTCTTCTAAGGACACGGGGTTAGATGTATTAGAGGATGGTTTGGGTAATGATTGGGTTCATGGTTGTGTTTTGGGCTTAAAGATAGGTGGTAGTGGTGGTTGTTGAGAAGTAGTGGGTGAGGATCTAGGTAAGGCTGATGGTGTGGGTTTGTGGGTGTAAAGTAAAGTATTTGGTGCGGTTTTGATGGGAAAAGGGACGGTTCAGGAGTTGGTTTTATAGGTTATAGTTTAGGTGCCATCCTCTAAACACCTGGTCCTTGAGTTACCTCATGCCTTCTTCCTTAGCAAATGTCAGCCTTGATGTCACTGACATGTCACTCTAGGGTCTTTTCAGACATGGGACCTACTTGCCTGCCGGTGAAGCCGTGGGCTTTAAAATAGGCTTTCATCCAAGCGTTATCTCCCACTTTCTTTGCAGCCACAAGTTATGCATCTTTCTCCTTCTTCTTCTTCTTCTTCTTCTCCTTAACCTCTCCTTGTGAAGTTAATCTTAGGTTCAATAAATACCTTAGTTGACCAACTTTCTTCTTAAAGGTAGGTGGTGCACTTAGCCTTTGAAAATCTTCAACTCCAATGTAGGCAATAGCCATATTAAGGGACAGTTGTTCAAGGGAGGAGCATATAAAAAATTTGGTTAAAAATCTGATAAGGTCAATAAGCATCCTTGGATCCACTTGAATAGTAATAGGAGGTGGTTGAGGGAAGATGGTTTCCTAGTGTTGCTGTGAGGGATAGAATGAAGAGATGGCATCAAGGGAAGTGGTGATGGCAAGGCTGGGTTTCACATGTCTTTGTTTCTTTACATTCTCCCCCTTTTTGGAAGCATCATCTTAAAAAGTAGATGAGCAAGAGGAAGAACTTAAAGAAATCTGAATTGGTACATGCCTAACAGACTTCTCAATCTATTTCTCAGCAAGTTGAGTCTTGAGATTTTCAATTTTAAGTTGCTAAGTAGCATACCTATTCTTTAAAGTCTTAAAATTTGATTCAAGATTTGAGACTTTAGAAAGTAGGTCTCTAGTTGTAAGTTGTAGACTTACCTCATCTTATTTTGTAGAATCACTGGGAGATGAGATAACATACCTAGTATGTTCATTATCACCACTAGTTGTGGTTTCTTGGTACCCTGGTTTCCCTTGCATACTGATGTCTCTCTAAGAGGCATCATGAGTCACCTACACTTCAGTTAGACTCACCTTAATTTGGTCTAGCTAATGTGGGCTAGATATCAGAGGTTCCCTGAGGCTCAGTTGATCTTGAGAGTGGTGAGGTAAATTAACATCATGGCCTTGATGAAACAAGATAACCTCATCAGATTGGGTTGATAGGTCCAGAAAGGATACAGAGGTTATAGATAACGACCCGAGATCTTGGTCAACACCTAATGATTCCTCTACAATATCAGTTGATCCAATAATGTGGCTATCCTTTTTTGGCTACTGAAGGGAGTGTTGAGTTTCTCCATGAGGGCTTATGGCTTGGGTTGCGGGCTTATCAGGTTGAGACTGAGGAGACTCAACACTGATATTCAGGTCAATAGAGGAGAATGGTTGGACCTCTAGCTGAGTGGGAGCCTAGAGTTCCACTCTAGCCTTTTTGGATTGAACAAAGGGGGCTTGTTCACTAAAAATAGATTTAACAAGGGTTCGTTTGGGGCGTCTTTGGTGGGAAGAAGTGATTGGAATTATAGTGGTGGTGGCTGGTGTGGGGTCATCACCTACTAGGTCTACATAGATGTCACCAAGAGCCATTGGCTCAAGCATACCTGGAAGGAGATTAGTAGACCTTCCGGTGAAGTTGGTGGACACCTTCTTTAATGTTTTGAAGATGTTAGGCCCTTTGTGAGGGACTAGTAGAATTGTACTTTTTCCTAGTCAAGCTCACAGTTGATTATGTGCTGAATGAATTGGGGATACATATAAAATGGATCCATGGTGAGATTACCTCTTAGATTCTTCAGCACATATCTGGAGTAGATAAAGCGGAGGACTTTTACTAACCCATGTACTAGGTTGCCTAGATCATATGGGATTTGATCCTATCTCCCTAAGTTGTTGGATAAACAGTGTAGGAAAATGTGTAGAAAGAACTTCTGGTTGTATGAGAAATTGAACTTGTAAACTGTAGACTTGCTCACATATCCGCTATATCCCATTTGGGTGTAGTTATCCTCTAAATCAGACTTGGGGAATTCAATAGGGGCTTCTTCATCATGGAATTCTAGATGCTCTCTGATTTTGGTTTCACTTAAAATGATCTCCTGTCCATAGATCCTTGATCTAGTATCCCTTTCACCAATGAGCGTTTCACTTTGACCATTGGCCAATAATTTGGCCATGTGGTTTGAGTAGATGGTAGGCTTAACAGTAAGGGCAGTGAAATATATGGATTGTGATAGAAATTGGACAATGGGAGCAAAATTGGCATCCTTTAAAGAATCGTGGATGAGACTTGGTTGTGTTGGGGATTCAAGGCCAGTGTTGTGCGAGTGTTGTTTCATTGAAGGAATTTGAGAATGAATGAAGAAGGAGATAATGAAAATTTGGGGGATTTTTGCAAAGGTAAATAAAGTAAAGAAAGAGAGTTGGAAGTTTTTAAATGGGGGTAAAAGATCAAACTGATAAGGTGAAAGTACAATTTAGCTTTCGATTTGACAAGTGCGGTAAGATAAACAATTTAAAATATTCCAACAATAATCAATAAAGTCTTCCAAAGCCACTTTTACTTTTGAAAGCAAACCATGTCTCAAAGACAAATTTGCTTTTGAGAGTAAAGTCTTATTCCGAGAAGTGAAGTTAGTAAGCTTCAGACGTGGATTTGATCTATGATAAAATTCTCATATGGGGCGAAAAACTCTTTGGAAAAGAATACAGGTGTAGAGAAATTTTCCTTCAAAAGATAGATAAAGATCTCTTCCGAGAGTAAATTTCTATTCGGAAGAATTCACACTTAGAAATTTGAAGAAAAACTTTTGTAACAAGTCATAGATTGTGTAAAAACAATATAGACAAGACATATTTTAAAAAGGTTTCAAAAGAGATTTACTAATCAATGTTAATCATCCTAATGGCTATGATTAAATACTGAAATATTTGTTCATCAAAAGATTTGGTGAACAAATCAACATATTGTTCATTTGAATTTACGTTACCTACTTTGATTAAATTTTTCTCATGAATATCTCGAATGAAATGGTACCTGATGTCAATATGCTTCGTCTTGGAGTGCTTGACCGATTTCTATGATAGAAATTGCTCTATTGTTGTCTATGTGGATAAGAGTCTCCATGAAGTTGAAACCATAGTCTAACATCTAATTTTGAATCTATAGTAGCTAAGCACATCAGCTTGTCGAAGTAATGTATTTAGCTTTAGTAATTGATGTAGAGACACATGATTACTTCTTACATTGCTAGGAGATGATTCTTCCACCAAGAAATTGGCATCCTCCTGATAGGGATTTCTTGTTAATGTTGCAGCCATCATAATCACTGTCACTGTAACCATAAAGATTGAAATCCTTATTCTTAGGATACCAAAGACCTAGTTTGGGAGCTCCTTTGAAATATCTAAGAATTCTCTTGACAAAAATTAAGTGAGAAACCTTAGGAGCAGCCTGATATCTAGCACGATGCAAGTTGCAAACATGATATCAGTTCTGCTAGTAGTGAGATATATCAGAGATCCAATAATTGCCCTCTACAAATGCTGATTAGTATCCTCCCTCACATAATCAGGACAAAGATTGTGATTTTTGGTTTACAATCTTTTATTCCTAATGATGATCTCAATTGGATAAGTGTTATGTATCCTGAGCCTAGGAATCATTCTAGTTGCATAGATAGATCTAAGTTGGAAAAGTTTTGCTTAGGATTTTGAACACCATTTCCAACTGATATCTCATGTTCATTCAATGAGGACTGATTGAATGAATGTGTGACAACATCAATGGTATTTTGCTATGAAGCAGCATCAGCAGTTCCCTATTCCTCCAAATCACTATCTTCATCAGCTTGGTGTTGAATGCTAGAAATGTCAGTTGATGAGTTTAAAGGCTCACTTGGCTAACAACTTACTGAAGCCCCATTATTTTCTGAGATGTTCAAGCTTTCAGGACTTTTAGTAGTGGGAGCTTGATCTTCATGACTTATTGGAGAAATTAGAATAGGTATGGGTAACTCAAATAGTTTATCATCATAGGAGTCACTTTGAGTTCCTGTTCCAAATAAAACATTCTCACCAAATGGTTTAAAATAGTATGGAAACAATTTTAAGTCAAAATTATGATAAGGACCATTTCCCTTAACAAAAGGAGTGTGCCCATTGACAACAATGTTGGATGATTCCTCAAATTAATTTTTAATGTTATATACTCTATAAACAATAAAGATTGAGGAGTATCCAACAAAAATAACATCATCCGAATTTTCGGCAAATTTTGCTAAATTGTCTTTTGTGTCAAGTATGATACACCTACTACCAAAGGACCTAAGAAAGCCAGTGAACGGTGGCCTGTTGTTCCATAGCTCACAAGGGGTATTTACATAGGGCTTAACAATAAGAACCCTATTCTGCACCTAGCTTGTAGTGCTGACTTCCTTCGCACAGAAAGTTTGAGATAGCTTTGAATAAGCTAACATAGTTGTTGTAGCCTCAATAAGTGTCCTATTCCTCCTCTCAGCAACACCATTTTGTATTCTCTGGCAATCCCTTTTGAGTTGCAGCATGAGTCAAGAACTTGATTCTTAAAATCAGTCCCTTGATAACTTTTAATGATTTTTACCTTATGATCAATATGATTTACAATTTTAAGAATAAAAGATTTTAAAGTTTTAGTAGTTTCATGTTTAGTTTTTAAAGAGGATACCAATGTAAATCTTGTAAAGTCATAAACAATCACAAGGCAATATGCTTTCCTTCCCATGCTCATTGTACTTGTGGGACCAAATAGATCAATGTGCAATAAGTGTAATGGGGTGGTGATAGACTTAACCTCTGTGGATTTATGAGATACCTTGTGTTGCTTCCCTTTCAGACAAGCAACATAATTATCTTTACAGAAAAATTCATTTTTAGGCACACCATGTACCGAGTTATTTTTGACCAATTTGTTCATGGTTTTAAAATTAACATGGCACATTCTTTTATGCCAAAGAGTTGACTTATCACCATTGGATACACTACCTTTACAAGAAATGTATCCTTCGGCTTCATATCCAAAACTTAATAGGACCTCCATTAAAATGTTGAAATTGTTGTAGGAGAGATCTGTTCCCTTTCATGTGCCAAGAGTATCCACTATCCACAATCCATACATTTCCATTCTTGTCATATGGATGCCCTTGCATGAAAGGTGAAATGTTTAGTTACTATTGGAAACCCAACCTTTGTTGGTCTTGGGCTCTTCTAATGTAGGTGAGATAAATGAACCAAAATGTATGCATGGGGTTCAACTATGATTTGTGAAGAAGAAGCTTGGGCTGTATTTGCTTTTCACGTATTCCATTCCATCCTATGGTTGATTAGTGTAGATGATCCTATGGAGGCTTGAGCAGCATAACTTGCTTCCAAGGCTTCTTTCTTATCAGAAGAAGTTGTCACCAACTTTTCTTCCATATAAGTCTTATTCTCGGAAGGTTTCATAGGATTCTTTTTGTTCCTTTGGTTGTTCTTTGGCTTGTCTTCCGAAGCTATTTTCCTTTAGGAAGAAATAAGTTTCTTCCGAAAGCAACTTAACAAGCTTTCCTTTTCTTAACACTTGCACCATATGTTAAGGTCCAAATGTGAAACAATCCTTGACTTTTTCTTTCTAAATATTGATTGCATAATATGTGCTTGCTAGATTGTTGTAACAATCTTTTGCCATGTGGTAATGCAGTCCACATATTATGCACTTAATGTTGTAACATTGATTGCATAATGTGTGCTTGTAGGCTTGTTTCTTGCACTTCTTTTCTTCTTCAATAGCCTTCCCCTTTAATTTCTGATCTTTCAGCTGGAGAAAAGTGCTGGTACTATACTTCTTTCCTGAATTAAAACTTACAACCACTTGGAATCCTCTTAGATGAACACACCATTTTTCCTTGGGTCTATTTTCAACTTTGACTTAGCCACCTTCTTGGAAATTTTTCTTATTGTCTTGATTTTATTATTTCTTTATTTGGTGGTTAGGAGTTGATCATCAGTGGGTAGCGGGTCAACAGTTGGATCCTCTTGCAGATTAGTACCACATCTTGGCTGTCTAACAAACGCATAAGAGTGAGGTGGAGCAATTTTATTGGTTTCCAACCCACTTTTTCTTATAACACACCTTTGAGTTGAAGGATGATGCAATGATGTTGTTGAATTTATGATCTTCAATAGCATACTTCTTTGCTTTAGCCTCAACTATTACTAAATGAGCTTCAGCCTCAATCAACTTGGAGATTAAATCTTTTATTCGAGACATATAGTTTGAATGTTCATGTCTTCAAGAGGATAAAATTTTCACTAACTCGTCCCTTTTAAGTTGTAGTCAGATTTTTCTCTCTTAAAGTCTGATTTTAATATGTCTAAGGACTCAATATCATATTAAATTTGATTTTGTAGTCCTTATAAAACTTAACCTTAGCAATATAGGTTGGAGTATAGAGTTGTTCATATACTTTACTGTCTTAAGTTCCAGCCATGAGAGCTTAAGCAGGAGTGACATCTTGCACCATGAAGCTCCAATCAACTTCTTGAGCAATGACTGTAGTCTATTTTTTAGTTGGTTTGGCTGTAGCTTTTGGGGTAGCAGGATGTTGGGTGGCTTGAGTTGCTCTAGGATTGGATCTAGGAGCCTTGCATTCCCTTGCAAAGTGACCAAGTTGATTGTAACACTTGACCTTTGACTTGTCAAACCCAAATTTGTTGTTGGTTGGGTTCTAAGGTAATTGTCTTCCAATTCTCTTGAAGAACTTCTGCTGACAATGTCCATGTACTCCACATCATCTTGCCTAAAACACTCAAGATCATCAAAACAGAATGAAAACTCTCTAGAGTGTTCATTCCCTAAAACCAAAGCACAACTATCCTGAAAAAGAATTTTGTTGAGCCTATTGAGACCTGGGTGTCTTAGGAAATATGATATAAGGTACAACTAGGGCTAGGGAATTGTAGAACCTTCAGCACCATGTAGAGTCTTGCTAACAGGAAGGTTTGAGTTTCTGTTCATCTAATGGCTTTTTTTGAGTTTCCATCCCCATACGGTATCCATCAAGGATTCCATAAGTTCAATCTAGTGAGAGTGTTGAGATTCTCAGTTCTCTTGATTGAGACACAGTAAAAAGTCCATTTATGATGAATCACACTCATGAATTTTCTTACTATGTCTCTTTTCTAAAGAGCCACTCATATAGATGGAAGAGAGGTGATAAAGTCCATGTACATGAAGTATTGTTGACTCAAGGTCTCATCAACAATATGTGTGAAATTCTTAAACTTCTAATTTAGTACATCTTTCTTGGACTCTTTGGAATCAGTAGAACTAGAGTACATCAACGTCAAGACATGTAGGATCAATTACGATTAATCAACATAGGATTATCTCTCAAACTCACTTAGACACACTCCGATGATGATACATAATCTTCAAATGAGTTGATAATAATATACTAAGTTAAAGAACATAACAGATGGTTTTTAAGATACTTGGATATATTACTTCTCAACTCAAAGTTTACAAGACTCTTAAAATCATATTAATTGAGTTACAATGAGAAACTATATATATACTACTATCTACAGCCGGTTATACTTAGATTACCAGCTAGAACTTACTACTAGACAAATACTACATCTTTAGAGGTTAGGTATCTAAGATAAAATACTATCCTAGACTAGGTTGTCATGATAGATCCATGACTTACCTTTTGTCACCAACTAAATGTGGTAATTGTACTAACTGACAAAAAGTGAATAGTGGAATAACGTATGGTCAACTACATGGCATGAGAAAATGCCATGCAGTATATTAAAGGTTGTAGTTGTCAAACCGACAATACTTTTGTCCACTGGTTCATAGTTGGTTCTTTCGAAGGTAAACTGACTTCAAAATAATAAGTTCTTCCGAAGTTAATTATACTTCTGAAGAATCAACTTCTTTGGGACTTTTGCCGATCTTCAAGAATTGTAATTCGGAAGTCTTTGTCTTGAAGCTTTTGAGTATTTAGCTTCAGAAGAGATTTTACTTAGTCTTCGGATGACTTACTTTCTCTTTGGAAGTTCTTCTTGGTTGAGCTTCGGAAGTTCTTCAACTAGACTTCGGAAGTGCAGATAAACTTCGGAAGACTTTCTTTAGTTGCACCAAAATTCTTCTGAGTGTTCTTTTGGTTGCACTAGCCTTATCTGACCCAACGAACTCCCCCTAAGCTGATGCTACCAAAACTTCACTTTATTTGGCTTCTTAAAACTTTCAGCACCAAGGAAAGAAGATACTTATATGTTTCTCTGTTCTTTCCGGAGGTGGTGCTGTGAAGTTTGTACAAGTCATAGGTAGATAACAGGTCCAGTCTCTGAATGACATGTACTCTTTGTTATGGCCCTCTGTAAAGTGTGTTGATGGGAGTTGTAGTCATACTCCCATCTAACTATGGGTTCCAATCAGGGCTATCAACCATCTGAAGGAAGGTCTTTCCTTTGGTTGACCCTTATTTTTCTTTCGTCTCTCTTATCTTTAACTCTTCTTCAATCTTTGCCTTTGTGGTTAGTTCAACAAGATGAAGACTTCTCAGATGATTCTTGATGTGAGCAACTACTTGAGACTTGGAGGGGTTGGAGAATGGTTTCTCTGCTAACTCAGCGATATCAACCATCTGGAGTGTTGCAGAGATGGTGTGTTGAGTCGGCTGACATCACCTTTCTCTTTTTCCACAACGAAGTTGTGAGAAGGTTCTTTAAACTCCACTGGACAATCTTGTTTTGAGGAATAAGGGGTGAGATGGCACTTATCCCCCTTCCTGGTTTCTAGCAGAGTCACTAGTCTTCTTCTCAGCTTTTTCTCTTCTTCATTGAGTGAATCAGAGTTTGTTGCAAGGAGTTGAAGCGTCTGGCCCAAAGTTCCTCTAAGCAGATCAAGGATTTCCTCTCTCATGAGGGAACAAGAAGAGTTATCAATCTATTTTAGTTTGATAGAATCCTCCTCACAAGAGATTTCACTCAGAATGGTGCTGTTGATGAGTTTCTTCTTGATCTCTTTAAACTCTCCCCAGGTTAGAGGCTTTGATGGTTTAGAGGATGGCTTGGGAGATGGATGGGTGGTTGATGGTTGGGTTTTGGGTAGTGTTTTAGGTTTTAGAGTGGGTAGTGGTGGAGGTTGTTGTAAGACAATGGATGAGGATGAGGGTAAGGTTAATGGTGTAGGTTCAATAGGTGAATGGTTCAATGATTGGTTCAGTTTTGATGGGGAAAGGAAAGGGCGATGGTTCATGTTGAGGTTATGGTTTAGGAACAAGTCAATTCGATCTTGAATGTGTGTAGGTTATAAATAGCCTTGTACCCTAATCCTTTATACGATTTTGAAGAGATTATCAATCAACCAATCATTTTCTATTCTCTGAGCATTCATATAGTATAAACACACAATTGCACATAAAATAGAGATCATATCATACATCATGGGTTTCCGCACCATGTTGTTTGAATATTGACTCATTTGATATATTAAAAAGGTCTTTGTAGGACCAACCTTGTTCATGAATAGGTTGATTCCATTAGGTGGTATCAGAGGCTTGGCTTAAATCATACACTGATTTTTTATCCTCTTAATTAATACAATGATCTCTATTGTTCATTAGCTTCAAAACCATACATATCATGCATAAAATCACACACGAACACTTTTCTAAATCATCCATTCATTAAAAGTTCGAAAACATGACTTACAATTCTATTTTGGTTCATTTTGAAGAAAAATCTGTGTTATTGTTGGTAACAAAGCTCCCAAAATCATTCACAAAATATTTTTAAACAAAATCATCACAAAATCACTAAACCAACTCAGGTTTAAGAGATTTTTTAGATAAAAGAGTACAGGGTATTGTTCTATCGAATTACATCATATAAACACTTTTTGGTTGATTTCAATCAATACATTGTGTTTAAACATCATTTACGAGTTGTTCTATTATCGAATCAGACACAAATCATCATCAAAACAACAAAATCGTTTGCTTGTTCAAGTTGCTTGGCCGAAACTATTCTAGGTTAAAAACCTAGTTCATCATCATTTTCAAATCTTCAAAATATCTGGTTATTTTGTTGATTTAGTCATCAAAACAAGTGAACAAACCGTATTTTATTTAAATTTTCTCAAAAATCATCAAGTTTTACTATGTTTTAACTTTTTGTAAGGTTTTGACTTTGTGTAGGGTTTTGACTTTGTTGACTAGAACTAAAAAGGGTTTTGACACTCATGGAATATTCCCTATATGACAGTGCTAGATTGAAGTTACCTAGGATCTAATTGCTCAATATTCGATTTGATTAAATTTCCTTTATTTGGTAACTAGAAGTCATTTAAAAATAAAACAAATCCTAGTAACTAATTGGACTAGGACAAATAATCACTTTAGGATAAAAACAATTTAGCACCAAGCTAAATATTTTAACAATTTAACTTAAACCATAAAGTTAAATCATTAACAAACATGTCCGACGAAGTATCTGGATCTAACAGTGGTTTTAAACACCAAGGTTGAAGAACAAGGCAGACTTCAAACAGTGGGAGATTATGTTTAGAAATCAGATTATCTTCTAGGATCCTGACCTATGACTTCAATAACTGCGGGACCATACATTCTAGTGATTTTGGGTCCTGACTGAAAAATACACAAACTAGTAAGATTGAAAAGTGTAGCCGGTGATTACTTAAAGAAAGTCAAGAATTACATGAAAACATATTATTATTGGCCATGATTCTACCATTTGAGATTTTGACTAGAGTAAAAAACTTTAAAACAACACATGAACTCTAAAAAGCTCTTCACACTATGTGTGAAAGGAGTGATGAGATCAGAGAAATCAAGAAGGAAAAATAGAGAACACAATATGAAACCTTCCATCACATCCAGGGTGAATCCAAATCATAACTCCATAAATTTACAAAAATTGTAAATAAAATGATAGTCTATAGTCTTAAGTATGAAGCTGTGGAGAGCAATAAAAAGATGCTTCACACTCTTTCAGAGAGTTCGACTCAGATTGTCCCTTAGATGAAAGCAATATTGGATCTTGAATCATTATTGTAACATTTTCCATTTTGGAAAATCTAAACCCGAATATGTTTAGGTCAAGTTGAAAATCAATTTGTTATCTAGTTATTTAATTTATCTTAATGTTTCAAAAACAATAAATGTGTCACTTAATCAATTTAACTTCAATTCTATAAATTTTAAATAAATTTATAAATACTAAAAAGGTTGTTAATATCTATAAGATTTTCAAATATTCAACTAAAATGCACAAGCAATTTGTTTATAAACTTTTCATGGTTATTTGAGATACTTGTGAGTCTTATATGATAATCATCTTATAAAACACAATCATTAACTATTGCTAGGCTAGCGACGTCATAGATTTATGGGCCTGACAAGCCTATTTGGTGTTAAAGCCAAGGTTATTGCCAGCTCCTAGTGACGTATTCTTGTTCATCATAGGAACCAAGTACACTTAGCTAATCATTGTTCTTGATACATCTATCCATAGTTTATGTGCTTAATGTAAAAATCTGTCATGGCTTACATATGTGTAATGAAATGATATAATGATATATGATTGTGCTTTGATGTTAATGTATTTTTAATTCATATATATGAACTTATTATATAGGTTTAAAGTTATTGTATGAGTGGACCATACTTATGGACCATACGCATGAAGACATCATGCCAATGAACCAGTCGCACGACTGGACCAGGAGACTGGACCAGTCGTACAATTTAGGCATGAGAATGACTCAGCCGCAAGACTGAACCTTTAGTCATACATATGAATCAGTTGCATGGGTCAGTCGCACGACTGAACAATGCTAATGGTTCAGTCGCACGACTAAACAATGCTAATGGTTCAGTCGCACGACTGAACAATGCTAATGGTTCAGTCGCACGACTGAACAATGCTAATGGTTCAGTCGCACGAATGAAGATTACAAACATATAAATACCCCTTAATTCATGGAAAAACATGACTTTTGACACATATATCGTATACACTCATAACCTAGCCATCCAGAGTGTCCAGAACGCATATTCCAACTTCATAGTTCGCATCTGATCATTTTCTACTCAATCTTATCATTTTCTTTAATCGTTAGATCGATCGGGTTTGTGTTCTCACTGATTGGATCGCTAATCGAATAGGATTCCGCACTATTTGATTAGGTTTCACGCATAATCAGTTAGTACTCCGTACATACACGGTCCTAACAGTTATAACTTGTAATGGATATCTTGGTCAAGGTTTGATTGTATTATTATGCTATCTATGTTCTTGCAATATTTCTTAACCTATGACATGAATTGCCTCTTAAACATTGTTTTCATACGTATGTACCAATCCATGGGAACTCACCAACATTATATGTTGACCTACTATTTTTAACATGTTTCAGGATTGATACTTGAGGAATAATTCTTGCACATATAGGACTTGGACCTTGTTAAACAAAGATTTCAATTTGTTGTTGAAATTTTGTTTGTAATGTAATGATTTAGTTGTTTAGCATTATTCAATGAAAAATGGTGTTTAATATTACTACAAATTATTTAATTCTATGTGCTATGAACAATCATTTCACGTTCGTCCGCCCTGATGATTCCACCGTCGGTCGGGGTGTGACATATTGGTATTAGAGCCATGATTATAGGGAATTAGATTATTTGAAATGGAATGACCTAGACTATAACTTAGTACCTTTGAACATGAGTCCTCTTATATATTTTACATGCTTAGATAGGATGTTATGTTCTTTATATGTTTGTACTTGATTATGTGATTATATGCTTTATGTGATTCTTCTTATACTTTGATTCTTATCAATGCACACACACAATCTTGAATCATATTCTAAGGCATTGTGTGCCTAAATCAAATGGATTTCAGAATTAGTTTTGAATCTTTATGCGTGGTTTTCAAATCTCGTCAAAGTCAATGTCCTACAACTTCAAACATGTAATGCTGGAAGAGCGTGATGCCTGTATCTCGAGTGTTCTGTCTAGGAAAGATATTCATATAAATCCAAATCAACCAATGGATCCATTTACCTTACTTGTGAACCCTTGAGGCGAGTGTCCGCTTATAGGTACGCATGTCTTCATTAAGGTTGTGGTTGACCTTATACTTTGATAAGTCAACCTAGTTGCTTTGGTTTGTTAACCGAACATTACACTTGAAACAACTTTTTGTTATTTTGAATCATTTCATCTTTGATTTTGTCAGCTTGGATTTTAAAACTCATTACCTAATTCTCATAACAATTCTTAATAATCTTTATGAATGTCCTCCCCACAAAAACCACACTTATTCTGAAAACCCATGACAAAGATATTCTTATTCTGAACCGTACCTTTAATCTTAAGAAACATGATTCTCGTATCAACCTTACACTAATGCAACTTTAAGATATCAGTGTCATAGTAAACAAGAATTAGTCAATTAAGAACCATTTCAAAGTTATCTGCTTTTATAGGCTTCTTTGGATTTATATTTCATCCAAAAGTGTCTTAAAAATATATCTCATGTTCGTCAAACCGACTTTCGTATTGATCTAATGTTTGGTACTTCGCTCGTGACAAAACCTTCCTAATCGTCTTCAACTGTCTGAAATGTAATAGCTTATCAGCCAAAAATCTAATCAAATTGATTATTTTAAACCACTTTGTCAAGACACCCATGAAATCACTAATCAAGAAACCGAACAAACTTAAGCGTATCAAAACACCATAGTCAAAACCCATTGAGTTTAAACATTCCCAAGAGTTCACATGAGAATGAGAAATAAAACCCAGGTTTCCTCTTATCCTTGAAATTAGTCGTCCCGTGATAAAATTTCGGGACGAAATTTCCTAAAGTAGGGGAGACTGTAACAATTACCCATTTTGGAAAATATAAACCAGAATATATTTGGGTCATGTTGAAAATCAAATTCTTATCTAGTTATTTGATTTATCTTAATTTTTTAAAAACAATAAATGTGTCACTTAATCAATTTAACTAAATTCTGTAATTTATAGAATAAATTTATAAATGCTAAAATTTTATTAATATCTATAAGATTTTAAAATATTCAACAAAAATAAGTAATCAAATTACAAGTTCTTGTAAGATTTATAAAGTCCGTAAAGATTTAATAAAAATAAGTTAAATTAAAATTAGAGTCTTAATAATTTCAGAGTTTAAATTGTAAATTTTAATTTATTTAAATTATTTAATTTTATATTCATTTTAAATTCCAATCATAATCCCCTTTTAAAAGACTTGTAACTCACCATTAGCATCATTCATAACCTCCTCATAACATCTACTATAAAAGCAAGGTTTAGGTCTCACTTTTCATTTGCTCATTCTCTTAAAATCACACTAACAAATCTGTTATTCATTCTTTGGTTTTGATCAAATTCAAAAGTTTTCTTTTACAAGTAATTTCAAGAAGTTTCTAAGACTAAGGTAATCTTATATTTCTTTATATTTTACATTTCTATATTATTTCAGTCATTCTAACATCCAATTATTCTCATGAGTTTATCTTCTTACTTTTATTCTATCTTCTACTAAATCTCTTTTAATTCTATCATTATAATTTGATCATTAACTTTCTAACTTTCCCTAACCTTATAACAATAACTAACATTCCTAAATCAACTTAAGCACATGATAACATAAACAAAGAATCCTGTTTGCATATGGACGGCTATGCCACCGCATTCGGTTATGACACAAGATTATTTCTCTAAATGATGGCTATTTCAAAGTCTAGGAATACATGTTTTATTACACAAATGAAGTCTAATATACCATATATCGCCATAATAAATTTGTTCTAACCCATTTCATGCTTTAGCAATTTTTAAAGTGCACATAAGTGCCTTATTATATATTTTGCAGAATTGAACTAACCATAACTTGATCATAACAAACTAATTTAACTAAAATCAGACTCTAATATTAAGTTAATTGAATTACCTTTCTAAAAATAGTTTATACGTCTTCAAACTCAATCGGACGACTCAACAATAGCCTTCACAAAATAAGTGCGCATTTCAGCACCTTCTGTCTTGTGCTTCTATTTTGACCTATTTATGGATCTTTTCATTAAAATGTTTCTGAACAAAAGTTGTCTAGGAGATTCTGAGCTAAGTCAACTAAATTTTTTTATAATTTTATATAACTTTTTTTTTATTTTTAAAAACAATTAAAACATGTACCAAACATTCTGTCCAGAATCTAAAATTGGTGCAATAATCCTTTTTCAATCTACCTTTCACTTTTTGGCATTCTTTAAACGTCCTAACTTCTTGTAATTAATTCCTACCTCAAGTTATTGTTTCTTTTTATCATTTAGGATGTCATATTTGACACTCGAACATCCAAGCTTTCTTATATACTCTACAACCATCATTATAGAATGTGAGTTTTCCATGCCCCCTTTTTACTATATTTCACACCTTTTGGGGTGAAACATGTAACTTTATAAACTTGCACTTGTAAACATATTGATACTTGTATATTCATGAGCAATTCGTTTATAAACTTTGTCATGGTTATTTGAGATACTTATGAGTCTTATATGATAGTCATCTTGTAAAAACAATCATTAACTATTGCTAGGCTAGCGAAGTCATAGATGTATGGGCCTGACAAGCCTATTTGGTGCTAAAGACAAGGTTATTGCCATCTTCTGATGATGTATTCTTGTTCATCATGGGAACCAAGTATACTTAGCTAATCATTATAACTTGTAATGGATATCTTGGTCAAGGTTTGATTGTAGCATTATTCTATCTATATTCTTGCAATATTTCTTAACCTATGACATGAATTGACTCTTAAACGTTGTTTTCATACGTATGTAAAAATCCTTGAGTACTCACCAACATTGTATGTTGATCCTTTATTTTTTAATATGTTTCGGGATTGCTACTTGAGGAATATTTATTGCACATATAGGAGTTGGAGCTTGTAAGGTTCCAAATAGTCTGGCTGCATGCATGCACAAAGTGCTGAAGTAGAATGCTTTGGAAGTTTTACATTCTGCATTAGAAAATATTCGAAGTGTGAAATCTTCCGAAGCCAACACCAATATCTTCCGAAGCCAAACATGAAGTTTTCCGAGGCTTCAAAGACAAAATCTTCTGAAGCCAATTTATGAAGACAGATTTCTTCCGAAGACTTTTGAGTACATACTTTATCTGGTGTACCTTATACCATAAAGCTGGACCACCTTTCCGCTGCAACTCTATTTGACTCACCAACTTTCACAAGTTGGTGAAAAGGTCCATGCTTTTGGTAAATGTACATTGAGGTGTTGAGTCTGTTTCTTTCTACTTTATGTACTTTTATCCTTTTTATAATATATTAGGATATGAGATATGGCATGTCATAGTCACTAGTCAAAAGACAATATGCCTTTTGACTCTATATTGATTTTGTTATTGTCTAGATCATGTATCCAGTGGCCGTCAAAGTATGGCCGGCTGTAGGATGTCTTATAAGTATCTCTGGTCTTTTGTATCTAAAAGTATGCTTTGTAACACTTGTAACAAGAGAGCAGTATACAACACTCTTGAATACCAAACATTTGTGTATTTTGTTCTTGTTCTTTCTCTCATTTACTTGTGTTTCTTAGTATCATTGTAACTGGTTTCTAGTTCCCCATTTAATTTGTTAAGTGTTCTAAATCAATCTCTCCTCGTTGTGTGTTGTGTTGTAAGTGACCAAACCCATTCAAAAAATCATGCAATTGGTATCAGAGCATTCTAGGCTCTTGATAGTAAGATCTTACCATCTTAAGATCCCTCATACACATAATACTTAACATCTCAAATGACAGCTATCACTAAAGCTGATATGGAAACTGGAACCTTGAAAAAGTCCCCACTGATCACTCTTGAAGATTTTGACACTTGGTGCCAAAGAATGGAAGGTTTCATTAAGTCTCAAGATTCCAGGATATGGGAAACTATTGTCTCATGACCTTACATACCAAGCAGCTCTTCAGCTACTACTGGAGGTTGTATGATTCCAAAGGCTGTGGCTGACTACTCTGATTAAGATAGAAAGAGAGTAGAAATTGATCAAAAAGCCATGACAACCCTTTAGACTGCTCTTCCAAACTCTGTATACAGAGGTTTCATGAAATGCAAAACAGCTAAGCAGCTGTGGGATGCATTGAAACTAATGTATGAGGGTTCTATCATAGCCAAGGAGAACAAGAAGGATCTCTTGAAGTAGCAGTTTGAAAATTTCACCTTTAAATAGGTGAAACCATGACTTAACAATACTTCAGGTATGTTGAGATTGTGGACACTCTACTGGATGTTGGAGTGACTCTTGAAAACAGGGAAATTTTATTGAAGTTCATGTCTCTCTTCCTAGGAAATGGACACATTAGTGTGTTGTTATCAAGAGGATTGTGAACGTTAACACTCTCACTTTGACTGAGTTGTATGGTATTCTTTGTGGATACCAGATGAGATGAACATTCAAGGTTCATATGGTAACTCTAGCAATCAAAAGAGTTCAGCCTTACATGTGACTGAAAGGGATAGAATAGAAGCTCAACATCATCTTATATGCTACCCTGACAACTCACAAAAGGGTCCTTTCATCACCTTCCCGGAGACACCAAGAGAAAGCTACACTCAAGGAAGCCCATTCCAAGAGACAAGTTCTTCACATGCCTTTATGTCTTTTGATAAAATCTCAGGCAACTTTCTATTCACCCTTGAAGACCTGGACTGTATCCATCCAGATGACATGGAGTACATTGAGATAGTCCGGCAGATGGCTCTTCTCACTCACAGAGCCAAGAAGTTCTACAAGAGGACAAGAATGAAGTTTCCCAGCAATACAGCCAGTGGAAAGTTTGGCTTAGATAAAAGCAAAGTCAAGTGTTACAACTGTAACCAAATGGGTCACTTTGATAGGGAGTGCAAGGCACCAAAGACAATTGGTGGAAAAGCACAAACTAGACCAAACTACACTAAGAAAGCTACCTACAATGAGAAGCCAAAGCAGCAAGCTGCAACTACTGTTGTAGGAGGCTTTGACTAGAGTTATCAAGTGGAAGATGTATCTCCAAACCAAGAACTAATGGCCGACCATGATGAAGCAAAGGTATTGGAACATCTCTATACACCTGAATGTATTTCTAAAGTTAATAGATACAGGTCCTAGAACTTAGAGATGAGATCTGAGCTTGAGTCCTTGAATATCTTAAATCTGATTTCAAAAGATCTAAAAATGACTATAAGTTAAAAATAGAGGACTTAGAAAAAACGATTACAGTTCTTAAACACGAACACACCAACTATAGGACTTAGATCAAAGATCTCTTAACCAAGTTGACTGAATGCCAGGCTGAGCTTGTGATCAGTAAAGCCAGGGAAAAAATGTGTTCTTGAAGAAGAGACCTTCAAGAACATTATATCCTCATCCTTGCATGAAAAATTTTGTTATTAGAATAAGCATGGACTGCGATTTAGTAAGATAGCTACTCCACACATAAGCTTGTCTACAAGATCTCCTAGGTGTGAAACTTGTGAAGATGAGCTTCCTCTGACTAAAGAGGATGAAGAAGTAATAATGGAGAATACCTCTAAGAAGAGTGAAGAAGAGGATTCTAAGAAGGGTCACTATCATTTTAAGGAGAGTAAGAAGCCTGTGATGACCAAGTCCATGAGAAAGAACTTGATTAGAAAGAGCAAGAGAAAAGCAAAGAAGGCTTAAGAGATCAAGGCCACTTTTGATTGTAAGCAGAAACAAGTTTTATCTTTGTAGGGTTTGAAGTGGTTAAGACTGAAGACATCAACTTGAAATCTAGTACCAAGAGTTCTAGTTCATGTTCAAATCATCCCAGCATCAAGAAGAAGTCTGATAAGTTGTGTATCACTGCTACACAGCCTGAACCATCTAGCTCTAAGTGCAGTTCTCACCCTAAAAGAGCTGTCTCAACATATGCAAAGGTGAAGGTGGAGAAGGAAAGTGATCAAGTTCAGCCTTGTTCTCAAAAGAAGGCTCTTAGAAAGAAGAAAATGAATTATGTTATGTGTGAGAGTACTTCTCATCTTGCTAAGAATTGTTTCTACAATCCAAGAATCGTTCTCCATGTGACCAAAGAATGGACTTTTAAGAGTTTCAAGAAGAAAATAGCTTTGGAAGGAAAATCTATTTCCTTCAGAAGCTCCAAAATGAAGATGAAGGCAAGTGGAAAATTGCCTTCGGAAGAAAATTTAGTCTTGGAAGAAGGGAATACTTTCGAAGCACTGAAGCCTACTACAATGATAGCAAGATCTTCAAAAGGATCAGTCATCAAAACTTCTGAAGTCTGTCAAACTTTCAAAGTATTGAAGGTCAAGTCTAAATTTCCAAAGGTGGTGTGGAAGTTCAAGAAAGACCAAGTGACTGAAAGTTCTCTATCAACAACAATAAAAATTGTAAGAATTGATGGAAGGCCAGTTGCTTTTGGAGGAGATGAGCGTGGTTACATATCTGGAAGGGGCAAGGCCACAAATGGTAAGCTCAACATTAAGAAGGTAAACTTTTTCAAAGAGCTTGGATACAATCTTTTGAGTGTATCTCAATTATATGATCAGAGTCATAACATGCTCTTTAATAAGCATGAGTGCATTGTTCTCAAACTCAGGGTGGTCATTCCTATTGAGCGTATTTTGCATAGAGCCCCCAGGAAAGGGAACATATACAAGATGGATTTGAAAGAAACATCTCCCTCAAGATAAGTTTCATGCTTTCTGTCTAAAGCAAATAGTGACGAGTCTTTTCTCTAGCATAAAAGAATGTGCCATGTAATCTTTAAGAACATGAATTATCTAATTAAGAATGATTTGGTAACTAGAATGCCAAAGAAAGAGTTTACAAGTGACGATCATTGTGTTGCGTGTCTGAAAAGGAAGCAACACAAGCTATCTCATGATCCAAAGGAAAGAAACTCCATCACTACTCCTTTACACTTGTTACATATGGATCTCTTTGGCCCCACCAGTGCAATGAGTCTAGGAAGGACCTATTACTATTTAGTGATCAATGACTTCAGAAGATTCACTTGGGTCTTCTTCCTTAGAATTAAGGATGAGACTCCTCAGATTCTAAAGAATTTCATCTTAAAGATTGAGAATCAATCAGATCACAAGATCAAAACCATAAGATGTGATCAAGGAACTAAATTCAAGAACCAATTCCTTGATACATTTAGTGATGTAAAGGGTATTACATGACAATATAGTGCTCCTAGGACTCCTTAGCAAAATGGTGTTGTTGAGAGGAGAAACAAGACAATTATTGAAGCTGCAAGAACTATGTTGTTTGACTCTAAACTTCTTATCACCTTCTGGGCAGAGGCAGTCAACACTGCCTGCTATGTGCAGAAAAGAGTTTTAGTAGTTAAGACACATGGCAAGACTCCTTATGAACTTTGGCACAAAAGGAAACCTTTCATTGGTTTTCTCAGGTCATTTGGATGTCCTTGCACCATCTTGAATACAAAATATCAAATTGTCAAATTTGCTGAGAAATCAGATATTGGACATTTCATTGGGTACTCTTCCCAAGCTAAGGCTTATAGAGTATACAATCTTAGAACTAGGATTTTTGAAGAGTCAGCCAATGTGACTTTCAATGAACACACACCTAGTGTAACTGGTTCTGGTCTTGATTGGCTATTTGATCTTGATTTAGTTACCAACTGTTTTAACAAATCTTGTAAGAATGTTTTAGGGTCTACAAATCATCTATCAATAGGTGATTCTGATCCAAGATTTGAGCTGAGAAGACCTTCAAGCTATAAAATTTCAGCTCCAGTTGTAACTAATTCTGTAAATGAAGTTTCTATCAGTACTATAATGACCAATTCAGCTGATACATCTAAGATGACTTCAAATTCCAGCTCAAAGGCTCAACAACCAGATAAAGAAGCTTCAAATGTAGAAGACCATGGTAGTGGTGATACTAATCAAGAATTTCTTGATGCTGACAACCACTCCATCACACACTCATTGGATCAAGTCTCACATGAAAAGTGTCTTGATAAGGTGGGAGAAACATGAATGCAAGATCTAAATTTTTTCTAATTTAGATCTCTCTCAGCAACTTGTTGTGATCCCTCAACTAAGGATCCACAAGTCTCATCCCACCTCAAACATCATTAGAGATGTTGACTCAGGGTAAGAATGAGAGGACAAACCCATGATGCAAATGTTTTTCTTCACTCTTGCTTCTTATCATAGATAGAGCCTAAGAAAATGATGAGGCTCTAAAGGATGGAAATTAGGTTGAAGCTATGCATGAGGAGCTGCTTTAATTCAAAAGGCAGAAGGTTTGGGACCTATGTCCTCTTCCTCATAGGAAGACTACTGTAGGAACCAAATGGGTTTTTAGAAATAAGAAGGATGATAGAGGACTTCTCATTAAAAACAAAGCTAGACTTGTTGTTCAAGGGTATACTCAAGAAGAAAAAATTGACTACATAAATATTTTTGCTCCTATAGCCAGATTAGAAGCTGTTAGGATATTCTTGGAATTTGATGCATTCAAGAACTTCAAGGTCTATCAACTTGATGTCAAGTGTGCTTTTCTCTTTGGTCTAATTGATGAAGAGGTGTATGTCAAACAACCATCTGGCTTTGCAAATCCTGATTATCCTGATTATGTCTGCAGGCTTGATAAGGCTCTTTATGGGTTGCACTAAGCACCAAGAAAGTGGTATGAGACTTATCTCTGCAAGCATGGATACATAAGAGGCACTATAGATGGAACTCTCTTCATCAAAGGAACATGAAATGACTTGATGCTAGTTCAAGTATATGAGTGTGGCATGGGGGAACTCAATTCTTTCTAGGAATTCAAATGAAGGAAATTTTAAGATGCCATCTTCATAAGTCAGTCAAAGTATGTTCAGGACATACTTAAGAGGTTCAACATGACTGATTGTAAGGTTGCTAAGACTTCCATAGCAAGAAACCACTCCCTTGGGCCTAACCTTGAGGGGGAGTGTGTGGATGAACATCTATACAGGGCTATGATTGGGTCTCTTATGTACCTTATAGCTAGCAGGCCTGATATCATGTTTGCCACATGTGTGTGCAGCATATCAAGCCAACCCCAAGATGTCACACCTTATCACTGTCAAAATAATTTTAAGATTCTCAACGGTGCCTCAACACTTGGCCTTTGGTATCCAAAGAATTCTGAATTTAATCTGTATGCATATACAGATAATGATTATGGTGGATGCAATATGACTACAAAGTCTACATCAGGGGAATGTCAGTTTCTTGGGGGAAGGGTTGTCTCCTGGGAATGCAAAAAGCAATCCTGTGTCTCTACATCAACTGCTAAAGCTGAATATATTGTTGTTGCAAGCTGCTATGCTCAAGTACTTTGGATTTAGAATCAGATGTTAGACTATGGGTTGAACTTTAAAGAGACTCCCATTCACATAGACAATAATAGTGCCATCTCTATTATAAAGAATCCTATGCAACACTCAAGGACTAAACTCAAGTATCATTTGATTAGATATAACCTTGAAAAGGGCTTGATCAAACTAGTTATTGTTAACACAAATGAACAATATGATGATTTGTTCACTAAAGCCTTCGATGAGCAGAGATTTAAATATCTCATATCAGCTATTGGGATGATTAACCTTGAGTATCTTTTTCTTAAAACTAATTCATATTATTTCTAAAAATTTTGTGTCCTAAGTTGTCTATTTCTTCATCTTCATAAGCTCTTATTTTCTTTGTAAGAAAAATCTTTTTAGAAGATTTTCCTTTGATTTTTGAAAATCTTGATTTTTTTGCCCTTCGGAAGATATAGTTTTATATTCGGAAGAAACTTATGCCTTTAAAACAAACAACTTCTTAAGTAAATTGCCTTTAGAAGAAATTCCTAAATTATATTCCGAAGCTAAATATTTCCTTAAGCATTTGAATGTTTTCAAAGAAAACTTTCTTCCAAAGCAAATTATCTCTCGGAAGCTTTATTATTAATTAAATAAAGTATCCAAGACTTAATATTTTTAGAAGATTTACCTTCGGAAGATTTTCGACTTTCAAGAAAACTACCTTTTGAGCAAAAAACAAACTAGTTTTTCAGGGGTGGGACCGACATTCGGATTTCAAAGTTTATCCCCTTTCATTAACTTTGTCTTAAATCTATTCATATATAAACCCAACAGTTCCTCCTCTTCCTTTATCATCTTCATCTTCTTCCGGACCTAAATTCCCAAACTTCTCTCTAGAATTGCCTTTATTCTTCTTTTCCTTCACCATTAAGCTTTCTCAAATGACCAACCTCAACCGCAATATGACCTAAACTTTTCCATGCAGTTACACAGGCAACACAATCAGGTTGCTCTGTTAAACTCTAAGAAAGATCCATATTTCTTAGAAGTTTGTCGATTCTTGACTCTATCAAACACCTTCACTTCCCTCACCATTGATCCTGTTCTTTATGAGGATCATTTGCTTGATTTCTAGAAGACCTGTCAAGAGGTCATCCTAGATGGAAAGAAGGCACTATCTGCTACAGTGGAGGGGAGGACAATCTTCATCACTCCAACCATCATAAACACCCATCTTCAGCTGCATGACGAGAAAGGTGAATTGTCCTTTTCCAAAGAAGCTGCCAACCAATCCTTTCAGTTGATAGGCTATGAGAGGGATTTCTCTTGAAAGACCTTCAGGAAAGGGAAGGTCTCATCCTAGTGGAAGTACTTACTACATGTGGTCATCCAAAGCTTGTCCAACAAGCTTGGGGGTTGGGACCAGATTCCTAATGATCTCTCCTTCATAGTGCATGGAATGGTTCAAGGGGTCAAGTTCAGGTACTCTTAGTTTGTTTATACTAATTTGATTGCTATCTTGGACTCCTTAGAGTATTATATGTTTCCTAGATATGTTCAACACATTCTCAACTGTGAACTGGGCTCATAGTTGAGGGAAACAAATAATATTCCTAAATTGGGACAGATGAAGCCCAACATCTTTAAAATTTTGAAGAAGCCAACTGTTAGCTTTTCTGGGGTAGAAACAAACCTTGTCCCTAAAATGTTAGAGCTCATTACTCAAGGTGACAACCTTGCAACACAAGCTAGTGCTGAACCCACACCTTCAACCTCTCAAGCACCAAAACAGCCACAAATGACCCTCACTTACCAAAGAAAATCCAAACAAACCCCTGCACAAGTTACACAGTTTGGGTAGGCCCCCATACTACTACCCATATAGTCGGAAGTGGACTCTAGAGCTCCCACTTCTCCTAATGAGCAAACCACTCCCATTACTTTAACTATCAGTCCTAAGGTTCCTCATGCTCAGACTGATGAGCTCAGTTGCCAAACAACCTTAAGCCTTCACTCTGAGTCTCAACACTCTAGTGAACAACCTTCAGGGGAAGTTACCATCCCTAGCCTATAGATCTTAACCAACCAATCCTTAGCCTTGATTTCTATGATAATGAAGACTTGGGACTCAATGAGTATCATGAGTCTCTCTTCTTTTCTCCAACCCAAAGAGAGATGAGTGCTCCTACCTCTCCCTTATCTAGGCCACATCATCTACCTACTACTGAGGTGGATGTCTTTGACTCTGGTAAGAAAGTCCATATGGAAGAGGCTCTCACTTCTGCAAGTGATTACATCCTTGAGACCTCAACCATGGAAACTCTACCTACTGATACTCCATCTAAAGTAGTCAGTGAGCAGAGGAAAACCAACAGCCAAGAACATCATGCTGGTGGTGAGACTGAGGACTTTGGTCCAATTATCTTATCCCTAATGAATCTTATGATAAAGAAGAGGGGAATCCGAGATTAAAGGTGCAAAAACTATCAAAAACATGCACTTATCTAGTCGCTAAGGTTAGTCACTTGGAATCTCAGGTGACTACCTTACACAACAGTGTCAATGATCCGTAACTTGAGATTTCTTATCTCAAGGAGAAACTAGTTGGGAGACCTTTAAGAAGAGCTCAACCAGGAACACAAGAACTTGTGAATGTGATTGACCTAACTCCTAGCTCACCTATGCAAGAGGGTGATGCTACCAAAAAGGGGGAGAAAGTCATTACAATTACAAAACCTAGAAGTTCTTCACAGAGCATGGACTTTGAGAACTCACCATCTTCATTTGCAACTGTCCATACTCAGCAAGTTCCTCAAGTTCACATTAATATGGACTCTATAAACTCCTTTATTCAGATTATTTTGAGGAAGGCATTCCAAGGGCTGTGTCATCTCCACCTCTAGGAACTTCTAACTACATCATAGGGTGGATGTATGATGCTAATAGAAGAGCCCCTATTCTTCAAAGAGTTCAAGGGCAACAAGAAGTCTTCAATTTTTAGACCTTAAACAACTATGAAAGTCTTGACCTTATCAACATGCCACTTGTCAATCCAAGCCAATCTAGACAAGCTGACAAGTTGGCTCAAAGGATTCAAGATAGGATTACTGAAGAGTTTAGCCTCAGAAGGAGATAGAGGCGATCAGGGAATATCATTAGTCAACTGGATGTTAAGGCAGACCCTAAGATTAGCTTCAAAGGGAAAACCTTGACTGAAGGCCCAGTGATTGAACCTGAGCGCCCTGTCACGCCTACAACTACTTCATAAGTCCATTCCCTTAATAAGACACCTGCTGGTGAAGGTGCATCTCAACCTCTCTCTGGCCAGAGCTTGGATGCTGCACCAAGCAATAAAGGCCAAAGCTCTCTCCACCCTGAGTCACAAAGGTCTGTGAGTGACAAAAGGAAAAGGAAAATGACTCATGAGGAGATTAAGGAGGAGGAGAAATAGAGGAAAAGAAAGGTAAAGGGAGAAAGTTCCTCTGCTGGGTCTCCTATCTTCATGGAAGCTACAATTAGGGATGCTCCCACACAAGACACTCAAAATGATGAGTTGAGGGCAGTCAGGATTTCCTACTTACAAACCAGGAACTATGATATTGATAATATCATCTCCCTCCCCTTAGAGGAGCTAAATGAACCGGCTGACATAGAAATGTCAAGAGAAATTAAGGAGGCTGAATTGCTTCTTCAGATTAAGGAAGAAAAGAGTCTAAAAAGGCTCTACAAACATGTTCCTACCCTTTCACCAGTTCAAGAAAGTCCTGAACAAGAGGCTGTGGCTCCACAAGAACCTCAGGTAGACAAAAAAACTGATAGGATCAATATGATCAACTACCTGACTACCACATGCCTATATCAAGCAGATGCACTTCTTCCTTGTCCTTTGAGTACATAGAGTTTGAGTATCTTAAACTGATTGAACTTGAAATACTGAAAGAGAGAAAGAAAACAAAGAGAAAAGGAGAGAAGAGGCTGCAAAGGAAAGAGCCATTATCCAAAACAACATGAAGAAGTATGCTGATAGGCAGAGCACGATGAGCTACTTAAAGTTGCATGGATTCTCCGGAAGGAGACTTGGCCTTATGTCTCTATCCACCATGGATGAGCACATTAGGGTGATCAAGCAGAATATCAAAAGTGGAGAACATGTTGGCTTACACTCCCCACCAAGTCAGGTTACTCAAGAAGTGGAGGTTAAGGTTGAACCATTTGAGACAACATAACCTGGACCTCCTGCTAAATCTCAACAAGCTTCATCTTCTGCTCCACAGCAGGATTTTGTCCCCTCTCAATTTGAACCTATGAGACAGGAAAACTCAACTAAGCAAGTCAAAGATGATTAACAAGGTGCTACAGGCAAGTCTTCTTAGTTAGAAATGTTGGATTCTTTATGCCCAAGACACATAGAACATTGATGTGGTTAGTACGTCATGATCCAAGTCGGGTCATACCCAATAACAAGCTTAGCAAACACCGAATATTATTTAATTGATGATATGATCATACAATTAAATAAATACATCAATTTAGAAAATGGGTTTTCTAAATAAGTTGCATATGAGATTGAAAAACTTATATGGATATTTTGTTCATGGATATTATTTGTAATGTTGTTTAATTTAGTTAAATAACATCAAATAAGAAAAGTGTGTGTATGTTATATAATTAAAAGGTTAATTATATATATATATATATATATATATATATATATATATATATATTAATCTTTAGTTTAACAAAAGATTAATATATAAGGACCTTTGGGGGGAAAAACAAAAAGAGGAACAACCCTAAAAAGGGTTCGGCCACCCCCTTGAGAGATACTCTCCCTTTGGTGTTCTTTTGAAGTCTTTGGTACCAAAATCTGCCAAAAACACACACACACTTCATCTTGCTCTCACTCATATATGCTAAAGGTCACATGAACATCAACCCTTCTTATGGAAGAAGGTGTTTGCGGCTGGAACAAACTCCAGCAGTTTTCTTGCTTGTTCACGGCTGGAACAAGGCTCCAGCAGCCTTCTTGACCCGATTTTGGTGCTCAAATCCTAGCAACGATGGTGTTTTCTTGGAGGCTTGTGGGTATGGACACTTGACGGCTTCTACCTTTGAAGTCTTGGCCCTTTTTCAGACTCATTTCTGCTTTCTTTTGGTCGGTTTTGACAACATCCAGAAAGGTAGTGTCATGGTATGATAATGTCATGTTTGGGTGTTCTTGTTCATGTTGTATGCTTGCTTTTCATATAATAAAGATCCTTTTGTTATGGGTATGTTTGTTTACACATGATAATGGTAATTTTTCAGAAACTTTAACATGTTTAAAGTAGTATATTCCGCTGCATTTCATATGTTCAAATGGTTAAACAAGATGTATATGGACATACAACCCCTTCAGTGGCATCTAGAGCCGGTATGTGGAAACTAGCATCCTTATCCTTGTAAAATTGGTTTTAAAGGATGTTTATCAACTCATTAGAGGCTGATTTTGGTTGATTTAATAAACCCCATGTCTTTCAAAGTTATATCTTCATGCTTTTGATTAAACTTTGAAAGATAGGAATGTCAATTGGTTGATATGTTTTGGTTGTTGTTTGTTTGGACAAACAAACCTAATTTTCAGTTTATATTAGCTGAAAATTTGGGGTTTGATGGGGTTTATTTTTTTTCTTGAGTGATGTTTGTGATTGTTCATTTGATGGTGCATAACCTAGCTTAGACCTTGTGTTATTTTGGTTTGGTTGCATGTTTGTTTTGGTCATTTTCATTCAATTGGTTTGTAAGTTTTGTGCTTGTAATTTATCTATTTATTCATTGGGATGTAATAATAGATTAGGAGTATTTCTCTTTTACTAGAAATTATGTATTAGGATATATATTATGTAAATGAAGATGCTCGGGAAGGAAGCACAAAAGGAAGACACAAAGTGGACTTGAAGCATACGGATGCGACATCAAGTGGGAGATCCATTTTGATCTCAATTTTGTGTTGTTGCTAACCCTTAGGAGAGACTTAATGACCACACTTGTGATGGCAAACAAGTGTGGTCACAATAGTAGCTATGGTTATGCACATGTGGTTGTTTATATTATGCTTGTTTGATTGTGATTTTGTGAATGATTGTGTGATTTTTGGATATGATAAACAATCTTAATAAAATGATCTTAACAAGCTAATATAAAAATGGATCTTAATCATTATGTGTTAATAAGTGGTTATTAAAAGGATTAATGATTTCATAATAAAATGGGTTTTATTAAAAGAACCATAGCGTACCAAGTATTTGTAAGCATCAAATTACAAGGTACATAGATTTTTCAAAGTCTAGAATTAATGGAAACTTAAATCCTTTGGTAACAAGTCTATCACCATCCTTTTACACGACACTCGAATCACTTGGGAACTATTTGTGGGTCACCTAACCACTTGTAAGGAACTTGTATCTTTGAGGTGAGTCTAATGTACTCGTGGGATAAAGGTCACCTAACCGCTTGTATATGAAAACTCACACGTGTGTGTAAGTAGGACGACTTGAATTAGAAACCATGTGATTAGGGTCACCGAAGCATGGCGTACAATGGTGTTGATGGGATTAAACATGCCGACTAAACATATGATGTTTAACCGATCCCATAAGACTAGAAGTTGCAATAGGTTGCAATTGTCAACTGTTGACTACCTTGTTAATTTAAATAATGGGATAAAGGTCACCTAACCATCATTTAAATGTAACGTTGGATTCTAGATTTTAATTGTTAATTGTCTATGAGACATTTAAGGGTATTAACGATTAAAATAAATTTTTCAGAAATGCTAAAATGAACTTTGTCAATTATTGTAGTGATGATCGTTAACTATAACGCTACCACCCCGATCGTCCCTTCCTTATCACTGAGATCTATTCTCGAGAAGGATCGTCCTAACCATACTTACCTTATGGACTCAATTTCGAAACTTGAGAATCGTTTTCAAGAATGAGTAAAGACCTATGTCCTTGACGATCCCATACCTCACCAACCAACGCTGTTGATGTTAAGGCTTTTTTGACGATTGGCTTAGGCACACTAAGGATTCTTTGCAAGTATCCTACCTCATGTTGGGAATATGATTCCCGAACTCCAAAAGGGTTTGGAGCATCATTGGGAATATGACATGATAATCTAGTTGAAGGAAATGTTCCTTTAACAAACTTTAGTAGATTGCTTCGAAACGGTTCCAGCACTTTATGCATGTCACATGGAAGAAACCCAATCGATATCATCTTATAGATGCTTAAGATGAAAAGCCACATTCATAGCCTCAAGATGCTTTACTGTCCTGTCTCAAAGTAGTTGGACAAGGATTTGATTATTGATTGCCTACTAAAGGTTTAAGACATTCATAATAAACTGTAATATGAACGGGTGGGACAAGAGCATCAGTGAACTTCACGCAATGCTCAAAGCAACCGAGGCAGGGATGGGTAGAGAGGTTCTACCTATTCTCTCGATCAATGGGGGAGGCTATAAGAAATGGCCAATCCCAATCCTAAGGCAATTATTGCTAAAGGAAAGGAATACATCAAAGCAAAGGTTAAGCGAAACCTCGAAAAACCTAAGCTTATGAAGCCTAAGGTAATGGAGAACGATCCATGCTTTGAGTATGGAGAGATAGGACAATTCCTATCTCAAGGTGTTGAAAGACAAGAGGGATGTTGGGCAAACCTCAAATACAGTTTCCATGATTCACACATTGCATTAAATGTCATTTCTTCAAACACATGGGTATTGGATACCGGATGTGAGACTCATACTTGCAATTGTTGCAAAGGGGTTCAAAGAAATGTGTGTTTCAAGGAGGGAAACTCTGCTTTGAGACTTTCAAATGGTTTGGAAGTTGTTCTCAAAATATTTTGTATACACCTAGTTTGACTAGGAACATAATTAATGTTTCCTATTAAAACAATATGATCATGATTAAAGTTTGTAAATAATGGTATTAAGTTTTATGGATGATGTATTTCATTTTAAGGATATGCCTTTTAATGATATCCATGAATTGGTTCATGATAATTCATCCTATAATAACTCATTATACACATTAAGCACCAAAAAACTTAAAACAGGTTTAAGTTATTATTATCTTTGACATTGTCATCTTGGTCACATAAACAAGAATTGGATTCAAACACTTCAAAAGAATGGTCTTTTAAAAACAAATGAAAATGTTTCATTTGATAAGTGTGAACCAAAAGACTTATTAGGAATGATACATTTGGATGTTTGTGGTCCTTTTAAGACAATGACACAGATTGGTGAAAGATACTTCATTGCTTTTACCGACAATTACAGTCGCTATTATTGTGTGCACTTGTGACACATAAGCATGAAGCTTTTGAAATGTTCAAAATCTTCAATAATGAAGTAGAAAATCAACTCCTCATAACTATCTATGTTCTTCATTCTGATAAAGGAGAAACTGAACCCTATTTGGATATGGTTCAATTTATTATAGCTATGAGCTTACCAACTTTATCATTTTGGGTTTTCGTTTTGCTCCTTAAGGCTTATATTATGAATATGAACCGGACCAAGAAAGTGTAGATTAGTTGAATATCCCAGAGACTGTATAGGATACTGTTTCTTCGACTCAACAGAGCAAAAGTATTTATGCTTGAAAGGCTAAGTTCTTGGAAACCGAGTCCTTATCGAAGGAATGATATAGAACTGTGGAACTTGATAAGGATCAAGATCCCAGACGATACACGTAGGTTGACACTAGCTATCAACAAGAGGTTGTTAATGATAATCAAGAGGTTGATCAATACACACAAAACGTTCACAAACCTGGTAGAGTTAGTATTCCATCTAAGAGATAGAATATCCAAGAATGGATGCTATGTGGTTGACCCTATAGGCTAACAATACCAAGATGCTATGTCAATTTGGATGGGACAAATGGCTAGAAGCCATGAACGTAAGGATGCAATCATGTTATAACAACAAGTTTGGGAAATTGGTTGACCTCCACCTTAACTCCAAACCGGTTGGATACGAGTAGGTTTTAAGAAGGATGTTGGACCAAAAGAACCAATGAGCCTGATCAGAGAAACCTCTAAGTCCCACAAGACATCACAACAGCTGAAGAAGACCTGATCAGCTGTTCTACAAAGTCTGAAGAATACAACTGCTGAAGTACGTCTGAAGTACTGAAGACTGAGACAACAGCTGAAGATCTAAAGTCTGAAGACTTCAACAAGTACTGAAGACAAAGACTGAAGATCAACAGCTGAAAGACAAAGTCTGATGTTCAAGTACTGAAGACATCAGCTGATGTTAACAGCTGATGACAACAGCTGAAGAGGGCTTCTTCAGTTGTTGTGATGGTTTTCTTCTTCAGTAGTTTTCTTTTCCTTTCAGTAGTTTGTTTATTTTTCTTTTCAGTACTTGTAAACAACTGAAGAGGTTGTTCTTCAGTTGTTGTAGTTTCAGTAGTTTTATGTTTTTCAGTAGTTGTAAATAAGATGTTTAACACTTAGGAACATTTGTAAGAAGATGTCAGTTGTTGACATCTTCAGTAGTTGTTAAACATCAGTAGTTATAAAACGGTTACATGTCACTTTCAGGTGACATCAGCCTACGTCATTCTTTCCTTTATAAGGAAAGATGACTCACCTGTAATCGTGCCTTTGAGGCCGACAATCTTAATGCAATATTCCTTTTGTCGGATATTTCTCTCTCTATAACAAAATTCTTTTATCGTTTTATATCAATTGTTCTT
Organism: Flaveria trinervia; assembly: GCA_025506515.1. Classification (NCBI taxonomy): domain Eukaryota; kingdom Viridiplantae; phylum Streptophyta; class Magnoliopsida; order Asterales; family Asteraceae; genus Flaveria; species Flaveria trinervia. Next base: position 70,224,054 of record CM046443.1, read on the forward strand.
GTTTGAATTTGTCTAATTCTGAGCTATTCCGCTGCTATATCTGTTCAATCGATTAAACCAAGGGCTGAGATCCTAACAAATGGTATCAGAGCAGGTTAATCATTGATCGATCTAACAATTGATCATTGAAACTGTTCAATCGCTCTAAGTTTAATCGAATTAGCAAATTCGCAAGGATCTGTTATAGAGATTGAGAGTGTATCGCTTCTGGCCGTTTTATTTGAGGTTCTGTGTGGTTTTGAGCTAAATTTATTGTGATTTTACTTGAATCTGTCTGATTTTCCACAATGACTACTTCTTCGAATGATCCTTTCAATACTGGATCCTCTACCAAGCCTCCGATCTTGGTGAGGAATGAGTATAACATTTGGCAGAGAAGATTGCTCCATCACCTGTCTGTCAATAGCTCAGGTTGTTGGACATCTGTGGTACATGGACCACATAAGCCAATGGTGAATGATCCGGAAACAAACCAGTTGGTTCCAAAGAAGAAGGAGCAATACTCCGATGAGGACAAGAAGTTGTTTGAAATCGATGCAAAAGCCCATGGAATTTTGGCTATGGCTATTCCTAATGAGATTTACTCTGGGCTTCTGCATTGTGAGTCTGCTCATGACCTCTGGAATGCCATCAAAGAACAATTTGGTGGTACTGATGAGGTTTTAGCAAACAACAGGGAAATCCTCGCCCAACAATATGAGACTTTCTCTCATAGAAAGGGTGAGACTCTGACTCAACAATTTGAGCGGTTTTCATGTTTAATCTGAATTGAAAATGGTTAAACTGAATATATACAGGAGTCAGATGAACCATAGATTCTTAAGATCACTGCCTGAGAGATGGAACACATATACCATTGTTCTACGCTCAAATGCTGATGTTGATCGCCTATCTCTCACCAACTTCATGGGAAACTGCTTACATTCGAGAGAGAGATAGAGCAGAAAAGGAAATTGGTTTCATCTGGCAAGCTCACTGAGGATTTTGTCCAAGGGAACACTGCCCTGATTGGACATCAAGAGTCAGAATATGCGTCATCTGAAAGCCAGTATGATGAGCATATTGATTTCTCTACAAACACTTCTGAGCCTGCCTTTGTGAGTGTTGATAGTTATTCTGCTGGTAGTAATAGTGACAATCTATGTTTCATCATGGATGATCTCAAGGGGATTGCTGATGATGACTTAGAAGAGATGGATATTTTGAGCCAAATGGCCTTGATAAATATCAGATCTCAGAAGTTCTACAAAAGAACTGGAAGGAAATTCCCAGGACTCTCTGGCAAAACCAAAGTTGGTTTTGACAAGAGTAAGTTGAAGTGCCATAAATGCCACAGGCTTGGGCACTTTGCAAGAGAATGTAGATCATCTGGATCTAACTCTCCTGCACCTTTGTGACTTTCCCTGGCAATAGTCAACAAAACAGAGGGCAACAACCTGTCAATTCTGGTTATCATCATCAACCACAATCTCCTGCATATTTTGTTCCACAGGGGCCAATGCCATATCCATACCCCTGCTATTACATGCCACAACCAGGCCAGGTTCAAGCACCCACTGCTCAGCAACCACATGCACTCCCTGAGCCTCAACCATCCCAATCTCATCAACCTAATCAACTTCAACAACACAGCTTCTTCACACCAGGAGTTGTTGACTGGAGCAGTTTACCAGATGATGTGTCTGGTAATGAACAACTGTTCTCAGGTGCTGGTCAACATGGTGGTGAGCATCCTTTTGGAAATCTAGCTCTCATGGCTTTGGAATCCTCTGATGGATCATCCTCAAATACCTCTTCAACATAGGTATCACAGGTATCCTCTGAGACTAAGGCCAAATTATGTTCTGAAACTTGCATAGCAGCATTTGCCTCTATTAGAGAAGCAAATGTGGCTTTAATCAATAAAAATGTAGAGCTAGAACAAACAATTTCCAAAAATAAAGCTGAGTTTGAGTCTGTGCTAAAAGAGAAAACTGATGAGATTTACAAATTAAAATGCCAAATTTCTGATGATAAGGCTAGGGAGGATGTACTCTTAGAGAAGTACAAAGACCTCAAAGATACTCTTGCTGTCACCCAGGTAGAGTGTGATCGATGGGTACAATCTTGCAAGGGCTTTGAAATGCTTCTTAGTAAGCAAAAGCTTCCAATGTGAAGTTTGGAATTGGTTATAATCACACTGCTCCTCCTACAGTTTTTGCTTCAAGAGCAGGAGCGGAATCTGATGGAGAAAGTAATGACCAATCCACCTCATCATGTGATTCACTACTTGATAAAGCACCATCAGTAGTTGAAGTCAGTAGTAATCCCTCTGTGAACCTATCAGCTGATATTGATGGTTCAACTGCTGACTCACATGATCAATGAGTTGATCAACCCAAGTGTTATCCCTAGAAGTACTGAGGGTACTGGAGAGCAGGGGATAACATCTGGAGTTCAAATCCTAATGACTGACAGCACTGAAGAGAAGAAAACTGTCAGTAGGAAGGATTTGAAGCCTACTAAGGAAGTTGACAAGAAGGCAAAACGTGCTTCTAAACTGCTGAAGAGCAAGTCTTCAGTAGTTTCATCTTCTTTAGTTGATGATCAACAGAAGATGAAGAAGAAACCATGTGAAATATGTGGTCTATTCAATCATCTCAAGAGATGTTGGTACAAAAAGGGATCCAAACTCAAACAAAAAGAGAAAATTAAAGAAAACTTGGCTAAAATGAAAACTGAGTTTGAGTCCAAGTTTGTACCAGCAGCATCAAATCCTGTTACTCCTATGACAAAAAGAAATCTAAAAAGGAAGGAGTGCAACAGGCAATAACTGAGGTTGCTCAAAAGAAGATGGTGCAACACAAGAACTCATCATCAAACACCAATACCAATGTGTCTGAAGAGCTGAAAGCTCTCTCCCAGAATCAGACACAGCTGGTAATGATGGTTCAACATCTGTTGGGAAGAGTTAACCAACTTGATGGCCCTGTGTTGAAACCCCAGAAAAGGAGATCCAAGCCGAAGGATTCCTCTTCTACACCATCTCCTTCACCTCAAGCTATTGTGTCCAATAAACCTGTTAGTTTACCATCTGTTGATGAGACCAGGCCCAAAACCAAAAAGGTTTGGGTCTCCAAAACTAACTGATTGTTCATTTATGCAGGTTTCTTCAACATGCCAAAGTAGCATCTGGTATGTAGACAGTGGGGGATCTATGCATATGACTGGGAACAACTCACTTCTTAATGACTACTCTCCAGGAAGGAAGGATTTGTTTCCTTTGGCAATGATGCAAGAGGTTACATCATCGGGAAGGGCTTTGTTTCCAATGGGGAAATAAAGTTTGATGATGTCAACCATGTGGAAAATCTCAAGTATAATCTTTTGAGTGTCAATCAATTGTGTGACAAAGGCCATGTTGCCCTTTTCACAAGCCAGAACTGCAGGATTCTGTCATCCAAAGTTCTGAGTTTGATTGACAAGGTATTGGATGCTCACACTCTCCTGAAGGCCAACAGGACAGGAAGAGTGTATGCCTTAGATCTTTCCAAGAAAATTGATCTCAAAGGCCATCCTTGCCTATTTTCCAAGGCCTCTCCTCAAGAATCTAATCTATGGCATAGAAGGCTGGGACATGTTAATTTCAAGAACATGAATCAGCTGATACACCATAGTTTAGTAAGGGGAATGCCTATGAAGGAGTTCAAGTGTGAAAACAACTGCACTGCTTGTTTGAAAGGAAAACAGCACAAGGTTTCATTTCCACCTATTGAAGAACCAAAGTCCACTGCCTGCTTACAACTTCTTCACATGGATCTCTTTGGTCCTGTGAGAGTGATGAGCATGGCACAGAAAAAATACTGTCTGGTAATTGTGGATGATTACTCCAGATTTGTATGGACTTTCTTTCTACATTCAAAGGATGAAGCTGCACAGAAGATCATAACTTTGTGTTGTATGCTGAGAAGCAGTATTCCCTCTCAGTCAAGTGTATTAGAAGTGATAATGGAACAGAATTCAGGAACAATACACTTGATGAATTCTACCTTTCCAAGGGAATAAAGAGACAGTTTAGTATTCCAAGAACTCCTGAACAGAATGGAGTTGTGGAGAGAAAGAACAGGACCCTCATTGAAGCTGCAAGGTCTATGTTGGCTGATTCTGGACTGCCATTGACCTTTTGGGCTGAAGCTGTCAACACAGCATGCTATGTGCAGAATAGAGTGCTAATAAATCAGAGGTTGATGAAGACTCCATATGAAGTTCTACATCATTTGGCCCCTCTCATTTCATTTTTAGAGCATTTGGGTGTCCCTGTTTCATTCTCAACACAAAGGATCAGCTCCAGAAATTTGATCCTAAGGTGGATGCAGGGTATTTTGTTGGTTATTCATCAACTTGCAAGGCATACAGAGTCTTCAACTGCAGAACAAAGATGGTTGAAGAGACTGTACATGTCAAGTTCAATGAATCTCCAAAGGACAAGATTCCACAAAGCCTGTGGAGCTCTTTGATTTGGACATACTGCAATATGTTCCTTATCAATCTCCTGCTGTTGCTCCTGTCAACAGTTCACCACCTGGTGTTACTACTGAAGATGATGATGATAGTAGTAATCACCTCTTCAGGTTTAGTGATCAACTGCCTGAGTCCTCTAAACCTGATGCTCCTGTAGCTCCAGCCGCACCATCCACAACAAATGCTGATGAGATTTCTGCATCCTCAACTTCATTTGAGTTGCCACCATCTTCATGGTTTCAAGAATCTGCATCAACATCTGCTGCTGCTGAAGACCCTACAAACACTTGCACAGATTTGATTGTTTACCAAGAGCTGAAAAATCACCCAATATCTCAAATCCTTGGTGATATCAATGCTGGTGTCTCAACCAGAAGCCAGTTGTCCAATTTCTGCTTCTATGCTCTCTTCATCAGTCAGCTAGAGCCGAAGAACTATCATGTTGCTTTGAGGGACAATGGATGGGTTGAAGCCATGCAACTTGAGCTTCTTCAGTTCAAGAAACAGCAAGTGTGGGAGCTTGTTCCTCTACCCCCAGGTAAGTGTGCAATAGGCACTAAATGGGTGTTTAGGAATAAAACTGATGAAAATGGGCTAATTGTTAAGAACAAGGCCAGACTGGTTGTGCAGGGGTTTGCACAAGAAGAAGGTATTGATTATGATGAAACCTTTGCCCCTGTAGCCAGACTGGAGGCAATTAGATTGTTTTTAGCCTATGCTGCACTCCACAATCTTAAAGTTTTCCAAATGGATGTCAAAAGTGCTTTTCTATATGGTACAATAAAAGAAGAAGTTTATGTGTGTCAACCACCAGGCTTTGAGGATAATAAGCACCCAGAATGGGTATATAAGCTTGATAAAGCTCTTTATGGGTTGAAACAAGCACCTAGAGCTTGGTATGAGACCTTATCAAACTTTCTTCTACAGAATAATTTCACTAGAGGCTCCATAGATAAAACTTTATTTATTAAGAAGGTGGATCAGCATAAGCTACTTGTTCAAATTTATGTTGATGATATTATATTTGCATCCTCTGATCCCCAATTGTGTGAGGATTTCCAAACCTTAATGCAACAGAAGTTTGAAATGAGTGCAATGGGAGAATTACAGTTCTTTCTAGGTTTGCAAATCAAACAAAAAGCTGATGGAATTTTCATTCATCAGTCTAAATACACAAAAGATCTTTTGAATAAGTTTGATTTACAAAACTGTAAATCCTGTTCTACTCCCATGTGCAACACCACACAATTGGATGTTGATCAGAAAGGTAAAGGTGTTGATGAAACCCTTTACAGATGTATGATTGGTTCCTTGATGTATTTAACAGCTTCTAGACCAGATATTATGTTTGCTACATGTGTTTGTGCTAGATTTCAGGCTGCACCTAAGGAGTCTCATCTGATTGCAGTCAAGAGGATCTTTAGATATCTGCAAGGCACACAATCTCTAGGCTTATGGTATTCCACTGGACATTCTTGCAAATTAGTTTCTTTCTCTGATAGTGACTATGCAGGATGTAAGTTGACCAGGAAATCAACTTCTGGTGGATGCCAATTCCTAGGCAACTGTTTGATTTCTTGGCAGAGTAAGAAACAAACCTCTGTTGCTACATCCACTGCTGAAGCCGAGTACATTGCTGCTGCAAGTTGTACATCCCAAATACTCTGGCTTCAGAATCAACTTTTGGATTATGGCATTACAGAGACTAAGACTCCATTATTAATGGATAGTGCTTCAGCTCTTTGCATTGTCAAAAATCCTGTCCAGCACTCTAGGACCAAACATATAGAAATTAGACATCATTTTATAAGAGATTGTTTTGAAAAGGGTCTAATTAATCCTATGTTTGTGCCTAGTGCTGATGAGCTTGCAGACATTTTTACTAAGCCTTTGGATAGTTCAACTTTCCACAACCTGGTGTTAAGGCTTGGTATGCTGCAGCTAGAATAAGTGACAACTACTGATGATCTCAGTAATTACCGATGATCATTTTAACCATGTCACATATAGTACTGATGATTATTTTACCCTCAGTAGTTTTTATAACTACTGAAGGCTAAATGCTTTAAGTACTGTACTTTCTGTTCTACACTACTGATGTAGTTACAACTACTGAAATCAGTAGAAACAGATAAGTACTGATGTCCTATGAAACACTGAAAACAGCTAAAAGCTGATGAGTAAGTGTTGAGGACAGTATGAAAAGCTGAAAGCTATGAATTGACGACAACTACTGATGAGTACTCTCTCTTCAGTAGTTCACAAACTGCTGTTTCTTTATAAACACTGAAGCAATACCAGGTCTTCAGTAGTTTCACAACTACTGATGACTAACACCATCTTTAGTTGTTTACAACAACTGATGGCAAAACCACGGTCTTCAGTAGTTTCACAACTACTGATGACTAATACCAAGTCCTCAGTTGTTTCAACATCTGAAGTCCAACTTGTCTTCAGTAGTTTTTAAAACTACTGATGCCTAAATCAGAGACTTCAGTTGTTTCAACGTCTGATAGTAAACACCATGTCTTCAGTTGTTTTATAACTGCTGACCACACCAATACCATCAGTCGTTTCAAACGTCTGAAAGTTAATACCACGTCATCAGTAGCTTCAAATACTGATGACTAACACCAAAACCTTCAGTCGTTTCATAACCCGTACCCTATATATACCTGATCCCTCTTTCAGAGTTTTTCATTCTTTCACGACCTAACTTTTCAAAAGCTCTGAAAATCTTTCACCTTCATTAATGGCGACCATGCAACTCAAACCTCGACACAATTGTGTCGCGTACCTCACAAAATCGCCCTTCTGGACCAATTTGAAAATGCTATAGATCTTATGGTCCAATCCCCACTAAAAACGGCTTTCTTTTAAATCCAATCATTTATGCCGATTCGCTACGTCAGTTCTGGATGAATGCGACCGTTAATGGAGAATCTATCCATTCATCTATCAACTCGCATAAGTGGTCATCTCTACTGCTACCATCCGCCAAATATTACTGTTAGATGATGCTGCCTACCCTGTTGGATATCCTAAGCGCCAACTTGATCTTTCCTTTGGACAACATGGATATCAGGGTGATCTTAGTGCTTCAACAATCCTGAAGAAACATTTTCCAGATGCTGAACGATTATTATTTCATATGGTAAATGTTTGCCTGGCTCCGAAGACTTCCTCTTGGGATCAACTGTCTTCCAGATGGCAACAGGTATTGTTCTCTATCCTTGAACAAGAACCACTAAACTTTTCTGAAATAATTTTTCTTGAACTCAAGGATGTGGCCACAAAACCACTTTCTAACCGTTGGATACTATATCCTCGGTTTATAATGGCCATAATAGAGAATCAGCTTTCTGCTGAGGGACTAGTTGGTCTGGGAGTCCCTGCTTTGGCTGTATTGCCAGAGGTATACTCCCGACACAACACTGACCAAACTCTCAAACAGGCTGCCAAGCTGCGAAAACCCACGCAGCTGGAACCCACAGCCTCCACCTCCACATCCAAAGTCCCCTCCAAACCCACAAAGAAGAAGCCTAAGAAAGCTACTCAGGGAATTGAGTCCCCTGTGGATGCTCCTGCTGCACCAACGCAGGTTATCTCTGCTGGAAATAACCCCCCAGTAGAGACTGTGACTCCACCAACTGAAGCCGCTCAGGTTTCCTCTCAAAAGGAACCTGAAGCAACCACTCAAAGGGAAGCCACAATGCTGGGATCCTCCTCACTTGAGGGGATTACCATTGAAGAGCACCACTTGTCCCGGGTGCACACTGCTTCCACAACTTCTCCTGATGCAACCACCCCTCAAAGCCCTACTATCATTGTTGCAAAAGTGCTGACGCAGTTGCATTCCTCACCCCCCACCCAGACACCAATTACTACTGGGATAACCTCAACACCTGAGGGGGAGGATCACGATGCTTCTGTCAACCCACAGCACAGGGGTTATCATGTTCCATCTTCTAGTGTAGATAAGGAGGTGCGAACTTCTGGTGAGGCTGCCACTGCTCCTGCAGGATCGTTCAAGGGCTTGAACACAATTACAACACAACAACACAATGAGGAGATTAACTAAATCTTAATCAAACAGTGAACTAGTAACCAAAGGTGATGCAGAGAACACAGGTAAAGCAAGAGACAGAACAAGAGAGTATAGTTTTCAAGGTAACAGTATATTGCTTTCTCAAGTTCTTTTACAAGTGTTACAAGCATATAGAAAGATACAAGAACTTGGATACTTATACTACAACCTACAGCCGGCTATACTATGAAAGCCAGCTGGATACAATTGACTAGACACTAACAAAATCAATTGTAGGATCAAAAGGCATATCTGCCTTTTGACCTTGTGACTATGACATGCCATAGCTCACATCCTTATACATTACAAAAAGGATAAAGTACATAAAGTAGAAAGTCTCAGACACAACCTCAATGTACAGTTACCAAAAGCATGGACCTTTTCACCAACTCTTGTAAGTTGGTGACTTATCAGAGACGCAGCGGAAAAGGTGCTTTATGGAACAGTACATCAGATAAAGCATGTGTACTAAAAGTCTTCGGAAGAAATCTGTCTTCATAGGTTGAAGCTTCGGAAGACTTTGTCTCTTCAAGCTTCGGAAGACTTCATGTTAGGCTTCGGAAGATATTGGTCTTGGCTTCGGAAGATATTACACTTAGAGTATTTTCTAATGCTTGTGTAATTCTTCCGAAGCATTCTTCACTTCAGTACTTAGTGCATGTTGCTGAAACACTTAGGCAGTTTTGGGTTGCATCAGACTTCAGGAATCCTTACAGCTCCTGACTCAGCAAATGACCAGGATGCAGTTGGTAACATCTCTAAGTCCTCACCAGCGGCAACAGCTGATGAAGGACATAGTCCTGAGGCTGGAAGTCCCCAGAACCGAGAACAAGGGCACATGCTATAATTGATCTACACTCAAGGCATGTTCATTCTGACTTTGTCAGGAGGTCAGGTGATTCAGTATCAACTGATGATGACCTGAGCTTCTTCTATGATGTAGTTGCTCAAAACACCATTCTAGAGGATGAGGTTAGCAGACTCAAAGAGCTGCTGGCCAAGATGTCTCAGGATGCAAGTCCATCTGCCACCACAATACACCCACAGATGGCACCTTCTTCTGAAGGTCCCCTACACACTGAGCCAGTATATACTTCCAAGCCACCAGCCTCTGCTTTCGGCACTGATTCTCAGGAACAGAACCATCCTGATCAATCAGTTGCTACCCTTCAAAAATCCCTACCTCTCATCACTCCCATGATCACAGATATAGTGATCAAAGCCATTGATGAGAGGCTTCCTACAATGGAGTTGGTGACTAAATCCCTTTCTACTGCTCAAACCCTTGCACCCAATGCAACCAAAAAGGGGAAGAGTCAGTTAGTTAAAGGAAAAAGGAAGAGGATAGATGGGGAGAAGGCGAAAGAATCTGAGGTTGTAAACGAGAAGGATTATTTGATGGTGTGCCCGAGGTGCTGACAATGGATGAGCAAATCATGTTTTTAAGGGCTTACACCAGGGAATCATATAGGCTGATACACGGGAAGTAGATCTCATGGTTGGGGCAACAGCTCGGTGTCCAAGTCCCCAATACAGAGCTCCCAACCATATCATGCCAAACAGATCATCAGAGACTTCTTCCCAGGCCGGTGCTGAAAAAGGGTCACTTCTCATCTGATCAAGAGGATAAGAGACCAATCTATCTGCCAAAATAAGTGGGACTCGTCAATAACTTAGAGGTTTTGGCTGTATTGGTTCAGGGGGAGTTTGTTGGACCAAAAGAACCAATGAGCCTGATCAGAGAAACCTCTAAGTCCCACAAGACATCACATCAGCTGAAGAAGACCTGATCAGCTGTTCTACAAAGTCTGAAGAATACAACTGCTGAAGTACGTCTGAAGTACTGAAGACTGAGACAACAGCTGAAGATCTAAAGTCTGAAGACTTCAACAAGTACTGAAGACAAAGACTGAAGATCAACAGCTGAAAGACAAAGTCTGATGTTCAAGTACTGAAGACATCAGCTGATGTTAACAGCTGATGACAACAGCTGAAGAGGGCTTCTTCAGTTGTTGTGATGGTTTTCTTCTTCAGTAGTTTTCTTTTCCTTTCAGTAGTTTGTTTATTTTTCTTTTCAGTACTTGTAAACAACTGAAGAGGTTGTTCTTCAGTTGTTGTAGTTTCAGTAGTTTTATGTTTTTCAGTAGTTGTAAATAAGATGTTTAACACTTAGGAACATTTGTAAGAAGATGTCAGTTGTTGACATCTTCAGTAGTTGTTAAACATCAGTAGTTATAAAACGGTTACATGTCACTTTCAGGTGACATCAGCCTACGTCATTCTTTCCTTATAAGGAAAGATGACTCACCTGTAATCGTGCCTTTGAGGCCGACAATCTTAATGCAATATTCCTTTTGTCGGATATTTCTCTCTCTATAACAAAATTCTTTTATCGTTTTATATCAATTGTTCTTGTTTGAATTTGTCTAATTCTGAGCTATTCTGCTGCTATATCTGTTCAATCGATTAAACCAAGGGCTGAGATCCTAACAAAGGAAAACGGATATACATGGAAACTTGAATACTTATAGTCAAGACTTATAGCATAAGGTTTCATCAAACTCAATTGGTTGATTATGATGCAACTCTTACGCCCGTGGCAATGCTAAAGTCGATTAGGATTTTATGTGCCATAACTGCATATTCTGAGTATGAGTTTTGGCAAATGGATGTCAAAGCTGCTTTTCTTAATAGACATCTCGAAAAGACTGTTCATGTAGTTCAGCATGATGGTTTTGTCGATCCACGACATCCTAATAAAGTATACAAGTTAAAGTGATAAATCTATGGATTGAAACAAGCATCGAGAAGGTTGTGTATATATGAAAGTTAGTGGGAGCATAATTGTATTCTTAATGTTGTATGTTGATGACACACTACTATTTGAAAGTGATATTCCAACCTTGGAAGGTGTTGAAACCTACCTTGGAATATATTTTTCCATATAAGATCTCGTTTAAGCCGCCCATATTTTGGAATAAGGATCTATAAGGATAGATCGAGGTGGTTGATAGGGTTAAACCAAAGTGCATATATTGATAAAATCTTGAAAAGGTTCAAGATGGAAAACTCTTAGAAAGGTATGGTACCTATTCAAAGAGGGACAATGTTGACTACGTCTCAGTGTCCAAGCTCATAGGATGAGCAAAATCAAATGAAGGATATCCCATACGCATCTGCTATAGGATCCATCATTTGTGTGATGATATGCACTAGACCGGACGAGTCATGCTTATTAAGTATGACAAAGTAGATACCAATAGAAATAATCATTGGATGGCTGTTAAAAGTATATTGAAATACCTTAGTAGGATTAAGGATATGTTTCTAATATACAAATCTGTTGAAGAGAAAGTCGTTGTAAAGGGTTACACGGATGCAGGCTTCCAAAACTGATCGAGATGATTCTCGATCACAATCGGGGTATACTTCCATTATAAATGGAGGAGAAGTGTCCTTGAAAGGTTCAAAGCAGGACACGGTAGCATTGTTCACTACTAAATCCGAATACATAGCCACTTCATTGGCAGCATGGGAAGCTACATGGATAAATTTGTCCATTGCTTATTTAGGGGTGGTCTCTACCATTCAAGACCCCCTAGAAATCTTTGGTAATTACGTGGGTGGGATTGCTCAAATCAAGGAACCCCGTACTCATCAAAAGACTAAGCACCTTGAGCGGAGATTCAACATCATAAGGGATGGAGTTGAAAAGGGTAAAGATATGTATTCGTAAAGTTCATAAAGATCAAAACATTGCTGATCCACTCACGAAGCTCCTTGTTGTGCGCAAAGTATGAGGGTCATACTTGTGCCTTAGGACTTTGATATTCTGGTGATTAGAATTGATATGTTTAGCATATAAAATATGGAACAATTGTAATATTTAACTCTTTTATATGTTTGAGTTATGTTCCCTTTTAGCATGTTTATATCCATGAATATGTTTATTACTCTAAATGTCCGTAGTCGGTCATATTTGTGGGAACAAATATGAATGTAAGACTATTATGAACATGGATTGGTAGATATTCATAAGGTATGAATATAGAGCAATTGGTTGCTACCAAGGTTCATAGATATTTGTGAGATGCAAATATTGGACTGACCCGCGTCTCAAATTTTACTACATAGAATCTCTTTGATTGATCATAAGTAATTTTGAGTAAAGGAGAATATCATTTAGTATCCTCAGACCTGAGATGCATATTGGGTTTTGATATTCACCAAATGTTATACCTTGAGTTAGTTCTACACTGTTCTGAAATAATGGACAGTACATAAGGCTATGTTCAGGTGTGACACAAGGTGATTGTAAGAAACGTATGCAGTCAAGATGGGATTTTTTCCTCTTATTTGTTGAGAGCAAGATGTCTAAGGGCTGATTAAGTTAAATCAACAAGGAATGATCATTCTGTGTCTTTGGATTTAACAGGACATCTGAAATAAAAGGATAGATGATCGATTCACCTAAATCATTTCAAGTTTGGAACTTGAAAGAGATGATGTTATTGAATGGCTTTTAAGTCATGCGTATTAAGGGTAGTAAACCGTTGTTAGGCGGTATTTACTGCTTGCATCAATATTCTACGTATCTTGTGCAAGTGGGAGATTGTTGGATTCTATATGCCCAAGACACATAGAACATTGATGTGGTTAGTACGTCATGATCCAAGTCGGGTCATACCCAATAACAAGCTTAGCAAAGACCGAATATTATTTAATTGATGATATGATCATACAATTAAATAAATACACCAATTTAGAAAATGGGTTTTCTAAATAAGTTGCATATGAGATTGAACAATTTATATGGATATTATTTGTAATGTTGTTTAATTTAGTTAAATAACATCAAATAATAAAAGTGTGTGTATGTTATATAATTAAAAGGTTAATTTTATATATATATAAATCTTTAGTTTAACAAAAGATTAATATATAAGGACCTTTGGGGGGAAAACAAAAAGAGGAACCACCCTAAAAAGGGTTCGGCCACCCCCTTGAGAGATACTCTCCCTTTGGTGTTCTTTTGAAGTCTTTGGTACCAAAATCTGCCAAAAACACACACACACTTCATCTTGCTGTCACTCATATATGCTAAAGGGTCACATGAACATCAACCCTTCTTATGGAAGAAGGTGTTTGCGGCTGGAACAAACTCCAGCAGTTTTCTTGCTTGTTCACGGCTGGAACAAGGCTCCAGCAGCCTTCTTGACCCGATTTTGGTGCTCAAATCCTAGCAACGATGGTGTTTTCTTGGAGGTTTGTGGGTATGGACACTTGAGGGCTTCTACCTTTGAAGTCTTGGCCCTTTTTAGACTCATTTCTTCTTTCTTTTGGTCGGTTTTGACAGCATCCAGAAAGGTAGTGTCATGGTATGATAATGTCATGTTTTGGGTGTTCTTGTTCATGTTGTATGCTTGCTTTTCACATAATAAAGATCCTTTTGTTATGGGTTTGTTTGTTTACACATGATAATGGTAATTTTTCAGAAACTTTAACATGTTAAAGTAGTATATTCCGTTGCATTTCATATGTTCAAATGGTTAAACAAGATGTATATGGACATACAAACCCCTTCAAGAAAGTTCAAAAAAGAGAAAAAGGATGGCTTCTAAACCAAAGTCAAAGAAGAAGAAAGAGGAATCCATCTCCAAACCTCAGGATGAGTTAGAACATCGTGAGGATGTGCAACAAGAGGTAGCTCAACCAACTTCAATACAAGTAGCTCCTCTAGCATCAGGAAGACCCATCTTGTATTAGACTTACTCTACTAATCCAAAAAGATGGCATGTCATCAGAGATCAAGGTGTTAAAGATGTTTACACATGGAAATACATGTTCAATCTACCTCTACATGATCTCTTTGAGATGATAAGACATTTTGAGAGTCTGAATGATCCTAACCATCTTATAAAGAAAGGCATGGTCATCATCATTTTGAGAACTATCAATATTTGAAGTCTTCATGTGTTTTGGTAGCATCAGCCTAGGGGGAGTTTGCAGAATGCTTCGGAAGTTTCACATTCTGCATTAGAAAATATTCCAAGTGTGAAATCTTCCAAAGCCAAAACCAATATCTTCCGAAGCCAAGACCAATATCTTCCAAAGCCAAACATGAAGTCTTCCGAAGCTTTAAAGACAAAGTCTTCCGAAGCCAGTTTATGAAGACAAATTTCTCCCCAAGACTTTTGAGTACATGCTCTATCTGATGTACGTTATACTATAAAGCTGGAGCACCTTTCTGCTGCAACTCTGTTTGACTCACCAACTTTCCCAAGTTGGTGAAAAGGTCCATGATTTTGATAAACTGTACAACGAGGTCTTGAGTCTGTTTCTTTCTACTTTATGTACTTTTTATCCTTTTTGTAATATATTAGGATATGAGCTATGGCATACCATAATCACTAGTCAAAAGGCAATCTGCCTTTTGACTCTACATTGATTTTGTTGTTGTCTAGATCATGTATCCAGCTGGCTTTCAAAGTAGGCCGACTATAGGATGTAGAGTAAAGTATCTTTGGTCCTTTGTATCTAAAAGTATGCTTTGTAATACTTGTAAGGAACAAGAGAGCAATACACAACATTCTTGAAAACCAAACACTTGTGTATTTTGTTCTTGTTTTGTCTCTCGTTTACTTCTATTTCTTAGTATCATTGTAACTGGTTTCTGGTTCCCCATTTAATCTGTTAAGTGTTCTAAATCAATCTCTCCTCATTGTGTGTTGTGTTGTAAGTGACCAAACCCTTTCAAACGTTCCAACAAACCTAGTTAAACAAAAGATTTTAATTTGTTATTGAAATTTTGATTGTAATTATCCTTAGATACTCTAATTGGCAAGGTAGAGGCACTTGGAATTGATGAAAGATCCAGGAACAATAGCTCAATGAAGCAAGTTGAATCATACAAGTTTAATGAAATTCAAACAATAAACATGCATTCATCACATGCTCCGGAGAAGATGAATAAGAAGAATTTTTTATTCAAGTGACACATAATTCTTCTTTGCACCTGAATCAGCAATGCAAAGACAAAAGTCTAAAAAGGCTGGTGTTCATGCTTCTCATGAAGAAATACCTCAAAACAAACAACAAAATCAACATGCATCAAGTTCAAACAAGTAGCAACACTCACATAGCCAAAAAATTCACAAATTTGACAAACCCATGGATGCCCTAACAATCAATCTTCAAAAAGAATAGCAAAAGACAATATTGGCAGCCTTTTCAATAACTTTTGAGGCATACCTAGGTGCCAAGCTTACACCATCTCAAACCATCCAACAAGATCCAAATGAGTTGCCACCAAACATGGTTGAACAAATAGATCTTCAATGGTCTACGCTAGTGATTGCACATTGATCAAAATGATATCTTCAAAGGAACATAGGTCTAAACATAGACAAAAAGATCAAGATTGGTTTTGACAAAACAAAAGTGAGGTGCTATAATTGTCAACTATATGGACACTTCTCAAACATTGGTCAATAACCAAGCATAGATAGAAACAGTAAGCAACCACAAGCATCAAGTGGTTATCAAACAAACAAACAAGTTCCACTACTAATCAGCATTACATCTACTCCAACACCATCTCAAATCACATAATACATCCCAAATCAACACACCAAATCTTCTACAATTATTATCAAACAAGATGGTAAATGTCAGTATGTATGAAGTAGAAATAAAATCTCCGGATCATACCATCATGGCACAAATTGAGGAGAAAATGACAGAGATCCTGAAAGAGGTGAAAGAAATTCTCTTCACACGCACATGCATTGATGAGGTTACTTCATATAGAGAGCATGCCGATCAACTTTATAAGGACGTGATTGAAACAAACATTTTGAATGAATGTCTTAAATATGAATAGAAACAACATAAAATCAAGATTTTCACTTAAAAATGATTTAGACAAATTTTTTCACTAAAAAGTTAACACTAACAACACAGGTTAAACTATTCTCTGAAACATTAACTCAATCAAAAACATTAACTCAATCAAAAACATTACAGGCTGAAACAGATGTTAAACTTCAAAAGTTTTAGGTGAGCAACAAGAATTTTAAAGAACTTTTTGCTCAGCGAAGGGCTTTTCAAGACCCTTAAAGCCTTGGGTATAACAAAGTTAACCTACCATATAATGTTTCCCATTACCTGAATCCATCACCAACAAGCATGAGGATTCACTTGATCTTTATGATAGAACAAATGACTCAAAGCCATCATCATCATCATTAAAATCACCATTGGTTAAATTTGTTAAAAGCCAAAATTCACCTCAAATTAAATCATCTAACTTTTATCAACGAGAAAATAATTATTTGATATCCATACTTTTAGATGAAGATGATGAGGATCTTTTATATGATGAATCTGCTCAACCATCTACTGAAACTATAAAATTTTCAAATGTGTCTGATCCATCATCCAAAAAAAGCAAAAGCAAATGTTTGACATTTGCTTAGTTGGAAGAAAGGCTGAACGTTCCACTACCCCTCTTAAAATACACAATAAAGGAAAGGGTAAAATCGCCACTCAGCCAAAGCAACAAACTATAACTTTTAATATCCCACCAAATGAAATCTTAAATCAAGAGTTTTCAACAATCAAAATACTTCTAATTTACCCTATTGTGAATGTTGTGATCAATACACTCATAAAACTCAAAAGTGTAAATATGGAAAGTATTGCAGGTAACTATGACACGACCAACCATAGTACTAGAACATGTCATTTTCATAATTACTGTTCAATTTGTGATAGAAATGATCACAAAACTACAAATCGATTTTTCAATAAAAAAATAAGAAACAAAACAAACAAGCTCAAACTGAGTAATCAATTGAGAAACAAACAATTGTTCCTCACAAGAACAAGGGTGGAGTACCTAGATAAACTCCACAAACTAAAGTTATAACAAATCATATTATGACTACTTTAAACAACCAATAGGAGACTTAAATTTAATTTAATTCAAGGGTCCAAAGTGTATGTATAAACAAGCATCCGCTATGAACAAAGTTTAAAAATCATTGAAGTGTCCACAACGTAGACTCAAATGTGTACAACGGACATATTGTAGTCATAGCGCACATGATACTTACAGTGCATGATTTAAATTTAATTTCACCCAACACTATTTGTATAGTGCATGAACATGATATATACATACACAACTGGCACACATTTTGTTCGTTGTATATATAGTTCAACACTTGTGAGTTTTTCATTTATCATAAGTGTGCAAACCAAATCAGATTTTTAAAATGTTGCTACAGTACTAACTACTTTCGATCTTTAAGCTCATATCTATTTCATTGCACAAGTATTATTCGATCAAATAGGTACAAAAACATTTCTATATCAACAAACATTCAAATATCAGTCTTTAAACTTGGTTTAACCCGAGCATTATGAAACCCAAGGTTATATCATGAACCAGACCAAAAAATCAAATTGAAGAGTGTTATTTATGCAATAAAACATTGAATATGTTTTTAACAATCACAGTCGCATGTATTAGAACATTTCATTTTATTAAATTTGATTAAGTGTTTATCGGGTATATGAACAACCAAACTTTAAATATCCAAAATTCATAAAATCAACATTTTAATTCTTGAGTTAGTTTGAAAATGTGTTAAAAATGATATAACTTATCAAACATTTTGCAAATGCATATACAAACAACGTTTGGGAGTTAAATTTGCTCAAAATAGAACAACGTTAAATATGAACATTCAATATGCATTAAATTTTTCTATTTGACTAAAAAGCCAATTATAAATGTCGAAAATCTGATATAAGATACAAGCATGAATCATTTTGAAACAAATTCACACTTTGTCATCAAACAAACATGATTACAACAAATGTTGATCAAAACATCATAAAATTAATGATTTTGCACAAACTAAATTGGATGAAATTAACTTTTTCTTAAATTTCACCAAAGTCACACATTTTATATGATCAAAATCAGCTAACAACACAGGCTTGGCATTGTAATATGCTAAACAAACAAGTTTCATCATTTCATATCGACCGAAAACAACCATGAACACTAAATAAAATTTTCATCAAATCAAAATTAGTCATCATTACAAGTAGTAATTCATATATTTTCTTTGTTTGTAGATATGGCAAACCTTGTGTTTGTCAAAGATATCATAAAATTTGTGCATTCCTAAATCCTGAGTAATCTAAGTTAGAGAATTAAAGATATATGATACACGCAATCAGGCAAACAAGATTGGCTCATGTATTGACTACTATATCTAAGATATTTGAAGAGCACATAGTATAGTTTTGGTCTAATGCTCACTTACAACAAGATCAAGATCAGCAAATAATAGTCTCAACTATGTATGATCAACCAATCACCATATTAGAAGAAGTGATCAGAAGGGTACTATAATTGGGTGATAAGGATGCAAATGATTCTATATAATTTGATGAGAATTATGTAGTACATGTGTTCATACAGATTGGCTACATTGGCATCATAAATAGAAAGCAGATAAAAAAACCTTACATGTGTGTTCAACTCATAATTCTAATACACACATACTAAAAGACTATGACAAATAGGAAAACTAGATGGGATGCCATTTCTCTATAAAGTTCACCTGCCATTGCCGATATCATAGCAAAATGACCTTTTAATTATGTAGCTCAGATCATGAATAGAATGATTTACAATTAATTGAAGTCAATAACAAGTTTCAAATGTATCCAAGGTTCCTCTAAATGATCATCAATGATTTGATACCAAACATACCAGGAGAAGGTGTTGTGTTTGAACATGTTCATCTTATGAAGATGTGTTTAACATAATATATTCAAGCTTGTATCATGGGGATAAAGTACCCATTCCACCTTACATGATTTATCATGATCTTGTTCCTGATGTGTTTTAATGATACTTGGTCAAGCAGAACCAAACATGTTGTTTGAGAATGTAATTCAACAAGCACCTATCATACAACTAAATCCAATCATTTAAGAAAAAGTACAATCATCCATGAACAAGAACAAGTTCATGAAGAAGCACAAGAACAAGAGCTTTTACACTTTGAGCAAAACATTGCATCTCCACCATACAGTTGAGTCATATCTAATCAACAAACGCTATCATATTTATTTAGAGATCTTGATGCCTTAATGCTGAAGCTGCATAACATGAAGAGGAAGTTGGCACTTCATCCAGGCTTGAAAAAGATCAATCAATGCAAAAACAAACACATATTTAATCTGAGCAAACTGAAACTAAGTAGCAACCAGAAGAAGTACTCATTAAGGAGAAAATTGAACACTCAAAGGTCTTCTTATTCAGTAAATATAATAAGTTTATTGAAAAGTATAACAAAAGGGCAAGAATTGAAAGACTATCAGGACCGTGTACGTACGGAATACTTATCTGACTATGTTGAACACATTACTTAATAATTATTGACTAAGAATCATGTACAACACCCTCAAACCTTTATAATATGGTCATACATATAAATTATACTTTAACACAATAATAATATGAAATAAATAAACATGAATAAACATCAATCACATATTATATTTCATTGAACCAATTCATTACACATGTGTAAGACATAAAGACTTTATATTTAAGCTCATAAACTTGGAACATATGCATCTACAAACTCCCCTTAGTCCTAGTTTCCTCTATCGTCTAACACTCTTCACATGTTCTTGGAACTTCTTGTACTTCTCTTTTGTAACTCCTGTATGTATTTAAAATGCAAAGCAGAGTCTTATCACGTGTTGAAACTGGAGAGCTTGTACAATGTCCTGCGTGTCATAGAACAATGACCACTTGTATAATGTGTAGACATCTTCAGCCGACAAGTTTGTAAGCCACATAGGGTCAAATACCCGGATAGTATTGATCTTTCCATCTCTGTTTAGAACTATGACCGCTTCGCCTATCCACCGGTCATAATACCACCATTTGAAGTGTGGTGTGAATACATGAGGCATTTCTTGTAAGGGAATCTTTGACATCGTGCGTAGGGGACTCCACTTCAACATAAATTTATGCTTCCCAGATATAGGGTCTACTTCAGACCTATGGATGTACCTCTTTGGTTGTTGAGGTCTGAAGTTTACCCACCTGGTGGGGTATTATTTCTTCAACGCAGCCTCAAACCAACCTGATATCTTCCTTTGATTTGCAGATAGAAGATATAAACATGCCAGGCGGTTGAGCTCAAAACCAAGAAGAGTCTTCAGATCATGAGGATATCTAAAGTACTCGATTCCTTTCTCTCACTTTACAACATAGACTCCTAAGTCCTCAAAATACGCCCACGCTATGATTTTGCCAGAAACTCTCTGATGACGTCTGACTTTGTAAAGCTTAGTGTAGGCATTCTACTTTGGCGGCACGCGTTGGGATTTCATTTCTACAAAACAAGCCGCCCATTCAGCTTTCTTCAAATCGACATTAGCGTCCGAAGCTTGGGCTGAGCTTTCTTCTTACTCCTTTTCTTTCTCTACTTCATCTAGCTTCTCAAATATAGCACTGCCAAAACTATCACCCAAGTTGGGTATAACAGTACCTTCGTGGTTAGTGTACTCTGGATAATGCTCAGTAGTGACGTCTTCGATCTCAATCTCATCAACATCATTTAGCTCATCTTCACTTGCCACATCAACTTTTGGAGCATCTTTTACCAACTCATCAGGATTCAGCTTGAATATTTCAGGAAGCTGTTCGTCCGTTAAGTCATGTATGATCTCTCCCTCTTCTTGAGTGTAGCTCACCGATCTCCTGACTATCCCTTACATGTCAAGAATCATGGTTAATTGAGACTTGACCTGCTGAAGGGGTTGGACATCATATTCATCTGTTCGTAGAGCTTCATCTGTTTGATTAAACATTAAGCACATCACACATAAGTCATCATATAAAGCATTTTAAACACGAACAAACATAGATGATAGTTAATTACATTAGTGTAATAAATAATTCAAGTACAAAAGTTTTTTTTAAATACAAAAATATCTAACAATTACTTTTTTCTTGAACAGTGGGTTCTTCAGTTGGAGGAGCAGAGGATAAGGCTCCTTGATCTTGTTTTCTTTTAGTTCTCCTCTCCCGAGCTTGAGGATGGGAGGCTGATGTAGATGCACCACCTTCCTGATCATCATCATCCTTTTGATCTTTTCCGCTCGGTCCTCCCTCCTCAACCTCTTCCTCAGTATCATCTTCATCCTCATCATCATCATCATCATTATCATCATCACCATCACCATCATCACCATCACCATCCTTGATCTTTAGAGGTTCACTCTTTGACCCTTTCAGCTTTAGCAGTATCTTCTTATTCTTCTTCTCAAGCTCCTCAATCTTCTTCACCAAAGCCAATACCAGCTCATTTTAACTTGTAAGTGCATGGTGGGCTCGGCTTAGAGCTCTCTCATATAGGTCAATCTTCTCACTGAGCTCCCTGATGTTCTTAGCTTGAGCTGCATTCACCTCCATCATCTTGTGTAACTGAGAGGCCCTAAGCTCATCAATGCAAGCAGCCTAAGCATAGTGCTGTTGAGGTTAGCCAGTTGTTCCTCTAGTCTGATGTGGGGTAGAGTGGGTCCATTCGTGAATGGAGTGTGTGTGAAAGGACCTGCTTGGTGACTGGTGGTGGTAGTAGTGGATGTGGTGAATATGGGAGGTGGAATATGTGTGGGATGTGATGGAGTGGCTGTGGTAGTAGTGGTGGAATGAGTGGTTGTGGTAGTGGTGGTAGAATGAGTGGTTGTGGTAGTGGGAGGAGTGATGGTGGTAGTGGTAGTGGGGGTGATGGTAGGAGGTGTGGTAGTGGTGGTGGTGGCTGTGTAGTAGGGGTGGCTATGGCTGTGGCAGAAGATGTGATCAAAGTAATCCTTGGCCTCTTGCTCTTCTTCCCATGGGGATGAGCCATTCTCTTCCTCCTAGAGCCCTTTGCAATAAGCGCCCCCTTGGCTGTTGGGCTGGTCAGGGATGAATGAAGGATCAGACACATCATTAGTAGCATCCCTTGACTCGGCCTAGAGTCCTCCAACCGCCTCTAACCCTTTTTAGTGGGCACTACCCTGCTCTCAACTATCCTCATAAGAGGCTCATCATCTGACTCATCATCTTCATCAACGAGAAAGTCTGGGTGGATAGTAGCCTGCCCAGACCCACCTGGACCGGAAGAAGATATATTCGAACTGTTGGTGGCCCGTGAAGAACTGGGACCTGCATCTCCCCCACCTTGACCATCATCATGGTCATCATCGTCATCGATGTCTTCGTCTGTGGTAGCCATGATGGGCTCAGTATCTGAATCACTGTCATCATGACGCCACTTCCTCCGAGCGCCCCACATAGTCTTCTCTGGCAAGGTGCCCAAATAGTCTCCTCACTGGGGGTTTCACTTGCTTCCCACAGTAGACCGTCATCCTTCCCAGTGTCATATCATCCATTACCTGGGGCACCACTACATCATCTTTCTTCTTTGGCAGCATAGGAAGCTTCTTATCGATATTCATTTGTAGAAACCGTGGGTACATGTAGAAGCCTTCCTTGCCTTTGGCCTCGAGGTTCTCTATCATGTAAGAGAAGAACATGCGTGAGAGACTAAATGGGTGATTCAGTACCAGTGCAAGGTATGCATTCTGGATTCGGTTAGACATCTCATCAAATCCACCATGCTTGGAGGCTATGCACTTGATGATCACATGTGCCAAATACTTGAACTAAGGGCACATGTTGCTCTTGTTCAGTACGCCAACATTAATGTCACCAGCGTACTTGATCCTCAGGAAGAATCCCCGAACCGTTAGGGGATGTAGCTTAGTTGGGTAGGCTCTGTCCTTACCCAGATCTAAGACCCGCCTCAGATCATCCTCAGTAATCTAAATCTCTTGTCCAATAGTGGAGCTCCGTATACGGTGTGGCTCAACTGACTGGTCAATCCTGGCACAATCCTAGAATGCCTGCTGAATAGATCTGTATGGAGTGCGTGCGGTAGAAATAGCCTTCTAGTTTTTTGATCTACACAGGAAGGCAATGATCCCTGTGAACTCAGAAGCATTCCTAGATGTAGCATCAAGATGAGCATAGATGTTATGCTTAGTGCTCATAGTCCATCTCTTAGCCATGATGCTGTAACACAAGAAACATATACATTAGAGATGTGTATTAGGGATGACACTTGAAAATTAAACTGTTTTAGATCAAACTGGTTCAATCGTGCGATTGAACCATACAAATGAGTTCAGTCGTGCGATTGAGCCTGCGGCTGAGTTCAGTTGTGCGATTAAGCTTACGACTGAACTTAGTCGTGTGTTAAGCCATGCGGTTAAGTCAGTCGTGCGACTGAATCACTGAATGATTCAATCGTGCGAATGAATCTTGCGCCTGGCTCAATCGTGCGACTGAAGTTCATTCGGAGTGTCCATTCACAGAAGACTCTGTGCGACACTCCGACCACGAATCTTGGTCAAATCTTGATGTTAGACGTCGTGTTTAGACTCATTAGATTCGCAGGAACTCTAAATATCACTTAACGTCCTTCATTTTAACGATTATGTCCATTTAAGTGGTCTAATTGAAGAGTTTTACAGATTTCTTGATTTCAGTCGTTTAGGTCAGTTAAGGTTTGATTTCACCAGTTATTTTGATCACTTTTAGTCTCACAATACCTGTAGATGAACAAAAGATCGGTTAGTTACGCAATCAGCAAGTAATCAAGGCAAGATGAAATTTTGGCAGGGTGTCTATGTATGAGCAGGTTTGAACAATTTGAAGGGTGGTGAGAAATGCGACCGACTCACCCATTTTTTAATACTGTCTTAATGTTCAGTCGTACGACAGGACCCATACTCATGCTCCAGTTGTGCGACTGAGCCCATACTCACGCTTCAGTCGTGCGACTGGGGTTTAGTCGTGCGACTGGCTCATACTCCTAGATCCATTCGTATGATTCACTCATCTTGATTGTCCAATCACATGGATGCCCCATACTCATAGTCCATTCGTATGATTGCCCCATACTCATGGTCCAATCGTGCCATTGGCTCATACTTATGGTTCAATCATGCGATTGACTCATACTTATGGTTCAATCGTGTGATTGGCTCATTCTTATGAGTTTGACCTCTTTACACTTTCAGCCCTTTAAAAATGTTAACATTTGATAAACATTATGACCTTTTAACACCATTTGATCACCTCAGACGTGATCCTTTTAGTTTAAGACCCACTGATCACCTCAGGCGTGATCCTTTTAATTTAACACTTATTTGTCACCTCAAACATGACCCATTTTAGTAAGTGACTCACAGAGTAGATCCAGTTGTATAGTTCGACAATTAATCCTACAAATGACTAGAAAATAGAAAATAACTTAAAATTTTAAAAGAAAACAAGACTTAATTGTGTTGTTTTGGGTTTGAGCAGAACAGCTTCAAGTTGATTAGATCATTTCTGGTACGATTCATTATGGAATCATATAGGTATAACAGAATCGTTTGGGAGCCCCTTATTAACATGCAATAGATGCTAGATTCTTGTTATGTCTGAGAGTCATTAGAACTTTCAAGAAATCATATTAAAGCTACAAGATGCACACAATGATATTGACTTTCAAGTATTGCAAGCATGATGATTTTCAGTATATTTGTCCCCTTAAATCCATACACAGAAGTTTGACTTACAATGGTGATGAATTAGGTTTAATTATTTCAACATGCATTTGTGGATCTCACACTTATTTCGTAATCAACATTCCTCAAGAGATTTTTGAGCGGTCTACGGGTATTGGACAAGAATAGACTTTTCTAAGAGCTTTCAAAAAGATGCCAAGCCTCAGGTAGTGCCATCGCATAGCAGAGAGGCATAAACAACAATGAATTCTAGAATATTTAGGTTATGCTTATCCTCAAGTCAGTGCCACCGCACAGCAGAGAGGCACACAACCTATCTTTTTGTTAGAACATTTAATTTTCTTTTTGCACATAACGCACCAACAACATATGTTATCAGCTTGATTGCTTTTAGCATTTTTTACATGTGCTTTGCTCATATTTATGGTCATCCGCACACATTTGTGGCGTTTATTTTGCTCATCACCCCTTATTGGAAATGCGTTGATTGTGTTAACCAGGGATAAGATGAGAACTCACACCAAGTTGAACAAATTAGTTTGAATTTTTAATTCACCAATGAAGTTTACTCATCTATTGTGTTGAATCTAGCGACACATCATATTATGAACTAGCAATCTCTAGGTCTACTTTCTCTATGTTATTTTAGTAGCAAACTAGTTTAACTATCATTTTTCTTTAGTTGTGCTTAGACTTCTCGGACTTGTACTTTGAATTTCGCATCTTAATCACACTAGTTTTGAAGTCCCAACCATTCGTTCCCTGTATACTATCATTTTCCATAGTCTTTGAATCACAATCATAGATTTTTCATTTCTATTAGCTATATTGCTCTCCCCCTTCGTTTTTTAAGTAACTAAAAACTACACGAATTAAATACTAGACTAAACTATTCTCACCCTAAAATTCTAAAACCAAATATCTCTTTATGTTTTTGTATTTTAATAGACAGGAAAATAAAATGAAATAAAGTTAAATAAAGTTAAATAACTACACTAGGCGGATTACGAACTTTCGTCTTCTTCAATCAGATCACTTTTCTTTTTCACGCTATTAACCTCTAAAAGATATAAAAACCTCGGTTTATCAAATGCTGCTGTGTAGAGGTCGGCGCGTTAAAAATCCATATTAATTTTAACCACATCGATTAATTGAATTTCAAAATAGTCACGTATAAAGTGATACTTAATACCGATGTGTTTAGTTTTGGATGTCAAACCGGATTTTTGGTTACAACAATAGCAGCAGAATTATCAAGAAAAATAGGAGTGCTAGAAAATTGCAAACCGTAGTCGCGCATTTGCTATTAAATCCAAATTATTTGTGAACAGCAACTAGCGGATTCAATGTATTCAGCTTCACATGTTGACAGAGCAATGGAGGTCTGCTTTTTTACACTGCCAGGTGACTAACCGTCTACCAAAGAACTGACATCCCGCTGATGTTGACTTGTAATTCATTTTGCAACCGCCATAATCCAAGTCACTATACGTTGTAAGCTCAAAGTCATCGTCATTAGGATACCACAACCCGAGTGTTGGAGTAGCCTTCAGATAACGAAAAATCCTTTTAACTCCGATGAGATGGTTTACTTTTGGTTTCACCTGATATCTGGAACAAAGACACGTCGTGTACATGATATCAGGACGTGAGGCTGTGCGATACATGAGAGATCCGATCATTCCTCTATACATGGTTGCATCGACCAGATCACCATTTTCATCGGGTGCCACGTCATGGTTAATGGCAAGTGGAGTTATAGCTGCTGAAGCATTCTCCATGTCGAATCGACTAAGGATATCGCCTACATACTTGGTCTGATGTAGGAAGATTCCTTTTGGTGTCAGATGCACCTGTAACCCAAGGAAGAACTTCATCTCCCCCATGGCACTCATCTCAAACTCTACTTCATTACAGATTCAAATTCTTTACATAAATTTTCGTTTTTGGAACCAAAGATTATGTCATCAACATAAATCTGTATGAGGAGTAAGTCGCCATCTTTTTCTTTGATGAATAATGTATAGTCAATCACACCTCTACGAAAACCATGTTTCACCAAATGAGTTGAGGGTTTCTCATACCAGTCTCTAGGGGCTTGATGGAGCCCGTAGAGAGCCTTGTCCAGCTTGTAAACTCTGTCCCGATGATAATGATCCTCAAGTCCTTCAGGTTGATTGACATAGACCATCTCATGGATTTCACCATGAAGGAATGCACTCTTCACATCTAGTTGATAGACTTTAATCTTCATGTAGGATGCATAAGCTAGAAATATACGTATTGCTTCCATCCTTGCCACTGGTGCAAACACTTTATTGTAGTCAATGCCTTCGACTTGTCTAAACCATTGAACCACAAGTCGAGCCTTGTTTCTGATTATGACCCCTTGTCATCTTTCTTGCATTTCAACACTCATTTAGTGCCAATCACCTTAGCACCTTTTGGTTTGTCCACAAGGGTCCATACTCCTAACTTCTTGAACTGTAGGAGTTCTTCTTGCATCGCACTGCCATGCCTCATCGTTTAATGCTTCACTAATATATTTTGGCTCAAATTGAGACACAAAACATCAATATGCTCTATCATGAAGGTATCCATTTTCCATTACCGAGGCATAATCAGCTGAGTACAACTGATTTCTGGTCTGTACTCCCGATTGAACATCCCCAATGACATTGTCCAAGGGATGATAAACATTTAGCTGAGATCCGGGAGTTGTTGGAACAGCCACCTCATTATCCAGATTATTGAACTCAGGTTCAGAAGTTGTAGCTGTTGGAGTATAAGGTTCTGAAGTGTCAAAGGCATCAAGATTTGATGCTTGTGTACTTTCATAGGTGGGAACCTTTTCCTCCTAGTCCATATTAACAGTCTCAACTTCCTCATCATCAGATGAAGACTCACTTACTACAAAGTCTCCCCCTGAAGGGCTAGCAAATCATCTAATGGACCAGTTGATGTTGAGTCTATTAGAGGAGAATTAATCATCCTAGTAGAAAGCTCGTCATCAGTATAGGAAGGTGACAAATTGAAGGATTTAAAGAATCCATCATAGTCAAAGAAGAATGAGGGTCCTTTCCTAGTTGGGGGGGGGGGGGGAGGGATGGTGTATCTTTGAACGCCAACGTTGCACCACACTTCTACCTAACCCGTTGAGTTGTTGTAAACTCTCTTGTCTAGTATGCTGTATCCGAGAAATGTCCCTTCTTCTGCCTTTTTGTTGAACTTCCCAGTCTGGGTCTTCTTCAACAATGTGCATCGTGTGCCAAATAGTTCTTGATACTCCAAGTTGGGTTTACGTCCCTGGAGTAGTTTATAACATGTTTTCCTATGTCGTTTGACCACCAAGACTTGATTGAATGTGTAATAAGCATTCGCCACTGCCTCATTCCAGAATTGAATAGGCAGTTTCGAGTCAGCTAGCATAGTTCTGGTAGTCTCTATCAAACTTTGACTCTTTCTCTCTGCTATGCCGTTCATCTGTGGAGTGTAGGCAGAGGTGAATTGATGAACAATTCCTCTTTCTCTACAGTATGCCTCCATCAACTGATTCTTAAATTTAGTGTCGTTGTCTGATCGAATCTGCCATACTTTTAGCTTGTAGAATGATTCCAATGTAGTTACAAGATGTTTGAATGATTTAAAGGTTTCTGATTTGGCTTTTAGAAACATCATCCAAGAGAATCTTGAGTAATCATCTATTACTACAAAGCAATACAAATCTCCAACAATGCTCTTTGTGTTGACAAGGCCAAACAGATCCATGTGCAGAAGCTCAAGAGGCATATCAATAGAATGAACTTTCTTTGCCTTGTGAGCTTTCTTGGTCTGTTTCCTTTTCATACATGCTATGCGGAAGTCTGGAAGCTGGAAGTTCTTGACATTAACACCATTCATTAGATCATTCTAAACTAGGTGATTCATCTTACTAGGATTGATGTGTCCCATTCTTCTATGCCATGAGACTGAATACCTCTCAGTTGCTTTTGATAGGAAGCATTAAACCTTGTGATCTGTTGTGGAGGCTTTTAATAGATTGAAGAGATACAGGTCGTTATATCTTGTAGCTGACATGAAAAATTTATCCTCCTTAATCACATAGTCCTTCTTTAACACGTAGCACTTCTTGTTGTCCAAAAACAACTTTGAATCCTTTATCGTAGATCTAGGAGATAGAAAGGAAGTTGTTCTGTAGTTGTTGAACGTAGTTGACCTTGTCAAACTTGACTTTCTCGTTTCCCACTTCGCCTTGTGCTGTGATGTATCCTCCTTTGTTCCCAGCAAATGACACATGTCCCTCTTTGATTTGTTTGACGTTGAAAAGGAGGGACGAATTCCCTGTCATGTGCCTGGACACTCCACTATCAATAATCCAGGTATTAGTGATAGCGCTGTAGCGGACACCCTGCACAGTCGAAGAAACTTGTTAGTTTAGATTTGGGACCCAAGCCTTAACTTGCTTGGGTGACCCAGAGGAATCACACATCATAAACTCAACCCATTGTCCTTTAGAGGTTAAGAGCATATCATTCTTCTTATCATTCTCACTATCAGACCTTATACTTGATTTTTCTTTCCATAAGCTAGTCTTGTGTAAGGCCTGTTTATGGTAAATAGACGCCTGACTGATGGTTTGAAGTTAGATTCACTAACACTCTTAGGTGGAGTGTTAGATCTTGTTTTAGATGAACTTGATTTTTTATCATAAGGTTCAATTTTCTTTCTAGGCATCTAATAGTAAGGATAATTAGTAGAGATATGTCCTTGTTTTCCACAACTGTAGCAAGATCTTGCTTCTACAAATTGGAAAGAACTTTTGTGTGATGTTGAGTTTAGTGAAGGTGTGAGATGTTTTTGGTTTGGTTTTGTCATTACTCTTTTAGATGTTTCATCCTTATAACAAAGTTAGTTGTTTTAACGTGTTGAACATCTTTAACTTGCACTTTGGTTGGATTTTGATGATTAATTCATTTGTGGTTAACTGATTTAGTCATTTTGGGTTCTGAAATGGATGTTGGTGAACCTAAACTTACATTACCCTTTTGAATGCATCATACAAATTCTCAACTGGCATCTTGCCTTTTGATTTCAAAGTAGACTCCTTCTGTTTAGTGTCGGATTTCACAGGCTTACCCGTGGAATCAGGATCACTAACTAGAGGGGTAGACACCACATGATCCTTAATTGGGTTGTTATTAACTGGTCTACATTTTGTATTTAAAAGGATCTCATGTGGTGGTGCACTACTTTGTATCCTAAACCTTCCTCATTGTTTCGTTCATTCACTAAGTTCTATACTATGTGAGAAGAACTAGCCCAACTATGCAGTTTTTGTTTTAATGAATTAACCTCGACTTCCAAAACTGCTTTCTCCTTTTTGGTTTCTTGTAATGAATTTAAATAAAACTTTACATCATTAGATTGATTTAAGGCAACAACCTCAGTTCCCTTAGTTGTTTACCCAAAAGTTCTATCTTTTCTTTAAAATTGCACTCATTTTGTTTTAATATACGGTTAGCTTCAGTGCAGAGTTGTAAGTCATTTACTAAGTTATCATTGTGTTCTAATAACCTAGCAAATTTTAGATCAATGATTTCCTTAAAATTTTCACATTCCGGACAAGCATGTTTATTAAATAATTGATCTAAGGAACTTACCTGTGAGGAGTCAGTTGAATCAGCCATCAAAGCAGAGGTAGACTCTTCTGTTGTTGGAGATTCTAAACTTTTTGCTCTGAGCTCTTCCTCAAACACGTGATCTACCACGTTCATAGCTTCTACTGAATCTGACATTGCTTGCTTAGCTGCAATCTCACCTTCACTGGCAGACCCATCATCCAATGCTTCGCCAAAAGCAATGTTTGATTCTCCAGGAGAGACAAATCGGAAGGAGTCTTGTCCTTCGTCACCTTGTGAAGTTAGTGCCTTATTCTCTTTAATTGAAGAACTAGTTCCAACCATGTCTTTGTCTTGACAGTTGAAAGTAAGAAATGGGTTACCATTTCCAGTTTTCTTGGGCTTCACACATTCACATTTAAAATGCCCCTTTTCACCAAAATTGAAGCAGGTGACCTTGGTTTTGTCGAAACCAAAGGTCGTATCTTTTATGGCTAATAGATTCTGCCCCATCTTCTTAATAGGGTTTTTAGCTCATTTAACTGCACTTGCTAGAGCCCACATGATATCCATCCTTTCCAGCTTGTTCTCGTCAACCTGCTTGTAGTCTTCATCTGCAAGATGACAATTCCCGATCTTCACAACGACTAGACCATGATACGATTGTACCACTGTTGTAAGAAGATCCATGTGCTCTTTTGCAACCTCCACTATGATATTACCGAGATTCTCGGTCTTCAACTTCATAGTTTTGGCTTCAGGCACTATGTATTGAGTTGATGATGAGAGACATTTCTGGTCCTGAAGCAGTGGATTGGGAAGGAGCCATGGAACTAGACACAAATGTTGTTTGTAGTGGTGTACCTGAACTAGTTGGATTGGAAACGAATTGTAGAGTGAAAGATTTTGAATGTAAGATCCTTTCTTCAACTTGTACTTCATCCTCAGTTCCTCCTCCCTTAACTTCAAGATGAAGTCATTTATGTCCAATATAGCAAGTATCTCATTCTGTCTCACGTTGGACACAAATGAATCCCATTTCTCAGGCAACCCATCAGCAAAACTTAAAACTTTGTCTTACATTGATGTGGTTACCCCATGATTGTGCAGCTCAATCATTAGATGATAAAATATGTCAATAATATCATCTATTCTCTCATTTTCTATAGAAGATAAGTTATCGAACTCCTTCTTGAGAGCCTTTGCCTTCAGTACCTTTAACGTCACATTTCTATCGTATCTCTTCTCTAATGCCTCCCATAGCTTTTTGGCCTGCTTGCTCACAATAAACTGGTGAAAGATGTCTTTCAGAATTGACTAAGCCAACAAGGCTAAACTTCTTCTCAGCATTGAAGAGTATCTTTGTGCCTCGCTCATTCCACCCAACATCAACTTTACCCCGTTTTCGCTGACTAGTACTGTGTAACCAGTCTCTATAGAAGTACACAGATTGGGATCCACTCTATATAGGTAAATCTCAAACCGCTATTTCAATTGTGGATAGTTATCCAACGTTATAAGCATTGGCGGTTTATTGTGATTTCCTATCTCATTCTCCAGAAGCAGAAGGTTCTAGATGTGTGAGTCCTTCCCGATAGTAAACGCAGAAAGTAATCTTCCATTTGTATAGACTTTGTACTTTGAGAACAGGAGAACTTCAATCATGCAAATGGACAAAGCGTATGGATCACTCGTGCGAATGAAGAGTGCGAATGAAGTTAATCGTGCGATTGGATTCAGTCATTCGTATGAACAAGGCGAATGGGCTCAACCAACTGAAGTTGTTCAGTCATGAGAATGAATGATACGACTGAGTTCAGTCGTGCGGATAGAGTGGGCGAATGAGTTCAATCGTACGAATGAGCTATTCATGCGACTGAAGGCTGTTGTGTTTGGAAAAATCGAATTTTTGGCACTTAGACACGAATTACGATTTCCCAGAAACCCTAATCTGTCGTTTGACGAAAAACTTCAACTTTAATGCTTGGAAACGTCGAAAAACACCTGTGGACTAAAAAATATGAGTCTTTTTAGTTAAAACGCGAGTTTTAACACAAATTTAATTGAATCAAACGCAAAATCAAGAGAGAAAGCTCTGATACCACTTGTTAGGACCGTGTACGTATGAAATACTACTAGATTCTGCGTTTATACTGAATCAAATAATGCGGAATCCTATTTGATTGGCGATCCAATCAGTGAGAACGATTACCCGATCGATATAAGATTGAAACTGAACGTTATGAACGAATAGAAACCGATCAGGAACGATCTATGAACTTGGACAGGCTTCTTTGGATGTTTTGGACGGCTAGGGTTCGTGAGAATATCAAGTGTTTCGAATTCTTAAGTTTTTCCATGAATTAAGTGGTATTTATAGGTTAGGGTTTTCCATTCATACGACTGAATCATGCGATTGAGTCATATGCACGACTGAAGGTTCAGTCGTGTGACTGAATCAATCTTATGTCTCAATCAGACGACTGATCAAGTCTTCTGGTTCAGTTGTGCGAGTGGTCCATAAGCATGATGTATTCATGCATATGGTCCATAAGTATGGGCCATTAGCATAAATACTCATCCAACTATGTTGAACACATTACTTAATCATTATTGACTAAGAATCATATACAACCCCCTCAAACCTATATAATATGGTCATACATATACATTATACTTTAACACAATAACAATATGAAATAAATAAACATCAATAACATATTATATTTCATTGAACCAATTCATTACACCTGTGTAAGACATGAAAGACTTTTACATTTAAGCTCATAAACTAGGAACGTATGCATCTACAAAGACAAGCTCAAAGGAAAAGACAAAATTTAAAAGCTTGAGGCTGATCATAAGGTTCAAAAGCTGATTGTTCAATTCCGTGAACAATAACTATATCAAAACAAGAGTGAAATGAAGGCTAAAACTCAAGAAGTAAACAATGCAAGACTTGATGTAGCCTATTTTAACAAATTAATCCGAAGCAAAACATAATGAATTAGATCCTTTGATAGGAATCATCGTAGAATAATCCAAGGAGATTAGATTGAATAGAGAATTGGAGTATGTTGATCAACAGAGATTGAATGATGAAGATGAAGAGCAAACTAAAGTGTATGAAGATGATTTTATACACATGAGTGAAAATAGTCTCCTAATCATTCTTTATCATAACATGCTGAAATAAGCATTCATGAAGAACAAAAAGAACAATCATTTATCATTCCATAAGAAAGGTATACAATGGATCAACTGTTTAGTGATGCCATTCTATTTGAGAACATTTATTATTCACCAATTGTGAGACAACACTTTCATTCTAAGAATTCTCAACATCAATAGCAGACAAGCATCATTGTTGTAGATCCCTTAATTGAAGAACAAAAGGATATCATTTGAAAATTTGCTAAGTCCTTGAAAGCTCACTTAGAACAATCACAACAACAAGAACCTTCATCATAACAACAAAGTCTCAAAACCTATGAAATGAGGAGGAAAAGGCAATATCTTGCATCACTAGAAAAAGGTAAAGAAAAGATAGTTGAACAAGAAGAGCTAGAATCCCCAACCATGAAGCTATTAAAGGTGAAAGGCATTGACGAGAATGAATTCAAGAAACAAAAAGTAGAGTTTGTGATCTAGTAAGAATTCAAGGAACAAAAAGCAAAGTTTGTAGAATAATCTCCCTAAGGATCCTTAAAATGACAAGACGACTTACTCACAAGTTAAAAGCTAGTTGAGTCATACTAGGATACCTTATAAATCTTATGTTGGAAGTATCTTAGCCTAGATGAAAGATCATCAAGGGGTGTGTACAAGAAAATACTAACCAATTCACTTAAACCTTAGATTATCAGGCCACACCTAGCCTCTGAACTGTCTACATACCATCAAACACCACCAGAGATACATCCCATTAAGTAGCCTAGACAATTCATGCCTCATAGACTCCAGCCAGATGTAATGAAGTAAGAGAGATGATTAAGGAAAATACAAATATTGTAAAGATATATGACAAAATCAGTCTCATAGCATGTATTAATGAAAGAAAAATTGTAGCTTTGAAATATGATGGGATATAAGATGATATAATTATTATGAGAGTATCTAGCCTTGTCTAATACTTATCATACATATCTGAATTGGGCTCATTATCTTAAGAAGACAAACTTGACCTCATGTAGTTAAGAATGGTTAATCACATAAACAACTCAAGAGGTGCTAATTACTTCCACATACTTTAGAGCTTACATTAACGAACAACATCATGAGCTAAAACAAAAAACAAACCAAGAAGATAAGCTACACATTAAGAAACTAAGAAGAGAACATAAATTATCAAGCAAACAGGCAATTCATTAAGAAGTAAAATATGAAAGATTAGACATTGAATTGTTTTCTAGAGTTGGTTATCCACTTAGACCAACTGATCTTAAGTTAATCATAAAGAAAATAGAAGGTAATCAGTGCAATCATCCAATAACAAGATTGTATTACGATGATAACCATTTTGAAGTTGTTTGGTAGAGAAAACTTGAAGGAAAGGAAGCTGTTGATATCAAGATTTTTGATAGAGATCAAATTGTTACATCCATCATATGTGTCTTTCATGAAAATGAATTAATTCTCATTAATTGAAGATGTTTTATGCAAGGGTGACTGTTGCTATTTCATACACATGTTGAGAATCCTAGGCACTGTATATATGTTAATACTGCTCTGAAGCGAAGATTCAAAACCAATCAATAGTCATTGACTCACATTAAAGGAATAAAAAACTTGAGCATGTTAGAGAATAATAACTTGGAAGTATTGAAGGGTGATTATGTTGTAACCATTTTGGTTAGGAACATTGAGGTGCAAAGCTTAGATCAACCAACCTTGGAACAATGTTTCAACTTCTGATCACTTATAAATACAAGGAACAAGTTAGTGCTGTGGAATTTTCACTGATCATATAGTGAACTGCTTGAATACACTCAAGGTGTACCTTTACCTCAACAAGCATAATAAGCAGACAAAGATCAAAGCATTAAAAATAAAATTCAAGAACCAGTTCAAGCTTCATCATAATTGTAAAAGAATCAAGATGAAGTAGGCCTATCTCATTCATAATAAAGATTCGCTAACAATCACACAAACAAAACAAGCAATAAACATCCATGACTAACCATACATAATATTCAAAACATCAATCAGTCTTTAGCAACACCATTTAATCAAACATAACATCATTCAAACATACATCAAATCAATCAATCATAATCAATCAATCAATCCTAATCAATCAATCATAATCAATCATTCAAGTAAGTAAAATCAATAGGACATGTCTAACAAAAAAATAATAACAGTTCTAACATTACAAAGACCGGTAGCATCATCATTAGAGTTCATTAAAGGATACTGCCTACCATAATCAATCAAACATATTTTAACATCCGAACAACTATATACTAACATACAAACATAAGTAACATTCAAGCCACACATTAGTTATACTTTACAACTTTTTAACAAATTTTATAGATAAAAGGACTTTGAAAGTGTTGGAAGCAAATGAAGACTTGTCCACAACGGATGCTTAAGTTTTGGCAACTGATGAAGTCTAAATAATTGTCCAAGTATGCATAGTGCATGAACAAGTCACGACGGATGAACAAGTCATGGCTGATGAACAAGCCACATCTGACATCGTTAACTCAAACACCAAGTGTTCATAACAGAAACAAAAGGTTTCATAGCAGATAACAAAGTGTTCACAACAGATAAACATCAGTCATTACCGAACAACTATTCTATTATCTAAAATGGACGACCAAACATACACAGTGGGCAACATTTAGACTTGGGATTATTATGTAATTTGTTTTTACATAAATGAATTTTTGAAATTGTAAATAGTATGTGCATAGGTTATAAATTGCCATATACCTTAGTCCTTTGTAAGATTTTGAACATATTATCAATCAAACAATCATTTTCTATTCTATAAGCGTTCATATCATACAAATACACAATCACACACACAATAGAGATCGTATCATACATCATGGGTTTCTACACTATGTTGTTTGAGTATCGATTCATTGTTGAAGGATAAAAAGTTCCTTGGAGGATCAACCTTGTTCGTGAAAAGGCTGATTCCATGAATTGGTGGCGTAATGTTTCAAGGTGTGTAGATTATCTGTAACATTTGACACTATTAAAGTGAATTTATTAATTAACACAGTTACATAAGTCTTACAAATAAACCGTAAATTGTTCCAACAAACAAAAAATAAAATCAAGTTGATATTTTAACTAATTGCACAAGCATCTTAAGTGCTATAAGCTTGTAGGCATCTCAAGCAGCATTCCCAATGACATGTATAAAATTAAGGTCAACTTGTAAGTTAGTGAGTAAACTTAGGTTTTGTTTCATGTACTAGATTTATGACACGATTTGAGAGTCCGAATAAGAATTCAAGAAAGTGTGACTAAGCCTAATGCATTGATGAAACCATTATTTACAAGTGTCCTAACCAACACATTAATCTATGATTCCCCATTCGGACGAGTGTCAAACCAATATCTTTATCATTATTACTCGATACTTTAGAAGTTAATGAGCACATGCTGGCAAGTAAGCAAGACTAACTACCACATGAAAGATTAATACAACAAGCTAATCACAAAACTGTAGAATACATACAAGACTATTTTGTATCATATGATTTGAAAGAAAAATTTAGAATCGAATATGTATAGCATATGGCTATTTTATATTATATAATTTGAAATAAAGATTTAGAATTGAATATGTATTACATATCACATCCCCAAAACATAATATGAAATGGATTATGAGTACTCACATTGAGTTCTTGAGTATAAGTTGAACTTATTACTTAATTAATAGAAATGGTGAAGCCCTAAATTAGCATGCTTATATGTATTAGAACTTATGTTTAAGGTTATAGCTAAAAATATTGACCATAGCAATAAAGAAATCAAATGCAAAGAAAAAGAACGGTTGTTATAAGATTAATACATATTTGGATAGATTCATTATTACAGTTTCATATGATTATTAAAAGTATCAAAAATTAAGTATAGATTATAAAACTCTATAGTATGCTATTTTAGGTTGCTACAAGAAACTTTTGAGTAGAAAAGTCATTCCAATTTGAATCAGAAGCTACTCAAAATGTTGAATCAATATTTCCGATTCAATGAGATTAGATTTTAGGATTCATCACGTTCTTAACCTAGAAATCAAAATTAAGAAGGGTGTATGTGTGTGAATCAAAGAATACACAAGGTAGATGATTTCTTTGATGTTTGATGAACAAGTTACAAAGAAAAATTAAAATAAAAATGGATGAAGATCAAACCCACCAAAAGGAGAGGATTTCTCCTTGGGTGGGTATTCACACCATAAGAAACACACATAAGACACACACATGTAAAAATGCATTAGTGGGTGTTTATACTATCGTTACAACATGACCTAATTTTGATTTTTCTTTTTGTCTTGATTTTGACTTTGTCATGTTGAATTGTCTTGCATTGTTGTTGTTGATACATCATGTTCCTAGTTTATGTTCTTAAATGTAAAAGTCTTTCATTTTTTACCCAATGTAATATGACTACTTAATGAAATATGATATGCATCTTGATGTTTATTTGTCTTTGAGTATTTCATATTATTATTGTATTTAGTATAATTCATATGTATGAACATCATATATAGGTTTGAGGTTGTTGTATATAGTTCTAAGTCAATAATGATTGAGAAATGTGTTCAACTTAGTCGGGTAGTTATTTATGCTGATGAACCATACTTATGGACCATACACACGAATGAATCATACTTATGGACCAGTCGCACGACTAAACCTGGAGACTGGATCAGTCGTATGACTGAGACATAAGGTTGATTCAGTTGCACGACCGAACCTTCATTCGTGCATATGAATCAACCACATGAGTCAGTCGCACGACTGAACCATGCTAATGGTTTAGTCGTACGAATGAAAGTGAAAACCTATAAATGCCACATAATTCGTGGAAAAACGAGAGACTTCCAATATTCACAAATCCTAGCTATCCAGAGCACCCTAAGCAGCCTTTCCAACTTTATAGTTCATTCCTGATCGATTTCTACTCAATTCTTAATGTTCGTTTCATCATTAGATCGATCAAGTTGTTGTTCTCACTGATTGGATCGTCTATCAAATAGGATTCTGCAATATTTGATCTGGTCTCACATAGAATCTGTTAGTACTCCGTACGAAAACAGTCCTAACAAGTGGTATCAGAGCAAGGTTCGTGATTTTGCGTGGATTCAATTGGTTTTGGTGTTAAAACCAACGTTTTCAATCAAAAGAGTCACCTTTTTGCTTCAAAAAGTGTTTTGATGATTGCATGTGTTAAAGTTTTGATTTTTCATCAAATGGCAGATTAGGGTTTCTGGAAAATTTGTATTTTGTGTGAAAGTGTTCAAATATTCGATTTTTCAAACACAGCATCCTTCAGTCGCACGATTGGACCATTCGTACGACTGAATCCATTCGTATACTCTCATTCGTACGACTGAACTTAGTCGTATCTTTTATTCGCATGAGTGAACTTAGTCATATCTTTCATTCGCACGACTTAGCAATTCTAGTCGGTTGATTACAATCGCCCTGCTCATTCGCACGACTGAATCCAATCGCCCGATTGAATTCAGTCGTATCTTTCATTTGCATGGGTGACCCATTTGCATGGGTGACCTATTCGCATGGGTGACCCATTCGCATAGCTCATTCGCACGAGTGAATCTATCATGTTCTAAGTTTATCAAGTTTAAATCAATGGAAGACCACTTTGGTGCATTCACTGCTGGAAGGGACTCGCGTTTCTAGAACCTTCTACTTCTAGAGAATGAGATTGGAAACCACAACAAACCACCAAAGCTGTTAACTTTGGATGTATACCCATAGTGGAAACAATGGTTTGAAATCTACTTGAATGGAGTTGAACCAAACCTTTGGACATCCATTGAGACTGGTTACACAGTACCAGTCAGTGCTAATGGAGTTAAATTGACTTTGGGAGGAATGAATGAATCCCAAAAGACTCTACATAATACTAAAAAGAAAACATGTGTGTTCTTAACTCAGTCTATACCTAAGGACATATTTCATCAGTTTTTTGAGAATGAGCAGTCTAAGAGATTATAGGAGGCCTTAGGAAAGAGATACGAAGGAAATACAACTCTGAAAGCACCGAAGGCAAAAGCTCTTAAGAAGGAAATGTAACAATTTCTCTCCGATCGGGAATGAGAGCTTGGATGATATCATTGATCGATTCTATCATCTGCTGAGTGAGTTGCACACTCATGGCGTGACCACATCCATGGAAGATAAAGTCTCTAGTTATGCTGATGGTCTGGCAGACAAATGGGATCCATTTGTGTCTAATTTGAGACAAAACAACACTCTCGCTACTTTAGTCATAAATGATTTCATTTTGAAGTTAAGGGAGCAAGAACTACGTATGAAATAGAAGTCAATGAAAGGATCCTATGCTAGAATCCTACACTATACAATTTAGTTCCAACTCTGGCTGCTTTAGGCGCACCGCTACAAACGGCGTTTGTGTCTAGCTCTTCTATTCCTTCCCAAAGTAATGCATCAGCAACTGGAATGTCACAATCATCAGGAACCCAATAAATAGTTCCTGAGGCAAATACTACCAAGTTGAAGACCAAGAATCTTGGAAATGTCATCGTGGAAGTTGCTAAAGAGCACATGGACCTTCTAGATGTTTTTGTTCAATCTTATGATGGATTAGTTGCTAGTAAGATTGGAAACTGTCATCTTGCTGATGAGGACTATGAGCAAGTTGATGAAACTGAGCTAGAATGCATAGATATTATGTGGGCCTTATCTAGTGTTGTCAGAAGAGCCAAGAAGTTTGTTAAAAAGACAGGGCAAAATTTGGTTGCAACTAAAGATAGGATATTTGGAATTGACAAAACCAAAGACACTTGTTTCAGTTATGGTGAAAAGGGGCACTTCAAACGTGAGTGCATAAAGCCAAAGAAGACCGGAAATGGAAACCTTTTTCCTATATTCAACCAACAAGAGAAAGATAAGATTGGAGCTTCATCTTCAAGAAAAGAGTCTAAGGCTTTGGTTGCTCAAGGTGATGAAGGACATGACTCGTCCTTTCGATTCGTTTCTGAGGGTGAATCAAACATTGCTTTAGTTGATACATTGGATGATGGATCTGCAAGTAAAGGAGACATCATAGCTAAGCATACACTTTCAGAAGCTATGGATGTCATTGATCATTTGGTTGAAGAAGATTTTAGTGCTACAAACTTAAAATCTCATGTCACCGAAGAGTCTGACACTGCTTTGATGGTTGATTTGTCTAGTTCTACACAGGTATATTCTAAAGACAAATTATTTGAAAAATATGCATGTACTAAATGTGAAAAATTTAGGGATAGGTTATTACAACGTAATGACAATCTAGTAAATGATTTACAACTGTGTACTGAAGCAAATCGTGTTTTAAAACAAAATGAGTGCAGCTTCAAAGAAAAGATAGAACTGTTGGGAAATAACTAAGGGAAACCGAGGTTGTTGTCTTAAATCAATCAAATGACATCAAGTTCTATTTATATTCTTTGGAGGAAACTAATAAAGAAAAAGAAGTTTTGCAAGTCAAAGTTGAATCATTAAAAAAAACTGCATAGTTTGGCAAGTTCTTCTCACATAGTTCAGAACCTAGTGAAAGAACGGAATAACGGGGAAGGTCTAGGTTATAAGGTAGTACCACCACCACATGCAATCCTTTTGAACACTAAAGGTAGACTAATTAATAATAACCCAGTAAAGGATCTTGTGGTGTCTACTCCTCTAGTCAGTGATCCAGATTATACGGGTAAACCTATGAAATCTGCCACTAAATAGAAAGATTCTACTTTGGGATCTAAAGATAAGATACTTGTTGAGGATTTGAGTGATAAAATTGAAAAGGGCAAATTAAGGTCATGTTCACAAACATCTATTTCATAACCTAAAAGATCTAATCCAATGAACCTTAAACGTGTTAATTATCAAAATCCTAATAAAATGAAAGTTAAAGATGTTCAAAATGTCAAAACAATTATGTTTGTTAAAGAAGGTGAAACATCTAAAAAGGAAGAAACCCAATCGGACATCTCTCAAACCCCGACCAAACTCAACCCCACATCAAAACTTTTCTCAAACTATTGAAGGGAGATCCTGCTATAGATGTGGAAAACGAGGACATATCTCTCCAAATTGTCCTTATTATCTGACACCTAAAAAGAAAATTGAACTTTTTGATAAAAAACAAAGATTTTCTAAAATTAGATCTAATACTCCTCGAAGATACCAAAGGCCACACAAATTATTAGCTCAAAGCGAGGATGTGTCACCTAAGGTTACACCTAAGATTATTAGTGAACCTAAAGTTCAAACCATAAGCCACTCGTCTGTTTACCACAAATAGGCCTTACACAAAATTGGTTTATGGAAGAAAAAACCAAGTAATGTTTCTGTTAGTGAGAACAAGAAAAAGAAAGATGTGCCCTCATCCTCTGAAGGACAGTGGGTTGAGTTCATGATGTTTGATACCTCTAGGAAACCCAAGCCAATTAAGGCTTGGGTCCAAACCTGAACTAATCAATTCCTTTGTATGTGTAGGGTGTCCACTACAGTGCTATCACTAATACCTGGATTATTGATAGTGGGGCTTCCAGGCACATGACTAGGAATTCGTCTCTCCTTTTCAACGTCTAGCAAATTAAAGGGGACACGTATCATTCGCTAGGAATAAAGGAGGTTACATCACCGCTTAAGGCGAAGTGGGAAATGAGAAAGTGAAGTTTGACAAAGTCAACTACGTTTAGCAACTGCAAAACAACTTGCTTTCTGTCTCCCAAATCTGTGATAAGGGATTCAAGGTTGTGTTTGACAACAAGAAGTGCTACATGTTGAAGAAGGAGTATGTTATTGAGGAGGATAAAATTCTAATGTCAGCTTCAAGATATACCGATCTGTATGTCTTGGATCTATCAATAGCCTCCACAACTGAGTCTACTGCCTAGTGCTTCTTGTCAAAGGAAACAGAGAGGGTTTCAGTCTCCTGGCATAGGAGAATGGGACACATTAATCCTAGGAAGATGAATCATCTAGTTCAGAATGATTTGGCGAATGGAGTTACAGTCAAGAATTTCCAACTCCCAAATTTCTACGTAGCATGTAAGAAAGGGAAATAGACCAAGTAGTCTCATAATGCAAAGAAAGTTAATTCTATCAATATTCCTCTCTAGCTTCTACACATGGATCTGTTTGGCCAATTAGCACAAAGAGCATTGCTGGAGATTAGTACTGCTTTGTAGTAACTGATGATTACTTAAGATTCTCTTGGATGATGTTTCTAAAAGCCAAGTTAGAGATATTTGAATCATTCAAGCATCTAGTCACTACATTGGAATCACTCTACAAGCTCAAGGTAAGAAAGATTCAATCAGACAACAGAACAGAGTTCAAGAATCAGTGGATGGAGGCATTCTGTCAAGAGAAAGGAATTGTTCATGAATTTACTTCTGCCTACACTCCACAGATGAATAGGGTAGCTGAAAGAAAGAATCGGAGCTTGATAGAGACAACAAGGACAATGTTAGCCAACTCTAAGCTGCCTATTCAATTCT
Source organism: Flaveria trinervia (assembly GCA_025506515.1). NCBI lineage: Eukaryota > Viridiplantae > Streptophyta > Magnoliopsida > Asterales > Asteraceae > Flaveria > Flaveria trinervia. The sequence continues at coordinate 70,267,651 of CM046443.1, forward strand.
GGAATGAGGCAGTGGCTAATGCATGCTACACTCTTAGTCAAGTCTTAGTGGTCAAACGTCATGGAAAAACGTGTTATGAATTGCTCCAGTGATGTAAACCCAACTTGGAGTATCTAGAACCATTTGGAGCACCATGCATGTTGTTAAAGAAAATTAAGATTGGGAAGTGTTGTGAGAAAGCAGAAGAAGGTATCTTTTTAGGATATAGTATACTAGACAAGAGAGTTTATAACAACTCATTGGGTTAGGAAGAAGTGTGGTGCAATGTTGATGTCCAAAAATACACCACCCCTTGCTAGCGAAGGACCTTCCTTCTTCTTTGACTATGATGGATTTTTCAATCCTTCAATCTACCTCCTTCTCATCTTGATAATGAGTTACCTGCTCGAATGATGTACGATGTACTAAATACTCCTACACTAGACTCCACATCACCGGTTCCATTAGACGATACTTCTAACCCTTTAGGGAGAGAGCTTGAGGTAAGTGAGTATTCCTCTGATGATGAAGAACTAGAGACTACAAATGTCAACCAGGGGGAACATGTTCCCACTACCGAAAGTACACAAGCATCTGATCTTGATGCCACTGGAACTTCTGAACCCCATACTCCAACAGCCATAGAAACTGAACCTGGGATTCAAAATTTGGATAACGAGGTAGCTTTTCCCACCACTCCTGGAACTCAAGTTAATGTGCATCATCCCCTGGACAACATCATCTGGGATATTCTATCGGGAGTTCAGATACGAAATTAGCTATACTCAGCTGATTATGCCGTAGTTATGAAAAAAAGATATCTGCATGATGGTGCTTATCGATGTTTTGTGTCTAAATTTGAGCCAAAATATGTAAGTGAAGCTGAACGGATAAGATTTGAGAATGATAATCTCAGTTGATGTGAATCAATAAGGACCGAATATAGTGATTGAGTCAAAGATTGAGAGGCGGAATCAGACAATCAATGAACATTGAATACACATGATACTCATAAATATGTTTGTATATACTGAATACTTTGATTGATTGATTAGAAGAACATTTAATGCAAACAGAACATTCTAGGAACTAAGAATCAAATCAAATTACAAACAACAGTTACCCCATGTATGAGGTATACTATTCTATTTATAGGCAGACACGTTGCCATTACAAAAGACTAAACTACCCTTACTAAAGCTAGTCTAAGTCTTCATCAGCATTGGCTGTTGATCATCCGCATTGACAAATGCGGATGAGTTGACTTCATCAGCATTTCTTCAACCGCATTGCAGTTTGGTCATCCGCATGGTAAATACGGATGAACAAAACACTTGTCCGCATTTCTTTGGTAATCCGCATTGGTCAATGCGGATGAACAAATGTATATCCGCATTTATTAACTTGTCATCCGCATTGACAAATGCGGATGACCAACACTTGTATTTTTCTTCTTATTCAGCAGATACTTGTCTTGATCCGCATTTGTTCTTGGACATGAGGGATTCCAGTAGAGCAACCATCCACCACTTGAATTGGCATGTATGATCCTTTCAGAGTCCAACAATACTCCCCCTAAGGATTATACAGCCTATGTACTTCAAGGATCAGAAGGTGGATTGGGTTGTGAAGATTCTGCTGGTTCTAGTGCTGTTGATGAAGGATCAGTAAATGAAGGGTCCAAACTGCTTTGATCATGTTTGAGAACTCTTTAGCATCAGTCAATCTTTCCCTGTTGAGCACATGTATCTTCATTTGACTCATATCATGAATGGCATTGATTGGCATCTTCCTTAGTGAGATGGGCTCCCAAATTGATAGAGTAGACAATCCATTTCTATGAATATGAAGAGCACCATCCATATCAACTTCTAGTTTAACAATGTTGCCAAACTGCAATGGAGTCCTTTTCTTTTTCCTTATCTCCTTCTTTTTGTTGATTCTGTCATAAGCCAACTTCAAAAGTTTGATGCATTTGAGGAAGAAGTACATGTCAGTTTCCCCAAGTCTGTTTCTTATTTCTCTAAAGTGCCTTGTTAGATGTAGTGGATATATGATTCATCTAGCAATCTTACCTCATATCCACTAAACAATCTAATTTCAGATCCCTCTTTTCCTCCCCATTTTCTTTCAATCACTAATTCATAATATTTCTCATCATAATACACATTGGATATAGGCAATGAGGAATGTGTACCAGCAATGCTTTTTCTTTTTAGTGATTCTGTGGGTTTGACTTTAAGTTCAGGAAAGATCACCTTTTCTGCTGATTTCTTTTCCTTCTTGTCAAGAGGGTTTACAAAAGATCTGTCTTTTCTCATGCAAATGGTTTTCAGTGAATTGAAGTTGTTGGTTCTTTTGAACATTCTCAAAATATCTTCAAATTCATAACCTCTGAACATAGTTGTATGATTAATCAATTCCAATTGAGCTAGTTCTTTTAAGTCATGGATCTCCAGGGCACTTACTAGGGCTGAGTATTCAGTGAAATATTGAACAAGCCCTGAGATCCTTTTCACCATAAACATGTTCCATGAACTATCATACTTCCAGGCGATTATTTTCTGATCAACTTTGCCTTTTGGAGTGGAGACACCTCTTATTAGCTCTGATATGGGTAACCCTTCTTGTAAAGTAACTTGAGATGGTTCAGCAAACCATTCAGGGTATTTATGCAGAATAGGTGCCAGATAGTCTTGATCTTTTTGAGTGAGTTGCATGTCTTGAGCAGATACTCTTATTCTGGGCTCTTGGCTGACAATCTCCTCCTCCATCTTTTTCATTCTTTCCTTCTTCTCATTGATTACTCTAAGTATAGCAGCCCTGAGAGAGTTTGTCTTCATATTAGCAAGTTTTCTCCTTGTAAATCCTTAGGAAGACAAATATTCTTTCATCTCCTTATCAGACTTGCTATATGGATCATGAAGGGTAGTCTGTGAAGTTTCAGCAGGTTTGGATTTCAGGACAGACTTTGTCTTTGAAGGTTTGGGGGACACGGATTTCTCATACTCTGCTTCAACCATAGGGTCAAGCAGCTTGTTTACTTTTTCTTCTTCTGCTATCATACCCTCATAAGTTAGCTTGAATACCTCATCAGGATCATAGACATGGTCAATAAGAAATAAAGCTTTTAACATCAAATCATCATTTTTGGCTTTCTCAATCATATCATGCATATTTGATTTTTCTTTGACAGGGCTATCTTTGACAATTTGATCCTCATGAGTATATTCTTCTTCAATTTCTCCCTCTTCCAGATCAATATAATCAGTCATTGCTTTCAGTTGAGCTTCAGCCTTTTCATGCTCTTCAAGAAATTCAGCAATGGCTGCAAGACTGCGGGGATCATCCTTTTTAGTCTTTTTGATTGGTTCTTCTTCCACCATAGGTCTTTTACCCTTAGCTTTTTCAGCAAGATACTTTCTTTTTCGGGTGTAGGTTTGAATTGGAGTAAAAGAAGAGGTTTCTGTAATTTTAGTTTCATCAGGCACTCTTTCAGCCTCTTTGATTGTTTCATCCTTTTCATTTATTATTCTTTGATCCTCACAAATTTTTCTGATTAATTCTTTCTGATCATAAGACAGTGATACAACAGGTACAATTTGTAAACTCAATTCCTTCTCTAACGGGACAAGATTGAGGAATTTCAACTATAGTCTTAGATGAGCTTGTTTGATCATTTATGAAGTCCCAGATTTTGTCATCAATAATAAAGTCTTCTGATGAAAACATGTCAAGTGCCTTGATCATGTCATTGAATTCAGCCTCTTCTTTAGTACTGGGAGCTTCTGCTTCACCTGAGTAAATCACTAACTCCATGTTGGATCCTTCTTATCTGGATCCCATGTTTTCTTCTTCTTGATCAGCAGTACAAGTTTGCTCATTCACTCTCTCAGACTCTCTCCTTAGTTCAAGGATTAATTCAAGTTCAGCTATTCTTTGAATGAGAGCTTTATTCTGAGATTGTAGATTGCTGATTGTTTCATTTTGCTCCTCTATAATTTCTTTTTGTTCAGCCATGGCTACAGTCTGGATGGTTAAAGTGTCAACATGACCACTTATTTCATCCTTGGACAGTTGAAGAGCAGCCTTTAAATTCTCAATCTCACCATCCTTCTTCTTCTTTTCAGTCTCATACTTTTCTTTTAAGGCTTTCAATTCTGCATCTTTTTCATCTAACTCCATCAATCTGTCTTGAATTATGCTAGCTCTTCTGTTGAGTATTTTCTCCACTTCTTCAATTCTTTTCAACAGTTGAGAAATCATCTCATCTTTTTCATCAGGTTTTAAGACATTTGATTCAGTACAACTTTCTGAAAGAGTAGCTTCAGAAGTTGTCCGCATTAGGTTTAACTTTGAAATAAGTTGTTACTTGCATTGGTTATGTGTATGGGTTTCCTTCACCCTCATTAACCAATGCACTTACCTGCATTAACTTTTGAGATTAATCAAAATTTAATGAATCTTGATTTTGATGAACTTGTTATGAAGATATGGCTTATGAAGTATGTCTTGTGACATGGTTGACTATTGAAGTAGTCAATTCTTGCTTGGATTGACTTGTATATCAGGAGTGATACAAGTTTCCCATTGTTTGACTAATCTTGGGCTTGAGGGGTTTCCAAGAATCTGCATCTGCATAAGCTGAGATACTATGGTATAACTTCTGCATTGACACAAACATTTTTCTCTTTGTTTTGATTTTAGGAAAGTAATTTAAGAAATTGTAAATATATATATACTTGATCAAAAACTTTAAAGTAATCCCCCTAAAGTTTTGATCCATTTGTGGATGAAAACTTTAAGTATTAAAAAAGCTTTTTGAATGTACTTATAATTGATGAAGAGAAGTACATCTTTTTGTTGGGATCATATCAGTCTTGCATTACACAAGTGCATATTTTGAGATAAGATTGACATGTTTATGACATTATTGATTGAAGGTATGATTGTCCTCTTAAACTCATACCGGGTTGATATTTTGATGCTAGTGACATTTATCATGTTTAGATTGATTTAGATATTCAATATGTACCTCACACACCATGCATGGAATGATCAACCATCCTTCTGAATTGTATGGTAGAACTTTTTCACAACTTACAGGACCAGGTTACTTAAGTTATGAGATCTTATTTTCACTGATCCACCTTGGGATTCTTTTACTTTGATCCTTATCATGATGATCCACATTGGGATTCTTTTCACTTCACTTTGGAAGGTGATCCATAAATGGATTCTTTTGTTCATTCCTTTGGAATGAATTGCATTTGTTGATTCGTCCAATTTGGATGTATTCCTCATTGGGAATCTTTTGGATCATTACATCTGCACTTTGTGCATGATTCATCAAGTCTTTGCTCAGCAAAATAGAGATGAATCTGATGTTGGTGAAAGAGATTCATAAAGTATCATTCCCTGGTGTGTGTTTGTTACTACACTTACATTCACTTGAATAAATTGATATGTACCAATACTCTGTGATGAGTGTTTCACCATTGAATATATCTTAGTTTATCACTGCATGTATCTTCTCTTTCAAGTTGAGCCTACCTACATATCAGGTAAGTCATGACAGTCTTTCAAATTTGGAAATAAAGCACAGTGAGTGATATAATGACTGTAATTATATCATTTCCCATTCTTTTCTTCATCAAAATTTTCTTCTTTTTGGGATTTTTTTGAATAATTTTTACATTGTTTTTGATGTTTTGATGGATTTTATTCAAGGTTAATCATACCAATTGATTGAACTAAGAATTCGAATCTACTCGGTTCAAATGCCTTAGTAAACAAATCAGCCAATTGATTTTCAGTTGGTACTTGAATCAATTTGATTAAACCCTTTTCAGCACAGTCTCTCAAAAAGTGATATCTAATTTCAATATGTTTCGTTTTTGAGTGCTGAACTGGATTATTTGTAATAAAGACAGCTGCAGTATTGTCAATATAAATTGGGGTATGCAAGAAGTTATAACCATAATCAAGCATCTGGTTTTGAATCCAGAGTACTTGAGAGCAACAAGCAGATGCTGCGATATACTCAGCTTCTACTGTTGACACAGATACATTTGTTTGCTTCTTGCATTGCCATGAGACCAATCTGGGACCAAGAAATTGACAACTGCCAGACGTGGATTTTCTGTTGAAGTTGCATCCTCCGTAGTCACTGTCAGTGTAGGAATAGAGATTGAAGTCTCCTTCCTTTGGATACCATAATCCAAGAGCTGGTTTGCCCTTTAGATATCTGAATATTCGTTTGACTGCATTGACATGTGATTCCTTAGGATCAGCTTGATATCTGGCACACACACAAACTCCAAACATTATGTCGGGTCTACTAGCTGTAAGATACATGAGTGAGCCTATCATGGATCGATAGAGGGTCTGATCTACTGATTTTCCATCTGGATCGGGACTATCTTCACTTTAGGATCTACAGGAGTTCTGATAGACTGACAATCAGCAAGGTGGAATTTCTTCAGCATTGTTTCTATGTATTTTGATTGATTGATAAAAATTCCATCTGCTGTTGGTAGAACTTGCACCCCTAAAAAGAAAGTGAGTTCTCCCATAGCACTCATCTGAAATTTTGAATGCATGAGATCTTCAAATTCTTTACAGAGTTGCCTGTTTGTAGAGCCAAATATGATGTCGTCCACATATATCTGTACTAGCAACATGTCTTTTCCTTTTCTCTTTCTGAAGAGAGTCTGATCAATTCTACCTCTTTCATATCCGTTGTTAAGTAGAAATGATGATAGCGTCTCGTACCACTTCCTGGGAGCTTGATGAAGACCATACAGAGCTTTGTCAAGCTTGTAAACTCTATGAGGAAAATCAGGATCTTCAAATCCAGGTGGTTGACCACATAGACCTCTTCAGTAATCTTTCCATACAGAAATGCACATTTCACATCCATTTGGTAAACAGTAAACTTCATGGATGCAGAATATGCTAGAAAGATTCTAATGGCTTCTAGCCGAGCTACAGGGGCAAATACTTCATCATAATCTATTCCTTCTTCTTGAGTGTACCCCTGAGCTACCAATCTTGCTTTATTTCTAATGATGATTCCCCTGTCATCAGTTTTATTTCTGTATAGCCATCTGGTACCAATACGATATTGTCCTTCAGGAAGATCTACCAGTTGCCATACTTCTTGTTTCTTGAATTGTAGCAACTCTTCCTGCATTGCTTCAATCCAGCTGTTGTCTTGAAGTGCCTCTTTGATGTTTTTGGGTACTGTTTGACAAAGAAAGCATGAGAACAAACAAATGTTTGCAGTGCTTGACTTGCTTATTGTCACTCTTTCATGAAGATCACCAATAATGGTTTCAACTGGATGATTCTTGTGTATTCTGGTGGGTGGAATTGAGTCACCAGTAATTGTTACATCAAGATTGGAGACATTCAGTTCATTATGGTCAGAGGCATCATCACTTTGAACTGTTAGAGAATTATAAAGGTTGTCAGACCCTGTCTCAGTGTCTGCTTCAGCATTAGCAGCACTTTCATTGTATCTATCATTTGATCTTCTTTCCACTTCAGCTGAAGGCAACACTTGTTTTTCATTTCTAATTGCTATAGATTGATCTTCTGAATTAGATGGTAACAAGCTGGGTCCTCCTGCATTTGAAATGATTTGATTTGTGGTTGATTGTCTGATGGGGTCAGCTTGCAGAGGTACATCTTCATTTGGTTCTTCAGTGTGAGTAGGAGGAATTAATGGAAAGTCAATTCTCCTTTCTATGCTTGAAGATGAACTAGCTGAAAGTAGGTTACCTGCATCAGACAAATAAAATTGATCAAAAATTTTGTAAAAGAGTCAATATCAAATAACCAATCGGGACCATTTATAGATTTGGGAAATGAATGTTCCTGAAATTGAACATTAGTTGATTCATCAACAATGTTTAATCGTGGATTAAACACTCTGTAAGCCTTTGACACAGAAGAATAACCTACAAAGAATCCTTCATCAGACTTAGCTGAAAATTTTCCCAAATGGTCACGGGTATTTAATATTGAGACTGGACTACCAAATGACTTAAGAAATCCAATAAATGGTTTTCTTTGAAACAACAGTTCATACGGAGTCATGTTTCTTTCATTGACAATCATAGTTCGATTTTGTACAAAGCATGATGTGTTAACTGCCTCTGCCCAAAAGGTTATTGGCAATTTAGCATCAGCTAGCATAGTTCTTGCTGCTTCAATTAGTGTTCTATTTCTCCTTTCAGCTACCCCATTTTGTTGAGGAGTTCTAGCCGCACTAAATTGATGAGCTATGCCTTTAATTGTGCAAAATGAGCTCATGTCTTCATTTTTAAATTCTGTCCTATTATCACTTCTTATGCTTTTGACCTTATAGTCAAGTTGGTTCTCAATTTTAGTGATAAACTCTTTGATTATTGAGGATGCTTCATTTTTATGAAGTAGGAAGAAAATCCATGTGAATCGTGAAAAGTCATCAATGATAACCAAATAATACTGTTTCTTTCCCATACTCATGACATGTGTTGGGCCAAAAAGATCCATATGAAGTAGTTTCAATGGAGTATTGTTTGAGTTCACAAGTTTTAGTTTATGTGAAGATTTATGTTGTTTTCCTTTGAGGCATGCTGAACAGTGATCAATAAAATGAAATTCTTTTTGAGGCAATCCAATGACATGGTTTCCTTTTACTAATCTGTTCATGTTTTTGAAATTTGTGTGCCCCAAACGTCGGTGCCAAAGCTGTGATTCATCAAATGATGCTTTTGACAAAAGACATGTTTCTTCTGTTAGTGCAGTAGAATTAAGGTTTAAGACATAAGTATTATTCTTTCTCGAGTCTTTAATACAACCCATTCTTCAGGGATATGAAATCCTGACTTTAGAATATAACAGTGGGTATCGGTAAGTGAGTCGAATATCTCTTGTCGCAGATCTGAGACACGCTTAGAAGATTGAAATTGAGCTGTTCACAATAATTCACTTTATCAAAGCTGAGCATCCCGTTTGTCACAGATCCTTCTCCTGTAATCCTACCACCTTGTGAATCTCCTCCAAATGCCATAGATGTTCCTTTAATTTGCTTGAAATCATGAAGGAGGGAACGATCTCCAGTCATGTGTCGGGAGCATCCACTGTCCACATACCATAGGCTATTAGACCTATATGGATGACCCTGCAAGCATAAAAAGAACTAGTTAGAATATGGAACCCAAGCCACCACGGTCTTGGGTATCCCGTTTCTATGCATAATGGTGACCTCTTGAAGTTTTCCTCTAACCTGTGACCTAATTAGAGGTGGCCTTTGAGATTTTCTATGAGAATATGAACGAGCTATTTCATCACGATCATTTGAAAAATCAGAACAATTATGAAATCGTTTTTTATATTTGTTTCTTTGATTTTTACCTGAGTCTTTCATATTTTCATCCTTTGTTGGTTTATACGTCCTTGATTTGTTATTATAAATGTGACTCTTAACAGTTGTTTTGTCAGATGATGTTGGTGAGATAGGCTTGTTTTGAGGAATTCTCACTCTCAATTGCTTGTAATAACAGTCATTTGTATTGTGATTGTTTAAGTCACAGACTGAACAATATTTGTTGAAATAACATGTTTTTGTTGAATGATTGTTCATGTCACAGATGGAGCAATATTGATTGAAAAAACACTCCTCTGTTTTGTGGTTAAACATATCACATATGTCACAATACATATGCTTGTTAATTTTCTCAGATTTTACTGGTCTTGACTCGGTTGATTTTCCCTTTTTCAACTTAGTATCATTCTTTTTGCTGGAAGAAGAATCAAATTCAGCCTTTTATGCAGTTTGCTTTACTGCATTGAATTTGATTGTCTTTTGAGGTTGCTTTCGTTTCCTCATCCTTTTCTGTAGCTCTTTCTCAAACTGTTCAACATGATCTTTATTGCATATGTCAAATCCTACTCCATTTCTTGATTTTTGATGTTTGAGGATCAGGTTGACTGTGTGATTTTGAACTCAGAGATTTTTTGTTATTTCCTTTTAATGAACCTTCATCTGATATGCTTGAATTTTGATGAGTATTGATCTCATTATCAGAACTACTTTCAGCAGAGGGTTTAATCTTTTGCACAAACTTCTTTTTCCCATTAGCTATAGCAGGTATGAATTTTATGAATGGAACAATAGCTTTAATGGGGCTGACTGGTTTGACAACACTTACTGTCTTGTCTGAACACTCTTTTATTTTTATTGGGTGACCTAACTTGATTTTATCCTCACTAGTTTCAATGTAAACACTTGGTTCATTTTGAGGATTTGTGATTTGTTTTACTATCGTGTGGGTTTTAATAGTGTTAGGTTCAGTTTGATTTTTGAGTGTGACAGATTCAGGCATGACAGTATAGTTGTCATTGTATGGTGGAGGACATGAATTATTCCCAATCCCTGACATGTCCTTTGGATCCTTTTGAGAATCTAGCATCTCTTGCAGCTTTACTGAAGATTGTTGAAACTTTTCAAGTTTCATTTCAGTAAGGGCTTGGTCAGCTTTAGATTGAGCTAATTTTTCAGATAATAGCTCATTCTCAGCTGCAAGAGAATACTTCTCACCATGAAGTTTTTCTATGTCAGAGATGAGAGATTTAATTTTAATTTCAAAACTTTTTATTTCTCTCTTTATCATCTCTGACTTTACTTTCTCCTCTTTTATTTTCTCAACCAATTTGTGGTTATGCTCTCTATAACCTTGAAGTTCATTTATGCACTTATGAGAACAAAGATTGGATTTTAGCTCAGATGGCATAGGGGATGGTCCGTCATTAATGTGTGCCATCAGTGCATGGTTCTGGAATTGTGGCTTGACCTCCTCAGCATACATGCTCCAGTCACACACTCCGATCTTGTCTGATCACATGTGCATTTGCTGAAGGTTGGTTGCTCCCAAAAGCTTGATTGGCCAGTTGAGGTTGAGCTTGAGAAGATTGCTATTGTTGATGATGATATTGTTGCTGACGATTGAGGGAGGGAATGCTTGAAGACGGTTGATATGATGACTGACTCTGAGAATGTCGTGGAGTATTGTTGTTTCTTCTTGGAGCATTACATTCTCTAGAGAAGTGCCCGGCCATTCCACAATTGAAGCATTTGACATTGGATTTGTTGTATCCGAGGTTAGTATTTTCATTCAGGCTGAGTTTTTTGCCTTTCCTGAAAAACTTTTTAGCTCTCATGGGAATCATAGCCATTTGCCATTGTAAATCCATCTCTTCTACATCATCTGGATCCATTTCCTCCAGATCTTCTTGGATTAGATGTGCAGAAGTCAGTCTTCCTCCCAAATACGCCTCAAAACTTGCTACAAAGGCATTAATGTAGCCTTCTGTTCTTCTGTTTTTTGATCATCAGTAGGGTTGGTAGAGACAGAAAAGAATCCTATTGATTGATTGGTTGATGTTGATACTGATGCTGATGGTCTGTTAATTGAGTGTGCTGCAAAGAATCCAGTGGTTTTGTGTTGATCTCCAGATGACAGAAAGTCATCCTCTTCAGTGATGAAGGCATTCTCAACAGAATGAGTTTCAGATGGAAACTTATAAGCTTCAACGACTTTTGGTCCTCCAAGATTCCTGCTTCTTTCATCAAGTTCCAGTGCTTCAATTTTTGCAATCATTATGTCAAGAGTGGTACTCTCCAAATCAAGAGTATTTTTCAGCATTCTTACGTTTTTGTTTCCAATGCTCTGGAAGACTATGTAACATTTTCTTGTTGAGGTCTTTTGATTTGTAAGTCACTCCCATTATCTCCAAATCATTTACTAACTGCAATAATCTGTGCAATTGTTTAGAAATTGATTCCCCTTTGAAATGATGGAAGGTTTCATACTGATTTATCAGTTTGTCTCGGTTGATTTCAGCAACCTCACTACTTCCTTCACACATAATTTGCAAAGCATCCCAAACTGCTTTTGCAGTTCCATACTTCTCCAGCCTTTTAAGCACATCCATCTTAAGTGCTTGAGTGAGGATGGAATATGCTTTAAGGTCAATCTTGATCTTCTTATAATCGTCATCATCTAGAGTAAGATCTTCAATGGGAATCCTGGTTGTTCTGTAGAGAGCTGCCTGATCAGCTGACAGTGTTATTGGGATGTGGGGACCTTTACATATCGAAATCCAGTAGTCAGGATCTACACCTGTAATATAATTCATAAATCTTATTTTCCATTGTTTGAACTCAGATTTATGTTTCAGCATTGGTGGTTTTGGGGTATGCCCAAGTTCTGAATAACTGTGAGAATCCATTTTATCATTTGATTTTTAGTATGGATTAGTGAGTTTTTAAGTCTATTCAGTGGCTTTAGTTCAAATAATCATTAAAAATGTCCAGTAGATTCAGATCTGATGACTATGATGTCTGTAATCAAGAGTGTCTTTGTATTGTTGTAGGTTGTCGGACTTGTAGTCTGTAAGATGTTCTGTGTTCGACTGATTGGTTGAATGAAGGGCTGTTGATGAGTATTTCAGGTAGTATTCGGTGTGTAAACTGATTAGAGATGTATAAATACTCTGTTCAGCTACTCAATCACCAGATCTATCGGGTTCAGACCAGATCTGTGCAGATCTGAGTAAAAACTGAGAGCCGTGGCTCTGATACCAATTGACTGGATAAGATTTGAGAATGATAATCTCAGTTGATGTGAATCAATAAGGACCGAATATAGTGATTGAGTCAAATATTGAGAGGCGGAATCAGACAATCAATGAACATTGAATACACATGATACTCATAAATATGTTTGTATATACTGAATACTTTGATTGATTGATTACAAGAACATTCAAAGCAAACAGAACATTCTAGGAACTAAGAATCAAATCAAATTACAGACAAAAGTTACCCCATGTATGAGGTATACTATTCTATTTATAGGCAGACACGTTGCCATTACAAAAGACTAAACTACCCTTACTAAAGCTAGTCTAAGTCTTCATCAGCATTGGCTGTTGATCATCCGCATTGACAAATGCGGATGAGTTGACTTCATCAGCATTTCTTCAACCGTATTGGAGTTTGGTCATCCGCATTGGTAAATGCGGATGAACAAAACACTTGTCCGCATTTCTTTGGTAATCCGCATTGGTCAATGCGGATGAACAAATGTATATCCGCATTTATTAACTTGTCATCCGCATTGACAAATGCGGATGACCAACACTTGTATTTTTCTTCTTATTCAGCAGATACTTGTCTTGATCCGCATTTGTTCTTGGACATGAGGGATTCTAGCAGAGCAACCATCCACCACTTGAATTGGCATGTATTATCCTTTCAGGGTCCAACAGAAGCTTTAAACGATGAGGCATGGGTTAGTGCTATGCAAGAAGAACTCGTTCAGTTCAAGAAGTTAGGAGTATGGACTCTTGTGGACAGACCAAAAGGTGCAAAGGTGATTGGCACTAAATGGATTCTTAGGTGTAAGAAAGATGACCAAGGGGTTATAATCAGAAACAAGGCTTGGCTTGTCGTTCAAGGGTTTAGACAAGTTGAAGGCGTTGACTACAATGAAGTGTTTGCACTTGTGGTAAGGATGGAAGCAATTCGTATCTTCTTAGCCTATGCATCCTACATGAAGATCAAAGTTTATCAATTGCATGTGAAAAGTGCATTCCTTCATGGTGAAATCTGTGAAATAATGTACTTTAGTCAACCCAAAGGATTTGAGGATCTTTATCATCGTGATTGAGTTTATAAACTAGACAAGGCTCTTTACGGGCTTCACCAAGCTCCTCGAGCCTAGTATGTGAAACTCTCTACTCATCTGCTAAAACATGTTTTCTGCAGTGGGGTTATTGACTGCACGTTGTTCATCAAAGAAAAAGATGGTGATTTACTACTAGTACACATATATGTGGATGACATAATCTTCAGTTCCAAAAATGAAGCATTGTGTAAAGAATACAGATTTGTGATAAAAACTGAGTTTGAGATGAGTGCCATGGGAGAGATGAAGTTCTTTCTTGGGTTACAAGTGGATCAGACACCAAATGGAATCTTCCTGCATCAGTCCAAATATGTAGGTGATATCCTTAGTCGGTTTGACATGGAGAATGCAAAGGTTGCTGGGACTCCACTTGCCACGAACCACGATATGGCACTCGACGAAAATGGTGATCTGGTAGATGCCACTATGTACCAAGGAATCATCAGATCTCTGATGTACCTCACAACCTCACGTCCTAATATTATGTACGCCACGTGTCTCTGTTCCAGATATCAAGCTAAAGCAAAAGTGAATCATCTAGTTAGGGTAAAAAGGATCTTTCGTTATCTGAAGGGTACTCCAACACTCGGGTTGTGGTATCCTCATGATGATGACTTTGAGCTTATAACGTATAGTGATAAGGACTATGGTGGTTGCAAGATGAATTACAAGTCAACATTAGTAGGATGTCAGTTCTTTGGAAGACAGTTAGTCACTTGGCAGTGTAAGAAGTAGACATCAGTTGCTCTATCAACATGTGAAGCTGAATATGTTGCTGCTGCAAGTTGCTATTCACAAATCATTTGGATTGAACATCAGATGTGAGACTATGGTTTGAAATTTTCTAACACCCCTATATTTGTTGACAATTCTGCTGCAATAGTTGTCACTAAAAATCTGGTCCAACACCTAAAAACTAAACACATCGGTATTAAATATCACTTTATACGTGACTGTTTTGAAAAGCAATTAATCGATGTTGTTAAAATTAATATGGATTTTCAACGCGCCGACCTCTACACAAAAGCTCTTGACAAACCTCGGTTTTTATATCATTTGGAGGTCAATGGCGTGAAAATGAAAAGTGTTGGGATTCAAGAAGAATCGAGTTCTTAGTCCGACAAAGTTTTCTTATTTTTTAATTTTATTTTCCTGTCTTTCAAAATCCAAAAACACAAAAACATTTTCGGTTTAAGAATTTTAGGGGGAAATAGTTTAGTTTTGGTATTTAATTACCTAAAAAATGAGGGAAGGCAGATAAGCTGAATCAAACAAATCAAATCTGTAATATTGATTCAAAAATTATGGAGAATGATAGTACACAGGGAACTAATTATTTGGGACATCAAAAGGATTTAAATGATCAAAATGCTATATTCAAATTACAAGTCTGAGAATTCTAAGCAAAATAAAGGAAAAATGACAGTAAACTAGTCTGCTACTGAGGTAACAAAAGAAAGTAGGCCTAGGGGTTGCTAGTTTATTGTATGATGTGTTGGTAGATTCAACACAATAGATGAGTAGACTTCATTAGTGAATCAAATTAAAAATAATTTGTTCAACTTGTTGTGGGTTTTCATCTAATCCCTAGTTAACACAATCAATGCATTTCCAATAACGGGTGACGAGCAAAATAAGTGCCATAAATATGTGTGGATGACCATAAAAATTGAGCAAAGCACATGGAAAAACCATTAAGCGCAATCAAGCTAATGACTAATGTTGTTTGTGCATTATGTGCAAAAGAATAAATGCTCTAACAATAAGATAGGTTGTGTGCCACTCTGTTGTGCGATGACACTAACATGAGGATAAGCATAACCTAAATATTCTAGAATTCATTGTTGTTTGTGACTCTCTGCTATGCGATAGCACTGACCTGAGGCTTGACATCTCTTTGAAAGCTCTTATAATAGTTTCTTTGTTGGACCAAAAGAAACAATGAGCCTGATCAGAAAAACCTCCAAGTCCCATAGACATTACAACTGCTGAAGAGGATCACAACAGATAAAGACATCAGCTGATTACAAGGTCTGAAGACAAAGTCTGAAGACAAGATCAGGAGATTTCTACTGAAGACAAAGACTGAATACCAGAGTGATCAGTAGTTGTCACAATAGCTGAAGTTATTAACTTCAATAGTTGTGATGGTTTTCCTTTTCAGTACTTGTAATTTACCTTTTAGTAGTTTATAGTTTCAGTAGTTTTAGTTTAGTAGTTTTATGTTCTTGTACTTAGCATTCTCTGAGATGTGATCAATTATTGAGAACATTCTCAGTAGTTTGCATAGTTTCAGTTGTTTGTATAATTCTGTTAAATGTCACTATCAAGTGACATCAGCAGACGTCACATTCCTTATATAAGGAATGTTGACCTAATTGTAACGTGTGACTCTCAGCCACCACGAAAGTATTTGAATGAAATATTCCTTTTGCAGAATTCTCTCTCTCTCTATAACCGTGTACTATTCCATTGAATATCAATTGAGTTCTTGCTAAATTGTCTAATTCATTGTTCGAATTCCGCTGCAATTCTAATTAATCAAACTTATATCACTGATCCTAACAAATGGCATCAGAGCAGGTTAATCATTGATCGATCTAACAATTGATCATTGAAACTGCTATTTCGATATCTAAGTTTGATCGAATTAGCATATTTGCAAGAATTGGTTATAGAGATTGAATTTCTGCTGCTTTCGGTTATTTGCTTTGAGATTTCTCTTGGTTCGTATTGAGTTTGTTGTGTTTTGCGCTAAATCGGTTAAAAATTAATTGAATTTGATTGAATCTAAGAATGACTACTCCTTCTAATGACCCTCACAATACTGGCTCCTCAACCAAGCCTCCGATGCTGGTTAGGACTAAGTATAACATATGGAAACGAAGAATGCTCCATCACCTGTCTGTTCACAGTTCAGGTTGTTGGACATCTGTGGTACATGGTTCACACAAGCCTATGGTGAACAATCCGGAAACCAACCAAATGGTTCCGAAGAAGAAGGAACAATACTCAGATGAGAATCGAAAATTGTTTGAGATTGATGCTAAAGCCCATGGAATTCTGGCCATGGCACTGCCGAATGAAATCTATTCTGGGCTTATGCATCATGAAACTGATCATGACCTCTGGAATGCATTGAAAGAACAATTTGGTGGAACAGATGAGGTCTTAGCAAAGAACAGAGAAATCCTTGCCCAACAATATGAGACATTCTCTCATAGGAAGGGTGAGACACTGACTCAACAGTTTGAGCGTTTTCCTGTTTGATCTCTAAGCTGAAAATGGTTAAACATGAATACACTAATAGCCAGATGAACAACAGATTCCTCAGATCACTGCCTGAGAGATGGGACACTTATACCATTGTCCTACGCTCTAGTGCAAATCTGGATAGCCTATCTCTCACCCAACTCCATGGGAAACTTCTTACATTTGAAAGAGAGATAGAGCAGAAAAGGAAACTAGCATCATCAGGAAAGCTCACTAATGACTTTGTACCAGGGAACACTGCCTTGGTTGGTCATGAGTCAGAATATGCTGCATCAGAAAGCGATTATGATGAGCATATAGATTTCTCTTCAAACAGTTCTGATCATGCATTTGTTAGTGTTGATAGTCAGTCAGGCTGTAATAGTGACAATTTGTGCTTCATTGTGGATGATTTGAAAGGTATTGCTGATGATGACTTAGAAGAGATGGATATTCTGATCCAAATGGCCTTGATTAATATTAGATCTCAAAAGTTCTACAATAGAACTGGTAGGAAATTTCCAGGACTCTCTGGCAAAACCAAAGTTGGTTTTGACAAGAGTAAGTTGAGGTGTTACAAATGCCATAGGCTTGGGCACTTTGCAAGAGAGTGTAGATCAACTGGATCTAACTCCTATGCACCCTTTGTGACTTTTCCAAGCAATAGTTCACAAAACAGAGGGCAACATCCTACTAGTTCTGGTCATCACTCACAACCTCTATCTCTTGCATATTTTGTCTCTCAGGGTCCAATGCCATATCCATATCCCTGCTATTACATGCCACAGCCAAATCAAGTTCAAGTTCCTATTGCACAACAACCTCAAGCCTTACCTGAGCCTCAACCATCTCAACCATCTCAATCACAACCTCATCACAGCTTCTTCACCCCTGGTGCTGTTGACTGGAGCAGTTTACCAGATGATCTTTCTGGTAATGAGCAATTATTTGATAGTGATGGTCAACATGGTGGTGAACATCCTTTTGGGAATCTTGCTTTCATGGCCCTGGAGTCTACTGAGGGTTCATGCTCCAATGCATCTTCATCACAGGTAACCCAGGTATCCTTTGAGGCGAAGGCCAAGCTATGTTCTGAATCTTTCATAGCTGTATTTATCTCTATTAGAGAGGCAAATGTAGCTTTAATAAATCAAAATATTGAGCTTGAGCAAACCCTTTCCAAAAGAAAAGCTGAGTATGCGTTTGTCCTTAAAGATAAAGATGATGAGATTTATAAGCTTAAATGCCAATTAAATGATGAAAAGGCTAAGGTTGAGGTCATTCTTGAGAACCACAGAGATCTAAAAGAAACACTTGCAGCTACCCAAGTTGAGTGTGACTGCTGGGTATCATCCTGCAAGGGATTTGAAATGCTTCTCAGCAAGCAAACAGCTTCGAATGTGAAGTTTGGAATAGGTTACAATCACATTGCACCACCTACAGATTTTACTCCAAAATCAATAGTAAAACCTGAAGGTGAAAGTAATTTCCAAACCACATCATCATGTGTATCATCCTCAAGAGATCACCCAAAATCAGAAGATGAAATCAGTGTTGATACCTCAGCAAATCAATTGCCTTATGGGTTTACTACTAATAAGCACATGAAGCTGAGTACTTGAGATGTTGTCCCTCAAAGTACCTCAAGTACTGAAGGGCAAGTCACAACATCTGAAAAGCATTTCAAATCAACTGAAATAAAAGGATTAACAACTGCTGAGGAATCTATCATACGGTCTTTCAGGACAGATAAAGAACAACTGAAGAACAAGTCTTCAGTTGTTACAGATCCTTCTGTACTTAACACAAGTACTGAAAGGAGGAAAGTACTAAAGATCACACCTTCAGTAGTTTCCACTTCAGCAGTTGATCAATCCAAGATGAAGAATAAGCCATGTGACATAGGTGGTAAATTCAATCATCTTTCTGATGAATGTTGGTACGAAAAGGGTTCCAAACTCAACAGAGATAAGCTTATTAAAATGCAGATGGATGAAATGAAAAATGAGTTTGAGACTAAGTTTATACCACAGTCATCCTAAATTGATAAACCCAAGGCTTCACCCAAATCCAAAAAGAAGGATAGGGTTTATCATAAAACAGCTGATAGTGTTCCTCATGATAAAAATCAGACTAAGTGTGTGAATTTCAAGGAGGAAATGGTGGGCCACAAGAACTCATCAAAAACAAGTGCTGATGTGTCACAAGAGCTGAAACCTTTAGCTATAAATCAGACACAACTTGTTATGATGGTTCAGCGTTTGTTGGGGAGAGTTAATCAACTAGATGCACCTGTGATCAAACCACTGAAAAGGTATTCCAAGCTCAAATCCAAGGAATCCATTTCAGCACCATCTCCACCTTCATCAACTGTCAATCATGAGAAACAAGTTATGGTTAAATCTGTTGATGAAAACAGACCCAAAACCAAAAAGGTTTGGGTCTCAAAACCTAACTAGTTCCTTGTGATGAATGCAGGGTTTTTTAGCATGCCAAAGAAGCATCTGGTATGTAGACAGTGGAGGATCTATGCATATGTCAGGGAGCAGTTCTCTTCTTAATGACTACTCTCAAGGAAAGAAGGGATTTGTTTCATTTGGAAATGATGCTAAGGGTTACATCATCGGGAAAGGATATGTGTCTAATGGAGAAATCAGATATGATGATGTTAACCATGTGGAGAATCTTAAGTATAATCTACTGAGTGTCAGTCAGATGTGTGATAAAGGGCATGTTGCACTTTTCACAAGCCAGAACTGCAGGATTCTGTCTTACACAGTTCTGAGGCTGATTGACAAGGTATTGGATGAACATATTCTCCTGAAGGCCAACAAGATTGGAAGAGTATATGCCTTGGATTTGTCAAAGAAGATTGATTTGAAGGGTCATCCTTGCCTGTTCTCCAAAGCCTCTCCTCAGGAATCTAAACTGTGGCACAGAAGGCTGGGTCATGTAAATCTTAAAAACCTGAATCAGCTGATCCACAATAGTTTAGTGAGAGGTCTACCAATAAAGGAGTTCCACTATGATGAAACCTGCACTGCTTGTTTGAAAGGAAAACAACACAAACTCTCATTCCCTCCTATTGAAGAACCCAAGTCCACTGCCTTCTTGCAGTTACTGCACATGGATCTATTTGGTCCTGTGAGAGTGATGAGCATGGCAAAGAAGAAATACTGTCTGGTAATTATGGATGATTACTCCAGATTTGTATGGACTTTCTTCTTGCATTCAAAGGATGAGGTTACTTAGACGATTATAAACTTTGTGTTCTATGTTGAGAAGAAGTATTCCCTATCAGTCAAGTGTATAAGGAGTGATAATGGAACAGAATTCAGAAACCATACACTTGATGATTTTTATCTCTCAAAGGGAATCAAGAGGTAGTTTAGCATCCCAAGGACTCCAGAACAAAATGGAGTAGTGGAGAGAAAGAACAGGACCCTAATTGAGGTGAAAGGTCCATGTTGGCTGACTCTGGTTTGCCATTGACCTTTGGGCTGAAGCTGTCACATAGCTTGCTATGTGCAGAATAGAGTTAGTAAATCAGAGGTTGATGAAGACTCCATATGAAGTTCTACATCATTTGGCTCCTCTAATTTCCTTCTTCAAAGCCTTTGGGTGTCCTTGTTTCATTCTCAACACAAAGGATCAACTCCACAATTTGATCCTAAGGTGGATGCAGGGTATTTTGTAGGATATTCATCCACATGCAAGGCTTACAGAGTCTTCAACTACAAAAACAAGATAGTTGAAGAAACCTTGCATGTGAAGTTCAATGAATCTCCTAAGGATAAAATTCCACAAAACCCTGTGGAGTTGTTTGATCTGGATATACTGCAATATGTTCCTTATCAACCTCCAGCTGTTGCAGATCATGTGAATAAATCACTTCTATAGCAATTCTTCCACCTTTTCAAGTTTAGTGATCAACTGCCTGAGTCACTATGTTAGGATTTTAACATGTTTATCAAAGCTTCATACAACATGATTATATGAAAATGCAGCGGAATAATATTTTGAAACATATTAATCTGATTATAAAACCCATTTTATAATAACCCCAAGCCATGGATCTTTATACATAATGCATACAAATGTAAAACAACAAAACAAGGAACTACAACCTTTGTAGCTACTTAACCCGAGCTTAAGATGAGAAGGGATGATGATCTTGAAGGCTAGATTCCAACAAGCAATCCTCAAGAAGATAATACCCCAAGCACGTGCAAAACACCTCTCTTTGCTAGGATCGAACACCAAGTTGTAGTCCTCTTCCTTGTGAAGTTTTTCAGCCAAGAACCAAAATTGAAGCTGAAAAATCTTCTTCTCTTGTTCAAATCCGAAAATCTTGAAAGAGAGAGAGAGAGAGATAGTTGCTTGTGTAGGTTGAGTGTATGTGTTAAAATGAATGATTAGAAGCTAATGCATGTGCTTGGAACAATAAAAAGCATTCCCAAGACATACACCAAGGGGGCGGCCGAATGGCTCCCCTTTTTTTTCACCAAAATTCAAATTAATCCTTTTAAAGGAATACACTAGAATCACCCTTTTATAAAATTGAACCACTTTAATTTTATAACACAATACATATGTTATTTGTCATTCTTTAACTAATTTA
This sequence comes from Flaveria trinervia, assembly GCA_025506515.1. NCBI lineage: Eukaryota > Viridiplantae > Streptophyta > Magnoliopsida > Asterales > Asteraceae > Flaveria > Flaveria trinervia. The sequence continues at coordinate 70,289,245 of CM046443.1, forward strand.
AACAATGAACAAATAATCCCTCATGAACAAATTAATACATATAATAATGTTCATCTACAAAAGCAATAATTTAGAAAATCCAATTTCTAAATTGGTGTCACTTATTATTTGTATGATCTTATCAACAAATAAATTTCTTTCGGTGTTTGTTTGGCTTGTTATTGGGTATGACCCGACTTGGATCATATCACACTAGCCACTCAATTTAATATGAATCTTGGGCAGATCAAATCTTTTAATCTCCCACTTGCACAAGATTCATAGTAGATTGATGCAAGCAGCAAATAACGCCTAGCAACGGTTGCTACCCCTAATGTATATGACTAAGTGCCATTCAATAACATCATCCTTTTCAAGTACCTTACTTGAATATGTTTTAGGTGAACTAATCATTTATCCTTTTGTTCAGATGTCATGTTAAATCCAAGAGACACAGAATTGTCATTCTCTGATGATTTAACTTTAATAGGCCTTAGACATCTAACTCTCACGAATAAGAGGAACAAATCCCATCTGGACTACATACGTCTCTCACAATCACTTCGTATCATACCCGAACTCAGCCTTATGTACTGCCAATATTTCAGAACAGCAAAGTACTAAGTCAAAATACAATATTCGGTGAATATCAAGACCCATATGTATCTCAGGTCTGAGGATACTATGATATTCGCCTTTACTCAATATTTCTTATGACTAATCACAAGGATTCCATGCAGAAATAATTGAGTGCGGGTCAGTCCAATATCTATATCCCATAGATATCAATGAACCTTGCTAGCAACCTCTTGCTCTATATTCATACCTTATGAATATCAACCAATCCAAGTTCATTATAGTCTTACATTCATATTGTTCCCACAAGTATGATCGACTACGAACGTTTAGAATAACTTATTTATTCACGGATTTAAACATGCTAAAATAGAAGAACAAAGAATATTATAACCATGTAATTAAGTCAAATAACATAAGTTCCAATATTCAAATATAAAGTACAACATTAACCCAGTCACTTGAATATCTAAGTCCCATGGCACAAGCATGACCTTCATGCTTTGCCTTTTCAAGGAGTTTTGTGAGTGGATCCGCAATGTTTTTATCAGTGTGGACTTTGCGAATACATATCTTTCCCTTTTCAACTTCATCCCTTAGTAGTTGAATCTCCGTTCAATGTGCCGAGTCTTTTGATGAGCACGAGGTTCCTTGATTTGAGCAATCGCACCTTCGTTGTCACAAAAGATCTCTAGGGGATCCTGAATGGAAGGGACTACCCCTAGGTCGGCTATGAATTTCTTCAGCCATGCAGCTTCCTGTGCTGCCATTGAAGCGGCGACATATTCTGACTCTGTAGTGGACAACGCTACGACTTCTTGCTTTGAGCTTTTCCAAGAAACAGCTCCGCCATTTAGAATAAAGATGTACCCTGATTGAGATCGTGAATCATCTCGATCGGTTTGGAAACTCGCATCCGTGTAACCTTTTACTACGAGTTCCTCTTCACCAGACCCGTAGATCAAGAACATGTCCTTAGTCCTCCTTAGGTATTTCAGAATGTTCTTGACAGCCATCCAATGACTATCACCAGGATTTTGCTGGTATCTACTTGTCATGCTCAAAGCGCATGACACATCTGGTCTAGTGCATATCATTGCATACATGATGGATCCTATAGCAGATGCATATGGGATTGCCTTCATTCTATTTTGCTCCTCCTTCGAGCTTGGACATTGAGTCATACTCAATATTGTCCCTCTTTGAATAGGTACAGTACCTTTCTTAGAGTTTTCCATCTTGAACCTTTTCAAGATTTTGTCAATGTATGCACTTTGATTCAAACCTATCAGCCGCCTAGATCTATCCCATAGATCTTTATTCCCAGAATATAGGTCCTCACCAAGATCTTAATGGAAAAACAACTTCCAAGCCAGGTTTTTACCCTTCCAAAGTTGGAATGTCATTTCCAAATAGTAGTATGTCATCGACATACAATACTAAGAAGGTTATTGTGCTCCCACTAGCCTTCTTATACACACAAGCCTCATCAGCGTTTTTGATGAAGCCAAATTTCCTTACTTCATCATCAAAACGGTGATTCCAACTTCTCGATGCTTGTTTCAATCCATAGATTGATTTCTTTAACTTGCATACTTTGTTAGGATGTTTTGGATTGACAAAACCTTCAGGCTGAACCATATAGACATCTTCCTCAAGATATCCATTTAGGAATGCGGTTTTGACATCCATTTGCCAAATCTCATAATCATAATGAGCTGCTATGGCAAACAATATCCTTATAGACTTAAGCATTGCAACAGGTGAGAAGGTTTCATCAAAATCAACCCTTGAGTTTGAGTGAAACCCTTTGCTACAAGTCTAGCTTTGTAAGTATCCAAGTTTCCATGCATATCGGTTTTCTTCTTGAAAACCCACTTACTTCCAACTACTTTGGGATTAGGAGGTGGTACAACAAGTTCCCAAACTTGATTGTCATACATGGATTGCATCTCAACGTTCATGGCCTCAAGCCATTTGTCACAATCCAAATGGGACACTGCATCATGATATGTGGTTGGTTCATCGGAGTCAACCACGTAGCATCCATCCATAAAAAATCCATATCTTTCAGGTGGATTACTTGTTCTACCACTTCTGCGAACGTTTTGTGTGTATTGATCAACCGCTTGATCATCCTCAACATCCTTATGTTGAGTGCTAGTTTCAACCAAACGTGTATTAGGCTGTGGTTCTTGTTCCTCCTCAAGATCCACTGTTCTACTACTAGCTCCTTCCATAAGGAACTTGGCTTCTAAGAACTCACCCTTCTGGAAACAAACACCTTTTGTTCCAGTGGATCATAGAAATAATATCCCATAAATCTCTAGGATATCCAACAAGATACACTTGGTGGATCGGACTTCTAATTGGTTTGGGGTGGGAGTCTTAACATAAGCCTCACAACCCTAAACCCTTAAGTATGATAGGGATGGAACTCTTCCATGCCATATCTCAAAAGGTGTCCTTTCCACCTTCTTGGTTGGGGCCATATTCAGAATACGAGCCGCGGAGAGCAAAGCGAAACCCCAAAATGATAGAGGCAATGAGCTTCTAGCCATCATAGATCGGACCATATCCAATAAGGTTCGATTCCTCCTCTCAGACACACCATTATGTTGTGGTGTTCCAGGTGGAGTGAGTTGTGAGACAATCCCACAAATCCTAATATGATCTTGAAAAAATCACTTAGGTATTCACCACCCCTATCGGTGCGGAGAACTTTAATTGATTTGTTGAGTTGATTTTCTACTTCATTCTTGAGATTTTGAACATTTCAAAAGCTTCATCTTTGTGTCTTAATAAATACACGTACCCATAGCGACTATAATCGTCGTAAAGGTAATGAAGTATCTTTCACCATTCCTAGTCATTGGCTTAAAAGGACCACATACATCCGAATGTATGATACCTAATAAATCTTTTGCCCTTTCGTTAGTTCCACTAAAGGTGCCTTAGTCATTTTTCCTTGTAAACAAGATTCACATACATCAAATGAATCACATTCATTTGTTTTTAAAAGACCATTCTTTTGAAGTGTTTGTATGCGTTTCTTGTTTATATGACCAAGACGACAATGCCAAAGGTAGGTATCACTCAAATCCAATTTAAGTTTTTTGGTGGTTGCTTGGTATATTGAGCTATCATATGTTGCGTTTTCATGAACCCATTCATAAATACCATTACAAGGTATAGCTTTAAAATAAAATACATGATTTAAAGAAACATGAATATCATTGTCAACAAACTTGAAATCATAATCATATTGTCTTAAACGGGAAACAGAAATTATGTTCCTAGTCAAACTAGGAGCATATAATACATTACTTAAAATAACTTCCAAACCATTTGAAGTTTCAAAATGTAGTCTCCTGGGCTTCCACATGAACCTTTGCACCATTGCCCATGAAGAGACTTATTTCCCCTTTCTCATAATGCTCATTTCTTTTGAACCCCTGCAACAAATTGCAAATGTGAGTTCCACATCCGGTATCTAATACCCATGTTAGAAGAAATAACATTTAATTCTATATGTATCATGTATATTATACCTGGGTTTGCCCCGCATCCCTCTTTTCTCTCAACTCTTTGAGATAGACTGGACAATTTCTCATCCAATGTCCTATCTCACCACATTTGAAGCATGGGTCGTTCACAGCACCCTTTTGCTTCTTCTCCTTGGGTTTTGGAGGTTCCGCCCTAACAACCATCTTCCCCTTTCCCAAACGTGCCCCTTTCCTTTGGCAACAGTTGCCTTAGGAGGGGGTAGAGACCTTCTCCTTCTCCCACCTTCATTAATGGTGAGAACGGGTAAAACCCTTTACCCATTCCCGCCTCAACTGATTTGAGCATCGAATGAAGTTCATTTATGCTCTTGTCCCATCCGTTCATGTTGTAATTCATGACGAATGCCTCAAACCTTTTAGTTAGGCCATTAAGGATCAAATCCGTGGCCAACTCCTTTGAGACGGGACAGTTCAGCCTTTGAAGGCGGTCGATGTGGCTTTTCATCTTAAGAACATAAGATGAAACTGATTGGGATTCCTCCATCCGACATGCATGAAGCGCTCGAACCGTTTCGAAGCGCTCCACTCTAGCTTGTTGCTGGAACGTTTCCCGCAGCTGAGTGATCATGTCATAGGCTCCATGGAGCTCATACTCCTTTTGGAGTTCGGGTGTCATACTTGCCAACATTAGACAAGAGACCTGGATGGAGTCCTCCACATATTTAACCCAATCATTATAGGCTTCCACATCCTCCTCGTTAGGTTCATCGGGGATGGGATCATCAAGGATATAGGCCCGCTTTTCTTGCTTGAGAACAATTCTCAAGTTGCGGTACCAATCCATGAAATTGTTAGGTGTTAGACGATCCCTTTGAAGAATCGCCTTAGGGATTGGTTGTTTTGGTTTGGTACATCATTATTAGCGTTGTTGTTGTCGGCCATCTACAAGATGTTACAAAGTCTATTTTAGTAATCGTTGATAATTATTTCATTTATTAATACCCTTTATGTCTCATAGACTATTAAAAAACAAAAGTTTTAGAATCCAACGTTATATTTAAATATTGGTTAGGTGACCTTTATCCCATTATTCAAATAACAAGGTAGTCATAAATGACAATTGCAACCTATTGCAACTTCTAGTGGTATGGATCGTTTAAACATCATATGTTTATCACGGCATGTTTATCCCATCAACACCTTTTATAAAACATATTTAGGTGATCCATTCAATATATTTTACAAATCAAGTCTTCCTACTTACACACACGTGTGAGTTTACTATATAAGTGGTTAGGTGACCTTTATCCCACAAACATGGTATTCTCACCTCAAATTACAAGTTCCCTCAAAGTGCTTAGGTGACCTTTATCCCACTAAGAGTTTGCAAGTAACCTAAGTGTTGTGAAAAGGATGGTGTTTAACTTGTTATCAAAAGGGATATATGATTTCACAATTCTTGTTAAGAAAAGTCTATGTACCATATGATTGTATGCATTCAACCATATGGTACCCTATTGTTCTTATGAATAAAACCCATTTTATTTTGCAAACCATTAATCCTTTTGTAGAACCATTGAATTTTGCTTAATGATTTGAGAACCAATTACTCGTTTATAGTTTGTTTTAGTTGATGGTTTGTTAATCACATCCAAATATTCAAAACAAACATCATCATATGCATTCAACCAAACATTAAACAAAACATTCAAATATGCATAACAAAGCATACTAAATTGAGCACACTTGTTTAGCCAAAACAAGTGTGTCAAATGGTCTTGTCCTAAGGGTTAAGAACATGACACATGGTTGACCCAAAAAAGGACTCCCACTTGAATCCATAACTTCAAGCATCCTCTTTGTCCATCTTTTTCTTCAAGTCTTGATCTTGAGCTTCCTTACAAGATGTATCCTAATACATTTTACTAGTAAAGATAAACTCCTAATCTATTTATTACAAACCATGTGAATAAATAAATTACAAGACTAGACTTGAAACAAAATTAAATTATTACATGCCCAAATGAATACAACATGACAATCAATCATACAATCCAAGTGGTCTAGGCTTTGTTATGCATAAACAACAACAATATATCCAAACATACATAAGAAGTCGACTTTTGGCAGCCCCTTAAAACCCATGTTTTTGGCCAACATAAACCAAGAACAAATGGGTTTTAGTCCAAGCAAACAATAATCTTATAAACTAGAGTCTTAAAGATCCTAATATGCATAATATAGCATCTTTAAAACATCAAAAGGGGGCACCAAAATAGCCCTTTAAACCCACGGTTTGGGCTGTCCAAAAGAAAGCAAGGTAATACATGTATGCATATGTATAAGTGGCTCTTGATGCCATGGTTGGGATTTTAACATGTTTATCAACGCTTCATACAACATGATTTATATGAAAACGCAGCGGAATAATATTTTGAAACATATTAAGATCTGATTATAAAACCCATTTTATAATAACCCCAAGCCATGGATCTTTATACATAATGCATACAAATGTAAAAACAACAAAACAAGGAACTACAACCTTTGTAGCTACTTAACCCGAGCTTTAAGATGAGAAGGATGGTGATGATCTTGAAGGCTAGATCCAACAAGCAATCCTCAAGAAGATAATACCCCAAGCACGTGCAAAAACCTCTCTTTGCTAGGATCGAACACCAAGTTGTAGTCTCTCTTCCTTGTGAAGTTTTTCAGCCAAGAACCAAAACTTGAAGCTGAAAAATCTTCTTCTCTTGTTCAAATCCGAAAATCTTGAAAGAGAGAGAGAGAGAGAGTTGCTTGTGTAGGTTGAGTGTATGTGTTAAAATGAATTGATTAGAAGCTAATGCATGTGCTTGGAACAATAAAAAGCATTCCCAAGACATACACCAAGGGGGCGGCCGAATGGCTCCCCTTTTTTTTCACCAAAATTCAAATTAATCCTTTTAAAGGAATACACTAGAAATCAACCCTTTTATAAAATTGAACCACTTTAATTTTATAACACAATACATATGTTATTTGTCATTCTTTAACTAATTTAAACAATGAACAAATAATCCCTCATGAACAAATTAATACATATAATAATGTTCATCTACAAAAGCAATAATTTAGAAAATCCAATTTTCTAAATTGGTGTCACTTATTATTTGTATGATCTTATCAACAAATAAATTTTCTTTCGGTGTTTGTTTGGCTTGTTATTGGGTATGACCCGACTTGGATCATATCACACTAGCCACATCAATTTAATATGAATCTTGGGCAGATCAAATCTTTTACACTAAACTTGATGTTCATGTATCTTCAGCAGTTCCATCCACAACAAATGCTTATGAGATTTCTAACTCCTCTACATCATTTGAATTGCCATCTCATACTTGGTTTCAAGAGTCTGGATCAACATCTGTTGCTTCTGAACCTGTTACAAACACTTGAACTGATATTATAGTGTACCAAGAGCTGAGGAATCACCCCATATCATTGGTGATATCAATGCTGGTGTCTCAACCAGAAGTCAATTGTCCAACTTCTGCTTCTATGCTCTCTTCATCAGTCAGCTAGAGCCAAAGAACTATCATGTTGCTTTGAGAGACAATGGATGGGTTGAAGCCATGCAGCTTGAGCTACTTCAGTTCAAAAAGCAGCAAGTGTGGGAACTGGTTCCTCTACCCCCAGGTAAGTGTGCAATAGGCACTAAGTGGGTGTTTAGGAATAAAACTGATGTAAATGGGCTTATTGTCAAGAACAAGGCTAGACTGGTTGTATAGGGGTTTTCACAAGAAGAAGGTATTGATTATGATGAAACCTTTGCCCCTGTAGCCAGACTGGAGGAAATTAGATTGTTCTTAGCCTATGCTGCATTCCACAATCTTAAAGTTTTTAAATGGATGTCAAAAGTTCCTTTTTATATGGAAAAATAAAAGAAGAGGTTTATGTATGTCAACCACTAGGTGTTGAGGACAATAAACATCCTGATTGGGTGTATAAACTTGATAAGGCTCTTTATGGGTTGAAGCAAGCTCCTAGAGCCTGGTATGAAACACTTTCAAATTTTCTTCTTCAAAATAATGTCACTAGAGGCTCCATAGATAAAAGTTTGTTTATTAAGAAAGTGGATTAGCATAAGCTACTTGTTCAAATTTATGTTGATGATATAATTTTTGCATCATCTGATCCCCAGTTGTGTGATGATTTTACAAGTTTAATGAAACAAAAGTTTGAAATGAGTGCAATGGGAGACTTACAGTTCTTTCTAGGCTTGCAAATCAAACAAAAGGCTGATGGAACCTTCATTCATCAGTCAAAATATACAAAAAATCTTTTGAATAAGTTTGATTTACAAAACTGTAAGCCATGTTCTACTCCCATGTGCAACACCATACAACTGGATGTAGATCAGAAAGGTAAAGCTGTTGATGAAACACTTTACAGATGTATGATTGGGTCCTTGATGTACTTAACAGCTTCTAGACCAGATATTATGTTTGCAACTTGTGTTTGTGCTAGATTTCAGGCTGCTCCTAAAGAGTCTCATTTGATTGCAGTCAAGAGGATCTTTAGATATCTGCAAGGTACACAATCTCTAGGTCTTTGGTATTCCACTGGACACTCTTGCAAATTAGTTGCTTTTTATGATAGTGACTATGCAGGGTGTAAGTTAACCAGAAAGTCAACTTCTGGTGGATGTCAATTCCTAGGCAACTGTTTGATTTCTTGGCAGAGTAAGAAACAAACATCTGTTGCTACATCCACTGCTGAAGCAGAGTACATTGCTGCTGCAAGTTGTACATCTCAGGTACTCTGGCTTCAGAACCAATTATTGGATTATGGCATTATAGAGACTAAGACTCCATTGTTAATGGATAGTGCTTCAGCTCTGTGTATTGTCAAGAATCCAGTCCAGCATTCTAGGACCAAACATATAGAGATCAGACACCATTTTATTAGGGATTGTTTTGAAAAAGGTCTGATTGATCCAAAGTTTGTGCCAAGTGTTGATGAGCTTGCAGATATATTTACTATGCCTTTGGACAGTTCAACTTTCCAAAACCTTGTGTTAAGGCTTGGTATGCTGCAGCTAAAATAAGTGACAACTACTGATGATCTCAGTAAACAAGTACTGATGACCATTAGTAAACATGTCACAAATAAGTACTGATAAGTTTTATTCTCAGTTGGTTTCATAACTACTGAAGACTAAACTACTTAAAAAGTACTGTACTTTCTGTTAAAAGAAACTGATGCAGTTACAACTACTGATGTAGTTATAACTACTGATGTCAGTAAAAACAGATAAGTACTGATGTCTTATGAAACAACTGAAAACAGCTAAAAAGTCTGATGAGTAAGTGTTGAGGACAGTATGAAACAGTTGAAAAGCTAAGAATTGACGAAAACTACTCATGAGAATTTTCTCTTCAATTGTTTCCAAAAACTGCTGTTACACCTTAAACAACTAATGACAAAACCATGTCTTTCACAACTACTGATGACTAACACCAAGTCCTCAGTTGTTTCCTACACCTGAAGCCAAAACCAAGGTTTTCAGTAGTTTCATAACTACTAATGACCAAAACCAAGTCTTCAGTTGTTTCAAATGTTTGATAGTTAAAACCAAGTCTTCAGCTGTTTTCATACAACATATGACAACACCATGAAACTCAACAATGGCGACCATGAAACTCAAACCAAGTCTTCAGTTGTTTTCATACAACAGACGTTTTCTTTTTAGCCTTTTCTTAACCTATAAATACCTTCACTTATAGCTGAACGTTTCATTAGCCGTTTTCTATCCTTTTCTATCTCAACAATGGCGACCATGAAACTCAAACCCAGACACAACTGTGTCGCCTACCTCTCGAAATCGGCCTTTTGGAACAAATTTGATAATGCCATAGATCTTATGGTGGATTCCCAATACAGAACCGCCTTTCTTTTGAATCCTACCATATACCCCGATTCCTTAAACCAATTCTGGACCAACGTCTCTGTAACAACTGGTGAAAATGATAGCCAATCACTCTCCAGTCGTTGGTCAACCAGAAACAGGTGGTAATCACCCCTGACATCATTCGCAAAACCCTAAATTTGCATGATGCCACCTGTATTATAGAATACCCGAAAGGCACCATTGATATGTATTTCATCAACAACGGGTATGAAGGAGACTTAAGTGCTACAACCATTCTCAAAAAGCACTTCCATGATGCTGAAAGACTTATCTTCCACATGGTGAATGTCTGCCTTGCTTCAAAGACATCTTCATGGGATCAGATGTCCTCACGATGGCAACAGGTATTGTACTCTATCTTTGAACGACAAACTCTAATTTTTCTGAGATAGTGTTTCTGGAACTTAAGGATCTGGCTCAGAAACCTATGACAAACAGATGTCTACTATATCCCAGGTCTCTGATGGCCATAATTTTAAATAATTTAAAATCTGAAGGCCTTGTTGGTCTTGGAGTCCCTGCTCCAGCTGTCTTAGCTGAGGTATACTCCAGGCATAACTCTGACCCTACTCTCAAAGGGGCTGTCTGGCTGCTCAAACCCAAGCAGAGAGAACCCATAGCCTCCACCTCCAGATCCAAAGTCCCCACCAAACCCAAACCCCGAAAGCCAAAAAAGGCTACTCAGGGAGATGAGTCCCCTGAGGATGCCCCTGTACCACCAATATAGGAAACACATACTGGTTCTAACCCCCCAGTCATGTCAGAGACTCAACCAGCTGAAACCGCACATGTATCCTCTCCACAGGATCCTGTTGCAACCAAATTTGGGAATACCACATTACTGGAACCTATGTCAGTTGAGAAGGTTACCATTGAAGAGCATCTCTCACCCCGGGTGCAATCTGCTTCTGACCAATCTCCAAATGCAATCGCCCCTCAAAGCCCACCCTTATAGTTGCTAAAGTGCTGAGTCAGCTGCATTCCTCACCCCCTCCCCAGAAACCAATTAACACTGGGAATACCTCAACGATTGAGGGGGAGGACCAAAATGCTGCTGATAACCCACATCACAGGGGTTATAATGTTTAATCTCCAAGTGTAGAAGAGGAGGTTAGAACATCTGGTCAGGCTGCCACTTCTACTGATTCAGCAAATGAACAGGATGAAGTTGGTAACATATATAAGACCTCACCAGAGGCAACTGCCAATGAAGGACAAAGTCTAGAGGCAGGAAGTCCCCAGAACCAAGAACAAGGGGCACATGCATATATTGATCTACACTCAGGGCATGTACATCCTGATTTAATCAGGAGGTCAGATGATTCAGCAAAGACTGATGATGACCCGGGCTTTTTCTTTCATGTCTTAACCCATAACACAATCCTAGAGACTGAGGTGAGCAGACTCAAAGAACTGCTAGCCAAAATGTCTCAGGATAAAAGTCCATCTGCCCCAATAAACCCACAGATTGCACCTTCATTTGAAGGTTCACCAAACACACAGCCAATACACTTAACTAAGCCACCAGCCACTGCTTTTGGCACTACCTCTCAGCGATAGAACCCCTCTGAGCAGATGGTTGCAACCTTTGATGAGAGGATCTCCTCAAAGATCCTTACCTCTCATCACTCCATCATCACTGAGATAGTATATAAAGCCATTGATGAGAGGACCTCCTCAAATCTCCAAACACTCCTTGATGATGTTGTTCACAAGTCACTTTCTGCCTTTCAAGCCCCTGATCCCAATGCACCCAAAAAGGGGGAGACTACTAAGTCTAAGGCAGTGAAAGAAAGGAAAAGGAAGAGAGTAGAAGATGAGAAAGAACCAAAAAAAGAAAAGGTGTTGGAGAAAGAACAAGAACTGATCTCAGAGAAACAGCTGAGCACAGACAAAGAGCAGAAAGATCAGCTGATCACTTACAAACGGAAGAGAAGTGCTGAGTCAAAGTCTGATGGAGAAAAGTCCTTAGAAGATCAAGTCAAAGAAGCTGATGAAGCTCACAGCAGATCTATGGACAAAATAATAGATCAGCTCTTCAGACAGGGTCATGACACAACCACCTTAGATGTTCAGATCAGAAGGCTGGAGATAAATGAAATTCAAGCAAGATGGGCTAGTTATAGTGTGATGGATAGGGAAAGGTTGGAGATTATGATCAAGTCTATTGCCAAATATCTAGGAAGATCATTGATAAAGATGAAGTCTTGGTCCAGAGACAGTATCTTGGAGATAACCAAGAAAATCTGTTCTGCTGGAAGCTATAACAAAGGGTTGATCATCGAAGCACTGGATGAAGAAGGTGCTGGGAAGAGAACTGAGATGGCAAAGCTCTCAAAAGCCAAACTCACCACTAAATTGCTAGATCAGCCTTCTCATACTCCCACTCAAAAACAACCCTCAAAGCAATCATCTCTAAAATTTGCCAATTCTGTCCCTAAACCAAAACCACCCACAAAACCAATTCCATTACCCAAAAACCATCTCAAACCACACCCAGTGATACACCCAGAAGGAGGAGAAGGGTGTTGAGGGTAGAAGAAGAAGAAGAGGATGAGAATGAAGACAGGCTACCAATCTCTGTTGTTCTCAAACTTAAAACACCTGAGCCCAGAAGTCAATAGATGATCACACCTGATTTGCAAATGCAAATGGTGAAAGTGAAGATCGAAGAAGTAGAACAGCAGAAGCAACATGATGAGCAATTTCTCAAAATGGTTGACAAGGACTTCCCTCAGTCCTCATCCATTCAAGCAATGAAGAAACAAGCTCTGAGGCTGTACACACTTAGACATACATTCCAACATCAAAGAAAAAGAGTGAGGATTTGGCTAGACCCCAGGGTAAGTTCCAGAATACACAAGAAGAACATACCAAGTAGATATCATGGCCAAGTGAAAAAGACTTTGAATGCTGCAATTATGTTGGCTATGGTAGTCTCACCCTGGGAGATTATAGAAGAATTCAAGAGAGCACACAACTCAAAGAAAACCCCTCAATCTCTACTTGAGAACAAAATGATCAAGAAGGGGTTGTTATACAAGAGACTTGAAGATCTTCAAAAGAGTGAACTCCAGTTGTTGCTAGAAGGCTCTCATCCAGATGAATTCGCATACAGAGAGATCACAACTATTGAGTTGAAGAATGGGAAGATAGTAAGGTATCTGTTTGAATATTATGGCCCCGAGTTCTTCTTTGAGGGAGAAGCAGAAGAACTCACCAAGGAGGAACAAGTTGTTCTCCTTGAGGCCTATGGAAGAGAGTCTTACAGACTCATCAATGGGAATTAGGTATCATGGTTGGGACAAGACTCTGTGTCCAGTTTCCCAAGACAGAGTTCTCTTCCACACTTAGCCAATCAAAAGATCAGAAACCTTTTCCCGGCCTGTGCTTACATGATTACCTCTGAAGCTGATCAAGAGGGTGTTTCTGGCAAAGAATAAGTGGGATCATCAATAAACTTAGAGGTTTTGGCTGCATTGGTTCAGGGGGAGTTGTTGGACCAAAAGAACCAATGAGCCTGATCAGAAAAACCTCCAAGTCCCACAGACATTACAACTGCCGAAGAAGATCACAACAGCTGAAGACATCAGCTGATTACAAGGTCTGAAGACAAAGTCTAAAGACAAGATCTGAAGATTTCTACTGAAGACAAAGACTGAAGACCAGAGTGATCAGTAGTTGTCACAACAGCTGAAGTTATTAACTTCAGTAGTTGTGATGGTTTTCCTTTCAGTACTTGTAATTTACCTTTTAGTAGTTTATAGTTTCAGTAGTTTTAGTTCAGTAGTTTTATGTTATTTTACTTAGCATTCTCTGAGATGTGATCAGTTGTTGAGAACATTCTCAGTAGTTTGCATAGTTTACGTTGTTTGTATAATTCTGTTAGATGTCACTATCAAGTGACATCAACAGACGTCACATTCCTTATATAACGAATGTTGACCTAATTGTAACGTGTGACTCTCAGCCACCACGAAAGCATTTGAATGAAATATTCCTTTTGTAGAATTCTCTCTCTCTATAACCGTGTACTATTCCATTGAATATCAATTGAGTTCTTGCTAAATTGTCTAATTCATTGTTCAAATTCCGCTGCAATCTACTCTAAATAATCAAACTTATATCACTGATCCTAACATTCTTCTTATCAAATACCCGTAGACCGCTCAAAAATCTTCTGAGGAATGTTGATTACCATATAAGTGTGGCATCCAGATATGCTTGTTGAAATAATAAAACCTAACTCATCACCAATGTGAGTCAAAAATCTGTGTATGGATTTAAGTGAACAAATATACTGACAATCATCGAAGCTGCAACTCTCGACAGTCAAAATCATTGTGTGCATCTTACATCTCTAGTATGATTTCCTTCAAGTGCTGTTGACTCTCAAACAAATAAGAATCTAGTATCCAAGTACATATAAAAGGGTCCCAAATGATTATGATATACTTGTATGATTCCATATGAATCTTTCCAGAAATGATGAAATAATTTGAAGCTGTTCTACTCATGAGGAAAAATCGGTTAGATGATTTTTAAAAGGTTTCAATCCACCTCAAACCAAAAACACAAAAATATGTCTTGTTTTGCATTAATTCAAGTTGTTTTCTGTCTTCATTATCTTCTTTGTGTTGATGTTGGACTATATAACTAGATGAACTCTATGAAACACAAATTAAATAGGTCACGTATGAGGTGACCATCGGCTTTCAATTAAAAGGATTACGTCTGAGGTGATCAAATGATACTCTGTTAAAAAAGGTCATGTCTGAGATGATCATTGGTCATAATGTTATATATCAAAAGTAATTTTGAGTGTATGGAAATGTATGAAGTCAAACTCATAAGTATGAGCCAACCGCACGATTGAATAATAAGTATGAGCCAATCGCATGCTTGAACCATAAGAATGGGGGAATCACTCGATTGGACCATGAGTATGGGTCAACTATGGACTTGGATCACAAGAATAACCCATCATACGACGACGGGATGACGGATCTCTGAGTCGCACGACTAAGAACAGCTCTGTGTATGTGGTCTAGGGTCAGTCGCAAGATAGTGATACGATTTGATATTCTATTCATCTTTCATACTATAAAAAGGGGGTCAGTCGTCGTATACCCTACGCGACTTCAAAAACTCTCAAAATTCTATTATTGTGATTACTCTCTGGTAGTGATACTAACTGATATCATATTCATCTTCAGGTACTTTGAAACATAAATATAGTCAAATGAATGGATTAATCGAACCCACAATGACCAAAATTGTTAAAATCAAGAACCAGGACCATACCCTAAAATAGACCACCTAAATAGACACAAACATTGATTTAAATAACACTGAGTGCTAATTCTAGTCCTTGTGAACCTAGTGAATCTAAACATGAAGTGTAATGTAACGTTTTGGAAAAGATTCAAATTTATGGTGTCGAATAGTGCAAGATGCGAATAGACACACATATGAACTTCAATCGCATGATAGAGCCAGGTGCATGATTCAATCTCACAAGTGAATCAATCGGTGACTCAATCGCACGACTCACTCAACCGTATGGCATAGCATACGACTAAGTTCAGTTATAGGCTCAATCGTATGACTGAACTTAGTTGTATGGCTTAATCGCAGGATTGAACCAGTTGATCAAAATCAGCTAAAATTCAATTGTTATCTCTTACAAACAGATCTAATGTATATGTTTCTTGTGTTGCAACAATATGGCTGAGAGATGGACAATGAGCACCAAGCACAACATTTGTGCTCATCTAGATGCTGCGTCTCAGAACGCTTCTGAGTTCACCGGGATTATAGCCTTCCTGCGTAGATCGAGGACCTACAAGGCCATTTCTACCCCATGCACACCATACCGATCGATTCGGCAGGCGTTCTGGGAAAATACCATAGTTGACCTGTCCGTTGACCCCACAGTATCTGGAGCTTTATATTCGGACAAGATATTGAGATCATGGAAGACGACCTGAGAAGAGTCTTTGATTTGGGTGAGGACAGAGCCCATCCAACCAAGCTGCATCCCCTAACAGTTCGGGGATGTTTTATAAGGATCAAGTACGCCGGTGACATCAATGTTGGCGTACTGAACAAAAGCAACATGTGCCCCCAGTTCAAGTATCTGGGACATGTGATCCTCAAGTGTATAGCCTCCAGACGTGGAGGATTCGATTAGATGTCCGACCAATCCAGAATGCATATGTTGCACTGGTACTTAACCACCCGTTCAATTTCTCATGCATGCTCATCTCGTACTTGAAAGAGAACATAGAGGCCAAAGGAATGGAGGGCTTCTGCATGTATCCAAGGTTCTTGCAAATGATCATAGACGAGAAGCTTCCTCTGCAGCCTAAGGAAAAGGACGATGCAGTGATATTAGATGTGATGGATGACACCACCCCGGGTAGGATTAAGGAGTACCGGGGGAAGAAGGTGAAGCCCCTGGTCAGGAGACTCTTTGGCCATCTTGCCTACAAGGATTACATGGCGCCTTCACGTAAGAAGTGGCGTCATGATGACAGTGACTCAGATGTTGAGCCCATAGTGGTTCCTACTAATGAAAATGATGAAGATGATGACGACCATGATGATGCTCAAGGTGGTGAAGATGTTGGCCCCAGTCAATCACGGGCCATTGACACATCTACCATATCTCCACCACTTCCACACAGTACTTCATCTGCTCCTGGTGGATCTAAGCAGACGTCTATCCACTAGGACTTCTTGGTAGATGAAGGGGATGAGTCTGATGATCAGCTTCTCACCAAGAGAGTCAGTAGCCGGGTTGTTGCTACCAAGAAGGGGAAAGAGGCGGTTGGTGGACGCCAAGCTGGTACTAAGGGTGGTGACACTGATCTCATAGATCCTACATACACACCCGACCAGCCGATTAGCTAAGGGGGAGCCCCGATAGCCAAGGGGTCAAGGAGGAAGAGGATGGCCCAACCGTATGGCAAGAAAGGTAAGAGGTAGAGGATTACTTTGATCAGTTCTTCCACCACCACAGCCACTGCCACCACTGTTCCCTACACCACCACTATTGTTCCCCACACTAACATCACTAGTGCCACCTCTACTACCATTGACACTCCACTACCACTCACACATTCACACTACCTCACCCATAATACCCAAATCAGTTCCCCCACAATCCACTTCCATTGGTAATCCCATCTACACCACATCCACCACTACACACACACTACTCCTCAAGCTGGCACATCCACCCAATCCCCACCTACACAGGGCTCTACTCTACCCACTATTAGGCTAGAGGAATAGTTGGCAAGCCTAAACAGAGTGGTGCTCAAATTGCAAGCGACAGATGATCTGAGAGCTAACCAAATGAATCAGCTGATGGTGGTCAATACCGCACAAGGCAAGCAAGTTGCTTAGCTTACAGAGAATAACGCTACTCATGAGAGAGCTTTAGTTTGAGCTCACCATGCCCTGAAGACTCAAAATGAGCTTGTGATGGCATCTGTCAAGCGTTGAGCGGTTACAGAAAAAGAACAAAAAGCTTATGTTGAGGTTGAAGGGAAAAAATGGTAAGCCCCTGATGATTAAAGATGATGGAGATGAAGGTGGAGATGATGAAGATGATTCGATGAATGATGAGTTAGAAGAAGATGAAGATGATGAGGATCTGGAAGAAGTGGAAAGGGAAAAAGAGATGATGATAATGAGGAGGATGATCAAGAAGGTGATGCATTTGCATCAGCCTCAAATCAAGCAGCAAAGGAAAGGCACACCAAAAGAGCCTTGTCCTCCGCACCTCCAGCTGAAGAGACAAACGATCAAGGAAAAAATGATGCTCCACAGACTGAGGATTATGATGTTATTCCGCTTCAGCAAGTCAAGACTCAACTTACTATGATTGTTGATTTGCCAGGGATTGTGAGAAGGTCTGTGAGCTACACTCCAGATGAAGGATAAATCGTCCACGACCTGAACGGCGAGTAGCTCGCAGATATGTTCGACTAAATCCAGATGAGCTTCTCAAAGATGCTCCAGAAGTAAATATCTTGAGTGACGGGGAGCTACAAGGTGTGGATGAGATAGAGATCAAGGATGTCACGTCTGACTACTATCCTCAATACACTGACCTTAAGGGCAATGTTATCCCCAACTTGGGTGAAACATTTGGTAGTGATACTTTTGACAAGCTGGATGAGATAGAGAAAGAGAAAGCAAAGGATGAATGTAAAGCCCAAGCTATACATGCTAATGTTGATCTAAAGAAGGCTGAATGGGCAGCTTGTTTATCAGAAATGAAGGCACAACGTGCACCTCCAAAGTTGAATGCCTACACCAAACTTTATCGAGTAAAGAGACATCAGAAAGTGTCAGGAAAGATCATTAGTTAGGCCTATTTTGAAGATCTGGATGTGTATGCTCTTAAATGAGAGAACGGGATTGCGTACTTTAGATATCCATATGATCTGAAGACTCTTCCTGGTTTTGAGCTAAACAGATTGGCCTATTTAGATCTTTTCTATGCCAACCCAAGGAAGATGTCGGGATGGTTTGAGACATCATTGAAGAAATAATACCACACCAGATGGGTAAACTTCAGACCTCAATAACCTAAGAGGTTCATTAATAAGACTAAAGTTGACACTATATCTAGAAGGCCTAAGATGGTGTTGTAGTGGAGTCCCCTATGCAAAATGTCTAAGATTCCTTTACGAGACATGCCTCAGGACTTCACTCCATATTTCAAATGGTGGTATTACAACTGGAGGACGGGGGAAACGGTCATAGTTCTGAATAAAGATGGTAAGATTGAGACTATCAGGGTATCTGACCAAATGTGGCTTACAAACTTGTCTACTAAACTTGTTTACACTCTATACAAGTGGCCACTATTCTATGAATAGAGGGGGAGTTTGTTGGACCAAAAGAACCAATGAGCCGGATCAGAAAAACCTTTAAGTCCCACAGACATCACAACAACTACTGAAGACCACAACAGCTAAAGACAACAGCTGATTACAAAGTCTGAACACAAGTGCTGAGACAAAGTCTGAAGACACAAGTGCTGAAGACAAAGTCTGAAGACACAAGTGCTGAAGACAAAGTCTGAAGACACAAGTGCTGAAGACAAAGTCGGAAGACACAAGTGCTGAAGACAAAGTCTGAAGACACAAGTGCTCAAGACAAAGTTTGAAGACACAAGTGCTGAAGACAAAGTCTGAAGACACAAGTGCTGAAGACAAAGTCTGAAGACACAAGTGCTGAAGACAAAGTCTGAAGACACAAGTGCTGAAGACCAAAGTATCAGACATTGTCACAACAGCTGAAGAGGTCTTCTTTAGTAGTTGTGATGGTTTACCTTTCAGTAGTTTCTTGTTTCAGTATTTGTAAAACAACTGAAGAGTATGTTCTTCAGTTGTTATTGTTTCAGTAGTTTCTTTTCAGTAGTTGTAATAATAGTTAACACTTAGCATTTTTGTAAGAAGATGTCAGCTGTTTGACATCTTCAGTAGTTGTGTCAACTATCAGTAGTTTGTGATAAATTCTGTTAGATGTCACTATCAAGTGACATCAGCAGACGTCACATCTCTAATATAAGAGGTGTCGACCTAATTGTAATTGTGACATTCCGTTACCACGAAAGCGAATATTGAATGAAATATATCTGCAGAATTCTCTCTATCTATAACCGTTTTTGTTCTTACATCGAATATCCTTTTGTTCTTGTGAATTGGCTAATTCATTGTTAGAATTCCGCTGCTATACTCTCTAATCAATCAAACGTAGATCACTGATCCTAATAAGTGGTATCAGAGCAGGTTAATCATTGATTGATCTAACAATTGATCATTGAAACTGCTAATTGATATCTATGTTTGATTGAATTAGCATTTTGCAAGAACTGGTTATAGATTATTGAATTTCTGACGCTTTCGTTCATTTATTTTGAGATCTCTCTTGGTTCAATTGGTTGTTGTGTTTTTGTTCTAAATCTGTTATAGCTTAATTGAATTTGATTGAATCTGAGATGACTACTCCTTCTAATGATCCTCACAATACTGGTTCCTCAACCAAGCCCCCGATGCTGGTTAGGACCGAGTATAACATATGGCAGCGAAGAATGCTTCATCACCTTTCTGTGAACAGTTCAGGTTGTTGGACATCTGTGGTACACGGACCACATAAGCCTATGGTGAACAATCTGGAAACCAATCAAATGGTTCCGAAGAAGAAGGAACAATACTCTGATGAAGATCGGAAACTGTTTGAGATTGATGCTAAAGCCCATGGAATTCTGGCCATGGCACTGCCTAATGAAATCTATTTAGGGCTTATGCATTATGAAACTGCTCATGATCTCTGGAATGCCCTGAAGGAACAATTCGGTGGCACAGATGAGGTCTTAGCAAACAACAGAGAAATCCTTGCCCAACAATATGAGACATTCTCTCATAGAAAGGGTGAGACACTGACTCAACAGTTTGAGCGTTTTTCCTGCTTGATCTCTGAGCTGAAAATGGTGAAACAGGAATACACCAATAGCCAGATGAATAACAGGTTCCTCAGATCACTGCCTGAGAGATGGGACACATACACTATTGTCCTACGCTCCAGTGCAAATCTGGATAACCTATCTCTCACCCAACTTCATGGGATCTGCTTACATTCGAAAGAGAGATAGAGCAGAAGAGGAAACTGTCCTCATCAGGAAAGCTCACTGATGACTTTGTACCAGGGAATACTGCCTTGGTTGGTCATGAGTCAGAATATGCTGCATCTGAAAGTAATTATGATGAGCATATTGATTTATCTTCAAATAGTTCTGGTCATGCATTTGTTGGTATTGAGAGTCATTCTGGCAGTAATAGTGACAATCTATGCTTCATCATGGATGATTTGAAAGGAATTACTGATGATGATCTAGAAGAGATGGATATTCTGAGCCAAATGGCATTGATTAATATCAGATCTCTGAAGTTCTATAAGAGAACTGGCAGGAAATTTCCTGGACTCTCTGGCAAAACCAAAGTTGGTTTTGACAAGAGTAAGTTGAGGTGTCACAAATGCCAAAGGCTGGGACACTTTGCAAGAGAGTGTAGATCAACTGGATCTAACTCTTCTACACCCTTTGTGACTTTTCCTAGTACTAGTCCACAAAACAGAGGGCAACATCCTGCTGGTTCTGGTCATCATTCACATCCTAGGTCTCCTGCATATTTTGTCCCCCTGGGTCAAATGTCATATCCTTATCCCTGCTATTATATGCCTCAACCAAATCCTGTTCAAGCTCCAATTGCACAACAACCACAAGCATTGCCTGAACCACAACCTTCCCAATCTCATCAACAAATTGAACCTCAACAACACAGCTTCTTTACCCCAGGAGTTGTTGACTGGAGCAGTTTACCAGATGATTTGTCTGGTCATGAACAACTGTTCACTGGTGCTGGTCAACATGGTGGTGACAGTCCCTTTGGAAATCTAGCTCTTATGGCTTTGGATTCTGCTGATACTTCATCCACTAATGCCTCTACATCAAAGGTATCACAGGTATCCTCTGAGGCAAAAGCCAAATTATGTTCTGAAACATGCATAGCAGCATTTGCATCTATTAGAGAAGCAAATGTAGCTTTGATTAACAAGAACATTGAGCTAGAACAAACAATTTCCACAAGAAAAGCTGAATTTGAGTCTGTGCTTAATGAAAAGAATGATGAGATTTACAAACTTAAATGGGAAATCATAGATTATAAGGCTAGGGAAGAGGTACTTCTAGAGAAGTACAAAGATCTCAAAGAAACCCTTGCAGTCACCCAAGTAGAGTGTGATCGATGGGTACAATCATGCAAAGGTTTTGAAATGCTTCTTAGTAAGCAATCTGCTTCCAATGTGAAGTTTGGAATTGGTTACAATCACCCTGCTCCACCTACAGATTTTACTCCCAGAGCAGGGTAGAATCTGATGGTGAGAGCAATAACCAATCCATTTCATCATATGATCTACTTTCTGATACAGCACCATCAGAAGTAGAAGTCAGCACTAAGACCTCTCAGAACCTATCAGCTGATGTTGATGGTTCCACTGCTGACACTCACATGATCAAAGAGTTGATCAACTCAGGAGTTAATTCTAAAAGTCCTGAAAGGACTGGAGAGCAAGATTTAACACCTGAAGTTCAAACTCCAACTACTGTCAGTACTGAAAAGAAGAAAACTGTCAGTAGAAAGAGTTTGAAGACTACTAAAGAGGAAGTCAAGAAAGCAAACAATGCTTTTAAAGCACTGAAGAGCAAGTCTTCAGTTGTTTCATCCTCTTTAGTTGATGATCAACATAAGATGAAGAAGAAACCATGTGAAGTATGTGGTTTGTTCAATCATCTTACAGATGATTGCTGGTACAAAAGAGGATCCAAACTCAAACATAAAGAGGAAATTAAAGAGAAAATGGTTAAAATGAAAACTGAGTTTGAGACCACATTTGTATCAGCAACATCAAATCCTGTAACCCTTAAGTCCATAAAGAAATCCAAAAAGGAAGGGGTTAAACAGCTGAGATTGCTCAAAAGAAGAAGGTGCAACATAGGAACTTATCAAACTCCAATGGCAATGTGTCTGATGAGCTGAAAGCTTTATCACAAAATCAGACACAGCTGGTTATGATGATTCAACATCTATTGGGAAGAGTTAACCAATTAGATGTTCCTATGTTGAAACCACAGAAAAGGAGGTCCAAGCCAAAGGATTCCTCTTTTTCACCATCTTCTTCCTCTCAGGCTGTTGTTTCCATCAAACCTGTTAGTTTACCATCTGTTATTGAGAACAGGCCCAAAACCAAAAAGGTTTGGGTCTCCAAAACTAACTGATTGTTTATAGTTGTAGGGTTCTTCAACATGCCAAAGTAGCATCTGGTATGTAGACAGTGGGGGATCTATGCACATGACTGGGAACAGCTCTCTTCTTCATGACTACTCTCAAGGAAAGAAGGGGTTTGTTTCTTTTGGCAATGATGCTAGGGGTTACATCATTGGAAACGGCTTTGTCTCTAATGGAGAAATAAAGTTTGATGATGTTAATCATGTGGAAAATCTCAAGTACAATCTCTTGAGTGTCAGTCAAATGTGTGATAAAGGCCATGTTGCTCTTTTCTCCAGTCAGAACTGTAGGATTCTGTCATCCAAAGTTCTGCATTTGATTGATAAGGTGTGGATGATCACACTCTCCTGAGAGCCAACAGGACAGGAAGAGTGTATGCCTTAGATCTTTCTAAGAAAATAGATCTCAGAGGCAATCCTTGCCTATTTTCCAAAGCCTCTTCTCAAGAATCTAAACTGTGGCACAGAAGGCTGGGTCATGTAAATTTCAAAAACATGAATCAGCTAATCCACAATAGTTTAGTTAGAGGCTTACCAATAAAGGAGTTCCACTGTGATGAAACCTACACTGCTTGTTTAAAAGGAAAACAACACAAAGTCTCATTCCCTCCTATTGAAGAGCCTAAGTCCACTGCCTGCTTGCAATTACTGCATATGGATCTATTTGGTCCTGTGAGAGTGATGAGCATGGCAAAGAAGAAATACTGTCTGGTAATTGTGGATGATTACTCCAGATTTGTATGGAATTTCTTTCTACATTCAAAGGATGAGGTCGCTCAGAAGATTATTCACTTTGTGTTGTATGTTGAGAAGCAGTATTCCCTTCCAGTCAAGTGTATTAGGAGTGACAATGGAACTGAATTCAGAAACCATACACTTGATGACTTCTATCTTTCAAAGGGAATCAAAAGGCAGTTTAGCATACCACGGACTCCAGAACAAAATGGAGTAGTGGAGAGGAAGAACAGGACCCTAATTGAAGCTGCAAAGTCCACGCTGGCTGACTCTGGTTTGCCACTGACCTTTTGGGCTGAAGCTGTTAACACAGCTTGCTATGTGTAGAATAGAGTCTTAGTGAATCAGAGGTTGATGAAGACTCCATATGAAGTTCTCCATCACTTGGCTCCTCTAATTTCATTTTTCAAAGCATTTGGGTGTCCCTGTTTTATTCTCAACACAAAGGATCAACTCCAAAAATTTGATCCTAAGGTGGATGCAGGGTATTTGTTGGTTATTCATCTACTTGCATGGCATACAGAGTCTTCAACTGCAGAACAAAGATAGTTGAAGAGACTTTGCATGTGAAGTTTAATGAATCTCCTATGGACAAGATTCCACAAAACCCTATGGAGTTGTTTGATTTGGACATACTGCAATATGTTCTTATCAACCTCCAGCTGTTGCAGATCATGTGGATAAATCCTCTTCTGCAGCATGTCTTCCACCTGGTGGTATTGATGATGATGATGATAATATCAATACTCACCTATTCAAGTTTAGTGACCAACTTCCTGTGTCTGCTAAATTTGATGTTCCTGTAGCTTCAGCAGTTCCATCCACAACAAATGCTGATGAGATCTCTGATTCCTCTACATCTTTTGAGTTACCATCTAATTCTTGGTTTCAAGAGTCTGCATCAACATCTGCTGCTGCTGAAGGTCCTACAAACACTTGCACAGATCTCATTGTTTATCAAGATCTGAAGAATCACCCAATGTCTCAGATTATTGGTGATATCAATGCTGGTGTTTCAACAAGAAGTCAATTGTCTAACTTCTGCTTCTATGCTCTCTTCATCAGTCAGCTAGAGCCAAAGAACTACCATGTTGCTTTGAGAGACAATGGATGGGTTGAAGCCATGCAGCTTGAGCTCTTCAGTTCAAGAAACAGCAAGTGTGGGAACTGGTTCCTCTTCCCCCAGGTAAGTGTGCAATAGGCACTAAATGGTGTTTAGGAAAAAACTGATGAAAATGGGCTTACTGTTAGAACAAGGCTAGATTGGTTGTACAGGGGTTTTCACAAGAAGAAGGTATTGACTATGATGAAACCTTTGCCCCTGTAGCCAGACTAGAGGCAATCAGATTGTTTTTAGCCTATGCTGCATTCCACAATCTTAAAGTTTTTCAAATGGATGTCAAAAGTGCATTTCTATATGGTAAAATAAAGGAAGAAGTTTATGTGTGTCAACCACCAGGTTTTGAGGATAATAAACATCCTGAATGGGTGTATAAACTTGATAAGGCTCTTTATGGGTTGAAACAAGCTCCTAGAGCCTGGTATGAGACACTTTCCACTTTTCTTCTTAAGAATAATTTCACTAGAGGCTCCATTGATAAAACTTTGTTTATTAAGAAGGTGGATCAGCATAAGCTACTTGTTCAGATTATGTTGATGATATCATTTTTGCATCCTCTGATCCCCAGCTGTGTGATGATTTTACAACATTAATGAAAAAGAGGTTTGAAATGAGTGCAATGGGGGAATTACAGTTCTTTCTAGGCTTGCAAATTAAACAAAAGGCTGATGGAACCTTTATTCATCAGTCAAAATATACAAAAGATCTTTTGAATAAGTTTGATTTACAAAATGTAAGCCCTGTTCTACTCCCATGTGCAACACCACACAACTGGATGCTGATCAGAAAGGTAAAGCTGTGATGAAACACTTTACAGATGTATGATTGGGTCCTTGATGTATTTAACAGCTTCTAGACTAGATATTATGTTTGCTACATGTGTTTGTGCTAGATTTCAGGCTGCTCCTAAAGAGTCTCATTTGATTGCAGTCAAGAGAATCTTTAGATATTTGCAAGGTACACAATCTCTGGGTTTATGGTATTCCACTGGACACTTTTGCAAATTAGTTGCTTTTTCAGATAGTGACTATGCAGGGTGCAAGTAAACCATGTCAACAGTCGGTTTAAAACTACTGATGACTAACACTAAACCCATCAGTCATTTTCTAACCCCTACCCTATAAATACCTGTCCTCTTCTCGATGTTTCATTAGCCGTTTTCTCTGAGCTTCTCTCTCTCAAACATGGGACATGAGTCTGAAACCACGACATAACTGCGTTGCATACCTTACCAAGTCGGCTTTCTGGAACAAATATGATAATGCCATTGACTTAAGTGGATTCCCCATATCGCACAGCCTTTCTCTTGAATCCGACCATCTACCCTGAATCCCTCAGTCAATTTGGTCAAATGCTTTTGTTCATACTGATGAGTCTACCGGCCAAATCTCTGTTCGGTCCCTTGTCAACAGAAACCAGTGGTCGTTACAGCCGACATCATTCGTCAGGCATTACACTTACACGACTCCACCGCTGGGACTGAATACCCAAAGGGCACAACAGATATGTCCTTATCAATCATGGGTATGAAGGTGATCTTCGGGCTACAACCATTCTGAAGAAACATTTCCATGATGCTCAGAAATTATTTTTCACATGGTAAATGTCTGCTTAGCCTCCAAGACATCCTCCTGGGATCAATGTCATCCCAATGGCAACATGTATTGTATTCTATTCTAGAACACCAACCGCTAAATTTTTCTGAAATCGTGTTTCTAGAAATAAAGAACTTGGCTCAGGACCCTGCGGCAAACCGATGGCCATTATATCCCAGGTTTCTGATGGCCATTATTTTAGATGAATTAAAATCTGATGGCCTTATTGGCCTTGGAGTCCTTGCACCAGCTGTTTTGGCTGAGGTATACTCCAGGCACAACTCAGACCTTACTCTCAAAGAAGCTGCCCGAATGCTAAAGCCCAAGCACAGGGAACCCACAGCTTCCACCACCAGAACCAAAGTCCACACTAAACCAAAACCAAAACACCCCAAAACAGCTATTCAGGGAGATGAGTTCCCTGAAGATGCTCCTGTATCACCCAGGCAGGATATACTTGCTGGTTTAAACCCCCCAGCAGTATCAGAGACTCTACCAGCCATAGCCGCTCAGGATTCCTCTCAAAAGGAGCCTGCAGCCACCATAGAAGGGGTACCCACACATCTGGGATCTTCCTCACTTGAGGAGATTGCCATTGAAGAGCACCATCCTCCCAGGTGCACACTGCTTTTACCCCATCTCCCCATGCAACCGCCCCCCAAAGTCCAACCATAATCATTGCAAACGTGCTGACTCAGCTGCATGCCTCTCCTCCTCCCCAACAACCACCAACAAATGGGAGAACCACAGATATTGAGGAAGAGGATCACCATGCTTCTGACAACCACAGCACCAGGGTTTACAAGTTCTATCTCCTGGTGTGGATAGGGAGATTAGAACATCTAGTGAGGTTGCCACCTCTTCTAAATCAGCACATGATCAGAATGAGGCTGGTAACATAGCTAAGACCTCACTAGAGGCAACAACTGATGAAGGACACAGTCCTGAGGCTGGAAGTCCCCAGTTCCAAGACAAAGGGGCACATGCTAAAACTGGTCTACACCCAGTGCATGTACATCATGCTACAAGCAGGAGGTCAGGTGATTCAGCATCTGCTGATGATGACCTGGGCTTTTTCTATGACGTTCTAGCCCACAACACCATCCTGGAGGCTGAGGTAAGCAGACTACAAGAACTGCTTTCCAAGAAGTCTCAGGATGTAAGTCCATCTGCCCCCACCAACCCACAGATGGCACCTTCATTTGAAGGTCCCCCAAACACTTTACCCTCTCACTTCACTGAGCCTCCAGCCTCTGCTTTTGGCACTATCTCTCCGGGACAGAACCCCCCTGAGCAGATGGTTGCTGTATTCCAACAATCCCTACCTCTCATCACTCCCATCATCAATGACATTGTTTATAAAGCCATTGATGAGAGGATCTCCTCAAGTCTACAACCACTCATTGATGATGCTGTGCACAAGAAACTTTCTGCGGTACAAACCCCTGCCACCAATGCATCCAAAAAGGGGGAGAGTACAGCAGTGAAAGAAAAGAAAAGAAAAAGAACTAAGGATGAGAAGGCACAAGAGAATACCAAGGAGTTGGAAAAGGAAAAGGACCAACAACTGATCACTTACAAAAGAAAGAAAAGTGCTGGTGATCAAACGAATGCTGAAGAAAAATCGTTGGAAGAGCTGGTAAAAGATGCAGATGAAACACACAGCCGATCCATGGACAAAATCATTGAGCAACTCTTCAAGCAAGGCTTTGATACAGCCACACTAGACAGTGAGATCAGGAGGTTGGAAGTAGAGGAAATTCAAAATAGATGGGCTGGGTACAATGTGCTGGAGAAAGAGAGATTGGAGATCATGATTCGATTCATAGCCAAATACTTAGGAAGATCACTGATGGAGATTCGTTCATGGACCAGAGACAGCATTCTGGCTATTGCCACCAGAATCTGTTTGTCTGAGCAATTTCATAAGGGGATAATCATTGAAGCACTTGATGAGGCTGGGGCTGGGAAAAGGTTTGAAATGGAAAGACTCACAAAAGCCAAACTCACAACCAAAATGCTTGAACAACCTTCCCAATCACCCACTCAAAAACAGCCTACCCCTCAAATCTCCAAACCAATCTCAAAACCCAAATCCAAACATCCTCAACCTTCAAAACCAATTCCTTTACCACAAAAACCAACCCAACCATCATCCAGTGATGCACCTAGAAGGAGGAGAAGGGTGCTGAGGATAGAAGAAGATGAAGAAGAAGAAGATGAAGATGATAGTCTGCCACTCTCTGCTGTTCTAAGGCTACCAGAACCCAGGAGTCAACTCATGATCACACCTGACTCACAAGGGAAACGGTTAGAGTCAAAATAGAAGATGAAGAACAATAGAAGCAGCACGATGAGCAACTACTGAAGATGGTTGACAAGGAATTTCCTCAGTCATCATCTATACAAGCCATGAAAGGGCATGCTCAGAGGCTGTACACTCTCAGACACATATTTTAGTATCAAAAGGAGAGAGCGAGAGTATGGCTAGACCCCAAGGTGAGTTCTAGAATCCACAAAAGATCCATTCCACATGGATACAATGGCCAGGTTAGAAAAACAATAGACTCTAAAATCATGTTGGCCATTGTAGTCTCACCCTGGGAAATAATCGATGAATTCAAGAAGGCTCATCAATCAAAAATGAGCCCTCAAGCCTTACTGGAAAACAAGATGATCAAAAAGGGGTTATTAAATAAGAAGCTTGAAGACATTAAGAAGAATGAGCTCCAGTTACTTCTTGAGGGCACTCATCTTGATGAATTTGTCTATAGGGAGATAACTACTATGGAGTTGAAGAATGGCAGGACTGTAAAGTACTTATCTGAGTATTATGGTCCAGAGTTCTTCTTTGATGGAGGAGTAGAAGAACTCTCCAAGGAGGAACAGGTTGTTCTCCTTGAGGCCTATGTTCGAGAGTCGTACAGACTCATCATGGGGAAGTAGATCTCATGAATGGGGTAACAACTCTGTGTCCAGTTCCCCAAAACAGAGTTCCCATTCATACCTTGCCAAACAGATCTCTGAGATTTCTTCCCAGGCCAGTGCTTATATGGGTCATCTTCTCAACTGATCAAGAAGGAAAAAGACCAACCATTCTGCCAACAATAAGTGGGACCTCAATAAAGTTAAGGTTTTGGCTGCATTGGTTCAGGGGGAGTTTGTTGGACCAAAAGAACCAATGAGCCGGATCAGAAAACCTTTAAGTCCCACAGACATCACAACAACTACTGAAGACCACAACAGCTGAAGACAACAGCTGATTACAAGTCTGAACACAAATGCTAAAGACAAAGTCTGAAGACACAAGTGCTGAAGACAAAGTCTGAAGACACAAGTGCTAAAGACAAAGTCTGAAGACACAAGTGCTGAAGACAAAGTTGGAAGACACAAGTGCTGAAGACAAAGTCTGAAGACACAAGTGCTGAAGACAAAGTCTGAAGACACAAGTGCTGAAGACAAAGTCTGAAGACACAAGTGCTGAAGACAAAGTCTGAAGACACAAGTGCTGAAGACAAAGTCTGAAGACACAAGTGCTGAAGACCAAAGTATCAGACGTTGTCACAACAGCTGAAGAGGTCTTCTTCAGTAGTTGTGA
This sequence comes from Flaveria trinervia, assembly GCA_025506515.1. Classification (NCBI taxonomy): domain Eukaryota; kingdom Viridiplantae; phylum Streptophyta; class Magnoliopsida; order Asterales; family Asteraceae; genus Flaveria; species Flaveria trinervia. The sequence goes on from CM046443.1 coordinate 70,319,175, forward strand.
TGGTTTACCTTTCAATAGTTTCTTGTTTCAGTATTTGTAAAACAACTGAAGAGTATGTTCTTCAGTTGTTATTGTTTCAATAGTTTCTTTTCAGTAGTTGTAATAATAGTTAACACTTAGCATTTTTGTAAGAAGATGTCAGCTGTTTGACATCTTCAGTAATTGTGTTAACTATCAGTAGTTTGTGATAAATTCTGTTAGATGTCACAATCAAGTGACATCAGCAGACGTCACATCTCTTATATAAGAGGTGTCGACCTAATTGTAATTGTGACATTCCGTTACCACGAAAGCGAATATTGAATGAAATATATCTGCAGAATTCTCTCTATCTATAACCGTTTTTGTTCTTACATCGAATATCCTTTTGTTCTTGTGAATTGGCTAATTCATTGTTAGAATTCCGCTGCTATACTCTCTAATCAATCAAACGTAGATCACTGATCCTAACATTGTACAAGCTCTACAATTCCAACATGTTATACGCTCTGCTTCGCATTTGAGATCCATACGGGAGTCACCAAAGAAGAGAAGTACAAGAAATTCCAAGAGCATGTGAAGAATGTTAGAAAATAGGATAAACTAGGTCCAAGGGGGAGTTTGTTGATACATCATGTTCCTAGTTTATGTTCTTAAATGTAAAAGTGTTTCATTTCTTAAACATGTGTAATGTAACTACTTAATGAAATATGATATGCATGTTGATGTTTATTTGTCTTTGAGTATTTCATATTATGATTGTATTTAGTATAATTCATATGTATGAACATCATATATAGGTCTGAGATTGTTGTACATAGTTCTAAGTCAATAATGATTGAGAAATGTGTTCAACTTAGTCGGGTGGTTATTTATGCTAATGGACCATACTTATGGACCATACGCACGAATGAATCATACTTATGGACGAGTCGCATGAGTAAACCAGGAGACTGGATCAGTGGTATGACTGAGACATAAGGTTGATTCAGTCGCACGACTGAACCTTCAGTCATGCATATGAATCAACCGCATGAGTCAGTTGCACGACTGAATCATGCTAATGGTTCAATCGTATGAATGAAATTGAAAACCTATAAATACCACATAATTCGTGGAAAAACAAGATACTTTGAATATTCAGAAAACATAGCCGTCTAGAGCGCCTTAAGCAGCCTACCCAACTTCATAGTTCGTTCCTGATCGATTTCTACTCAATTCTTAACATTTGTTTCATCGTTAGATCGATCAGGTTGTCATTCTCACTGATTGGATGGCCTATCAAATAGGATTCCACACTATTTGATCTGGTCTCATGTAGAATCTATTAGTACTCTGTACGAAAACGGTCCTAACTGTTGTTTTAGTTGTTATCAACTTGGTCTCTGAACTTGTATAATAAGATCTTCAGTCGGCTGTGATTATCATTTGGTAAGGTTCAGTTTATTCCATTGTTGAACCCAACAATACTCTCCCTAAACTGATGCTTGCCAAACCTTGAACTTGAAGATATTCTTTGTCACATGTCTTCTAGATCAAATGATGTTATGACATAATTATTAATGTTCTCCACCTCAGATTAAGCTTCTCCTAATATATTTCTAACAAGGTTAGAATCTCTTAAGAATACTTCTCGGTATTTGATATCGGTCATATCACTTTTGGACTATAGTTCATATCACAACTCTAAGGATTAGAATGTATTAGGCATATGATAAGGCTTTGAACTTCAATAAATTACATTGGGGACATGAATCAATCTTGAAAACACTTCAACTCTTTTGAATTTCTGAGAGGACTTCATAAGCTAATATTCTGTAGATAACCATTGGTCCCCTTGATTAAGTCCATCTAACTGTTCTGCTTAGTGGTCAAACACGAGTGCAAAAGATTACCTTTGATTGTGGTATTATGAAATTTAGAGAGAATTTCTGATAGTTATACAAACCCTTGAATGATGCAACGGTTTTGTGACCAAAGTTGATTTTATTGTTTTCCTTTCTATTGAATGCATAAAATGGGCATGCCTAATGGTTACATTCGTCCGTATTCATGATATTGTCTTTTTCATGTTGGTTGTTATTATCTGTTTATTAGTGGTGAATGTATTACAAATATGTTAGTCATTCGCATTGCATGCATGACAACTGCATAACATCCGCATTAGTCATCAACATTTCTTGCAGGACATCTGTATTTATCTGTTATCCGCATTAGTTTGAGTTACTCATTTGCATCATCATCAACATCGTCAGTATTTGTTCCAAAAGCATCAACACTTCTTCCAAAGGCATCAAGATTTGTTCCAAAGGCATCAACATTTGTTCCAAAGGCATCAACATTTGTTCCAAAGGCATCAAAATTTGTTCAAAAGGTATCAACATTTGTTCCAATATATTAACATGTAAAGCCTCGTTCCCAGGATGTTCACAGCTGGTCAATCATCGCACATAAAAACATATAATTTACATTTACCATTACTAAAACATTGCAACGGAATAAATTTAAACCATTTCATATCATTATAATTTCTTTTGCAAAATAATACATCGTTGACAGATTACAAAATATAACTCGTCGCATTACATCACAAAAAACATTATCGTTATACAAAATCGATGCCATCAAAAGTAAGCCAAGTAGCCGCCCGTGCCATCCTTAACAACCATTACCTGCCAACTGGAAACACATAAAGTTAGCGTTGCTTAGTGAGTTCTAGTATTAAAATAAAATATAATTTACTTTCATTCAAAACCTTTCTTTCCTTACTTTCACATGTGATCATGCATCATACGTACACATAGATAATAGCACTATTGTTGGAGCTGTACAAAGAGAAATAAAAATGAAAAGAGAATTGAGAACTTGATTCGAGATGATTGAGAAACGATTGTATATCTTCTTGAAATGCTTGTTTTTACATGACTTGCATTTTTAAAATAAGAAATGATAGTAAATGATATTGTTATCTAATTCACATCTTATTTTTAATTGCAAATAATAGAAAAAAACAGATTCTTTAATGATATGCTTGGTAGACTCAGCCTGAAGAATAAATTAGACAACAACATTTTTATTTAAATTAAAATATATGCTTAAGGATGTCTGGATTTACTCAATCATTTTGGTCTGCACGAAAACTGAGTCCCGACAAAAATTGGATTGAGAATTGATCTTTCACCCACCATGATACAAATCTTATAAGCCATATCTTTGAGCCATGTTTGGTGTATTTATGTGTCTTGTGTTTGTGCTAATCTCCTCTACTGTACGAAAGTACTAACTTGGAGTGATGATCTCCTTTGCAGTACGATAGTACTGACCTGGAGCTCTTATCGGCATATGATTAAATGGTCATATCTATTTTTATACGTTAGTATAGACATGAGCTCTCACCATTTTGGTCTAAGTTGTGTCAAATCATCTAAATGATGAAGTCATCACAGAATGCAATATTCTGTTGATAATCACTTACACACTATTGCACAAGCCTTGTTCTTTAAAGATTGTAAAAAATTCAAGAAATCCTAAGGTTGGTGAGGGTTTTTGCCAAATGATTATGGAGTCCTAGCATTCTAAAGTATTTAATCGAACCTTAATGAATCATTTGCTGCTTCTTGAAAAGATAGGGCATGAGTTTAAGTGGACAAAGAAATCAGCAATTGTTATTGATCTGTTTGAGAATTTCAAAATCATTCAAAGACTGTGATTAGATTCAGTTACTAGTGTGATCTTATTGCTTGTCGATGATTAATTTCATCTTTGTACTAAAGTATATCTTGAGGATGTGATCTCATGATCGACTAATTTGTCGGTTATAAAAAAAATTATAGATAATAAAATGTTATAATTAATGTATATAACAAAAATAAAATTATAATAAATTTTCATTTCTACATTTCTTATAGGTCTTCCATATCATTCAGTTACAATTTTATCATTTTCATGCATTGCACACAAATGGCGCACAAACGAACACGGGTTTGCTTGTTTTTCACAAACAGATAAACACGAGTTTATTTTGTTAAAATTAAATGATCCAATTAGAAATGTCGAGATTGTGTTTGAGATGTGTTTCAGATTTTTGTTGTAAGTGATGGTCGATCATCAGTTGTACCTGATCAAAGAACCTGTTTCTCAAGTTTGCAGAAGATACCGAGCTAGTATCCTCCTCCTACATCTTCTAAAGCACTCAATATTAGAGATTTGGGAAAGTTGTTCCAATATCCTTGCAAAGGTTACATTCAAAAAGGGGAAGCACATACATAGGGGGAGCTTATGAGATGAATAATCTTTCTCATTAGATTCAGAAAGTTTCAATTTGAAGATCTTTCTACTGTTCACTTCTCGGTGCTGATTTCACGTAAAGACATTGATAATGATAGAATAAGGGGGAGTATTGTTGGAGCTTTACAAGATAGTCTATATTATCAACAAAGTCAAAGTCAACAAAAGTCAACGTCACGATCAAAGTCAACGCAAAAGTCAAACACGACACGTTGGAGATGAAGAATTGAGTTGAGACGTTGAAGTTTAATATGAATAGGAGTTTTATTGTAATAAATATATTTTGTGTGAACAAAATATATTTTACTTTGTTTGAGTCATTTTTATGCTTTATATGTAATTTCATTAATTAGCCTAAGTCTAGGGGGTTAAGTGTAATTAGTGAATATTAGTCTAGACTATAAATAGGTTAATTGTCATTAGTGTTGCAAATGGTTGAATGACCAATAGATTGAGGGATTACTTGTAAACATAGTTTGCAATCTAATTGAAGATCAAAGGGGTTTTAATTGTGATTATCATATTTTGATCTATAATCTTCATGATTTGATTCAAGTGTGATTATCCTAGAGTTAAAATTATTATCTTTCATCATCCTTCGTTAGCTTTTGTTCATTCATCATCATACGTCATCATTATCATTCATTATCTTTCTTTTCGTATCTTACGTACCAATTCCTGCAACATCATCCTTGGAAGCTTCAGCCACTGATTCTCTATGGTCAGCTCCTGCATCATCAGCTACTTCTACCCATGCACTAGCTTTAGAGAATTTCTTGGTGAGATCCTGCACATCCATTCTAATCTCATCTTCTACCCTTACTTTCTCATCCAACTCTTTTACTTATGTTCTCACTCCTCTTACTTTATTAGAAACAGTCATGAACAGACTAGATTCCTTTTTGGTCTCCTCCCCTGCCCCTGCCTTAATATGGTTGACACAAAGAGTCTCCAAATCTTCATAATAGAAAATCAATATCTCCATAGGGTCAAACAATATGTATTCAACTCCAACCTTCATTCTAATCACTGCCTCCCCCGTGTTGTTGTCGTAGAACCATTTTCAAAATGTTTTAATTTCGGGGGTAGAGGATCTGACAACCTTATCCTATTCACTAGTTTTGGGGGTTTCTCCTTTAGCATGATCTTCCTTTTACCGGTCTCCCAATCTTTATCCTTCTTTGACCTTCTCCGCTCAGCCTTCATAAATCCAAACGACTCAAAATTATCATTCAATCCTTCGTATATCTCTTTCTCCAGCAACATGGCTCTTTCACTTAGATCAACATTCAGTAGTGGCAGCACAATCAATCTTCTTAAAACCTATTTTGGCAAGGTCTTGAATGCCTTACTTTTATGCATGTGTGTAATCCCACCCCCTCTCCTCTTGATCATAAACATCTTGAGGCCGGGGTAATACTTCCAACTGATAATGTTCTTATCCGCCTATTTCTTACTCAACCCTTGTAAATTTTGAAAAATGGGAGTTAGCTCTTCAATCTCCTTCTCCTTCACAAACCAATCATCCTTTAACATCACAAATACATCATTCTCTCATCTCCCTTCTTGACTACATACGTTAGTGGTCTTTCATCCACTTCATAATATTCAGGCTCCGAGTCATAATTGACTAACTGCTTATCAACTTCTTCTTCATCCACCAATCCCTTCTCAACAGACTTCTCAACGCCTTAGTTGTTTGGGGAATATCTCTTCTCCGCCAAATCATCCATGTTCATCCAAATATCCACAAAACCAGCTTCATACACCTGCTACACATTCTCTACATTCACATTTCCTCCTTCCTCAATCTCTTTCTCAATGTCATGCCTCAAACTCGATCCTCCAGCTTCTCTAGTTGCAGCACCAGACGTGCCCTCTCTTGACCGAGAAGATGTACCCACATTTAGAAATGGGTATTTGGAGGTGTCAGTCAAGTCATCTAACGCAGGTTGAGTTAGTTGATTGGGCAGGCCAAAAACTTTCTTCAATTCATTCACCTCAGTCAACATTCTTTTTAACAATCTTTGTTCATCCATTATCAAGCTTGTCATCCCTTCAATCATCTCATCTTCCATATTTTCCTCAGTTCTTGATTAGTAAGCTTGGTTTTAAACATGCTCAACATTTTTATCAACAAAAGAGTTTAGGTTTCTCAACACATCCTCATCCAAACCTGCCATTTCCTCCCTCCTTGGGGGCTTAGTTAAAGATTGATGTCTATGTTTGGTTCTCCTCTCAGTCTCTCCCACATCCACTTTCTTCTTAGATCTCTTCTCTTTCTCAACTCTGGCTTCCTCTGCCATCTCATGAACTTCCACCTCCAAATCATAATCTTTCCCTTTCGTGTATCTCTTTCTCTTCTTGATAGCTTCAGTCTGTTTTATTCTAGTGTCTTCTACTCTTTTCTCCTCTAACTCATTAACTCTCCTGATATAATTCCATTTTTTCCAGAGGGTACACATTTTCCCAAAGATGAGTGATCTTCCCGCTAAAGTCAAGTCTAATAGCACAGTAGTTTGCATATATACGGGTGTTCATCTGCACCAATTTCTGGACCTCTACATGCCTTGGAATATTTGGAATAACATCATCTATAATCATCTGAATGAATCTTTGGTATAGCACCCACTTGTCCTTCTTTAGAGCCATGGCATTTTCAGCCATATTCTGCCCTCTTCAACAAATCACCATGGATTTAGCCCAGTCTAAGTTTAGCCCATCTAATCCACCTTTTAAGTGATCTAAGCACATGATATTGGAGAGAAAGAATTTTTTAATTTCCTTTCTGTTGGATCAAGAAGAAGACTTGTGCAACCAAAACCAATTCACTTAGACAATTTTGGTACTACATGCAAGGGCTTCCGAAGCTTAGCATGGAACTTCCGATGGTTGTAGAGTTCTTCCGAAGACAAAGTGAAATATCAACTTCCGAAGACAAAACTCTACTTCCGAAGCCAAGAGCATGCTTTCGAAGATTAAGTCTTAGAAGAAGAACCTGAAGACTACTTCCGAAGTATGAAGAAAAAGAAGAAGTCTCCAAGCCTTGGAAGAAGCAGCCTCTTCCGAAGTATAAGTGGCTTCGGAAGTACTTACTCAGTAAAAATATAAAATCACTATAGAACACAAAACCCCAACCAAATTACTAAAGGGACAAGTTGACCTAGTTGGATGTAGTCCTCGAAGTCCAGCCATTATGTCCATCATGGTCCAATTTTGTCATTTATAAAAGTCACTTAATCAATTTTAAGTATTAAGCTTGTCCTCATTTGATTATCTAGGTTCAAATCTTTATTTTTAATTTCCATAAAATATTTCATCATGATGACCTAATTGCGCACCAATTTTGAATAAACTTGTTGGAGTTCGAAACGGTAATGAAAAGTTACGTAATAGGAGTCATTAGAAATAAAAAAATTTAAATTAAAGTTCAGAGAAAGAATCAACTCAATTTGATAAAATATAAAAAAAGATATGACTCAACAAACACACACCCACCTATTACCCAGATTTGTCAGTTTTGACCTTTAGTTTTCTGTGCTGTGTTTGGAGGACCAAACCATGTCGAACGCTGCGAGACCTCTTGGATTAGTTAGAATACTCTTTCAAATTATTTTGTGACTAAAAATTAGACCTATTTGGTGGTTTTATGGCCTCAATATGACCTGCAGAAAATGACCTGTTTTTCTAACAACAAACTGTCCAAATTCTCAACATTGTCTATTGGATTCAAAAACTTGGTTTTCGACCTTCATTGACCCGAAACACGTAATAACGTTTAATCTAAGACCCCAAATTGAACATTTAGTACAGATTTAATGTGGGTAGAATGCCAACTCAAAGATCAATGAACAATCAAGAACAAAGACACTAGTGTTTTACTGATCGGTGGCTTCAACACTTGAACGCCAAGATCTTCCAAGAGTTATCATCCAAAAAATAAAAATAAAGAAGGACAAGTGAAGAATCTTAGTATAGGATGGTGAATTTCATTAAATACAATGACAAAGTAAAGATAATATCAATTTATTTCTTACCGGAGAATGATTGGATGAATAATTCGGATCAATACTTGTTCTTAAGTGAAGCAATACACCAAAATTGATGGTTTGTTGAATAAACATGATGATTTTCAATGGATTAGATGACAAAAAAGGAAAAATTGTTGTGGTGGCTAGGGTTTCCAAAGAGGAGGTGGATTTGGGTTGCAAAAGTGAGAAAACAATGGGAAAGGCCACCTTGTTGATATATGGCCGATTAAGGGGAGGGGCAAGGGCCTTCGTGCCCTTGGCCCATCACGTCCATTCTTCTGTTGTGTAATTTCTTGTGCCATTCAATTTTTGCATTTATAAATTCCGCGCATTAAGATCGTACTAACGAGCTATTATATGCCCTAAAAATAAGATAATATATATTTTAAACTGATTCAAGTTTATTTACTAGACTTTAGGAAAAGTCCATGAATGTATGATTAGTTGGTTTTAACATAAACTTTTTCATTCTTGATTAGTCTAATGCACATGACCTGGTTTGATGGCAAGCTTAATGGCCATCTTGATGGCTAAAACCCTAGGTCCAACACTATGCCCTAGGCCCATTAATTTAAAATTTGATTAACATCGAAATGAACAATAAATTAAGGTCAAGCCCAATATGTCAAAATCAAGGTCAAAATTCAAAGTTATAGATCACACACATGTTTTGATGATAGATGTCACAGTATCCCCCAGTTGAGAGAATTTCGTCCCAAATTTCAACTGGAGTTATCAACTGCGTCGCCATCCGTAACCAGGTGAGGGTACTTAGTTATCGTTTTGTCTTCTTGTTCGTAGATAAATTCAGGGCCTATATTTGAGTTCCCTCTTACCTTTACAATAGGGATCTTGCTATGCTTCAACGTCTTTATCTCCCTATCCATGATTTCCACTAGTTCTTCAATGAATCAAAGTTTGTCATCCACTTGAATTTCTTCAAGTGGCACATGAAACATCTTATCGACAAGACACTTCTTGAGGTTCGGCACATGCAATGTGTCATGAATACCGTTTAACACAAGCGGCAATTTCGGCCGAAAAGCAACAAGACCAATGCATTCAACGATTCTAAATGGACCGACATAGCTCGGTGTTACTTCTCTTTCCGATGTATAGTACCTTTGCAAGGTGACACTTTTAGTAGTATGTTTTCCCTCACATTAAACTCGTATGACTTCCTCCGGTTATCCGCATAACTTTCCTGACGATCTTGAACCGCCTTCAATCTGTTTCTAGTCTGAAATACCTTATCATAGTCTCTTGTATAATCTCGGGTCTAGTCATCTGGCTTTCCCTAACTTCTATCAAACACACCAGCAACCTACACTTACACCCACGTAATGCCTTGAATGGTGTAGATCCAATACTTGTATGGTAAATATTATTATACAATAACTCCACCAATGAAAGGTGAGTATCCCACTTACCACCAAGGTCAATTGCACAAGCCCTCAACATATCTTCCAAAGTTTGGATTGTACACTCACTCAAACCTTCACTCTGAAGTTGATAAGTTATGCTCATGTCAAGGAGCATCCCTAACAACTTCTACAAACATTGCCATAATCGAGATTTGAAATGAGCATCACGATCGGTGATGATAGACACAAGTACGCCATGTCTAGCCACATTCTAACTTATAGGAATCCTCACCAACCATTCCATTTTAAAGTCCTCATGAATAGTCAAAAAATAAGTAGATTTGGTCATCAGTCCTTAATGACCTAAATCAAATCATGCCAACTACTAGTCATCCGTAACTTCATAATAAAGTCCATGGTAATGTTTTCCCACTTCCATTCAGGGATTCCAGGTTGTTGTAATAGACCTGATGGACTCTCATGTTCTACTTTAATCTTCGAGCAAGTCAAACACTTACTAACATAATCTGCTATATCCCTTTTCATTCCAGGCCACCAATACAAATCCCTAAGACCGTGGTACGTTTTGTTTGTGTCAGGGTATACCGAGTACTTCGACTTGTGTGCCTCGTTCAATACCATCTGTCGCACGTTCCCCATGACAAGGCCCAAATTCTTTCCATAAAGTATAATTGTCCATTGCCATTTGTACAAACGATTTGTCTAGACATCTCAAAGCCTTATCCTGCACATGCGGTCCCTCATTGACTTAACTTGAGAAACATCGATGTGGAACCTGATACCTTAACGAATTGTAATTCTCAATGCCCTGATGCACATGGGTTTGACTCTTTTCTTACTGCTCTACATATTAGATCCACGTTTGCCTTTCTTGGGTGACATCAGATTTCATAGTCATAGTCTCCGAACAACTCAATTTAACATCTTTGTCTCATGTTCAGTTCTCTTTTCATGAAAAATATGTTGAACACTTTTGTGGTTAGTATGGAAGTCAGCTGGAGAGCTTAGCACATAGTTTCACCTTTTCCAACAATTCCAGAACTATTTTTGTATATGAATCTCTCAATTCTACCTGTCCTAAAATAGATCAAATTGTCCTCAATGAACATTATGACAAAATTTTTAGGTATGGCTTACATATCCAATTTATCAATTCTATGAACACCGTAGGTGCCTCTGTTAGCAACAAAATATATAATTATGAACTCTTAATCTCTGTGACGAGCTCTAGATTCTTTCTTCAGTATGTCATCCTCATGTACTCTAGGTTGATGATTTCCGAATGGAGATCAATATTCTCAAGGTATGGCGATACTTCTAGCTAATCAAATAGGTCATTTACCCTCAGAAAGGGATTACGGTTCTTTACCGTTTGCTTATTCAGTTTTTTTATAGTCCACGCATGTCGAAGGATCTATCCTTCTTCTTGACACAAAGCACTAGTGCCCCATGGTGAGTGATCAGGTCGTAATAAACCCCTAACTACAACCTGTGAAGTTGATTAGATAGAGTTTCCACCTTTAAAAGTTCTAAGCGATAAGGTTTTCGAGTAATGTGCATCGCGTGAAGTGCCATGTCAATCTGCAAGTCAATGTGAGGGATGCGATCATGCCAAATCAATCTGGAACACTTCTTGAAATTCTTACATAGCAGGTGTGTCTTCTAGTCTTATTACTTCATTTTCATACTCATGATCTACATCTTGTACTCTTCTAATATCTTTCCATGTACATCAAGTGTCTCACCGTTCTACAATTGCATGCTAGTAGACTTCTTGCTGAAGATAAGCTTAGGCATATTCCCTGATACTAGTTCATTCTCGTGATCATGTTGAAAATTCAAGTCCAAAACATATAAGATCTATTCTAAAGGCAAGATCCTCTACTACCACAACACAGTCCTAATTATCTCCCTATTATTTACAAAACTACCATTAACCCATTTCACCACGTATCCTCATAATTGGGGTCAAGTCCAACTTAGTTATAAAAAAAAAGTCCCTACTATAGGTCTTGTCAAGCATCATTGACACCACCACGAATGCCTTTCTGTGAATAGAGTTGTCGTATTACCTTGCCTAGGGTTTGCATAATTTGCTTACTAGATTTGTGTAGTTTTTCCTTAAATTTTAATTGATTAATTGACCTTGAGCCCTTTAACCTTGCATAAACATTTCAATGATGCTCCTAACTTCCACGCCCATGACGTCAACGTCGAATTCTTGCAGATTTGAACCGTATCAATTGGTTGAACCGGGTACACCCACGTTAAAACCCTTTTCTAAGTGCTCTAATTGATTGAAATTGAAACACACCGATGTGGCATCATAGTCAGATGGTACAAATTGCACTTATTACACTCCGTAAAATGCAGGCATAGTCCTTCGTTGCTAGCACGACAACCACCTATCCTTTCGTGGCTTTGTCCTTTTTGTCCATTTTAACATCCGCTAGATTATCCAATTCCCTAACATCAACCTATGTCTCACTAGCTTTCTCGAGGCTTTCATATGAACCATCTCATTAGCAAAAGTACTTTTCTTCAATATTGCATTCTAAATGGTTGGGGTGCACTCTAAATGGTTCGGAGTGCAGCGTTGGCCACCATTCGATGAACTGAGGAACCATCCCATAGATTTGCTTATTCTATTTGATTTATGTGTCACAACTGTGGCACTAGCTTTGGTAGTTTATGGAACTAGTAGGTATGGGTGGCATGATTAGCTCCTACCATCACATGATTCCAAGACACAAGATCCAACTTTTCCATCTAGTCCACAAGGCAGTACCCTTTGTTTACCATCCCTTTAAACTCATCCAAAGTCATGGCCATTACAACCTCCATACCTCAAACTAGTATTTGGACATTTTAATACATTAGTTTTTTCGCCCACCATGAACAGAAAACATAGTTTACCTTTTGATTCTTAGCAAAGACCTCGATATCGACATTCGTTCCCATTTTCTCAATGCAAAGGGTCATGGCTATTTCTCTAACTTTCCTATCGTACTCCTTTGGCTTGCACGTCATGAACTCCATGTACGTACAACCAATCCTACCTCTAGTGCAACTTCCTTCAATGTTACAAGTCCCATGTCTAACTCGAACCACAAGGATCATCACATAACCCAATTCAAGTACATCCTTAGTATACCGAAGATGTTTATATATAGGGTTCCTCGCAACGTTCCCACCAAACCAATTATATTCCAAGAATGATGCTTAAATTGATTACATGATATCCACTTATTCCACCAAGAGTAATGCTAGATTGTCCAAATAGCCACTGGCCCGAGTCTAAATATCAGTCTGATAAGGCAGCATAGGTACATGGATTCTTACCTTTGTACTTCAACTCTTCAAAAACCAAGTACATCTTGAACATATAGTTTATTTCCATGATCATGGAAACAAAAATGGGAGAAACATCTCATAGATACTGAGCTAAAATGTCAAAGTATGATTCCCGTGAAGGGTCCAATCAATTTGTACTTGCCTCAAGATAAAGGAGATAGGAGTTTCCACACCATTGATTATAACAAGAATAAGGACTCCAATGCCCCATGTATAGGATGGAATATTCATACCAAGAATGTTGTTATCTCATGAAAGGGTTTGCTACGTTTCCCATGCACTGCCAATTGCAATTACGTTTCCACCTGTAATGGTAATTTGCTTTGCATGGTCACTCCTAGCTCCTCATGTTGGAGTCACACATCTTGTCAAGTATAGAGTGTTATCCATGATTGGAGAATCAAGGATATGGTCACTAACCCAAGGTTAAGTAACGAACGAAGTTGTAACACAGGAGTTCGATTAAGAAAGCATTCACTTGGGTAAGGAACAGTCAAAGGAATCCACTTAGTATAGTCCGAAATCCAATAAAGTAGTCATCAAACCTGAGTACGCCAAGGCTCTTGTCTATTGGTGCCTTGTCAGCAAGCGTATTCATCAACACAAATTAAATAATAATAATAAACCACATACGAGAGGATGTCCTTCCTTAATTCTTTCTCAAGGTTCATACAGGTAATACAATGACCAAAAATTTCCAAATAGGTAAATTACAAATAGCATGCAAAGCAAGCTACACAACACAACAATTAATGAACATAGAACATTCACATGTATAATAGAACACACATAATCCTTTGATGCATACTATATGAGGGTTCTTAGGTTATAGTCTAGGTCGAATAATCAACCTAATTCTATATAACCAATGGCTCTTATACCAATCTGTCACACCCCCGCTTATAGCGGAAACACGAGGATGTAACAAACGGGATCGTCATAACACATTGTTAATTATAGAGATGCAATAAATTATGAAAGTAAACGTGTCATGACGTCACCCAACACAAATGGAGAATTGTGTCGTAGTTGGTCAATTCCACGACAAACATAGTCATACAAACCAATATGTATAAATCCCACAACCCAGGAACAAGTGAACAAAAAGTGAGTAATAAATAAAAGTCATACAATTTGTCAAAGACATCCGAAGAGTTTAAATAATGTAATCCTAAGGTTATCGCTAAGGCAGCATCCTAGCTATACTCATTGATTGTTACCTGAAAAGATATGCTTAAAAAGGACAACATATTGTTGGTGAGTTCGCAGGTTTAAATAGTGAATAAACTTGACGTTGTGTAATAGTTTAGTACGACATGAGGGAATATAGTTATAAGAAGGTAATATAACATGTAAACATGAGCATCACAACTAAACCTACGACATACACACAGAACTCATCGGAACATATTCACCCTAGGGCCCGTACCTGTCCACTGTCAATCCCAACTAGTATACTAACAATCAAGGGTGGGGGTGTAATTCCAATAGTACTATCAATACCTTTCTGTCGGCTCCAACTCCGGAGTTAAATAGTTGTGAATAAAGAACCACATAGCTAAATCATGCATGTACCAGATATATACATACAAAATAGTAAACACAACAGTCCCAAAGATTGAATTAGTTCACATCATAAAAAGAGTGAGCATACTTTTCCCCCTAATTTATAAATATTTAAAATGAAAACAGGCCCGTGAAACTCACCTCAAAATATCAAAGTCCCAAAGTGCTCAGTAAAAATATCAAATCACTATAGAACACAAAACACCAACTGATTACTGAAGGGCCAAGTTGACCTAGTTGGGTATAGTCCTCGAAGTCCAGCCCTTAATGTCCATCATGGTCCTTAATTTTGTCATTTATAAAAGTCATTTAATCAATTTTAAGTATTAATATTGTCTTCATTTGATTATTTAGGTTCAAATCTTTATTTTTAATTTCAATAAAATATTTCAGCATGATGACCTGATTGCGCACCGGTTTTGAATACACTGGTTGGAGGTCGGAACGGTATTGAAAAGTTACATAATAGGAGTCATTAGAAAGATAAAACTTTGAATTAAATTCCAGAAAAAGAATAATCTCAATTTGATAAAATATGAAAAAGATATGACTCGACAAACACATACCAACCTGCTGCCCAGATTCGTCAGTTTTGACCTTCAGTTTTGTGTGTCGTGTTTGGAGAACCAAACGATGTCGAAATGATGCGACACCACTTGGATTAGTTAGAAGACTCTTCGAAAATGTTTTTGACTAATAATTAGACCTATTTGGAGTTTTTATGACCTCAATACGACCTGCACAAAAGGGCCCGTTTTCTAACAACAAACGGTCCAAATTCTCAGCATTGTCTATTGGATTCAAAAACTCGGTTTTGGACCTTCATTGACCCGAACCCATAAGAACGTTTAATCGAAGTCCCCAAAGATGACCATTAACTCCAGATTTTATGAGGTTAGAATCCCAACTCAATGATCAATGAACAATCAAAAACAAAGACACCAGGGTTTTACCGATCGGTGGCTCCAACACTTGAATGCCAAGATCTTCCAAGAGTTATCTCCCAAAAACAAAAATAAAAAAAAACAAGTGAATAATCTTAGTATAGGATGGTGAATTTAATCAAATACAATGATAAAGTAAATATATTATCAATTTATTTTTTTTCGGAGAATGATTGGATGAATAATTCGGATCAATACTTGTTCTTGAATAAAGCAATACACCAAATGTAGATATATGTGTACCTAGTTTAGGAGCTTAATATAAAATGACTTTCATGTCTTACATATATGTAATTGAATGGGTATGAATGAAATACAATGTGTGGTTGATGCATATAATGTTTAATATTTCATTGTTTATTGTGTGATAACGCATATTGAACTAACTATATAGGTTTGTGGTTGTCTACATAATTCTTAGTCTATAATGATTGAGAAACATGTTCAAACTTAATCGTGTGAAGTTCTCATGTTAATGGACTATGCTAATGGACCATACACATGAATACTTCATGCTAATAGACTAGTCGCACGACTGAACCAGGAGACTGGATCAGTCGCACGATTGAGACATAAGATTGGCTTAGTCGCACGTCTGGACCTTTAGTCATGGGGATGGACAATCGCATGCTTCAGTCGCACGACTAAACCATGCTAATGGTTTAGTCTCACGAATGGAAAACCCTAACCTATAAATATCACCTAATTAGTGGAAAAAATTAACAAATCGAATACCTACGCACACAATCGTACCCTAGCCGTCCAGAGACTCAAGAAGACTTGTTTCAAGTTCATAGATCACAGTTGATCGTGTTCTAATCATTCATAACATTTTATTAATCGTTAGAGTGATCATAACTATGTTTTCCGTGATTGGATTGCCAATCAAATAGGATTCCACACTTTGAGTTGGTATACGCGCAGAATGAGTTAGTACTCCGTACCTAAACGATCCCAACAACTGGTATTTGAGCTTTGGCTCGTGATTATACGTGTGATTCAATCATTTTTGGTGTAAATCGCACGTTTTTGCAGTCAAAAAACACCATCTTTTTAGTAAAACAGTGTTTTTCGGTGTCTCCAGGTCTAAAAGTTCATGTTTTCCGGCTTACGGCAGATTAGGGTTTGTGAAAAATCGTATTTTTGTGTCAAAGTGCCAAAATCTTCGAATTTTCAAATCCAGCAGCCTCAGTCGCCCGATTGGCTCAATCGCACGACAGAACTAAATCGCACCTCCCATACGCATGATTGAACTCAGTCACCCATCCATTCATACGACTGAACACCCCATTCGCATTGTTAATCCGCACCTGCTAAATCGCACGATTGACTCTCCGCATTGATTCAATCGCACAATTGTCTCATCCGCATTGGTCCATCCGCACAATTGACCCAATCGCATCTCTCTATTCGCATCAATTAAATAATTTTGTTCTAACTCTCGAAGTATAAAGAAATGGAAGAACAGTACTCGGCGTTTACTACAGGTAGGGACTCACGTATCCAGAACGTGTTACTTCTGGAAAATGAGATTAGGAATCACAATAAGCCACCTAAGCTTATCACATTAGACGATACCCACAATGGAAGCAAAGGTTTGAAATATATCAAAATGGTGTTGATCCCAATCTGTGGGAATCAATCGAGACTGGGTATCATATGCCGGTTGGTGCTGATGGCGTCAAACTTACTCTAGGCGGCATGACTAATAGCCAGAAGGTGAAATACAATGTTGAGAAAAAGGTCTATGCTCTGTTGACTCAGTCGATACCTAAGTATATATTCCACCAATTTTCTAAGAATAAGCAGGTAAAGAAATTATGGGAGGCTCTAGAAAAACAATACGACGGGAGTGCATCGTTAAAAGCCCTAAAGGCGAAAGTATTGGAGAAGTAGTTTGATAACTTCACATCGATGGGCAAGGAGAGCTTGGATGATGTCAGCGACCGATTCTACCATTTAATAAGTGAGTTGCACACTCATGGGGTTACAACGTCAATGGAAGATAAGATCTCAAGCTTTGCCAATGGACTGCCGGAGAAGTGGGACTCATTTGTGTCTAATTTGAGATAGAACACTTTACTGGCCAAATTAGACATAAACGACTTCATCCTGAAACTAAGGGAGGAGGAACTGAGGATGAAGTACAGGTCTTAGAGAATGAATTGGAAAGAATGGATATTATGTAGGCATTGACTAGTGCTATCCGTAGAGCCAAGAAGTTTGTGAAAAAGACTGGATAGAACTTGATAGCCACTAAGGATACTACTTTTCGTTTTGATAAAACCAAAGTTCCCTGTTTCAACTGTGGAGAAAAGGGACACTTCAAACGTGAATGTGTAAAGCCAAGAAGACAGTTAACGGTAATCCTTTCTCATCATTCAACCATAAAGACAAACCCACAAGTGAAGCCGCATCATCAAGCAAAGATCCTAAAGATCTAACTGCACAAGATGACGAAGGTCAAGATTGGACTTTCGTTTTGTTTCCCCGGGTGAGTCCAAGATTGCAAATGTTGAGGTTTTGGATGATGACACTACAAGTGAAGGTGATATAGCAGTTGAACTAGTAACGTTAGATCATGAAGATACTGCTACTGTGGTCACTCACCTGAATGAAGAAGGTCCCAGAACAACAAGTTTAGAATCACCAGTACCCGAACAGTCAAACTCTACGATGATGGCTGATTCAACCGAACCTTTTCAAGTAAGTACCACAGACCAGCTTTTTGATAATCATGCTTGTACTGAATGTAATAAATTCAGAGACAACATAGATTCAAAATTTACTAGGTTATTAGATCAAAATGACAGCTTAGTAAATGACTTGCAACTGTGCACAGAGGCTAACCGAATTTTAAAACAAAATGAGCATAGTTACAAAGAAAAAATAGAGCTTTAAATAAACAACTAAGGAAACCGAGGTTGTTGCTTTTAACCAAGAAAATGACATAAAGTTCTATTTAAACTCCCTAGAAAAAACTAAGATAGAAAAAGCAGTTTTGGAAGTCGAAGTAAAGACATTAAAACAAAAACCGGATAGTTGGACAAGTTCTTCTCATATAGTACAACACTTAGTGAGAGAACAAAACAATAGGGAGGGGTCGGGATACAAAGTGGTTCCACCAACACATGAGATATTGTTAAATGCTAAATGTCAGCCAGTAAATAACAACCCTATCAAGGATCATGTGGTGTCCACTCCTCTAGTTAGTAATCCAGATTCCACGAGTAAATCAAAGGAATCTGTCACTAATTAGAAGGAGGCCACTTTTCAATCTAAAGGTAAGTTTCCTATTGTTAATTTGGATAAAAAATTTGAAGAGGTTAAGAGAAAGTCAGATTCAAGCATGTCTCATACTGAACCAATAGGAGCAAACAAGTTAACCAATCACGTGCACCATGTCTTAGTCCAAATACACAAAAATTTAAAGATGATAAAAAGGTTCAAACCATGAATTTTGTTAAAGAAGTGTCAAAACCTAAACAACCTAAAGTTACACATGTGTCACATACTTCCCCATAAAACCATTTCACCAACATATTGAAAGTAGATCATGCTACACTGTGGAAACTATGGACACATCACTTCTCATTGTCCTTACTATCAGAAACCAAGGAAGAAACTTGAACTTCATGACACTAAACCAAGTTCTTCGAAATGGAGCTCTATTACTCCACCAAAAATGATTAGTGAACATAAAGTTCAAACTGTAAGCTAGTCGTCTATTTATCACAGATAGGCCTTACACAAAACTGGCTTATGAAAGGAAAAATTAAGTTCAGCTTTTGATAATGAGAACAAGAAGAAAACAGACCTACCCTCACCTTCAAATGGACAGTGGGTAGAATTTATGATGTGTGATGCCTCTGGGTCACCCAAGCCAGTTAAGGCTTGGGTCCCTAACCTAAACTAATCATTTCCTTCAAATGTGCAGGATGTCCGCTATAGTGCTTCTACAAATACCTGGATTGTTGATAGCGGAGCATCAAGGCACGTGACTGGGAACTTGTCTCTCCTTTCAAATATTAAACAAATTAAATGAGGACACATTTTGTTGCTAGAAATATAGGAGGCTACATCACAGCTCAAGGAGAAGTGCGAAACCAGAAAGTAAAGTTTGATAAGGTAAACTATGTTCAACAACTTTAAAATAACTTGATTTCTATATCCCAAATCTATGACAAAGGCTTTAAGGTATTCTTTGACACCAAGAAGTGTTATGTGTTGAAGAAGGAATATGTAATCCCGGAGGACCAAGTCTTAATGTCAGCTTTAAGTTATAATGATTTATATGTCTTGGATCTATCAAAGGCCTCCACAACTAATCATCAAGTACAATGCTTCTTGTCAAAGGCAACAGAGAAAGACTCCATCTCCTGGCATAGGAGAATGGGACACATAAATCCTAGGAAGATGAACCACTTGATCCAGAATGATCTAGTGTGTGGTGTGGAATGTTAAGAACTTCCAACTACTGGATTTTTGTGTCGCTTGTAAGAAAAAAAACACCAAGAAGGCTCGTAAGGCTAAGAACGTTAATTCCATTGAATTGCCTCTTGAGCTTCTACACATGGATCTTTTTGGTCCAGTCAGTATAAGGAGCATTACTGGCAACCTGTACTGCTATGTAGTTACAGATGATTACTCAAGTTTCTCTTGGGTAATGTTTCTGAAATCCAAATCAAAGACACTTGAATCATTGAAAGAACTGGTAACTACATTGGAGTCACTCTACAAGCTGAAGGTACGATAAGTTCGCTCAGACATTGGTACCAAGTTCAAGAACCAATGGATGCAGGCATTCTACAAAGAAAAAGGAATTGTGCACCGGTTCACATCTGCTTACACTCCTCAAATGAACAGAGTTGCTGAGAGAAAGAATCATAGCTTGATAGAGACAGCCTGAACGATGCTAGAAGACTCAAAACTACCCATTCAATTCTGGAATGAGGCAGTTTCCAATGCATGTTACACCCTAAATCGAGTCCTGGTGGTCAAGTGTCATGGTAAAACGTGTTACGAGTTACTACAACGACGTAAACCTAATCTAGAGTACCTCGAACCATGTGGATCACCATGTACTCTTCTGAAGAAAAATCAGCCAGGGATGTTTAGTTAGAAAGCTAAAGAAGTAATCCTTCTAGGATACAACATACCTATTAAGAGAGTTTACACCAACTCAACGGGTCAAGTAGAAGTGTGGTGTAACGTCGACGTTCAGAGATACACCACCCCCCAGCTAGCAAAGGACCCTCATTCTTCTTCGATTATGATGGATTCTTTAAGTCCTTGAGCATCCTTCAGTCCCCTCCTGAAGATGAGTTAGCAACCAAAATGATGTATGATGTCTTAAACACACCGTCACAAGACTCAACAACATCAGGTTCACAAGGTGAGTCTTCCAGTCATTCATGGTGAGCACTGGAAGTAAGTGACTCTTCCTTTGATGATGAAGACATGGAGAAAGTTTTGGTAGATTAGAAGGAACAGGTTACGACTACTACAAGTTCAGAAGCATCCGATGTTGATGCCTCTGACACTTTGGAACCTCACATTCCCATTGCCTCAGATACCGAACCTGCTGTTCACAATCTGGATCTTGAGGTAGTTTTACCCACCATTCCTAGATCACGCTTAAATGTTTATCATCCTCCAGACAATGTTATTGGAGATGTAAGATCAGGAGTTCAAACTAGAAATCAGCTATACTCAGCTAATTATGCCTCGGTAATGGAAAAGGGATATCTTCATGATGGTGCGTATTGATGTTTTGTGTCTCAATTTGAGCCAAAATATGTGAGTAAAGCCCTAAACGATGAGGCATGGGTGAGTGCCATGCAAGAAGAAGTTCTTCATTTCAAGAAGTTAGGTGTATGGACATTGGTGGATAGACCTAAAGGTGCTAAGGTCATTGGCACCAAATGGGTCTTGAAATGCAAGAAAGATGACCAAGGGGTCATAATCAAAAACGAGGCTCTACTTCTTGTTCAAGGATTTCGACAAGTCAAGGGGATTGATTAAAATGAAGTCTTTGCACCTATGGCGAGAATGGAAGCAATTCGTATCTTCCTAGCCTATGCATCTTACATGAAGATTAAAGTATATCAAACGGATGTAAAGAGTGTGTTTCTTCATGGTGAAATCCGGGAGATAGTGTATGTCAGTCAACCCGAAGGATTTGAGGATCCGTATGATCGGGACAGAGTTTACAAACTAGACGAGGCTCTCTATGGGCTCCATCAAGCCCCAAGAGCATGGTATTAAAAAGTTTCGACTCATGTTGTGAAACACAGATTTCGCAGAGGAGTGATTGACTGTACAATGTTTATCAAAGAAAAGGATGGTCACTTACTGCTTGTTCGAATTTATCTTGATGACAAAATCTTCGGTTCCAAAAACGAAGAACTATGTAAAGAATTTGAAGCAGTTATGAAAGTTGAGTTTGAGATGAGTGCCATGGGAGAGATGAAGTTCTTTCTCGGGTTACAGGTGGATCAGACACCACAGGGCATTTTTCTACATCAGACTAAGTATGTAGGTGATATTCTAAGTCGGTTCGATATGGAGAATGCTTCCGCAGTTGGGACTCCACTTGCTACTATGTATCGAGAAATGATCGGATCCCTCATGTACCTCACTACATCAAGACCTCATATCATGTACGCGACGTGTCTTTGCTCCAGATATCAGGCAAAACTGAAAGTCAACCATCTCATAGGCGTGAAAAGGTTATTTCGTTATCTAAAGGGTACTCCAATACTTGGATTGTGGTATCCTTATGACGATGACTTTGAGCTTATAGCGTACAGTGACTCAGATTATGGCGGCTGTAAAATAAACTACAAGTCAACTTTAGCAGTATGTCAATTCTTTGGGAGAAGATTAGTCACGTGGTAGTGTAAGAAGCAAACATTAGTTGTTCTGTCAACTTGTGAAGCTAAATACGTTACTGCTGCAAGCTGCTATTCACAAATCATCTAAATTCAACAGCAAATGCGGGACTATGGTTTGAAATTCTCTAACACTCTTATACTCATTGATAATTCTACTACTAAGTCCGTAACTAAAAATCTGGTCCAACATCCTAAGACGAAACACATCAGCATTAAATATCACTTTATACGTGATTGTTTTGAAAATAATTTAATCGATGTCAAAATTAATACGGATTTTCAATGCGCTGACCTCTACACAAAAACTTTTGATAAACCACGTTTTTTATATATGTTAGAGGTCAACGACGTTAAAAAGAAAAGTGAAGTGATTTCTAACGAAGATAGTACTCAGTCCGACAAGTAGACATCATTTTTATTTTTTATTTTATTTTATTTTCTTTTATTTTATTTCTTCGCCTATTAATATTCTAACCGCAAAAACATTTTTGGTTTTAGAATCTTATGGAGAGAATAGGTTAAATTAGTATTAAATTAGTTGTTTAATTTAATCACTTATAAATAAATAAATACGTGATACGTGTATGTCCCTAGATGATGATATGAATGTAATAATAGATCTTGTTTGTCTGATTCTGATGAAATGTTTGGAATGATTAATGAAATGATATTGATTGTTTGTTATTTATAATGTTTAATATTTCATTAATAAGTCGATGTTGAATTGGTTAATTAGGTTTGTGGTTGTTTGAATTCTTACACATAATGTTATATTAATTAATACATTCAAACTAACAAATGAAGTGCTCATGCGAATGGCCCATGCGAATAGACCATACGCATGAATAACTTCATACGAATGACTCAGTCGCACGGCTGAACCAGAGACTGGATCAGTCGTATGATTGTAACATAAGATGGCTCAGTCGCACGACTAAACACTCAGTCATGCGGATGAATCAATCTTATGGTTCAATCGCACGACCGAACCACTAATGGTTCAGTCGCACGACTGAACCATACTAATGGTTCAGTCGCACGGATGAACAATACTAACCTATAAATACAACCCAATTCGTGGAAAAACGAGAGCATTCAATCTATTTCGATTCCAGACATACCCTAGCAGTCAAGAAGCCTCCAAGTTGATACTCCAAGTTCATAGAACGCTGTAGATCGATTCCTAATCGATTCTTAACGTTTGATTCAATACTTTATTGATTCTACGCGCGTTCTCACTGATTGGATCACCAATCAAATAGGATTCTGCACTATTTGGTTGGTTTACACATTAATCATTCGGTATTTCGTTCAAATACCAAGTCCTGAGAAGTGGTATCAGAGCACTGGCTCTTGATTACGTGTGATTCAATCAAGATTGATAAAAAGTTTGTGTTTTTACACTAAAAAAAGCAATCTTTTGTGTCAAAAGTTGTCTTGGACGTTCCCTGCTCATCAAGTTTCGGTTTCTACGGCCTTAGGCGATTAGGGTTTGTGAAATTTTGAATTTCTACGGCTAAGACACGTTTAACCTAGAAATTTTCGCAAAGCAGCAGCTCCAGTCGCACGAGTGAGCCATTCGTACGACTGGACTTCATTCGCATACACTAGACGCACGATTGGACTGAGTCGCATCTCCATTCGTACGACTGAACCATCCGTTTCTAGTGTTCATACGCATCAGCTTCAGCCGCATGATTGAACCAATCACATAGTTCATTCGCACGGATAGCCCATTCGCATCACCCTGTCGCACCAGTTTGACAGTTTGTTTAGTACACTTAAAAGTTAATCGTGATGGATGATCAGATGTCAGCATTTACTGCCGGCAAGGACTCAAGGATCCAGAACCTACTGTTGCTTGAGAGTGAGGTGGGGAATCATAATAAACCACCAAAACTCTTAACGTTAGATCAGTTTCCCCACTGGAAACAATGTTTTGAGATCTACCTCAATGGAGTGGATCTAAATTTGTGGGAAGCTATCGAGATTGGGTATAGTATGCCGGTGGGAGCAGATGGCGTAAATCTTACTTTGGGAGGGATGAGTGATGCTCAGAAAGTTAAGTATAATGCAGAGAAGAGAGTTTATGCATTGATTACACATCTATTCCTAAAGATATTTTCCACCAGTACTCGGAGAATAAGCAGGCCAAGAAATTATGGGATGAGCTGGAAAAGAGATACGACGGGAATGCTTCACTGAAGGCAATTAAAGCTAAGGAACTGAAGAAAGAATTTCACAACTTCTCATCGATGCGAAACGAGAGTTTGGACGATGTTATTGATAGATTCTACCATCTGATGAGTGAAATGCAAACACATGGTGTTGCTACTACCATGGAAGAAAAGGTGTCAAATTTCGCAGACGGATTGCCGGAAAAGTGGGCTTCATTTGTGTCAAATATGAGACAGAAAGAGATGCTGGCCAAGTTGGATATCAATGACTTCATTCTAATGCTGCGAGAAGAAGCACTTAGGATAAAGTATAGAGCTCAGAAGTCTTCGCACACTCAGAATCCTGCTTTGTACAATGCCACGCCTCAAGCTAAGACGTTTGGAGCACCTCTTCAGACTGCATTTGTGTCTAGCTCATCGGGTCCTTCACAAGCTTCTCCTTCAGGTTCAGAAACGTCAGGGTCTTCGTGTACCCATTACATTGGAACTGAAGCGAATGCTACTAGATTGGAGATCGAGAACCTCGGTAATGTGACTGTGGAAGTAGCTCGAGAGCACATGGATCTTTTGGCAGCAGTGGTTCATCCTTATGATGGACTTGTTGCTGGGAAGATTGGAAACTGCCATCTAGCAGATGAGGACTACGAGCAGGTGGATGAAATGGAGCTGGAGAGAATGGACATTATGTGGGCCTTAGCTAGTGCTGTCCGGAGGGCGAAGAAGTTTGTGAAAAAGACCGGACAGAACTTGGTTGCTACTAAGGATACCACATTTGGCTTTGACAAGAGTAAAGTGACCTGCTTTAACTATGGAGAAAAGGGGCACTTCAAGAGAGAATGTGTGAAGCCAAAGAAGACTGGGAACGGGAACCCATTCTCGTCCTTCACTCGTCAAGACAAGCAAGCTAGCAGTTCTACTTCATCAAGCAAGGATCCAAAAGCCTTGACTGCTCATGATGATGAAGGACAGGACTGGAGCTTTCGGTTTGTCTCTCCAGGGGAATCTAATATTGCCAGTGTAGAAGATTTAGATGATGATTCCACGAGTGAGGGAAATATTGCAATTGAGATAGCGATGTCAAATATTGAAGAGAAAACTGCAATTGAGGTCAGCTACAAGCCTGAAGAAGGGATTTCAACAGCAAAGACAGAATCACCAGAACTAGAGACATCTGATGCTGCGTTGATGGCTAACTCCTCTGAACCTTCTCAGGTAAGTACCACTGACCAACTGTTTAAAAATCATGCTTGTTCTGAATGTGATACTTTTAGAGATAGCATAGATGAGAAATTTGCTAGGTTATTAGATCATAATGATAACTTAGTAAAGGATTTGCAACTGTGCACTGAGGCTATAGAGTTTTAAAACAAAATGAGCATAGTTACAAAGAAAAGATAGACCTTTTGACCAAACAACTTAGGGAAACTGAAGTAGTTGCATTTAACCAAGCTAATGACATTAGGTACTATCTTAACTCCCTAGAAGACACTAAGAAACAAAAAGCAGTCTTAGAAGTAGAAGTAACTCTTTAAAGCAAAAACTGCACAGTTGGACAAGTTCATCTCATATTGTCCAACACTTAGTGAGAGAAAGAAACAACGGGGAGGGTTTGGGTTATAAAGTGGTTCCACCACCACCTGAGACCTTGATGAACACTAAGAGTAGACCAATAAATAACAACCCCATCAAGGATCATGTGGTGTCTACTCCTCTTGTTAGTGATCCAGATTCCTCATGTTCATCAATTGAATCTGGAACAAAAAAAGAAGGCCACTTCAAAGGCAAAGGGTAAAATGCCTTGTGTTAATCTGGAAAAAGAATTTGAAAAGGTTAATATAAAGTCCGAGACAAACAAAGTCAAATCTGAATCTAAAAGGACTGCTAATGTTAATCTTTCACAAGCTTCATGTCAAAAACAGTTAACCAAAAGGAAAAAGATGTTAAAAATGTTAAAACATTGATTTTGTAAAAGAAAAAAGAAGAAAAATCAAGAAACAGAGTCAAAACCCAAACTAAGTGATGTTACTAGGGTGTCACACACATCTCCACAAAGAAAGTTTAATCATAAAGTTGATAGCAGGTCGTGCTACAACGTGGAGAGTGTGGACACATTGCTTCCTTTTGTCTTACTATCAGACACCTAGGAAGAAGATTGAACTTCAGGATTCAAAACCTAGGTATTCTAAGAGGAGTTCTTTAACTCCACCTAGAAGAACTAGTGAACCTAACGTTCAACCCATTAGCCAGTATGACTATATCACAAACAGGCATTGCACAAATCTGGCTTATGGAAAGAGAAGTCATCCTCGTGTCTGATAATGATGACAAGAAGGAACCTGAGCTACCCTCACCCTCTAAGGGTCAATGGGTTGAATTCATGATGTGTGATGCCTCTGGGAACCCCAAGCCAGTAAAGGCTTGGGTTCCTAACCTAAACTAATGTTTTACATTGAATGTGCAGGGTGTTCGCTACAGTGCTGAAACCAACACGTGGATTGTAGACAGCGGAGCATCCAGGCACATGACAGGAAACAGGGCTCTTTATCAAACGTCAAGCAAATAAAAGAGGGCATGTTTCGTTTGCTCGAAACAAGGGAGGCTATATCATAGCTCAGGGAGAAGTTGGAAATCAGAAAGTTAGTTTGATAAGGTGAACTACGTTCAACAACTTCAAAAAAACTTATTTTCTATTTCCCAAATCTGTGATAAAGGTTTTAAAGTCATATTCGACAACAAGAAGTGTTACATCCTAAAGAAAGACTACGTGATTCCAGAGGACCAAGTTCTGGTGAGAGCTTCAAGATATAAAGACCTTTCTGTTTTGGATCTCTAACAGCATCTACAACGGATCATGAAGTTCAGTGCTTTCTATCAAAAGCCACTGAGAAGGACTCCATCTCCTGGCATAGGAGAATGGGACACATCAATCAACGGAAGATGAATCACTTGATCTAGAAGGATCTTGTGAGAGGAGTTAATGTCAAGAATTTCCAACTTCCTGATTTTTGTGTAGCTTGCAAGAAAGGCAAACAGACAAAGAAGTCTCATAAGAAAAGAAAGTTCAATCAATAGAACTTCTCTTAACTTCTTCACATGGATCTGTTTGGTCCAGTCAGTACAAAGAGCATTGCAGGCGACTTGTACTGTTTTGTGGTTACTGATGACTACACAAGATTCTCTTGGGTAATGTTTCTGAAGTCCAAATCAGAAACATTTGAGTCATTCAAGGAGTTAGTAACCACACTGGAATCTCTCTACAAGCTGAAGGTGAGACAAGTACGCTCAGACAACGGTGGACTGAATTCAAGAATCAGTGGATGGAGGCTTACTGCAAGGAAAAGGGAATTGTGCATCAATTCACTTCTGCCTACACGCCTCAGATGAATGGTGTTGCTGAGAGAAAGAACAGAAGCTTGATAGAGACAGCAAGGACAATGCTGGCAGACTCGAAACACTATCCAATTCTGGAATGAGGCAGTGGCTAATGCATGTTATACACTGAATCGAGTTCTGATAGTCAAGCGCCACGGAAAGACATGTTACGAGCTACTACAACGACGTAAACCGAATCTGGAGTATCTCGAACCATTTGGCGTGCCGTGTACACTTCTGAAGAAGACTCAAGAAGGTAAATTCAGCGAGAAGGTGATGAACGAATCTTCCTAGGATACAACATACCGAACAAGAGAGTTTACAACAACTCAACGGTCTAGTAGAAGTGTGGTAATGTTGATGTTCAGAGATATACCACACCACCTACTGGCAAAGGACCTTTTCGACTATGATGGATTCTTTAAGTCCTTCAACATCCCTATCTCTCCTTCTGATGATGAGTTAGCTACTCGAATGATGTATGATATCTTGAATACACCATCTCTTGATTCAACATCATCGAGTTCACAGGGAGAATCGTCTACTCAATCAGGGGGAGTAGTCGACGACAGTGACTCCTCCTCTAAAGATGAAGCTGAAGAAGAGACCAGTCAGGAGGAACAGGTTCCAGTTCCTGAAAGTCCACAAGCATCTAACGGTGATTCGCCTTCAACTTCGGAACCTCAAACTCCTTCTACCTCAGATGCAGAACCAAATGTTCATAATTTTGGCTCTGAGGTAGTTGTTCCTACTACTCCAGGATCACATCTAAACGTCTATCATCCCTTAGACAATGTCATTGGGGATGTCAGATCAGGAGTACAAACCTGAAATCAGCTGTACTCAGCTGATTATGCCTCTGTTATGGAAAAGGATACATTCATGATGGTGCTTATCGGTGTTTTGTCTCGCAGTTGAGCCAAAATACGTCAGTGATGCACTAAACGATGAGGCATGGGTGAGTGCCATGCAAGACGAACTTCTTCAGTTCAAGAAGTTAGGAGTATGGACTCTGGTAGATAGACCTAAAGGTGCTAAGGTCATTGGCACCAAATGGGTCTTGAAATGCAAGAAGGATGACCAAGGGGTCATTATCAGGAACAAGGCTCGACTGGTTGTTCAGGGATTTGCCAAGTAGGGGATTGACTACAATGAAGTTTTGCACCCGTGGCAAGGATGGAAGCCATCCGTATCTTCCTTGCCTATGCATCGTATATGAAGATTAAAGTCTATCAATTAGATGTGAAGAGTGCATTCCTTCATGGGGAAATTCGAGAGACAGTGTATGTCAGTCAACCCGGGATTTGAGATCCTTATCATCGGGACAGAGTTTACAATCTCGACAAGGCTTTATACGGGCTTCATCAAGCTCCAAGGGCCTGGTATGAGAAACTCTCAACTCATCTTGTGAAACACGGCTTTCGCAGGGGAGTCATTGACTGCACACTGTTCATCAAAGAAAAAGATGGAGACCTACTGCTAGTACAAATCTATGTCGATGACATAATCTTCGGTTCAAAGAACGAAGAATCATGCAAAGAGTTTGAAGCAGTTATGAAGAAAGAGTTTGAGATGAGTGCTATGGGGGAGATGAAATTCTTTCTCGGGTTACAGGTGGATCAGACACCAAATGGGATCTTTCTACATTAGACCAAGTATGTGGGAGACATTCTTAGTGGTTTGACATGGAGAATGCTTCTGCTGCTGGGACTCCACTTGCTACAAATCATAATATAGCACCTGACGAAAATGGAGATCTGGTAGATGCCACAATGTACCGAGGAATGATTGGATCCCTCATGTATCTCACTGCCTCAAGACCTGATATCATGTATGCTACATGTTTATGTTCTAGATATCAGGCTAAGCCTAAGGTTAACCATCTCATCAGGGTCAAAAGGATATTTCGTTATCTGAAGGGTACACCCACACTTGGGTTGTGGTATCCTCATGATGATGACTTTGAGCTCACGGCGTATAGTGACTCGGATTACGGGGGCTGCAAGATGAACTACTAGTCTACATCAGCAGGGTGTCAATTCTTTGGGAGGAGATTAGTTACCTGGCAGTGTAAGAAGCAGACCTCGGTTGCAATGTCAACCTGTGAAGCCGAATACATTGCTGCTGCAAGTTGCTATTCACAAATCATCTGGATTCAACAGCAAATGCGTGATTACGGTTTAAAATTTTCTTCTACTCCTATCTTTGCTGATAACTCTACTGCAATTGCAGTAACTAAAAATCCGGTACAACATCCAAAGACCAAACACATCGGTATTAAATACCATTTCATAAGAGACTGTTTTGAAAAGAACTTAATCGATGTGGTAAAAATTAATACTGACTTTCAACGCGCTGACCTCTATACAAAAGCCTTTGATAAACCATGTTTTCTATATCTGTTAGAGGTCAGGCGTAAAAAGAAAAGTGATGTTATTCCTGATGATGATCATGTGTAGTCCGATGCATTGTAGTTATATTTTTTTATTTTCCTTATTTATTTTATTCTGTTTAAATTAAATTCATGTTATTATTGTTGTTAAAATCCTAACATAATAAATCCAGTATGATTTTAGAATTTTAGGGGGAAGTAGGTCAGCTAGTAATACTAAAAAAAACGAGGAGAAAGAGTGGATAGCTGATATAAGGTAGATCGTATATGTGATACCGATTCAAACCTTTTGGAAAATGATAGTACACAGGAACAAATCAAAAGGGACTTTAAAATTTTAATTTAGAAAAGATGCAAATTCAAGTATAAGTCTGTGTAGTCTAAGCAATATAAAAGGGAAGATGATAGAAAAACTGGTAACTACTAAGGTAACACAAGAAAGTAGACCTAGAGGTTGCTAGACCACAAATGATATGTCGGTAGATTCAACACAATAGATGATTAACCTGACTGGTGATCTCAAGATCAAAATAAGTTGTTCAACTGACTGTGGGCTGCCATCTTATCACTGGTTAACACAATCAACAATATTCCAATAAGGGGTAATGAGCTTGTAAACGCCACAAATGTGTGCGGATGACCATAAATAGAGAAAGCACGAAAAAAATTGAAAGACAAATGCTATCAAGCTAATGACATATGTTGTTGGTGCATTCTGTGCAAAAGAAAATTTTGCTCTAACAAGAAGATAGGTTGTGTGCCTCTCTGCTGTGCGATGGCACTGACCTGAGGATAAGCATAACCTAGATATTCTAGAATTCATTGTTGTTTGCCGCCTCTCTGCTGTGCGATGGCACTGACCTGAGGATGGCTTCTCTTTGAAAGCTCTAAGAATAGTCTCTTCTAGTGAAAATACCCGTAGACCGCTCAAAAGCTCCTGAGGAATGTTGATTACCATATAAGTGTGGGATCCAAAAAATGTTAGTTGAAATAATTAAACCTAAAACTATCACCAGTTTGTGTCTAAAGTCTGTGTATGGATTCAAGAGGACAAATATACTGACAATCATTGTGGCTGCAATTCTGAAAGTTCAATCAATGTGGGAATCTAATAGTACAAGTGTGATTTCCTAAATTTGCTAACGACTCTGGATGAAAATCAGATTAGCATCAAAGGTTTTGATAACAGTCCTAAATGACTTGACTTGCCTGTATGTTCCAATGAATTGGTCATGTCAAACTAATTGTGCTTGACTCTGTCGGTGTGGTTGGCTATTTTGGCAAATCCTTTGATGCTATTCCAGTAGATGTCTATCTAGGATTTATCTCTCACAAAAAGTCAAAAACAAGTTTTATTTTTGTATTTAGTTTAAGTTTCTAGTTAGATAGTCATTTTAGTTTGTTTGTTCATCGGACTATATCATGAAAATCAGTATGGGATTAACTCACCTAAAGGGTCATGTCTGAGATGGCCACATGTGTTTTCAAAGTTTAAAAAGGTGACGTCTGAGGTGACTAATTGTTTAAAAGGATCACGTCTGAGGTGATCAAAAGTTTTCAAGTTAAATGATCATGTCTGAGATGATCAAATGATCATAATGTAATTTCAATAGGTAAAAAGGGTTTAAGTGCTAAATGTTCATAAGTGTAACCCATTAGCACGACTGGATCATAAGTATGGACCAACCATGCGAATGGATCCCATTCGCACAACTGGACATGAGATTGATCCATTCACCCGAATGGCTTATCAGAATGATTCATTCGACCGAATAAAGCGTGGAATGAGTCAGTCGACCGACTGAACTCAGTCAGTTTGACGGTAACTGAGGGTGCGAATGAAAGGGCACGAAGGAGTCAGTCGACCGACTGAGACTCAGTCGGCCAACTGAATGCGACTGACTGGGCCAATCGCACGACTGAGCCTCAGTCGCCCGATAAGCTGAGTGAATGAGGCTAGTCGGCCGATTGAACTCAGCTTCAGTATTTAAAGGCCATAGTCGATCGCATTCCACTCATCACCCTCAATCGCTCCTAATCGCACCAAGTACCGTTACTCTGCCGAAATTCCTCTAGACCTTGTTTTTACATCTTTATTGATCTTCTGATGTGGGTTGACGATTATACCGGTATATTGCAGTGAAATCTTAAAATCGACCGAATCAGAGACATTGAACCCTAATTTGTGATTTTCGAGTGAAACAAGAACCGGACTATAAATGACCAATAACTAACATAAACTAAGCAAAAAGTTAAATTATGTTTAATAGGTTATTAGTGACAAGATGGCGAGTCTAATGGACCATTAAACCATGTTAAATTACTTGATTTGGTCAAGATTCAAACCGTAGGCGACTGAACAGTGGGACAAGCGACTGGTCGACCGGATGAACTCCAATCGCACGATTGAATCTTGCGATTGGGTCAATCGGCCGAATGCACCATGCGAATGAACTCAGTCGGCCGACTGAACCAATCGCAGACTCAGCCAACAGATTGAACTAAGTCGCATGTCTCATTCACCCGAATGAGCTCAGTCGCATGCAAGGACAACCGACTAACTTCAATCGCATGATTCATTCGCACGAATGAATCAGATTGAATTTAAACTATACACCTTGAACCGAATTTTGAATGTATGACTTTCTAATGGTTCTGTGTGTTGTGTTTCAGGTCAATGGCTGATAGATGGTCCATCAATCCAAAGCACAATATATGTGCTCATTTGGACCATATGACTCGGAATGGGGCCGAGTTTACTGAGATTATTGCGTTCTTTCGACGTTCTCGGATACATAAAGCCATATCCACACCGTGTACGCCTTACAGGTCGTTACATCAGGCTTTTTAGGAGAATGCCTCCGTAGATCGTTCACGTGAGCCTTACATAATACGGAGCTCCATTCATGGTCATGATATTCAGATTACAACAGCTGACATCCAGAGAGTACTTGATTTTGGGGACGATATTGATCACCCCACCAGACTACATCCATTTACAGTCAGATGTTGCTTTCTCAGGATCAAGTACGCTGGGGACATCAACTCAGGTGTGCTCAACAAGAGCAACCTGTGTCCCCAGTATAAGTACTTGGCACATGTGATCCTGAAGTGTATTGCTTCTTGGAGGGGTGGGTTTGATGACCTGTCAGACCAGATTCAGAATGCCTATGTGGCACTGGTGCTGAGCACCCCTTCAGCTTTTTGAGCATGATCTTCTCATATCTGGTGGAGAATCTGGAGGCCAAGGGGAAGGAGGGTTTTTGTATGTACCCCAGATTTCTGCAACTGATCTTCAACGAGAAGCTACCATTACTTCCCAAAGAGAGCCATGATGCGGTTGCCCTAGAGATTATGGATGACACGACTTTGGGTCGCATGAAGTGTATCGGGCAAGCAGGTAAAGCCCCAGATAAGAGGTTGATCGGCCATCTGGAAATGAAAGATATGTGGCGCCAGGTAGACGCAAGTGGCGTCATGATGACAACGATTCAGACGATGAGAGGCTATTGCTCCCAGAGCATGATTCAGACGATAATGACACTGGCAATGTGGGGGATGATATGCCTATTCCACCGAGGGCACACTTTCAGATGTTATACCCCCAGTATCTGCCCCAACTGGCGACATAGCTGAGTAGCGGGTTTCCACCAGGACTTCATACCTCGTGAGGAGGAAGAAGAGTCGGATGAGGAGCCCTTGACGGGGACTATGGGAAGCATGGTTGTTCCCAAAGAGTATGGACTCCGGGCGGTTGGTGAACGCCCCAGGGGTTCGGGAGAGACGACTGCAGATCCTAGCTATGCCCCTGAGTCAGCTAGCCGTGTTCTAAGGGGAGCATCCACCTCGACTGGATCGAGGAAGAAAAGGATGGCTTAGCCCCACGGCCAGAAGAAGAAGAGAAGACTTACCTTTGCCACCACCACAGCCACCACAGCTACCACTACCACCACCACACCTCCCACCAATGTACATATGCCAACCACCACCACACCTCCCACCACTATACATATGCCAACCACCACCACACCTCCCACCACTATACATATGCCAACCACCACCACACCTCCCACCACTATACATATGCCAACCATCACCATATCTTTCACTTCTACATCACCTCCACTATCTCACAGACCCAACCCCTCTTACCACAGCCACCACCACCACCACTAGCCACCAGCAGGACCCTCATCCCATCCCGCACATATATATGGATCTCCTCTACCTCCAATTGGGGTAGAGGACAGCTTTCTGCTTCTGCGCTGACCGGATGGTGATGCGTCTATTAGCTGCTGATGATGAAAGATGGTGCAGATCCGTGATCTGACAAATCTTACAGCAGCGCAGTCTCAGCAGATCTCGCAAGCTCGGTTGCTAGATGAGCAGGCCCAACAAATGGCTGCTCAGAGCGACGAGATCGCCCAACTCCAAGAGCATAGTGTCACATCTACTAAAAAGATTGAGGATTTGGAGGAGGCTAAGAAGACCATCATGCTAAAGCTTAGGATCTAAAGATGAGCCACTAAAGA
Source organism: Flaveria trinervia (assembly GCA_025506515.1). NCBI lineage: Eukaryota > Viridiplantae > Streptophyta > Magnoliopsida > Asterales > Asteraceae > Flaveria > Flaveria trinervia. The sequence continues at coordinate 70,354,090 of CM046443.1, forward strand.
TTAAAGAGGGAGACGAAGATGATGAGGATGATGATGAGGATGATGATGATGAGATGAGGATGATGATGATGAGACTGAGGATGATGAGGGATTGAGGATAGAGGACAAAGGAGTGGATGAGGATGACGATGAAGAAGAGGGATGCAGCTGCATCTGCCTCTACTCAGGGTCAGATAGGAGATCCAAAAGAACCAAGACCAACAAGCTTCCTCCACTGCTCCACCAAGCGATGATTCAGTGATCCAAGAGAAAAGTAATGATTAGATGTCTATATATTTGATTACTTTTGTATTTGAATCATGTATTTAAACATACTTATTTGATGTTTATATTAAAAATTAATGCAATTCTGTTTGATTATTAACTACTGGTTGATGTGTTACATGTTTAAATCAACAGATCCAAACTATCAGAGGGATGATTTCGATGTTGCTCCCTTTCAGCAGATCAAAACTCAGCTAACTATGATTCTTGATCTGCAAGGAATTGTCAGAAGGTCGGTGAGTTATACCCTTGAAGAAGGGGAAATAATTCATGATCTATCAAATGAGCAACTAGCTGAGATCTCCAAGTTAAATCCCGATGAGATTGTGAAGGATGATCCAACGTGCGACTCGACAAGTGACGAAGAGCTCAATGATGTTGATGAAATAGAGATAGAAGATGTCACTGCAGAGCACTACCCTCAGTATGCTAACACTGAGGGAAATGTGGTCCCCAATCTAGCTGAATCCCTTGTCGGTGATACGTTTGAGGTGTTAGACAAAATGGAGCAGGAGTCAGAGAAGACAGAGGGAACGGACCAAGCCTCAAATGGTGATGTGATATCCGAAAGGCTGAGTGGGCTGCCTGTTTTGATGAAGTTAGAGCCCAACACGCTGCACCTCAAATGATGATGTTGATATCCGAAAGGCTGAGTGGGCTGCCTGTTTTGAAGAAGTTAGAGCCCAACGCGCTACACCTAAACAAGACGCCTACACCAAACTCTACAGAGTCAAGAAAAATCATAAGGTGTCGGGCAGGATTATACCATGGGCATATTTTGAGGACCTTAACGTCTATGCAGTTAAGAGGGAGAAGGGCATAGAGTACTTTAGATTTACACATGATCTAAAGACTCTACCAGGTTTTGAGCTCAACCAGCTGGCCAAACTGAAGCTGTTGTATGCTGACCCGAGAAAGATGTCAGGCTGGTTTGAGGCTGCCCTAAGGAAGGAGTACCACACCAGGTGGCTTAACTTCAGACCCCAACAACCTACAAGGTACATCAGATGGTCTGAAGTTGATGCCATTACTGAAAGCCAAAGATAGTGTTGAAGTGGAGTCCTCCGCGCACGATGTCAAGAATCCCACTCAGGGAAATGTCACAGGACTTCACTCCACACTTTAAGTGGTGGTACTACGATTGGAGGACAGCAGAAGAGGTCATAGTCCTAAACAAAGAGGGCCAAATGAATACTATCAGGGTATTTGACCCAATTTAGCTTACCAACTTGTCAGCTAATGATGTCTACACTCTATACAAGTGGCCACTGTTCTATGATACGCATGATATAGTACAAGCCCTCCAGTTCCAGAATGTCATAAGACTCTGGTTTGCATTTGAGATTCATGCAGGAGTCACAAAAGAGGATAAGGACAATAAGTATGAGGAGGTAATGAAGAAAGCAAGACATTAGAGAGATCTAGGTCCAAGGGGGAGTTTGTTGATATATGTATGTCCCTAGATCATGATATGAATGTAATAGATCTTGTTTGTCTGATTCTGACGAAATGTTTGGAATGATTAATGAAATGATATTGATTGTTTGTTATTTATAATGTTTAATATTTCATTAATTAGGTTTGTGGTTGTTTGAATTCTTACACATAATGTTATATTAATTAATACATTCAAACTTAACAAAATGAAGTGCTCATGCGAATGGCCCATGCGAATGGACCATACGCATGAATAACTTCATACGAATGACTCAGTTGCACGACTGAACCAGTAGACTGGATCAGTCGTATGATGTAACATAAGATTGGCTCAGTCGCACTACTAAACACTCAGTCGTGCAGACGAATCAATCTTATGGCTCAATCGCACGACTGAACCATACTAATGGTTCAGTCACACGGATGAACAATACTAACCTATAAATACAACCCAATTCATGGAAAAACGAGAGCATTCATTCTATTTCGATTCCAGGCGTACCCTAGCCGTCCAGAAGCCTCTAAGTTGATACTCCAAGTTCATAGAACGCTGTAGATCGATTCCTAATCGATTCTCAACGTTTGATTCAATACTTTATTGATTCTACGTGCGTTCTCACTTATTGGTTCGCCAATCAAATAGGATTCCACAATATTTGGTTTGGTTTACACGTTAATCATTCGGTATTTCGTTCAAATACCAGGTCCTGACAAAATAAAATAAAAATAAATAAATAAATAAACGAGGGAGGAGGATAGTCTAGTTAATAGAAATGAGATCGTATCTGTGATACTGATTCAATGTCTATGGAATATGATAATACACAGGAACAAAGAGTTGGGAGTTTAAAAAGAATGAAATTGTATAAGATGCAAAATTCCAAGTATAAGTCTGAGAAGTCTAAGCAACAATAAAAGGAAAATGATGGTAAAACTAGCTGCTACTAAGGGAACACGGAGAAAGTAGACCTAGAGGTTGCTAGACAATTAGATGATGTGTCGGTAGATTCAACACAATAGATAAGTAGACCTCGTTGGTGATTTTAAGTTTAAACTAAGTTGTTCAACAAGCTGTGGGTTATCATCTTATCCCTGGTTAACACAATCAACAAAGTTCCAATAAGGGGTGACGAGCAAAATAAACACCACAAATGTGTGCGGATGACCATAAAATGAGCAAAGCACATAAAAAATGCAAAAAGCAATCAAGCTAATAACCTATGTTGTTGGTGAGATCTGTGCAAAAAGAATAAAATTGCTCAAACAAGAATTGTGTGCCTCTCTGTTGTAAGGTGGCACTAACCTGAGGATAAGCATAATCTAATATTTTAGAATTCATTGTTGTTGCGCTCTCTGATGTGTGGTGGCACTGACCTGAGGCTTAACATCTCTTTGAAAGCTCTAGAATAGTTTCTTCTTGAATGCTACCCGTAGACCGCTCAAAAATCTCCCGAGGAACGTTGATTAACATATAAGCGTGGGATCGACAAATGCTTGTTGAAATGATTAAACCTTAAATCATCACCAATGTGTGTCAAAAATCTGTATGGATTTAAGAGGACAAGTATACTAACAATCATCATGAGCTACAACTCTCGAAAGTCAAAATCGTTGTGTGCATCTTGTAGTTCTAGTATGATTTCCTAAACTTCCTAATGACTCTGGACGAAAACAAGAATCTAGCATCAAAAGGCTTTGGTAAAATGTCACAAATGATTGATAAACCTATATGATTCCATAATGAATCGTTCCAATTATGATCAAAGTAAGTAGACGTTATACTGTCCAAGAAAAATCTGGTAGATACTTATCTTAGGATTTCAACCTCACATAAAAATACAAAATTATGTTTTTAGCTTTGTTTTATTTCTAGTTTTTTAATTTAGTTACTTTCAGTTAATTTAGTAGGTAAATTTGGACTACGCATCGGAAGTCAATCTGGGATTCACTCACTAAAAAAGGTCACATCTGAGGTGACAAATAAGGTTTTAAATGTAAAAGGGTCACATCTGAGGTCACAAATTGGTTTGTTGTTAAAAAGATCACGTCTGAGGTTATCAACAGTTTTCAAAGTTAAAATATTCATGTTTGAGATAATCAATGGTCATAATGTCTTATCTACTGTTAAAATGTTAACTTTTTGAAAGGTCATAAGGTCAAACTCATAAGGATGAGCCATTCGCACGACTGGACCATGAGTATGGACCAATCGTATGATTGGACCATGTGTATGAGCCGACCATGTGTACGAGCCCAATTGCATGACTAACCCACAAGTATGGACCAGTCGTACAATTGAACCATCAGCATGGGTCAAGCCATATGATTAGTTCATCAAAATGAACCGATTGCGCGAATGAAAGTGACCGAATGAGTCAGTCGCACGACTAAAACCTAGTCGGGCGACTGAAGGCGACCGACGGAGCCAATCGCACGACTAAGCTCCAATCGCATGAATGAAGAGTGGAATGGATCCAGTCACCCGATTAATGCCAGACACAGTATAAATAGGGCTAAAGTCGGTCGCATATCTTCATCACCCCTCAATCGGCCTAAAATCACCTGAACGTAGCGACACTCTGCCAAATTTAATTAAATCGATTTATGTTCCCCACTATGTTACTGACGAGTTGTTACATCATCTACAGGTAGTTACCAATCCAAATCACACGGAATGCATGGCAAAAATAAACCCTAACAGGGCCTAAGTGTTTAAAATCAATAAATGAGTAAAAACCAACAAACAAATCGTATAAACGTGAAAATTGGTTAAAATTAAAGACTTAATGCGACAATTAGGGTTCCTGCGAGTCTAAAGAACCTAACCACAACGTTTAGCTTCCAATTTGTACCTAGATTCAGGATTAAGGCATTGAACTGAGACGTATATGACTGGTCACTCCGAATGAACTTCAATCGCACGATTGAATTGGGCGAATGACACTATCGGCCGAATGAATTAGGCATATGAGCACAATTTCCCGATTGAACTCAACCGAAGACTCAGTTGCCGATTGAACTCAGACGCAGGCTTAGTCGCCCGATTGAAGTCAGACGCAGGCCAGTCGCCCGATTGAAGTCAGTCGCCCCATTGAAGTCAGTCGCCCGAGTGAAGTCAGTCGCATACTCAGTCACCCGACTGAACTCAGTCATATGGTTCAATTGCACGATTGAACCAGACTAATTTGAAGATAGTTTAAGATTCAATAGTATCTGTTATGGACAAATCTAATGTTTATGTGTATTGTGTTACAAAAACATGGCAGAGAAGTAGATAATTAACACCAAGCACAACATTTGTGCTCATATGGATGCCACTACGAAAAATGCTGTAGATTTTGCTGACATCATTGCATTTATGAGGAGATCTAAGATCTATCGGGCTATATCTACACCATGCACACCCTACCGGTCTATACAACAGGCCTTCTGCGAAGGTGCATCAGTCGATTGATCCACTGAGCCTTACTGCATACGCAACAACATTTTTGGGCATGAGATAGAGGTTACAGCAGTAGACCTCCGACAAGTTATGGCTCTGGGTGATGATACTGCTCACCCAACCAGATTACACCCCTTGACTGTTCGGGGATGCTTTCTCACGATGAAGTACTCTGGGAATATCAATATAGGTGTGCTGAACAAAAACAACCTGTGTCCCCAGCTTAAGTACTTAGCACATGTCATTCTCAAGTGCATTGCATTGAGGAAGGGTGGATTCGATGACCTCTCTGACCAAATCTAGAATGCCTACATGGCACTGGTACTAAACCACCCCTTCAGCTTTTCAATTATGATCTTTGCATACATGATCGAGAACCTAGAGGCGATAGGGAAAGAGAGCCTTTGTTTGTACCCTCGGTTCTTACAGCTGATTATAGATGAGAAGCTTCCTTACTGTCTCTCTAGGTCATGGATGAACCACCCTTGGGAGGATGTGACATCCGTCACCAGAAGTTCCGTCAATTAACGCGGTTTTCGTTAACTTTTCCTTGATCGTTCATTCCTCATCTTTATTAACTCCTTGTGTAGATATCCTACTTGCTTTATTATCTTGTGCTTGTGTTTCCTTCGTGAATATGTGCTATGCTTAAAACTTTTACAAATTTCATCGTTATTATCACTAAATATAATGTTTTTATATAATAATATTATTATTGATAAAACATTTTTAAGTACAAATTACCATTTATTACCTTACGTCATTAATATAACAAACACTTTTAAAGTCGTTTTCAACCGAAACAAACTTTGGAAACTCGGGGGCTAAGTGCAGGGACTAAATTGACATTTTGCAAACTTGGAATGGGTATAAAATCCCCCATTTCCCAGCCATTCCTCACTTTCTCCTTCTTCTTCTCCATTCTTCTTCTTTACTTTCATCTCATTCCTTGCACCAAAACCGCCCCGTTTCGTCTCGTCTTCGTCGTCTAGACTTCATCTACAACCTAGTCTACTCCATCCTTGCAGGTAGTTGACCTTGGTTGTCCCTTTCTTGCTTGTTTTACTGCTATCCATTTCTAGGGTTTCGGGTGTTCAGGTCAAGCCGAACACAAGAGCTCATGTGGGTGCGTGTGATGCCTTTCTGTGTGTTCTTCTGTTTGTATGTGTTTATTGTGTGCTTCTGGAAGTCCTCACGGTGTAAAACTCGTGCACGGAGCAGCTGGAGGCCGCTCTACACTTTACAGTCACGCTTCTACTGTTTGGGTGACTGGGTCGATCATGCAACTGAACCGTGCGACTGGGTGAGTCGTGCGACTATGTGTAGGCGTGCGATTGAGTCATGCGGATGAATTAGGTGTGCGATTGAGTCAATACGGATGAATGCGTGCGATTGTGCGTGTATCGCAGGACTGAATGCCAGTCGCCTAAATGGAGGTTCAGTCGTACGAATGAAGCTGATTCGTATGAATGAAGGTTAATTCGTGCGCATGGAGGTTGAGTCGTGCGAATTGGTTCTGTGTGGTACGACTATATGCCAGTCATACGAATGAAGGTTCAATCGTATGAATGAAGCTGATTCGTACGAATGAAGGTTGATTCGTGTGAATGGAGTGTTGAGTCGAGCGTCTGGTCCTGTCATGTGATTGAAGATGATGTTTGTTTGAATTTCCTTCTTGAATGTTGTGTGATGATAAGGTAACATCAACACAATTTTCATTGCTCGACCACAAAGATAAAGTCAACGCTATCAAGGCTATAAATACTGTTCCAAATCAAATCAACCTAACATTTTACAATCATCAACAACCGATTTGTGACTACTAATATTTAACAAATACTTATCTTATAACAATGAATCTTTTACACAATATCACCGGCAATGGCAACGGTTTCTAGTACTTAGATCTACATATGATCTAATACGTGTGTCAGCTTGTGTGTGTGTGTGTTACGCGCGACCAAACTGAAACAACCCGAACTGATTGAATGTTACTATGTACTTCATACATATCATTAAAGCTTAACAATAACTGTCAATAGGTGTTTGACCGTTCATTGCATACTACATTTGGGGAACTTTGAATCATTCATACTTACCACTTAACAAGTGAGTTTCATGGCCCCTTTTTATGCTCTTACAACTTTTCAATCTTTTACAAACATGGGGGAAAAGTATGCTCACCCGTTTTCTATGTTGTACAACTTACATACAATTTACATACTTGGAATCAACATGATACTGTTTTCTGAGTACTTATTTGATACATGCTTGGGTCTGTTGTGTGGTTCTTTCTTTACAACCATTTAATTCCAGTGTGGGAACTGACAGATAGGTATTGGTAGTACTACTGGGTTGACACCCCCACCCAGGTTGGTTGGTATACTAGTTAGTACCAACCGTAGCCAGGAAGGGGCCTTGGGTGAATATATTCCGACAAGATTCTTTGTGTACATTGTTAGGTTTGGTTGTGAAGCTCATGTCCTGTGATTTTGCTTACTTATAACTGTATTCACGGTATTCCGCAACAACTATTATACATCATCAATTACTTATTTACATTTAAACCTGCGAGCTCACAAACAATTTGTTGACCATTTTGAGCATATCTTTCAGGTGATCATGCTAATTGAAGATCTAGGGGTGCTGCCTTAGTGGAGACCCTAGGATGCATTTTGAGACTGAGCATTGTCCTTTGGAACTTTGTTGTAGTTGCTTTAATCAACATCTTACTTTTGTAACTTGTTCCCGGGGTTATGGGAAATACATTACATGTTATCTTCTTTGTTTTTGTGAATCATGTATCATGTTATGCTTATGGCTATGTTGTCGTGAATATTGACTAAACACGACACAAGTCTCCTTTGTGTCGGGCGTCGTCATGATACGCTTCGTCATCATTACTTATATTGCATATCTATTGTTTACCATGTGTTATGACGATCCCATCTCGTTACATCCCCATGTTTCCACTCTTAGCGGGGGTGTGACATAGGATGAAGGTGTACAGGGGGAAGCAGGTGAAGCCCCCTGTAAGGAGGTTGTTTGGGCATTTGGCATGGGAAGACTACGTGCCGCCGACACGAAGGAAGTTGTGCCGAGATGATAGTGACTCGGACGTTAAGCAGATTGCTCTTCCATCCGATGACTCGGATGATGATGACAGTGGTGATGGTGGAGACACTGGCCCCACCCAATCTAGGCCACCACCACAGATGTTACACCTCCACCATCCACTCACGGAGAAGCGGATATGGCTAGATTCCATCAGGACATCTGTCCTGATGAGGAGGAGGAGGATCATGAGGAACCGTTAGTTCGGACGGTGGGCAGCAGGGTGGGTGCCATCGAACGAGGGATTAGGGCAGTAGGTGGAGGCCAGGGTGAGTCTGGGAGGCTTCTACTGATCCATCTTACACCCCAGACCCACCCATCTGCCAAGGGGGAGCCATTATCTCTAAAGGCTCGAGGAGGAAGAGAATGGCTCACCCCTATGGCATGAAAGGGAAGAGGCAGAGATTCACATTTACCATATCTACTCTCACTGCCACTGCCACCACTACAACCACCACCACCACATCGACATCTACCACAACTACCACCACAACCACCACTACCACACCACCTATCACTACCATACTCCCATCCACCACCACTACAACCTACCCTTCGTCACTCACTCATTTACCACCATCCATATTTGCCACTGCCACCACTACCACCACCAGCCACCAAGCCGGACCATCATCCCACCCATCATTCACCACAGGATCTTCTCTGCCCTCCATTGGGGTAGAGGAACAGCTGTCAGCACTCAACCAAATGATGCTGAAGCTGTTAGCTGCTGATGAAGAGAGAGCTGCCCAACTACGTCAGCTTGCGGAGCTTAATGCTACCCAAGCATAGCAGATCTTACAGCAGGCTCAGCAAATAGCCCAACTCCAGAAGCAAAACGACCAATCAGCTAAGAGGATTGGGGAGTTGGAGGCTACAAACAAGACCATCATGCTCAAGCTCAAGGGATCAAAGGATGAGCCACTCAAGATAAAAGAAGGAGATGATGATGATGTTGATGATGATAATGATGATGATGATGATGATGATGATGAAGATGATGATAGTGATGATGATGAGGCCAGTGATAATGATGAGACAAGGGAAAGGCAGAATGATGATGATGATGAAGAAGGAGATGTGGTTGCATCTGCCTCGGCTCAGGGTCAAGAGACACGCACAAAGAGAAATCAAGACCAAGGAGCCTCATCTTCTGCCCCACCTACTGACGCGCCTGCTATTCAGGGAAAAAGTAATGCTTAGATATTTATGTACTTGAAAATTTTGTACTTGAATAATGTATTAATATTATGTAATGAATGTGTATACATCTTTATCAAATGTGTGATTGTCTTGATTACTTACTAACAATTGATGTATTACATGTTTAAACCAAGCAGATCAATCATCTCAGCAAGATGAGTAGAATATTACTCCTCTTTAGCAAATCAAGTCTCAACTTAGAATAATTCTTGATTTGCAAGGGATAGTCAGAAGGTCTATAAGCTATACTCCTGAAGAAAGAGAAATCATTCATGACCTTACTGATGACCAGCTTGCTGAGATGTTCCGGCTCAACCCGAATGAGAGTCTCAAGGATGCTCCTACTGTTGAAGTTACAAGTGATGATGAGCTCAATGACATAGATGAAATCGAGTTCAAGGACATCACAGCTGACCATTATCCAGAGTATGCTGACAGAGAGGGAAATGTAGTCCCCAATCTGGGTGATACTCTCGTCAGTGATACATTTGAAAAACTAGATCAGATGAAGCAAGAGTCTAAGAAGAATAAGGATCAATCCCAAGCCTCAGATGCCGATGTCAACATCAACAAGGCTGAATGGGTGGCCTGTTTTGATGAGATCCGAGCCATGCACACTACACAAAAGCCTAATGTCTACACCAAGCTGTACAAGTCAAGAAAAACTTAAAGGTGTCAGGCAAAATCATCGCATGGGCTCATTTTGAGGATCTTAATGTGTATGCCATAAGAAAGAAAAGGGTATAGAGTCCTTTAGATTCCCACACGATCTAAAGACTCTACCTTGTTTTGTGCTCAACCAGCTGGCACGCCTGAAGTTGCTAAATGCTAATCCAAAGAAAATGTCAGGATGGTTTGAAGCTTCTTTAAGGAAAGAGTACCACACCAAGTGGGTTAACTTCAGACCTCGACAACCGACGAGGTACACCAAACGGTTTGAAGTTGATCCCATTACTAGAAAGCCAAAGAAAGTGCTGAAGTGGAGTCCTCCGAGCACAATGTCAAGAATCCCTCTAAGGGAAATGCCACAGGACTTCACTCCACACTTCAAGTGGTGGTACTATTATTGGAGAATAGGTGAAGCGGTCATAGTCTTACAAAAGGAGAGCCAAATGGATACTATCCGAGTATTTGACCATATGTGGCTGACCAACTTGTCTGCTGATGATGTTTATACTTTATACAAGTGGCCACTATTCTATGATTCGTAAGACATTGTACAAGCCCTCCAGTTTCAGAATGTGATAAGCCTCTGTTTTCCATTTGAGATACATGTCGGAGCTACAAGAGAGGAGAAGTACAAGAAGTTTGAAGAGCTAATGAAGAATGTTAGACAATGATGTAAACTAGGTCCAAGGGGGAGTTTGTAGATACATGTGAACCTAGTTTAGGAGCTTAATTTAAAATGTCTTTTATGTCTTACATATATGTAATTGAATAGGTATGAATGAAATACAATATGTGGTTGATGCATATAATGTTTAATATTTCATTGGTTATTGTGTGATAACGCATATTGAACTAACTATATAGGTTTGTGGTTGTTTACATAATTCTTAGTCTATAATGATTGAGAAACATGTTCAAACTTAATTGTGTGAAGTTCTCATGCGAATGGACCATACGCATGAATACTTCATGCTAATGGACCAGTCGCACAACTAAACCAGTAGACTGGATTAGTCACACGATTGAGACATAAGATTGGCTCAATTGCATGACTGGACCTTCAGTTGTGCGAATGGATCAATCGCATGCTTCAGTTGCACGACTAAACCATACTAATGGTTAAGTCGCACGAATAGAAAACCCTAACCTATAAATATCACCTAATTCGTGGAAAAAATTAACAATTTGAATACCTTCGCACACAATCGTACCCTAGCTATCCAAAGACTCAAGAAGACTTGTTCCAAGTTAATAGATCACAGTTGATTGTCTTCTAATCATTCATAACGTTTCATTAATCGTTAGAGTGATCTTAACTATGTTCTCCCTGATTGGATCGCCAATCAATAGGATTCCGCACTATTTGAGTTGCTATACGTGCAGAATGAGTTAGTACTCCGTACCTAAACGGTCCCAACATCAAAATTAATGGCTTGTTGAATAAACATGATGATTTTCGATGAATTAGGTGAAGAAAAAGGAGAAATTGTTATGGTGGCTAAGGTTTGCAAGGAGGACGTGGATTAGGGTTGCAAAAGTGAGAAAACAATAGGAAAGGCCCCCTTGTTGATATTTGGCTGATTAAGGGGAGGGGCAAGGGCCTTCGAGCCCTTGGCCAATCACGTCCATTCTCGTGTCGTCTCATTTCTTGTGCCGTTCAATTTTAACGTTTTAAAATTTCGCGTGTTAAGATCGTTCTAATGAGCTATTCTATGCCCTAAAAATCAGATAATTTATATTTCTGAACTAATTCAAGTTTATTTACTAGACTTTAGGAAAAGTCCATGAATGTATGGTTAGTTGGGTTTTAACATAAATTTTGATGTTCTTGATTAGTCTAATGCACAATACCTGGTTTGATGGCAAGATTAATGACCATCTTGATGACTAAAACCCTAGGCCCAACACTATGCCCTAGGCCCATTAATTTAAAATTTGGTTAACATCTAAATGAACAATCAATTAAGGTCAAGCCCAAATATGAAAAATGAAAGTCAAAAATCAAAGTTAAAGATCAACACACCTGTTTTGGTGACAGATGTCACATTACATATTAGCACAGCTTATCATCCTCAGACGGATGGTAAGTCGGAGAGGACGATTCAGACGTTGGAAGATATGCTTCGGGCATGCGTCATTGATTTTGGAGGCAGTTGGGATGACCACTTACCGTTAGCTGCTTTCTCATAGAACAACAGTTATCATGCCAGCATTGGTATGCCCCCCTATGAGATGCTATACGGTATGAGATGTAGAACACCCATTTGTTGGGGTGATATTGGTCATAAAGGGTAGGGGAGTATAGAGGTGATCGATGCTATGATTGAGAAGCTCAAAAAGATCAAAGCCTTCATGAAGGCAGCTAAAGATAGGCAGAAGTCGTATGCCGACAAGAGACTTCCAGGTGGGTGATATAGTCATGTTGAAAGTCTCGCCTTCGAAAGGTATCATTCGGTTTAGAAAGAGGGGCAAGTTGAGCCCAAGGTACATAGGACCTTTCCGAATCATTGCTCAAGTAGGAGAGGTGGCCTATAGATTGGAGTTACCCGATGAGTTAAGTGAAATTCATCTGACATTCCATGTATCTCATCTGAGGAAGTGCTTAGTAGACGAGGATATAGTTGTACCATTGCAAGATATCAAGATAGATGAACGGCTCAATTATGTGGAGCAACCAGTGATGATCATTGATTGTAAAGAGAATAGGTTAAGGAATAAAGTGGTGCCCCTTGTGTGTGTACTGTGGAGGCATAGGAAGGGATTTGAGTCTACATAGGACACAGAGGAGAATATGAGACAACATTACCCATGATTGTTTGAGGAATAACAGGTTTTAGGGACGAAACCTAAATAAGGGGTTGGACTTCTAACACCCGGTTATTCTTTAAAAGTTATGGAAGAAAAAGAAAGAATAAAAGTGGAGGAAAAGAAAGAAAACACAATAAATCCAAGTAACGGGTTAAAAGTGTCAAAAGGACAAAAGACTTTTAAAGTTGTTGAATAAAGGTGATGGCCACCCATCACCCTCTCTTCACACTCAACATTCAGATTTTCTTTAGAGAGAGAAAGCAGGAGCTGAAAACTCTTGATTTGAAGAGGAATAAGAGTAGAAGGTCGAATTCAAGTTAAGAATTCGTAGTTTTATGATGTTCTTGACTGGCCTTAGCCTCGGTTATATTCTTATGTGTGTTTTTGTATGTTCCATGTGTTTTTGGTGGGTTTCTAGGCGGTTGAACTCAACTTGCAAATGGGTTTTGAAGAAGTCATAACCAAAGGTTATTAAGGTGAGTTCTAGAACCCCTTTTTTTTACTTGTTTTTACTTGTTTTGGGGCTGGGATGCATGTATGAATGTTTTTATAAAATGGGTTTTCACCGTATGCTTTATGTATGTGTGTTACGGGTCGGATTTGATTTTGGGCAATGTATGTGTTTGATGATGATGTGAATGTGTTCGTATGGCTTAGAAGGTATGATTTAAGCTTAGAACACGATGGACAATGATTGGGGACTCATTTACGTGTTTAAGTATGATTTAGACTGCCTATGCACCTAAATAGTGGCCTATGCGCCCAACTGAAATAACTGCCTAAGTATTCCCAAGTGCCTGAAACCTCATGCGCCCAAACAGTATCTATGCGCCTAGAAATAGGCTGAAATTAACCAAGTGTTCATGCGCCAGGATTCCCATGCGCCTAGTCACTTATGCGCCTGCATAGTGCCCATGCACCTAGAATTGTCCAGAAATGACTAAGTGCTCCCATGCACCCCAATAGTAGCCATGCATCTAAAAATCTCCCCTACGCCTAAGTGTTCCCCGTGCACCTGAAAGTCCTTGCACCCAAATAGTTCCCATGATCCTAAAGACAAAATATTTTTATGATCTCGGGGAAAATGTAAAATATAGGCTATGACTTGGGATGTTCCCCGGGGTAAAGTAAGTTGACTTTTGATGATGTATGGGCTATTTTATGGCATGTATGATGATTGTTATGTCATGTGTGATGATGCCTTGTATAGTGATGTTTTGTATAGTTATGTTTATGTTCCATGTTATGTATATTTATTTTCCATGGCTTTACATGTTATAGTTGTGAAAGAAATGATAAATTATTATGTAACATAAAATAGAAGATAATGAAAACAGGAACATAATGATAGAATGCATGCATTAATGAAATAGAAAGTAAAGAAATGCTTGCAAGCAAAATGTACAAAGGTGCACGACTCTAAAATGTCATTAGCTCAACTGTGTGGTTTAGCTAACCCTTATGGATACACACAGGGGTCTAGTCTTTGTGACTGACCAGTTGTATAGTACATGGATTATAGTGGATACTCACCCCGGTGCTAGTGCCGAGCTATGTGCATTATGGATGTCATTTATGATCTTCGGCGCAGTACCCACTTTGTGCATACGTTTGGGGTGTAGTATATAGTTGGGATCTTTTTTGCTTGCCCCGGTGCTGGTGCCAGGCTATGTGTGTTATGGAAGTCATTTATGATCTTCGGCCCAATACTCGCTTTGTGCATACGTTTGGGGTATAGCTAATGACAATGATCTAGAAAAAGAGATAAAGAAAGAAAGAAAGTGATGAACAGTAAAGGAAGATAATAATGAGATTATCTTTGTGTATGTGTGATGTATAACCATGTATGAAAGTATAGAATGGTTGGAAAGAAAGTAAAGTATATTATTTTAAAGTAGAACTCAGTCAGCAACGTTGACTTTTATGTGTTTCCGGTTGGCAAGTGAATGTTGCTGAGGATGGCACGGGGCGGCTACTTGGCTCTTTTTGTATAGCATTCTTTTGTTTAATGTTTTTTCATTGTAATGCGAATAAATGATATTGTGTAACGAATGATTGTATTATTTTGCAAAAGCATTTTTAATGAAATGATAAGGTTATTTAAATGTTTCCGCTTCATGGTTTTCGTAAAGCTAATGTAATTATATGATTTAATTGCGATGTTTGACTAGCTGTGAGCGTTCCGGGAAGGGGGCCTTACATTGCCAGAGAATGCGACGATTCCTCCATTGATTATTCAATAATTTGTCAATCAGTCCTTTAGTCGCATCATGTATCTGGAGCATCCACTATCAACATGCCATACACTGTTTACAACTTTAGTGGATGTCTCCTACAAAGATGTCAAAGACCAGATTAACTAGGTGAAACAGGAACCCAAGTTGGAACAACTTTGGGTTTAGGAGAGTTTGTCTTCTTACAAAAGAATTTATTAACCAATTGAGTCAATCTACTCCCAAATGACTTCCTATTAACATTTCTATGATTTAGCTTGGACATTGCTTAACTACATGATCATCTATACCACATCAAAAACAATGTGATTTACTCTAGGTCTATTATGCAACAAGGTAGGAACTTTACCACATCACTTTAAGTCTTATACATGTCTTTAGGTCTGTTTTTATTTACAAAAGAATGATTATTTACAAAAAAAGAAGAATCATCATCAAAAGTACATGTGGAACTAGTGCCACTCATACTTGCCTCATGTAATGAACTACCCTTTCATTTAGTAACGAAATATTAGTTGGGGTAATAGATGGAATGGGATGAGAAAACTGTTGGATTCTTTATGCCCAAGACACATAGAATATTGATGTGGTTAGTACGTAATGATCCAAGTCGGGTCATACCCAATAACAAGCTTAGCAAACACCAATATAAATACTTAATTGATGATATGATCATGCAATTAAATAAATACACCAATTTAGAAAATGAGTTTTCTAAATAAATTGCATACGAGATGAAACAACTTATAAGGATATTTTGTTCATGGACATTATTTGTAATGTTATTTAAGTTGGTTAAATAACATCAAATAATAATAATAGTATGTGTATAAGTTATATAATTAAAAAGTTAATTAGATAACTTATAATTGTAATTAGTTAAACAAAATGTTAAAAGAGTTTTTGGGGGAAAAGCCCCAAATCTTTTAGCTTCGGCCGCCCCCTTTAAGGGGATCTTTGGCCTTTTGTTTAGACAAACTTCACTCTTGAAAAACACACACTTCCTCTCTTCTCTCTTTCACATGCAAAGGACCAAGAACCCATTTTTTTCTCTATCTTCTGAAGGGATTCAAAGCTGAAAATTAGATTTTCAGCTCATCTTGGTTCGAGTTTGGTGCTCAAATCCTAGCAACAAGGTGTTTGCTTGATGCTTGTGGGTATGGATGCTTGAGGACACCTCTCCTTGGTGTTTTGGTCATTCAAGAACCTCATCTTCTTCATCAAAATCTTGTTTTTTCAGCAGCTTTACAAAGGTGGTTTGTATCTCTTCTTTTGGTTATTATTTGTTTTTGATAGCTAGTTCATACACATATATATGATCCTATGTTCTTGGATTTGTTGATGTTATGTTAATAACCTTAATTTCAGATTATAAATCATAAGATGAAGGTTTTATTCTGCTGCGTTTTTCATATTTAAATGGTTAAACTACTTTGATAATGGTCCAACAAACCCAACATTGGCATCTAGAGCCAAATATGTGGATGACTAGCTTCTATTGTCCTTGTAAAATTGGTTTTATGGGGTTTTAACAACCTAATAGGGGCTTTTTTGTGATGTTATGATGAATCCCATACCCTTTAAGGTTATATCTTACATGCTTATGATTAACCTTGAAAGAAAAGATATCAAAATGGTTGATTGTGTTTTGTTTGGACAAAAACACCCTAAATTCTTGGTTTATGTTGCCTGAAAATTTACGGTCAAATGAGGATTTATTTTGGTTCTTGGATGTTGTTTCATTTTGGTAAATAACCTAACCTTGACCTTGTGTTGGTTTGGTTTTGGATGAATGATTTTTTTTGGTTGATTTCATTCTTTATAGGTTGTAATATTTATTCTTTTGTGCTTGTATTTGGATGTAATTTATTTATTCATTCAATGGTGATGTAATAGATAGATTAAGTATGTTTTTCTTTTATTCAAAAATTTGTATTAGGATATAATTTTGGAAAAGAAGATGCACAAGATGGAAGCACAAAAGGAGACACAAAGAGAAGGACTTGAAGCATTTGGATGCAACTTCAAGTGGGGATCTTTGGAGATCTCATCTTTTGTGTTGTATTCAACCCTTAGGAAAGACCAAATGACAACACTTGTGATGGCAAACAAGTGTTGTCAACATAGTGGCTATGGTTATGCACTTGTGGTTGTTTTGTATATGCTTGTTTGATTATCCATTTTATGATTGATTGTTTGATATGTGGATATGCTTAACAATATTAATAAATTATCATAACAAGCTGAATTTTTGTGGTTCTTGATCACTAATATCTTAATAAATGTTATTGAAAGGATTAATGATTTCAAATAAAAGAGGTTTTATTAAAAAGAGCCGTAGGGTACCATGTATTTGAAAGCATGCGAATACAAGGTACATAGAGTTTTCATAACTAGAATTAATGGAAACTTAAATCCCTTTCAAAACAAGTTTAACACCATCCTTCTACACGACACTCGAATCACTTGTGAACTATTTGAGGGATAAAGGTCACCTAACCACTTTTAGGGAACTTGTGTGTTTGAGGTGGGCTTAACATATTTGTGGGATAAAGGTCACTTTTAGGAAACTTGTATGTGTAAACTCACATGTGTGTGTAAGTAGGACGACTTGAATTGGAAACCATATGCATAGGGTCACCGAAGCATGCTGTAGAATGGTGTTGATGGGATTTTACATGCTGACTAAACATAAGATGTTTAACCGATACCATAAGGCCAGAAGTTGCAAAAGGTTGCAATTGTCAAATGTTGACTACCTTGTTAATTTAATATTGGGATAAAGGTCACCTACCCATCATTTAAATGTAATATTGTATTCTAGATTTTAATTATTAATTTTCTATGAGACATGTAAAGGGTATTAATAATTAAAATGTAAATTTTCTGAATACTAATAAGACTTTGTAATTTTGTAGAAATGACCGCAAACAATAATGCTACCACCCCGACCGTCCTTACCCTATCGCTTAGAAACATCTTAGAATGGGATCGTCTTAACCATAATAACTTTATGGATTGGTTTCAAAACTTGAGAATTATTCTCAAGCAATAAAAAAAGGCCTATGTCCTTGATGATCCCATTCCTGACCAACTTGACCACGAGGATGTTGAGGCCTATAACGATTGGCGTCAATACACCGAAGATTCCATGCAGGTTTCTTGCCTCATGTTGGAATCCATGATTCCTGAACTCCAAAAGGACTTGGAGCATCATGGGGCATATGACATGATTACCCAATTGAAGGAAATGTCCCTACAACAAGCTAGGGTAGAGCGTTTCGAAACGGTTCGAGCGCTTCATGCATGTCACATGGAAGACACCCAATCGGTATCACCTTATGTTCTTAAGTTGAAAAGCCACGTTGATCACCTCGAGAGGCTTAATTGTCCCGTCTCAAAGGAGCTGGCCACGGATTTGATCCTTAATGTCCTAACCAAAAGGTTTGAGACGTTCATAAAAAAATACAATATGAACGGTTAGGACAAGAGCATTGGTGAGCTTCACGCAATGCTCAAAACAGCCGAGGCAGGGATGGGTAGAAAGGTTCTACCTGTTCTCTCGATCAATGAGGGAGGCAATAAGAAAAGGCCATTCCCCTAACCTAAGGCAAATGTTGCCAAAGGAAAGGGGTACATCAAAGGTAAAGGGAAAGGGAAGGCTAAAGCAGAACCTCTAAAGCCTAAGCTTAAGAAGCCTAAGGTAACGGAGAATGATCCATGTTTTGAGTGTGGCGAGATAGGACACTAGAAAAGGAATTGTCCCACCTATCTTAAAGAGTTGAGAAACAAAAAGGATGCTGGGCAAACCTCAGGTACACCTTTCATGATTCACATTGGTCTTTAAATGTTATTTCTTCAAACACATGGGTATTGGATACCGGATGTGGAACTCATATGTGCACTTTGTTGCAGGGGTTCAAAAGAAATAAGCACATCAAGAAGGGAGACAAAAGTCTCTACATGGCAACGGAGCAAAAGTTGATGTCAAAGCCCAAGGAGACTATATTTTGAAACTTTCAAATGGTTTGGAAGTTGTTCTTAAGAACATTTTTTATGCTCCTAGTTTGACTAGGAACATAATTTATGTTTCCTTTTTAAAACAATGTGGTTATGAATTAAAGTTTGTTAACAATGGTATTCATGTTATATGGATGATGTGTTTTATTTTAAGGCTATTCCTTTTAATGGTATCTATGATTGGTTCATGATGATTCATCCTATAATAACTCATTATACCAATCAAACACCAAGAAACTTAAAATGGGTTTAAGTGATTCATATCTTTGGCATTGTCGTCTTGGTCACATAAACAAGAATCAAATTCAAACACTTCAAAAGAATGGTCTTTTAAAAACAAATGAAAATGTATCATTTGATAAGTGTGAATCTTGTTTACAAGGAAAGATGACGAAGTCGCCCTTTAGTGGTACTAACGAGAGGGCAAAAGACTTATTGGGAATCATACATTTGGACGAATGTGGCCCTTTTAATAGAATGACAAGAAATGGTGAAAGATACTCTATTACCTTCGCCGATGATTATAGTCGATATGGTTATGTGTACTTGATGACGCATAAACATGAAGCTTTTGAAATGTTCAAAATCATCAAGAATGAAGTAGAAAATCAACTCAATAAAACTATCAAAGTTCTTCGTTCAGATAGAGGAGGTGAAGACCTCAGTGAGGCTTTTCAGTACCATCTAAAAAGTTGTGGGATCCTCTCACAACTTACTCCACCTGGAACACCACAACATAATGGTGTGTCTGAAAGGAGAAATCAAAACCTATTGGATATGGTTCGATCAATGATGGCTATAAGCTCACTACCTCTATTATTTTGGGGTTTCACATTGCTCTCCGTGGCTCGTATTTTGAATATGGCCCCGACCAAGAAAGTGAATTCGACACCTTTTGAAATATGGCATGGAAGAGTTCCGTCACTGTCATATTTAAAACTACGGGGTTGTGAAGCTCACGTTAAGCTAAGCACCCAAAACAAGTTGGAAAGTCGATCCACTAAGTGTATATTTGTTGGATATCCCAAAGACTGTATAGGATACTACTTCTTTGATCCAATAGAGCAAAAAGTATTTATTGCTTGCAAGTTAGAGTTCTTGGAAGCTAAGTTTCTTATGGAAGGAATAACGTATAGAACATTGGAATTTGATGAGGATCAAGATCCACAAGCCGATACACGTTTGGTTAACACTAGCAATCAACAGGAGGAAGTTGATGATGATCAAGAGGTTGATCAATATACACAAAACGTTTGTAGATCCGGTAGAGTTAGCATTCCACCTGAAAGATATGGATTTTTCATGAATGGATGCTATGACATTGACTCTAATAAGCCAACTACATACCATGATGCAATGTCCAATTCAGATTGTGACAAATGGCTGGAAGCCATGAACGTAGAGATGCAATCCATGTATGACAAGCAAGTTTGGGAATTGGTTAACCCTCTACTTATCTCCAAACTGGTTGGATGCAAGTGGGTTTTCAAGAAGAAAAAAGATATGCATGGAAACTTGGATACTTACAAAGCAAGACTTGTAGAAAAAGGTTTCACTCAAACTCAAGGGGTTGATTATGATGAAACCTTCTCGCCTGTAGAAATGCTATAGTCAATTTTAGGATATTGTTTGCCATAGCTGCATATATGACTATGAGATTTGGCAAATGGATGTCAAAACCGCTTTTCTTAATGGACATCTCGAAGAAATTGTCCATATGGTTCAGCCTAATGGTTTTGTCGATCCACAACATCCTAATAAAGTATGCAAGTTAAAAAGATCAATCTATGGATTGAAACAAGCATCAAGAAGTTGGAATCAATGTTTCAATGAATAGATCAAGAAATTTGGTTTTATCAAGAGCGCTGACGAGGCTTGTGTATATAAAAAGGCTAGTGGGAGCATAATTTCATTCTTAGTATTGTATGTTGATGACATACTACTTTTTGGAAATGATATTCCAACCATGGAAGGTGTTAAAACCTGGTTTGGAAGTTGTTTTTCCATAAAAGATCTCGGTGAAGCCGCCTATATTTTGGGAATAAAGATCTATAGGGATAGATCGAGGTGGTTGATAGGTTTAAACCAAAGTGCATACATTGATAAAGTCTTGAAAAGGTTCAAGATGGAAAACTCTAAGAAAGGTATGGTACCTATTCAAAGAGGGACAATATTGAGTACATCTCAATATCCAAGCTCAAAGGATGAGCAAGATTGAATGAAGGACATCCCATATGTGTCTGCTATAGGATCCATCATGTATGCGATGATATCAAAGTTCTAACTCCAAATAATGCGATCTATCAACTTGGAGTATGATCTTAGAGGTCTCTGGATGGCTAGGGTACGTCTGGAGTCAAAGTGTGTATTCTTCTAGTTTTTCCACTAATTAGGTGGTATTTATAGGTTAGGGTTGCTCATTCTGGTGAGTGAACCATTCACATGGATCATTCATGCGATTGAGCCATGCGGTTGATCCATTCGCATGACTGAGTGTTCAGTCGTGCGACTGAGTAAGTCGCATAAAGTTGTTCAGGTGTATGGACTATTTAGGCGCATGGACACTCAGTCACATGGCCATTCGGACGCATGACCACTATTGGGGCGCATGGTCCAGTTGGACGCATGAGAACTTCACTTAACCAAGTTTGAATGTATTCATTATTATAACATTATGCATATCAATTCAAACAATCACAAACCTATATAATCTAGTCAATATGCACTACACAACTCATTAGTGAAATGTTAAACATTATAAATCATAATCAAACATTCTCATTTCATTAAGTACCCAAACATTACATACGTATAAGACATTCAAGACATATTACATTAAGATCCAAATTTAGGTACATATGTATCAACAAACACCCCCTTGGACCTAGATCTATCTATCGTCTTACCTTCTTCATAACCTCCTCATACTTCTTGTACTTTTCCTCTCTTGTGACTCCTGCATGTATTTCAAATGCAAAGCAGAGTTGTATAACATTTTGGAATTAGAGGGCTTGTACAATATCATGCGTGTCATAGAACAGTGGCCACTTGTATAGAGTGTAGCCATCGTCAGCTGATAAGTTAGTAAGCCACATCGGGTCGAATACCCTGATAGTATCCATTTTGCCCTCATTGTTCAGAACTATGACAGCTTCCCCTGTTCTCCAATCATAGTACCACCATTTGAAGTGAGGAGTGAAGTCTGTGGCATCTCCCGTAGAGGGATCTTTGACATTGTTCGTGGAGGACTCCACTTCAGCACCATCTTTGGCTTTCCAGTTATGGGATCAACTTCAAAACGTCTGATATACCTTGTAGGTTGTTGAGATTTGAAGTTGACCCACCTGGTGTGGTACTCTTTCTTCAAGGCAACCTCAAACCAGCCTGACATCTTTCTCGAGTCGGCATATACAACTTTAGTTTAGCCAGCTGGTTGAGCTCAAAACCAGGTAGAGTCTTTAGATCATGCGGGAATCTAAAATACTCAATACCTTTCTCTCTCTTCACTGCGTAAACATTAAGATTATCAAAAGTGCCCATGCAATAATTTTTCCTCGCACCTTGTGATGTTTCTTCACATTGTAGAGCTTGGTGTAGACATTCTGTTTACTGGCAGCGCGTTCGGCTCGGATCTCCTCAAAACAAGCAACCCATTTAGCCTTTTTGATATCAACATCAGGGTTTGAGGCTTGGGCTTTTCCTTCAACCTTCTCGAACTCTTGCTCCATCTTATCTAGTATCTCAAATGTATCACTGACCAAGGAGTCACCCAAGTTAGAACCGCATTTCCTCTTTGTCAGTGTACTCGGGATAGTGCTCTGCAGTGATGTCCTCTATCTCTATTTCATCAATGTCGTTCAGCTCATCATCACTGGTTTCTACAAAGGTTGGAGCGTCCTTTACAATCTCATCGGGATTAAGCTTGAACATTTCTGCAATTTGCTCGTCAGTGAGATTGTGAATGATCTCTCCTTCTTTAGGAGTGTACATCACAGATCTCCTAACAATACCCTGCAGATCAAGAATCATCGTGAGCTGAGTCTTGATCTGTTGGAGGGAGCAACATCATGTTCATCCCTTTGAAAGTTTAGATCTGCTGATTTAAAACATGTAACACAACCAATATTAGTCAACAATCAAAGCAGTAAATGTCAACATAAGTATAACATTCATTACATTAATTTGATACAAGATTCAAATACATATGATTTAAATAGCATAAACAACTAAGTATTACTCCTGTCCTGTATCCTCAACTCTTCTGCTACCGGGGCGGATGTGGAGGTACTATGATCTTGAGTCCTTTCGGTCCTCCATTCGCTTGCAGATGTGGCACCCACAACAGAAGAATCATCATCATCGTCACCATCTGCATCTGTATCACCCTCGTGATCATCACCATCATCATCGTCATCATCACTCTCATCTTCAGCAGTCTCTGTCCCCTTTTCCGATCTTCAAGGGCTCTTCTTTGGACCCTTTGAGCTTTAGCAGGATAGAGTTGTTTATAGCCTCCAGCTCCTCAATCTTCTTGACATGTTGCTCCTAGAGCTGAGACATCTGTTGAGCCTACTAATCTATCAATCGAGCCTGCTAAGAAAGCTGTTGAGATTGTGCAGTAGTAAGATCTACTAATTGACGAATCTACGCAGTT
This sequence comes from Flaveria trinervia, assembly GCA_025506515.1. Lineage (NCBI taxonomy): Eukaryota > Viridiplantae > Streptophyta > Magnoliopsida > Asterales > Asteraceae > Flaveria > Flaveria trinervia. The sequence continues at coordinate 70,377,935 of CM046443.1, forward strand.
TTCTCGTCATCGGCTGATAACAGACACATGACCATACGGTTCAGTGCTAATAGTTGTTCCTCTACCCCAATAAGAGGTAGAGGTGAAACCAAATAGATAGGTAGGGAAGGATGATGGTGCAGTTGGATGGATAGTAGTGGTGTGGTGGTGGCAGTAGTGAAGATTGGGGGTAATATAGATGAAGGTGGTGGTGGTGTGGGTGTGGATGATGTGGTGGCAGGGGTGAAGATTGGGGGTCATATAGATGATGTTGGTGGTGGTGTGGTAGTGGTGGTGGTAGGTATAGTAGTTGTGGTGGTAGCTGTGGTGGTGGCTGTGGTGGTGGCTGTGGTGGTGGCTGTGGTGGTAGCTGTGGTGGTAGGTGGAGTAGTAGTTGTGGTTGTGCTGAAGGTGAGTCTTCTCTTCTTCTTCTTCAAGCCATGGGGCTGAGCCATCCTTTTCTTCCTCGATCCATTTGAGGAGGATGCTCCCCCTAGAACACAGCTTGGCTGTTCAGGAGCATATGTAGGATCAGTGTCAGTCTCTTCCGACCCGCCAAGGCATTCACCAACCGCCCAGAGCCCTCATTCTGTGGCAACAACCTTACTGCCAACAGTTCGAGTTAGAGGCTCCTCATCTGTGTCCTCCTCCTCATTAGGTATGAAGTCCTGATGAAATCCTGCAGTCTCTGCTCCGTCATGGGTAGATGCCGGAGATGCTATATCAGTAGTGGGGGCCCTTGGTTGAGTGGGCCCTGTATCTCCACCATCACCGTTGTCGTCGTCGTCGTCTGAGTCATCCTCCGGGAGCTGTAACTACTCAACATCTGAATCACTGTCTACATGACGCCATTTGTGCCTCCCCGGTGCCATGTAATCCACCTGGGCCAGATGCCTGAACAATCTTCTCACAGGGGGCTTAACCTGCTTTCCCCTGTAGACCTTCATACGACCCAATGTGGTGTCGTCCATCACCTCAAGTACCACTGCATCCTCCTTCTCCTTTGGCAAGGAAGGGAGCTTCTGGTCAATGATCATCTGCATGAATCAAGGGTACATACAGAAGCCCTCCTTCCCTTTCCCCTCAATGTCCACTAGGTAGGTGAAGATCATTCTGGAGAAGCTGAATGGGTGGTTCAGTACAACGCTGCATACACGTTCTGGATCTGATCTGAGAGCTCGTCAAACCCTCCCTTCCGAGAAGCAATACACTTCAGCAGCACATGTGCGAGGTACTTGAACTGGGCGCACAGGTTGCTCTTGTTGAGCACCCCTGCGTTGATGTCCCCAGAGTTCTTAGCTCGCATGAAACAACCTTGAATAGTAAGGGGGTGTAATCGAGTGGGATAGTCAGCATCATCCCCGAACTGTAGCACTGTCCGAAGATCATCCTCGATGATCTCTATGCATCTCCAAATATCGAACTCCTAATGTGATGGGGCTGTGTGAGGATCTATAAATTACTGCGCCTTCCCAGAAGGCCTGTTGTATCGAGCGATATGGGGTTACAGGGAGTCAATATGGCATGGAAGATCCTCGATCTCCTTAGAAACGTGATAATGCCAGAAAAGTCTGAAGCATTTCTGGATGTCAGATCCAGATGAGAACAAATGTTGTGCTTAGTGCTCATAGTCCACCGACTAGCCATCTATTACACAATGAATATAAACGTTAGTATCAGTTGATGAATAATAGCTTGAATCATTTGGACTTGAAATTCTTTATGTTCTGTCGTGCGAATGAGAATGTGCGACTGAGATCTAGTCGTGCGAATGAGCAGTGTGACTGAGATGTAGTCGTGCGAATGACCTCATACACACGACTGAACATGCGACTAGGCTCATACGTATGTAAACTCATTCGTTTACATCAGTCGTGTGGCTGAGCAGATACGCATGGTTCAGTCATGTGGTTTAGCCATTCGTACTACTCAGTCGTGCGACTGACGTTCATCAAACTGTCCATCCGCATGACAGACTGCTGTTCAATTCAAATTCAAGTTCAGACCAATTCTTAAGATTATACATCGTGTTTTGGTTCATTGGACTCGCAATCATACTATTAGCACCTAATAAGTTTAATTTCAATTTTTTACTTAGTTTAATTAGGTTATTTATCCAAACAAGTCTCGGTTCTTGGTTAGGGCCGAATATGTCGATTTTGGAACCAAATTGATTGAAATATGAGTGGATTGCACCGCATTACCTGTATAATCAGCGGAAATCGTCAGTACACAATAATCAATAGTATAGAATGCTCAAACGAAAATTTGGCAGAGTAAAGATGTTGTGCGAATTAGGGCTATTCTGGGGTTGATAAATGACTGCGACCGACTCCCCCTCTATTTATACTAGAGTTCCCTTCAGTCGTGCGACTGAGCCTAGTCGCACAATTGTTTCGTGCGACTTAAGATCAGTCGTGCGACAGGCACAGTCGGTCACCTTCAGTCGTGCGACTAGAAGTCAGTCGTGCGAGTGTGTCATTCGGTCACCTTTATCCATGCAATTCGCACGTTTTAGGTGTCCAGGCATGTAATTTTAGTCATACTCATGGTATAATGGCACGTATGTCCCATACATGTGGGTTAATCATGCGATTGGGCATATTCGTATCCTTTAATCGTATGACTGGTCCATGCTCATGGTCCAGTCGTGCGAATGAATAATACGTATGGGTTTTGACTTTAAGACCATTTTACTTTTTGCACCCTTTTAACTTATGAATAAACGTTATGAGCACTTGATCATCTCAAACATGATCATTTTATCCAAAATCCTTTGATCACCTCAGACGTGATCCATTTTTATTTGAAAGCATGTGTGGTCACCTCAGATGTGACCTTTTAGATGATAAGGTCCTCATCAACTTCCATGACATAGTCCGATACTAAACAAACTTAATTTGACAAACTTGTACAAAAATAAAAGAGATAACACTGACATTTAAAACTAAGACATGTTTTGTGATTTTGTGAGGGTTAACTCCTAAGATGTATTTCTAAGAAATAATTTTTCTGAGAAAGCAGGTTCATCATTTAGACTATACATGGACCAATTCAATTTGGAATCATACAGGATACTCAAATCATTCAGGACAAGTTATTTAAAACCTTTGATGCTCTATTCTTGTTTTTCATCTGGAGTCATTTAGCAAATTTAGGAAATCATACTAGTACTATTAGGTCCCCACACTGATTTGAACTTTCAAGAATTGTAGCCACAATGATTGTCCGTATACTTGTCCTCTTAAATCCATACACAGACTTTCAACTCAGATTGGTGATTGTTTAAGGTTTGTTTATTTCAACAAGCATTTGTGGATCCCACACTTATATGATAATCAACATTCCTCAGGAGATTTTTGAGCGGTCTTAGGTAGTATTCAAGAACAAACTATTCTTAGAACTTTCAAAGAGAAGCCAAGCCTCGTCAGTGCCACGCACAGCAGAGATGCGACAAACAACAATGAGTTCTAGAATATATAGATTATACTTATCCTCAAGTCAGTGCCACCGCACAGCAGAGAGGCACATAACTATCTTCTTGTTTGAGCATTTTCATTCTTTTTGCACAGATCTCACCAACAACATATGTTATTAGTTTGATTGTATTTGCATTTTTTATGTGCTTTTGCTCATGCTTTGGTCTTACTCACACATTTGTGGCGTTTGTTCTGCTCCTCACCCCTTATTGGAATCTTGTTGATTGTGTTAACCAGGGATAAGGTGTTACCCACAGCTAGTCAAACATTTTAGTTTAATCTTGAGTCACCAAAAAGGTCTAGTCATCTATTGTGTCGAATCTACCAACATATCATATGTGGTCTAGCAACCTCTCGGTCTACTTTCTTTGTGTTACCTTAATAGTAGCTAGCTTATCTATCATATTTCCTTTTATATTGCCTAGACTGCATAAACTTATACTTGAGCTTTGTATCTTTTTTAATTATATTTTAAAGTCCCAAATGGTTTGCTCCTGTATACTATCATATTCCAGAGATTGAATCGGTATCACACATACGATCTTATTTTATCAGCTTGTCTCTCCTCCTCTTCGTCGTTTTTTTTTGTATATTACTGCTAAACCTATTCTCCCCCTAAATTTTAAAACCGTCATATATTAGCGTTTTAGGATTTTAATAGGCAAGGAAATAAGAAACAATTTAATAAACTACGTTACGCAACTAAAATAAAATAAAATAAAATAAAAAAATAAAAGAGACTTGACACGATGCATCGGACTATACATGGTCATCTTCAGGAATGACCTCACTTTTCTTTTTAATGCCGTTGACCTCTAACAAATATAGAAAACGTGGTTTGTCAAATGCCTTTGTATAGAGGTCAGCACGTTGAAAATCTGTATTTATTTTTACCACATCAATTAATTCTTTTCAAAGCAAGTCACGGATAAAGTGATATTTAATTCCGATGTGTTTGGTCTTAGGATGTTGGATGGGTTTTTAGTGACTGCAATTGTAGCAGAGTTATCAACAAAGATAGGAGTACAATAGAATTTCAAACCGTAATCCCGCATTTGCTGTTGAATCCATATATGATTTGAGAACAGCAGCTTGTAGTAGCAATGTATTTGGCTTCAGGTTGACAATGCAACCGAGGTCTGCTTCTTACACTGCCAGGTTACTAATCTTCTCCCAAAGAACTGACACCCTGCTGATGTAGACTTGTAGTTCATCTTGCAGCCACCGTAATCCGAGTCGCTATATGCTGTAAGCTCAAAGTCATCATCATGAGGATACCACAACCCAAGTGTGGGTGTCCTGCCCTTAGATAACGAAAAATCCTTTTGACCCCAATAAGATGGTTCACCTTAGGCTTTGCCTGATATCGTGAGCATAAACATTTAGCATACATGATATCAGGTCTTGAGGCAGTGAGATACATGAGATATCCAATCATCCCTCGGTACATAATGGCATACCAGATCACCATTCTCATCGGGTGCTACATCATGGTTGTAGCAAGTGGAGTTCCAGCTGTAGAAGCATTCTCCATGTCAAAGCGATTGAGAATATCACCTACTACTTGGTCTGATGTAGAAATCCCATTTGGTGTCTGATCCACCCGTAACCCGAGAAAGAACTTCATCTCTCCCATCGCACTCATCTCAAACTCCGCCTTCATTACTGCTTAAAACTCTTTACATAATTCTTCATTCTTAGAACCGAAGATTATGTCATCCACATAGATTTGTACCAGCAGGAAATCACCTCTGTTCTTTGATAAACAATGTACAGTCAATGACTCCCCTACGAAAACCGTGTTCCACAAGATGAGTCGAGAGTTTCTCATACCAGGCCCTCGGAGCTTGATGAAGCCGTATAGTGCCTTATCGAGTTTGTAAACTCTGTCCCGATTATATGGAACCTCAAATCCCTCGAGTGACTGACATATACTGTCTCTCGAATCTCACCATGAAGGAACGCACTCTTCATATCTAGTTGATAAACTTTGATTTTCATATAAGATGCATAGGCAAGGAGATGCGGATTGCTTCCATCCTTGCCACGTGTGCAAACACTTCATTGTAGTCAATGCCCACAACTTGTCAAAAACCCTGAACAACAAGCTGAGCCTTGTTTCAGATGATCACTCCTTGATCATCTTTGTTGCATTTCAAGACCCATTTGCTGCCAATGACATTATCACCTTTAGGTCTATCCACTAGAGTCCATACACCCAACTTCTTAAACTGAAGAAGTTCTTCTTGCATGGCACTCACCTAAGCCTCATCATTCAGTGCTTCACTAACATACGTGGCTCAAACTAAGACATAAAGTCACGATAGGCACCATCATGAAGGTATCCCTTTTCCATCACAGAGGCATAATCAGCTGAGTACAACTGATTTATGGTCTGAACCCCTGATCTCACATCTCTATAACATTATCCAAGGATAATAGACATTTAGACATGAGCCAGGAGTGATTGGAACAACTACCTCAGAATCAAGATTGTGAACATTTGGTTCTGGATCTGAGGCAATAGGAGTCTGAGGTTCCGAAGGCTCAGAAGCATCACTATCACCTGCTTATGGACTTGTGGTAGGCGAAACCTGTACATCCTGGTTGTTCTGATTATTGTCTTATTTTCTTCATCAAAGGAAGAGTCGCTTACATCAAGTGCTCCCCCTGATTTGGTAGATGATTGACTTTGTGAACTGGATGGTGTTGAATCTTGAGACGGTGTGTTCAAGACATCATACATCATCTTGTTTTCCAACTCTTCGTCTAAAGCAGAGAGAGGTATGTTGAAGGACTTGAAGAATCCATCATAGTCAAAGAAGTAACCAGGCCCTTTTCCACCAGGTGGAGTGGTGTATCTCTGAATATCAATATTACACCATACCTCTACTTGGCGTGTTGAGTTGTAAACTCTCTTGTTCGGTATGTTGTATCCTAGAAAGATTCCTTCATCAACCTTCTCATTGAATTTTCCCTCCTGAGTTTTCTTCAGCAGGGTGCACGGAGCGCCAAACAGCTCGAGATACTCTAAGTTAGGTTTACGTCGTTGGAGTAACTCGTAGCACGTTTTTTCATGGCGTTTAACTACTAGAACTCGATTAAGTGTATAACATGCATTTGCCACTGCTTCATTCGAGAATTGAATAGGTAGTTTCGAGTCTGCCAGCATTGTCTGTGCTGTCTCTATCAAACTGCGATTCTTTCGTTCAGCAACCCCGTTCATCTAAGGAGTGTAGGCAGAGGTAAATTGATGCACAATTGCCTTTTCCTTGCAGTAGGCCTCCATCCATTGATTCTTGAACTTGGTTCTATTGTCTGAGCACACTTGTAGTACCTTCAACTTTTATAGGGATTCCAGTGTAGTTACCAATTCTTTGAAGGATTCAAATGTTTCTGATTTGGATTTCAGAAACATTACCAAGAGAATCTGAGTAGTCATGAGTAACTACATAGCAATACAAGTCGCCTGCGATGCTTCTTGTACTGACTGGACCAAACAAGTCCATGTGAAGGAGCTCAAGAGGAAGTTGTATAGAATGTACTTTCTTTTCCTTATGAGCCTTCTTCGTCTGTTTTCCCTTCTTGCAACACAGAAATTCGGGAGTTGGAAGTTTTTGACATTTACTCCTCTCACTAGATCATTCTAGATCAAGTGATTCATTTTCCTTGGATTTATGTGTCCTATTCTCCTATGCCAGGAGATGGAGTCCTTCTCAGTAGCTTAGACAAGATGCATTGAACTTCACAATCCGTTGTGGAGGCCTTTGAGAGATCCAAAACATAAATATCATTATATCTTGAAGCTGACATTAGGACTTGGTCCTTCGGGATCACGTAGTCCTTCTTTAGACGTAGCACTTCTTGTTGTCAAAGACTACTTTGAAGCCTTTATCACATATTTGAGAAACAGAAAGTAAGTTATTTTATAACTGTTGGACATACCACATATTTGTGATAAACAGACAAATGGCTGATGGGTTGAACTTTGGGTTCACTATATCTTTTAGGAGGCGTCACTGAGTTCCTCTTAAAAGAGCTAGGTCTTGATATAGGAAGTTCAACTTTCCTCCTCGGTGTCTGATAATAAGGACAATGAGACGCTATGTGACTGTACTCTCCACAATTATAGCAGGATCTGCTTTCAACTTTCTGGTTTATATGTTTTGGTGGAGATGTAGATGTCACACGGTCGATCTTATTATGTTTAGATTGAGACACTTCTTTGTTAAATGTATGATTGGGTTTTACAAACTTAATTGCTTTACCTGATTTTACATCTTTTATTTCTTTTTTAACTAGACTTTGACATGATGCTCGTGATTGATTAGGTCTAATAGTCTTTCTGAATTCTAATTTTACTATGTTTGACCCTGACTTTAAATTAACTTTTTCAAGCTCTATTTCCAGGTTAACACAAGGCATCTTTCCTTTTGCCTTTGAAGTGACCTCGTTTTGTTTAGTGTCAGATTCATTGGATTTACTTACGGAATCTGGGTCACTCACAAGAGGAGTGGACACCACATGATCCTTGATGGAGTTATTGTTAATCGGTTTACTTTTGGTGTTCATCAAGGTCTCAGGTGGTGGTGGAACCACTTTGTATCCCAATCCCTCCCTATTGTTTCTCTCTCTCACTAATTGTTGGACAATGTGAGATGAACTTGTCCAACTGTGCAGTTTTTGTTTTAAGGAGTTGACTTCTACTTCTAAAACAACCTTCTGCTTCTTAGTGTCCTCTAGGGAGTTAAGATATCACCTAATGTCATTTGCTTGGTTAAGGCAACTACTTTTGTTCCCTAAGCTGTTTGTTCATAGGTCTATCTTTTCTTTGTAACTGTGCTCATTTTGTTTTAATACTCTGTTTGCCTCAGTGCATACTTCCAGATCCTTTACTAAGCTAGCATTATGATCTAATAACCTAACAAATTTCAAATCTATACTTTCTCTAAATTATTGCAATCTAAACAAGCATGATTATTGAACAACTGGTCAGGAGTACTTACCTGAGATGTTGAAGAAGAATCAACCATGAGCACAGAATCTGTTGTCTCTGGTTTTGGTGATTCTTACGTTGATGCAGATTTCTTCTCCAGCAAGGTGGTTTATCACATGTGCAGTGTCTTCAGAATTTGACATCGCGATCTCTACTCCTATATCTCCCTCACTAGTAGAATCGTCATCAATGTCCTCCACACTAGCTATATTGGACTCTCCCGATGAAACGAACCAAAAGCTCCAGTCCTGTCCTTCATCCTCATTAGTGGTCAAGGCTTTGGGGTCCTTGCTTGACAAAGTAGAACTGCTAGATGTGGCCTTGTCTTGACGATTAAAGGACGAGAAGTGATTGCCATTACCAGTTTCTTTGGCTTCATACACTCCCACTTGAAGTGCCCCTTCTCACACAGTTGTAACAAGTTACCTTTGACTTGTCGAAGCCAAAGGTCGTGTCCTTGGTTGCAACCAAGTTCTGTCCGGTCTTTTTGAAAAACGTTTTAGCTCGTCGGACAGCACATGCCAAAGCCCACATTATGTCCATTCGTTCCAACTCTATCTTGTCCACCTGTTCATAATCCTCGTCTGCCAGGTGATAATTTCCTATCTTTCCAGCAACTAGTCCATCATAGGAGTGGACTATAGCAGCTAAGAGGTCCATGTGTTCTTTGGCCACCTCAACAGTCAGATTACTGAAGTTGTCGATTTTCAATTTTGCTGCATTAGCTTTAGGTATGATATACTGGGTGCCAGATGACCCTGACGTTTCGGACCCTGAAGTAGAAGTTTGTGCTGGAACTTTTGAGCTTGAGACAAAGGCAGTCTACAGTGATACTCCCGATGTCTTGGCCTGAGGAGTCACATGTAGAGTGCAGGATTCTGGTCATAGTTGGCCTTTTGTGCTCTGTACTTCAACCTAAGTTCCTTTCTCTTAGTTTCAGAATGAAGTCATTTATATCTAACTTGGAGAGCATCCCATTCTGTCTGAGATTTGAAACGAAAGAAGCCTATTTCTCCGGTAATCCATCAGAAAGTTGGATACCTTATCCTCCATCAACGTAGTTACTCCATGAGTGTGCATCTCACTCATCAAGTGGTAAAATCTGTCGATCACATCATACAGGCCTTTCTTTCCCATTGAAGAGAAGTTTTCAAACTCCTCTTCAAAGCTTTGGCCTTAATGGCCTTGAGTAAGGCATTTCCATCATACCTCTTCTCCAAGGCATCCCATAGTTTCTTTGCTTGAGTGTATTCCGAATACTGATGGAAGATATCCTTCGAAATAGACTGAGTGAGCAAAGCGTAGACTTTCTTCTCAGCATTGTGTTTTACCTTTTGTGCATCAGACATACCACTTAGTGTAAGTTTGACTCCGTCAGCTCCTACCGGCATGTTGTACCCCTACTCTATTGCCTCCAACGGATTTGTATCTACTCCATTTAAGTAGATTTCAAAACGTTGCTTCCATTGTGGGTAGTCGTCTAACGTGATAAGCTAAGGGGGTTTATTATGAATTCCCACTTCGTTCTCCAACAACAGTAGATTCTGAATACGAGTATCTCTACTTGCTGTGTATGCTGAAAACTAGTCCTCCATTTCACTTAACTTTATTTTTTAACAAACTGCTTATGTGTGCGAATGAAGGTATGCGATTGGGCTTATTCGGGCGATTGAACTAGGCGAATGCGGATGAGTCAGTCGGCCGAATGAACTAATGCGGTTGAACTGTCCGAATAGGGTTCTCAATCGTACGAATGAGTGTACGAATGAGTCCAATCGTGCAGTTGGAGAATGTGAATGAATTCAGTCGTGCGATTGAGCCAATCGTGCGACTGAAGTTGTTGAAGCTTGATAATTCGTAGGTTAAACGTGTTTTGGCCGTAAAAACTTGACGTTTTAAAAACCCTAATCGCCGTATGCCAAAAAAACTAAACTTTATGGTGGAAATGCTAAAAACCGTTTGATGTGACACAAAAGATTGCGTTTTTAGTGAAAAACCACAACTTTTGTATCAATAACGATTGAATCAACACGTAATCAAGAGCCAAAGCTCTGATACCACTTGTTAGGATCTGGTATTTGAAAGAAAACCTACTGATTAACGTGTAAACCAAACAAATAGTGCGGAATCCTATTTGATTGGCGATCCAATCAGTGATAATGCACGTAGAAACAATAATGTATTGAATCTAACGTCAAGAATCGATTAGGAATCGATCGAATGCGATCTATGAACTTGGAGTATGATCTTAGAGGATTCTGGATGGCTAGCGTACATTTGGAGTCGAAGTGTGTATTCTCTAGTTTGTCCACGAATGAGGTGGTATTTATAGGTTAGGGTTGCTCATTCGGGCGATTGAACCATTCGCATGGTTCATTCGTGCGATTGAGCCATGTGGTTGATCCATTCGCATGACTGAGTGTTCAGTCGTGCGACTGAGTCAGTCGCATGAGTTGTTCAGGCGTATGGACTATTTAATCGCATGGACACCCAATCACATGGCCATTCGGACGCATGACCACTATTGGGGCGCATGGTCCAGTCGACGCATGAGAACTTCACTTAACCAAGTTTGAATGTATTCATTATTATAACATTATGCATATCAAATCAAACAATCACAAACCTATATAATCTAGTCCATATGTGCTACACAACTCATTAATGAAATATTAAACATTATAAATCACAATCAAACATTCTCATTTCATTAAGTACCCAAACATTACATACGCGTAAGACATTCAAGACATATTACATTAAGATCCAAATCTAGGTACATATGTATCAACAAAACTAGAGATGATAGATTCCTATTGGTTGTGGTCGGTGTAGAAGAAAAAGGCTTTGAGACATCGCTTCCAATCTTCAAAGTTTTCTCCGTTTATGAGTCTCGGAGGTTGTTGGGAGCCACACTTTCTAAATCACTGACGGTAAGATAAGTCGTCTTTAACATTCTAGTTTCGCTGAAGAAATGGTAGTTTTGCAAAAATAGCTAGTTTTGCAAAGCAATTTTCATAGAGAAAGATTGTTTCACAATGAAGATTAGTTTTGCTGAGCTTACAGTAGTTACACTTGGAATTTCAGCAGCAAGTTTCATAGAGAAAGATTGTTTCGCAAAGCAATTTCGCTAGACAAATGTTGAGACACCTTAGTTTCGTCAACAATTTCACACGAAACAAGCTTCAACTTTCGTTCAATGATACTTTCAACAACAATTTCGCTAGTAATATGCACACAAGCAGTGTTGAACGTTTGTTCAAAATCACTACTTTCGCAAGGATGCTGAAAACAACTACAAAGTGTAAAACACTTGTAGTTTCACTAGAAGATAGTGTAGTTTCGCTGGATAAAGATGCAGTTTTGTTGGATGAATTTGAAAGGCTTTTTTGACATGTAATTATTCTGATATCGCCTAAATTTCAATGGATTTGAGATTTGATGATTAACAGAGTTCTCCCAACTAATAACAAGCCAAATCTATCAAATTCCATATCAAATAAACTCAAATTTGATCTGGAATTGATGGAATAATAATATTGAACAAAAAAACCAAAAACCTCATACAATCAAGTGCATTAAGGCTCTTATACCATTTTTTGTTGGTCCATTTGATCATTTTATAGTATAATTGATATGTTCAATCATTTAATATCATAAACAAAAGCCAAACAATGAAGTGGAAGATAAATGATCACAACCCTAAAGTATTCAAATATAAACAATCATGGATCCAATACAATCAATAGAAACAAAGCTCAAATATATTTCAATAGAATAATAGCTTACTGAGGTCTGTTGCAACACAAATATTTGATTAGGGTTTGCAAGGATGCACAACAATGAGCAAGATCAAAACTATATATTGAAGTCATGTTTAACTAACAGTTTCGTTGTCAGTGAAACTACGCGACCAAAACTATACAATCGCCCAGTAGAAACAACAGTTTCGCCGGGTGAACTAAACAGCTGACTATGAGCGAAACTGCAGTTTCGCTGATATTTTTGCTGGGCAGCAAAACTAAACAAAATTAACAACAAACAAAAGTAAACTAACATTAAACCTATTACAATGTAATCTAAACAAAATGTAAACTAAATGAGTCCAACCTATACATGATCTTCAGCCTTATATACCCAACCGTCATGCATAAAGTGAGTACTGGAGCGAGTTCTATAAATAGGCCCCCATACATTGTGCCCAGTAGCCTAACCACAGTAACGGGCTAAGCGACAAGGGTCCCATACATATGGCAAATCACAAAGATTAAACCCCATTGTGCATCCTTTCGGGGTAGCTAACCTACACACGTTGAGCTAACACCCTTCATTGGGTGTGAACCTCATACAAGGCTTGCAGACTTTCTTTTTTTCCTTTCATTAATGCATGCATTCTTTCATTCATTACGTTCCTCTTTCATTAGTTTCACTTTACATTACATAATACTTTCCATTTACTTTCATAATCATTCCATACAAAAGCCATGGAAAATAAACATACAAAACAAGGAACATATCATCATCATAACCATACCATACACAACACATCATTATACACAACATGACATACATCATAAAGTTAGCTTACATCACCCCCGAGGACATCCCAAGTTGAACCAACTCCAACATATTCCCTAAAATTTAAAAACTAATCCTAAGTGTTAGGAGCATGGGCACTATCTAGGCGTATGGGGAACACTTAGGCCCAGGGAAAGTTCTGGGTGCATGGGCACTATTTGGGCGCATGCCCCAACAATTAATCCTTCTCGCAAGCTTCTAGGCGCATGGGCACTATGCATGCACATGGGTAGGCATTTGGGGCACTTAGGCAAATTAAGACTAATTTCTAGGTGCATGGATACTATTGGAGCGCATGAGCTTTGGGTGCATGGGGATAACAGTTAGGCTTATGGATAGTTGGGTGCACGGGCCACTATTCAGGTGCATGGGTAACTAACTTACCATAATTCATCAAAATTCACACCTGAATTCAATTCCAACATAATCTAAGCTTAGGAATACATTTTGAGCATCATAACAAGAGCATAACATCATCATAACATCAAGAACACTCAAAATCATAACCCACCCGCATTGATGCACACATAAACATACGGGTATAATACCCATTTAAATAAAAATATTTACACATGTATTTCTAGCCCCAAAATCGTGTAAAACATGTAAAAAGGGGTTCTAGAACTCACCTTAGTAGCCTTGGGTATGACATCCTTCAACCTCGTTTGCTATGAGCTCAAACACCTAAAACCCACCATAAAGACACACACACACCTGAGCACACACACAAATACATAAGCATGTAATCGAGGCAAAGGCCGGCCAAGTACAACCCAAAATAGAGAATTCCTACATTGAATTCAATCTTCTTATTTTTCTTCTCTCTAAAACCGAAGCTTCTTCACTTTCTATCTCTAAAACCGGTTGAAAACTAGATGTGGAGCCCACATGGGCGGGCATACCACCTTTTACATCAACTTTTGAAAATTTTTGTCCTTTTTAAAACATTTAACCCCTCAACTTGGGGTAAATTGTGTTTCTTTCTTTTTATTCACTTTTATTCTTTGTTCTCGTCTTTAAAAAAATATCTACGGGTTATAAGTCCACCCCCTTATATAGGTTTCATCCCCGAAACCTGTTATTACTCAAACAAATATGGGGAATGCTGCTTCATCTCTTCTTCAGTCTCCTACATTGACTCAGATCCCTTCTTGTGCTTCCACCATACATGCATAAGAGGAACCACTTTATTCCTTAACCTCTTCTCCTTACGATTAATGATCACCACTAGCTACTCCACATAATTGAGCCGTTCGTCTACTTCGATATATTCCAGTGGTAAAATCATATCCTCGTCAACTAAACACTTTCTCAGATAAGATACATGGAATGTCGAATGAATTCCACATTAAATCATCGGTTAACTCCAACCTATATGCCACTTCTCCTATCCCAGCAATGATTCGGAAAGGCCCTATGTATCTCAGGCTCAACTTGCCCCGCTTCCTAAACTGAATGATTCCCTTCCAAGGGATACTTTCAACATAACTTGTCATTAACTTGGAATACAATCAGTCTACGTCTCTTATCGGCATATGACTTCTGCCTATCTTTAGCTGTCTTCATGAAGGCTTTGATATTTTCAAGCTTCTTAGTCATAGCCTCAATCACTTTAATACCTCCCAACTCTTTCTGACCAATGTCACCCCAACAAACGGGTCTTCTACATCTCCTATCATATAACATCTTATAAGGGGGCATAGCAATACTGGCATGATAACTGTTATTGTATGAGAACTTAGCTAATGGCAAGTGGTTATCCCAACTTCCTCCAAAGTCAATGACGCAAGCTCGAAGCATATCTTCTAGCCTTCGAATCATCCTTTCCGACTCACATCCTTCTAAGGATGATAAGCCATGCTAATGTGTAACCTCGCCCAATCCTATCATGGAATTTCTTCAAAATTTAGATGTAAACGAGTGTCATGATAAGAAACAATAGAAACCAACACACCATGACGAGTCACAATATCCTAAATGAATAGATCCGCCAACCTCTCAGATGAATATGTCTCGCGGATTAGTAGGAAGTGAGCACTCTTCATCAGACGATCAATATCACCCATATGGCATCATATCCTCGCCTGGTACACGGTTGCTTTGTAATAAAGTCCTTGGTGATATGATCCCACTTCCACTCCGTTATATCCAACGGTTGGATCTTCGTGTATGGCTTCTGATGTCCAGCCTTCACTTGTAGGCAAGTAAGGCACTTACTCACATACTCCACTATATCTCGCTTCATACCCGACCACCAATAATCTTTCTTCATATCTTGATACATCTTTGTGGCATGAGGATGAATAGAGTATTGGGTCTTATGAGCTTCATCCATTATCTTCCCCCATAAGTCTCCATAACACGGGATCCATATCCTTCCGAATCGGGTTCTAACACCATGAGTGTTTTCACCTAACTCCGAGACCATAACTCTCATTATTTTAGAGTTAAGCCGGTCTTCCTTCAACGCCTCATCTTGAAACTTCTTGACCTGCGTCATCACGTCTGAGGTCATAATCAACTTATAAGCCTTCACCCGAATTGGCTTGGGTCTCTCCTTTTGGCTAAGGGCATCGACCACCATGTTGGCCTTGCCCGGATGGTAATTGATCTCAAAATCATAATCCTTTATGAGCTTTAAGCATCCCCTCTGTCTCATATTCAAGTCTTTTTGCTCGAAAAAAGTACTTCAAGCTTGTGTTCCGTGAAGATTGTGCAGTTTGTCCCATATAGGGCCTCCAATCTTAGTGCAAAGATCACAACTACTAACTCTAAGTCATGAGTCGGATAGTTGACCTTATGAACTTTCAATTGCCGGGATACATAAGCTATAACCTTTCCTTGCTGCATCAACACACAACCCAACCCCGACTAAGAAGCATCTAAATAGACCACCAAAAACTTATTTCCCTCGGGTCACGACAAGACAGGAGCCTGAGTCAACCTTGTCTTTAACTCCTGAAAAACTTCTCTTGCTCTTGACCCCATATAAACATCAGATCCTTACGTGTCAGCTTAGTCAACGGAGAAGCTACCTTGGAGAAGTCTTGAATAAATCTCCTATAATAGCCCGCCAAACCCAAGAAACTACAAATCTCGTATGGTGTCTTGGAGACTTCCATTGCATCACCGCCTCCACCTTTGTCGGGTCCACCATAATCCCCTTGAGATTCACTACATGACCCAAGAACTGAACTTCATGCAACTAGAACATGTACTTGGAGACTTTTGCCTACAACTTCTTATTTCTAAATGTCTCTAACACTTCTGGAATATGACCAGCATGCTCCTCCTCACTCTTCGAATAAATCATGATATCATCAATAAACACAATCACTTATTTATCCAACATCGGCTGACACACTCAATTCGTTAAGTCCATAAAAGCAGCTGGTGCATTGGTTAAACCAAAGGACATGACGAGGAACTTGTAGTGTCCATAACATTTGCAAAAAACTGTTTTAGGAATATCTTATTCCTTCACCTTTAGCTGATGGTAGCCAGATCGAAGATCTATCATCGAAAACCAACTGGCACCTTGGAGCTGATCAAACAAATCATCAATTCTCGGTAGTGGATACCAATTCTTCACCGTGAGCTTATTCAACTCGCGATAGTCAATACACATTCTCATACTATCGTCTTTCTTCTTCACAAACAAGACCGAAGCACCCCATGGGGAGATACTCAGTCTAATGAACCCCTTATCGAGCAACTCCTACAATTGCTCCATCAGTTCCTTCATCTTGGTCGGAGCCAACTGATATGGTGCATTAGCAACAGGTTGGGCACCTAGTATAAGTCAATCTAGAACTTGATCTCGCGATCTGGTGGCACACCTGGTAAGTCTTCTGAAAACACATTTGAAAAGTTACACACAACACGTACATAGACAGTTATGGTGTTGGTGTATCCACATCCTTCATGTAGTCCAAGTAGGCACTATATCCACCCCTCATGCACTTTCCCGCCACAACAATCGATATGACCTTCGGGATCGAGGCATAGGCCGGCCAAAAACAACCCAAAACAAAGAATTCTTACCTTGAATTCAGTCTTCTTCTTCTTCTTCTCTCTAAAACCGAAGCTTCTTCACTTTCTCTCTATAAAACCAGTTGAAAAATGGGTATGCAGTCCACAAGGGCGGCCATACCACCTTTACATCAGCTTTTGAAACTTTTTGTCCTTTTTAACACATTTAACCCCTCTAACTTGTGCTAAATTGTGTTTCTTTCTTTTTCTTTGCTTTTTCTTTCTTCTCGTATTTAAAAAAGTATTTGTGTGTAACGTAATATTTGTTCCAAAGGCATCAACATTTGTTCTAAAGGCATCAACATTTGTTCTAATGCATCAACATTTGTTCTAATGCATCAACATTGGTTCTACTACATCAGCATGTGTCCAGATGGCATCAACATTTGTTTAGATGGCATCAACATTGTTTTGATGCATTAGCATGTGTCTCAAGGCATCTTCATTTTTTGTTTTGATGCATCAACATTTGTCATTAGCATTTGTTCTCAAGAACAATCATTTGTTTTGATGCATTAGCATTTGTCATCAACGTTTGGTCTGATGGCATCGGCGTCTGTTCTGATGGCGCCGGCGTCTGTTCCGATGGCGCCGGCGTCTGTTCCGATGGCGCCGGCGTCTGTTCGGATGGCGCCGGCGTCTGTTCCGATGGCGCAGGCGTCTGTTCCGATGGCGCCGGTGTCTGTTCTGATGGCGCCGGCGTCTGTTCCGATGGCGCCGGCGTCTGTTCCGATGGCGCGGGTCGTTGTTCCGATGGCGCCGGCGTCTGTTCCGATGGCGCCGGCGTCTGTTCCGATGGCGCCGGCGTCTGTTCCGATGGCGCCGGCGTCTGTTCCGATGGCGTCGGCCTTTGTTCTGAAGGCATCGGCATTTGTTCTGATGCATTAGCATTTGTTTTAAAGGCATCAACATTTGGTCTGATGCATTAACATTTCATTAGGATTTAACCACATTAACATGCAGATAACATACTAATTAGGGCAACAAGCAAAATTAATTTCGATCAGATTCAACGCTGAAATGTTCAAATCATCAATCATCACTTAGCTAATTGAAGTTTTGATGAATCATCTTCAATCATTCATTATTAATTTATTCATTATAACTAAATTTTGTGCTCGAGTTGATGTAAGTGCACTGATGAGGTGAATAGTACTGATGAACTTTAATTTCTTTATTTGACATCAATCTTGTTTTATTGCATCGACTATGAAATAGATGATTAGTAAACTGATTAATCATGTTCAACTCATACCAAATTTGAACATATTTGATGATTTTCTTCTGATTATGAGATGAAAAGTTACTTTGTCTTCATTTTCTTGTGTTCTTCATTTTTTTGACATCATAAAGTTGAAATTAGATCTACAACTTAGATGAATTCAACAATCAATAGCTCTGATACCATTTTGCTAAATCAATATTTCGGATTCAATGAGCTTGGATCTTAGGATTTATCACATCTTGACCTAGAAATCAAAATTAAGATGGATGTGTGTGTGTGAATCAAAGAATACATGAAGTACATGATAATAAGAAGATAAATTCACTGATGTTTAATGAACAAGTTACAATAGAAAAATCAAATACAGAAATAGATGTAGATCAAACCCACCCAAAGAAGAGGATTTCTCCTTCGCTGGTGATTCACACCACGAGAAAGACACACATGTAAAATTACACTAGTGAGTCTATTTATACTATTATTACAACATGACCTAATTGACTTTTCTTTTTGTCTTGATTTTGATTTTGTCATGTTGAATGTATTGTATTATTGTTTTAGTTGTTATCAACTTGGTTGCTGAACTTGTACAATAAGATCTTCAGTCGGTTGTGATTATCATTCAGTAAGCTCCAATTTATTTTATTGTTAAACCCAACACAAAACACCAATGCAAAGCAGAAGGTGCAAATATAGTTTTTTGTAGAGGCTATTGTAGAGTCGTTCGATTAAACTAGAAGTCGTATTAACTATGGTTGGAAAGGTAAATAGATAAAGTTTCATTGAGTCTGAGTTTGTTAAATTTTTTATTACTACCAAGTTATGGTCATTTGATGTTGTAACATATTCTATCCAAAATCAAGGGTAGCGCTTACATGTAACTTTTAAGGTTTTAAGAATAATAAGAGCATATAAAAAGTTTTGTTGAGTATATATAGGAGGGTTATAATTGAGAAAATCATTAGGATTTTTACTATGAAAGTGCTTAGAATTATTTAGAAATTGAAAGAATAATAAGAAAACTAGAATCAAGATACGGTTGTTACCTCAAGAATGATGAACGGATTTAAAACTTCTAAAGGCTTCAATGTTGGGTTTGGGTAGAAAGTTTTTGAGATTGTGTAGAAGGTGAAGAAGAACACTTGTAAGTTGAGAAGAAGAGTTGGTGTAAAAGAATTGTTAGACAAATGTTAGTATTTATACATGGAGAAATAGGACTTATAAATGGGGAAGTGCTATGAGCACAATAAAGATTAGGTGGTTATAGATGAGTTATAAATAAGTCAAATCATAGGGGGTTTTGGCATTTCAAATTTTATAAAAATGTTGGAATGTGTTTATAATATTAATTTTTATAAAATACTTGTATTAAAGTTATAAAATTAGAGGTTTTTTTGGAAGATTTAAAGACTTTAAAATAGTTAGTATTTTTTAATTATAATAATTATAAACTTTTGTAAAAATATTATGATTAGCAATTTCTATATAATTAAGGATGAAAGTCCATAAAAGTTTAGTTTTATTATACATGTGTATAAAATGGCACATGTGTACT
Organism: Flaveria trinervia; assembly: GCA_025506515.1. Lineage (NCBI taxonomy): Eukaryota > Viridiplantae > Streptophyta > Magnoliopsida > Asterales > Asteraceae > Flaveria > Flaveria trinervia. The sequence goes on from CM046443.1 coordinate 70,397,779, forward strand.
ATTATCAGAGTTTTAAGAACTTTAATAATTAAATGAACACTAGAAATTTTATAAATATATACGGACTTTATAATATGAATATTTATGCTTCTAATTACCATCATCAAGTAATATGAATATTGTTCATGTAAACGTATGGCATACATTGTCATGAAAGTGGCACAAGTAAAGTGTTAAGCCAAAGATTAGTCATACTAATGAATGTAACTATTGTAAAAACTCATGTAAACTTTATAAAACTATAAGTTATCATGTATTATGTATTATAAAACAAATAATTTAACATAAAATAACAAATATATTATTGCATAATAAATAAATAAAACTAAATTAGGTTACATATATGATTAGGTGTTAGGGGTCACAAGAGGTGGAGGTGGCACCATGATTTGAAGACGGTGGAGGTTCTCTATCGACGATGGTATGCTGATGGTGGGGAAATGAATGGGTGAGGGAGTTATCGGTATTGTTGATACATATTTACCTAGATTCTGATCTTATGTAATATGTCTTTATTGTCTTACACTTATGTAATTGTACGAGTACTTAATGAAATACAATATGTGGTTGTGCTTAATGTTGAATATTTCATTGATTGGTATGTAATAACGCTTATTGACTTAACTATATAGGTTGTGGTTATTTGAATAATATCTAAATCAATTAATGACTATGAAACATATTCAAACTTAATCATGTGAAGTTCTCATGTGGTTGGTCCATGCTAATGGACCATACGCATGAACAACTTCATGCTAATGAACCAATCGTATGAATGAACCAGGAGACTAGATCAGTCGCATGATTGAAACATGAGATTGACTCAGTCGCACGACTGAAAACTCAGTCGTGCGAATGGATCAACCGCATGACTCAATCGCACGACTGAACCATGCAAATGGTCTAGTCGCACGATTAAGAAACCTTAACCTATAAATACCAACTAATTCGTGGAAAAAAAGAATTGAATCCACTTCGACTCCAGACGTACCCTAGCCGTCTAGAAGCCTCTAAGTTCGTACTCCAAGCTCATAGAATGTTGTAGGTCGATTCCTAATCGATTCTTGACGTTAGATTCAATACGTTGTTGTTTCTACGTGCGTTCTCACTGATTGGATCGCCAATCAAATAGGATTCCGCACTATTTGGTTTGGTTTAACACGTTAATCAGTTGGTGTTTCATTCAAATACCAGATCCTAAGAAGTGGTATCAGAGCTTTGTCTCTTGATTACGTGTTGATTCAATAGTTTTGATACAAAAAATTGTGTTTTTGCATAAAAAACACAGTCCTTTTGTGTCTAACGGAGTCTTAGACGTTTCGTGATCGAAAATTTGAGTTTTTCCGGCATACGACTATTAGGGTTTGATAAAATTTGAGTTTTTACGGATAAATCAAGTTAAATCTACGAATTATCAAACTTCAGCAAGTTCAGTCGCACGATTAGACCAATCGCACGACTGAGTTCATTCGCACTCACTAACCGCACAATTGACTCATTCGTACCTTCAATCGTACGACTGAGAACTTCATTCAGACAGTTCAAGTGCATTTGTTCATTCAGGCGACTGACTCATCCTCATTTGTTCAATCGCACAATTGAAGCATCCGCATTGTTCAATCGCAGGAAGAAGTTCAATCACATACCTCCATTCACATACATTATCAGTTTGTTAAACAGTAAAGTTAAACCTAATGGAGGACCAGTTTTCAGCATACACAGCAAGTAGAGACACACGTATTCAGAATCTACTGTTGTTGGAGAACGAAGTGGGGATTCAAAATAAACCCCCAAAACTTATTATGTTAGACGACTACCCACAATTAGGATTCAAAGTGGGGATGCAACGTTTCGAAATCTACTTAAATGGAGTAGATACAAATTTGTATGAGGCCATCAAGTCGAGTTATAGCATGTCAGTAGGAGCTGACGGAGTCAAACTTACTCTAAGTGGCATGTCGGATGCTCAGAAGGTAAAACACAATGCTGAGAAGAAAGTCTATGCTTTGCTTACTCAGTCTATTCCGAAGGATATTTTCATTAGTATTCGGAGTATACTCAAGCAAAGAAACTTTGGTATGCGTTGGAAAAGAGGTGTGACGGAAATGCTCTCTGAAGGCCATCAAGGCAAAAGCCTTGAAGAAGGAGTTTGATAACTTCTCTTCTATGGGAAAAGAAGGCCTTGATGATGTGATCGATAGATTCTACCACTTGATGAGTGAGATGCACACTCATGGAGTGGTTACATCAATGGAGGATAAGGTATCCAACTTTGCTGATGGATTACCAAAAAATGGGCTTCGTTTGTCTCAAATCTCAGATAGAATGGAATGCTCTCGAAGTTAGATATAAATGACTTCATTCTGAAACTGAGAGAAGAGGAGCTTAGGATGAAGTATCGAGCCCAAAAGGCTAACTACGATCAGAATCCTGCACTCCACAATGCTACTCCTTCGGTCAAAACATCTGGAGCGCCACTACAAACCGCCTTCATCTCAAGCGCAACAGTTCCAGCACAACCCTCAACTTCAGGATCCGAAACGTCAGGGTCATCTAGCACCCAATATATGATACCTGAAGCTAATGCAGCAAAGCTCAAAATCGACAATTTCGGGAATGTGACTGTTGAGGTGGCCAAAGAACATATGGACCTCTTAGCTGCGTGGGTCATCCTACGATGGATTAGTTGCTGGAAAGATAGGAAACTGCCACCTGGCAGATGAAGATTATGAGCAGGTGGATGACATGGAGTTGGAATGTATGGACATAATGTGGACCCTGGCAAGTGCTGTCCGACTAGCTAAAAAGTTTGTCAAAAAGACCGGACAGAACTTGGTTGCCATAAAAGACACAACCTTTGGGTTCGACAAGTCAAAGGTTACATGTTTCAACTGCGGTGAGAAGGGACACTTCAAGAGGGAGTGTGTAAAACCAAAGAAGACAGGTAATGGCAATCTCTTCTCGTCCTTTAATCGTCAGGACAAGGCCACATCTAGTAGCTCAAACTCATCCAGTAAGGACCCAAAAGCCTTAACTGCTAACGAGGATGAAGGACAGGACTGGAGCTTTCGGTTCGTGTCACCAGGAGAGTCCAATATAGCTAGTGTGGAGGATATTGATGACGATTCTGCAAGTGAGGGAGATATAGCAGAAGAGCTCGCGATGTCAAATTCTGAATACACTACAAATGTGATCAACCACCTACCTGAAGAAGAAAAATCTACATCATCATCTGAATCACCAGAACCAGAGACAACCGAATCTGCACTCATGGCTGATTCCTCTTCAACATCTCAAGTAAGTACTACTGACCAACTGTTTAATAATCATGCATGCTTAGAATGTAATAAATTCAGAGAAAGTATAAATTCAAATTTTGCTATGTTATTAGATCATAATGATAGCTTAGTAAAGGATCTGGAACTGTGCACAAAGGCAAAAAGAGTGTTAAAACAAAACGAGCACAGTTACAAGGAAAAGATAGACCTATTGAATAAACAGCTTAGGGAAACTGAGGTAGTTGCTTTTAACCAAGCAAATGACATTAGGTACTATCTGAACTCTCTAAAGGACACTAAGAAACAAAAAGCAGTTTTAGAAGTAGAAGTCAACTCGTTAAAACAAAAATTGCATAGTTGGACAAGCTCATCACATATTGTCCAACACTTAGTGAGGGAGAGAAATAATGGGGAGGGACTGGGATACAAAGTGGTTCCACCACCACCTGAGACCTTGATGAACACCAAAAGTAAACCAATTAACAATAACCCCATCAAGGATCACGTGGTGTCCACTCCTCTTGTTAATGATCCAGATTCCATAAGTAAATCAAGTGAATCTGACTCTAAACAAAAGGAGTCCACTTCAAAGGCAATAGGAAAGATGCCTTGTGTTAACCTGGAAAAAGAATTTGAAAAGGTTAGTTTAAAGTCAGGGTCAAACAAAGTCAAACAAGAACCTAAAAGGACTATAAAACCTAATCAATCACGTGCATCATGTCACAGTCCAGGTAAACAAGAGATCAAAGTTGTAAAATCAGGTAAAGCAATTAAGTTTGTAAAACCCTACCATACATCTAACAAAGAAGTGTCCCAATCTAAACATAATACGGTTGACTGTGTGACATCTACATCTCCACCAAAACATATAAACTGTAAAGTTGAAAGCAAATCCTGCTATAATTGTGGAGAGTATGGTCACATAGCATCTCATTGTCCTTATTACCACACACACCGAGGAGGAAGTTGAACTTTCTACATCTACCTCTGGATCATTCAAGAGGAACTCAGTGACGCCTCCTAAAAGGGATAGTGAACCCAAAGTTCAACCCATCAGCCAGTCGTCTGTTTATCACAAACAAGCCTTACACAAATCTGGATTATGGAAAGAAAAAACCTCCTCAGTGCCTAAAATGAGAACAAACAAAATCTGATCAACCCTCAACCTCAAAGGGTCAGTGGGTTGAGTTTATGATGTGTGATGCCTCAGGGAAACCCAAGCCAGTTAAGGCTTGGGTTCCTAACATGAACTAATGTTTTCATCGAATGTGCAGGGTGTTCGCTATAGTGCTGAGACTAACACGTGGATTGTAGATAGTGGAGCATCCAGGCACATGACAGGGAACAGAGCTCTCTTATCAAATGTCAGGCAAATTAAAGGAGGGCATGTTTCATTTCCTGGAAACAAAGATGGGTACATCACAACCCAAGGAGAAATGGGAAATGAGAAGGTTAAGTTTGATAAGGTAAACTATGTCCAACATTACAAAATAACTTGCTTTTAGTCTCTCAAATCTGTGATAAAGGATTCAAGGTATTTTTTGACAACAAGAGGTGTTACGTTCTAAAGAAGGACTACGTGATCCCGGAGGACCAGATCCTAATGTCAGCTTCAAGATATAATGATCTTTATCTTGGATCTCTCAAGGCTTCCACAACGGATCGTGAAGTCCAATGCTTCTTGTCCAAAGCTACTGAGAAGGACTCCATCTCCTGGCATAGGAGAATGGGACACATAAATCCTAGAAAAATGAATCACTTGATCCAAATGATCTTGTGAGAGGAGTAAATGTCAAAAACTTTCAACTCCCGGATTTCTGTGTTGCATCCAAAAAGGGCAAACAGACAAAGAAATCTCATGAGGAAAAGAAAGTTCATTCTATAGAACTTCCTCTTGAGCTTCTTCACATGGATCTGTTTGGTCCAGTCAGTACAAGAAGCATCGCTGGCGACTTGTATTGCTATGTAGTTACCGATGACTACTCAAGGTTCTCTTGGGTAATGTTTTGAAATCCAAATCAAAAACATTTGAATCCTTCAAGGAATTGGTAACTACACTGGAATCCCTATACAAGCTGAAGGTATGACAGGTGCGCTTAGACAACGAGTTTAAGAATCAGTGGATAGAGGCCTATTGCAAGGAAAAGAGAATTTTGCATCAATTTACCTCGCTTATACCCCTCAGATGAACGGCGTTGCTGAACGGAAGAACCGCAGCTTGATAGAGACGGCACAACTATGCTGGCAGACTCAAAACTGCTGCTATCCAATTTTGAAATGAAGCAATGGAAAATGCATGTTATACCCTTAATCAAGTTTTGGTAGTAAAACGGCATGGAAAAACGTGTTATGAGTTATTACAGCGACGTAAACCTAACTTGGAATATCTCGAGCTGTTTGGCGCTCCGTGCACCCTGCTGAAGAAGACTTAGGAGGGAAAATTTAGTGAGAAGATTGATGAAGGTATCTTTCTAGGATAAAACATACCGAACAAGAGAGTTTACAACAACTCAACAGGCCAAGTAGAGGTGTGGTGTAATGTTGATGTTCAGAGATATATCACACCGCCTGCTGGAAAAGGGTCTGCCTACTTCTTCAACTATGATGGATTCTTTAAGACCTTCAACATACCTCTCTCCTCTTCAGAAGACTAGTTGGAAAACAAGATGATGTACGATGTCTTGAACACACCAGCTCAAGATTTAACAAGTCATGACACTACCAATTCAAGGGGAGCAGTTGATGTGAGTGATTCTTCCTCTAATGAAGAAAATGAAGAAATTGATTAGATCAACCAGGATGTACAGGTTCTGACTACCACAAGTTCACAAGCTTCGGCTAGTGATGCTTCTAAACCATTAGAACCTCAGACCCCGACTGCCTCAGATCCAGAACTAAATGTTCATAATCCTGACTCTAAGTGGTTGTCGAGACAACTCCTGGCTCAGATCTAAATGTCTGTCATCCATTGGATAATATTATAGGAGATGTGAGATCAGGGGTTCAGACTAGAAATCAGCTATACTCAGCTGATTATGCCTCTGTGATGGAAAAAGGAGACCTTCACGACGGTGCATACCATTACTTTGTGTCTCAGTCTGAACCAAAGTATGTTAGTGAAGCACTAAATGATGAGGCTTGGGTGAGTGCCATGCAGGAAGAACTCCTTCAGTTTAAGAAGTTAGGTGTATGGACACTAGTTGATAGACCTAAAGGTGCTAAAGTCATTGGCACCAAATGGGTCTTGAAATGCAAGAAAGATGATCAGGGAGTGATTCATCAGAAACAAGGCTCGGCTTGTTGTTCAAGGTTTTCGACCAGTTGAAGGTATCAACTACAATGAAGTATTTGCACCAGTGGCAAGGATGGAAGCCATCCGCATCTTCCTTGCCTATGCATCTTATATGAAAATCAAAGTTTATCAGCTAGATGTTAAGAGTGCATTTCTTCATGGTGTGATCAAAGAAACAGTGTATGTCAGTCAACCTGAGGGATTTGAGGATCCATATCATCGGGATAGAGTTTACAAACTCGACAAGGCTCTATACGAGCTTCATCAAGCTCCACGGGCTTGGTATGTGAAACTCTCGACTCATCTTATGGAACACAGATTTCGTAGGCGAGTCATTGACTACACACTATTTATCAAAGAAAACGATGGAGACTTATTGCTAGTACAGATCTATGTAGATGACATAATCTTCGGTTCAGAGAACGAAGAATTATGCAAAGAATTCGAAGCAGTAATGAAGGCGGAGTTTGAGATGAGTGCCATGGGGGAGATGAAGTTCTTTCTCGGGTTACAGGTGGATCAGACACCAAATAGAATCTTCTTACATCAGACCAAGTATGTAGGGGATATTCTCAGTTGGTTTGACATGGAGAATGCTTCCACAGCTGGCACTCCACTGGCTACAAACCATGATGTAGCACCCATGAGAATGGTGATCTAGTAGATGCCACTATGTACCGAGGGATGATTGGATCTCTCATGTATTTCACTGCCTCAAGACCTGATATCATGTATGCTACATGTTTATGCTCACGATATCAGGCAAAGCCTAAGGTGAATCATCTAATTCGGGTCAAAAGGATATTTCGTTATCTGAAGGGCACACCCACACTTGGGTTGTGGTATCCTCATGATGATGACTTTGAACTTACAGCGTATAGTGACTCGGATTACAGCGGCTGGAAGATGAACTACAAGTCTACATCACCAGGGTCAGTTCTTTGGGAGAAGATTAGTAACCTGGCAGTGTAAGAAGCAGACCTCGGTTGCTCTGTCAACCTGTGAAGCCAAATATGTTGCTGCTGCAAGTTGTTGTTCTCAAATCACATGGATTCAATAGCAAATGCGGGATTACGATTTGCAATTCACTTCCACTCCTATCTTTGTTGATAACTCTACTACGATTGCAGTCACTAAAAACCCGGTCCAACATCCTAAGACTAAACACATCAGAATCAAATATCACTTCATACGTGATTGTTTTGAAAAGAATTTAATCGATGTGATAAAAATAAACACTGATTTTCAACGCGCTGACCTCTATACAAAGGCTTTTGACAAACCATGGTTTCTATATCTGTTAGAGGTCAATGGCGTTAAAAAGAAAAGTGAGGTCATTCCTGAAGATGACCATGTATAGTCTATCGTGTCTTGGTTCTTTAAATTATTATCTTTATTTTTCTTTTAGTTTATTCTCTTGTTTTTGTTTAATTTTAATTTGTTTAGTTACTATTAGTTTCTTTCCTTGCCCATTAAAATCCTAAAACGCAAATCCATAGTGGTTTTATAATTTTAGGGGGAGAATAGGTCTAGGAAATAAATAAATAAAAAAACGAGGGAAAAGGGAGGTAAGCTGAAAATAAATAAGATAATATGTGTGATACTGATTCAATGTTTGGAATATGATAGTACACAGGTTCAAACCATTTGGGACTTTAAAATTCAAAATTGAAAAAGATGCAAAAGTTCAAGTATAATTCTGTGTAGTCTGAGCAATATAAAAAGAAATATGATGGATAAGCTAGCTACTACTAAGGTAACACAAAGAAAGTAGACCTAGAGGTTGCTAGACCATAGTTGATATGTCGGTAGATTCAACACAATATATGACTAGACCTTTTTGGTGATCTCAAGATTAACCTAAAATGTTGACTAGCTGTGGGTAACGCCTTATCCCTGGTTAACACAATCAACAAGATTCCAATAAGGGGTGATGAGCAAAATATACGCCACAAAAGTGTGCGTAAGGCCAAAGCATGAGCAAAAGCACATGAAAAATGCAAATACAATCAACTGATAACCTATGGTGTTGGTGAGATGCGTGCAAAAAGAAAAAAATTGCTCAAACAAGAAGATAGGTTATGTGCCTCTCTGCTGTGCGATGGCACCGACCTGAGGATAAGCATAACCTATATATTCTAGAACTCATTGTTGTTTGCTACCTCTCTGTTGTGCGATGGCACTAACTTGAGGATTGGCTTCTCTTTGAAAGTTCTAAGAATAGTCTCTTCTTGAACTCTATCCTAAGACTGCTCAAAAATCTCCTGAGGAATGTTGATTACCATATAAGTGTGGGATCCACAAATGCTTGTTAAAATAACCCAACTGAGTTGAAAGTCTGTGTATGGATTTAAGAGGATAAGAATACTGACAATCACTGTGGCTACAATTCTTGAAAGTTCAATTCAGTGTGGTGACCTAATATACTAGTATGATTTCCTAAATATGCTAAATGGCTCTAGATGAAAAACACGAATAGAGCATCAAAGGTTTTAGCTAACTTGTCTAAAATGATTTGAATATCCTGTATGATTCCAGCTTGAATTGGTCCATCTATGGTTTAAGAGATTGAGGCTGCCCTCTTAGATGAATTATTCTTTAGAGTTACATCTTAGGAATTAACCCTCACAAAACACAAAAACATGTCTTAGTGTAATTTTCAGTTTAATTCTTTTATGTAAGTACAACGTTAGTCTATTTCAGTTTTGTGTAGTATCGCACTATGTCATGGAAGTTGATAAGGGACCTTATCATCTAAAAGGTCATGTCTGAAATGACCACATGTGCTTTCAAGTAAAAATTGGGACACATCTGAGGTGACAAAATGTCTTACAAGGATCACGTCTGAGGTGATCAAAAGGTTTTAAATTAAAATGATCATGTCTAAAATGATCAAGTGTTCATAATGTTAAATCAACAGTTTAAAAAGGTCTAAAAGTCAAATGGTCATAAAGTCAGAAAAATTCAAGACTATGACCCATTCGCACGACTAACCATGAGTATGGACCAATCATGCGAATGGACCATACTCATGCATTAAACAGCAAATGGACATGAGTATGAGCCATTCACCCGAATGGCTTATCAGAATGGGCCATTTGTCCGAATGGGAGTGTGCGACTGAGTCAGTCGACCGACTGAGCTTCACTCGGCCGACTGAAGGTGATCGACTGAGTCAATCGCCCGACTGAGTTTCATTCGCCCGAATGAACTGAGCGAATGAGTCCAGTAGGCCGATTGAACTCAGATTCAGTATATAAAAGGCCACAGTCGATCGCACTCTTCTCACCACTCCCAATCGCCCTTAAATCGAACATGATACCGTTACTCTGCCCAAATTATTTAGACCTCGAGTATACTTCCTTCTTGATCTTCTGACGTGTGTTTGCAATTATACAGGTATAATGTGACGAAATCTCATAGAAATCAGAAGAAATGGTGCCCTAATTAGTGATTCGTGATTGAAACAAGAACCGAACCACTCAATGGATTAATGACCTACTGAAACCATGTAAAATGTTAAAAATAATGTTATTAGGTTATTAGTTAAGTGATTACGAGTCTAATGAACCTATACACACGTTTAATTTCATGAATTGGTCAAGATGCGAACCTAAGTCGACCAAACAGTAGGTCATGCGACTGGTCGTCTGGATGAACTCCATCGCACGATTGAGTTGGCCGAAGAGTTCAATCGGCCGAATGTATCATGCCCATGAGCTCAGTAGGCCGACTGAACCAATCGCAGCTCAGCCAACCAATTGAACTAAGTCTCATGGTCATTCACCCGAATGAGTCTAGTCGCATGATAGGATAGCCGACTGAACACAGTCGCATGATTCATTCGCATGAATGAATCAGAATGAATTCCATCAAGTTACTTAGAACTGGTATGTGTTATGTGAGTATCGAATGATTATGTATCTTGTGTTACATATCGATGGCTGAGAGATGGTCTATCAATCCCAAGCACAACCTCTGTGCTCATTGACCACACAACTCAGAATGGTGCCGAGTTTGCAGATATCATCGGTTTTCTCAAGCGATCGAGGATACACAAAGCCATCTCTACCCCATGCACTCCCTATAGGTTCTATACAGCAGACCTTCTGGGAGAATGCATCTGTGGATAGATCACAGAGCCATACAGCATTAGGAGCTCCATATTTGGTATGGACATCGAGATTACAGCTGAAGACATTTAGCGTGTACTTGGATTGGGAGATGATGCTGGATACCCCACCAAGCTACACCCGCTTACAGTGAGAGGCTGCTTTTTGAGGATTAAGTACACTAGGGACATCAACTCAGGTGTGCTCAACAAGAGCAACCTGTGTCCCCAGTACAAGTACTTGGCACATGTCATACTGAAGTGCATTGCTTCCAGAAGGGGTGGGTTTGATGATCTTTCAGACCAGATCCAGAATGCCTATGTGGAACTGGTGCTGAACTACCCCTTCAGCTTCTCGAGCATGATTTTTTCTTACCTTGTGGAGAATCTGGAGGCAAATGGAAAGGAGGGATTTTGTATGTACCCTAGATTCTTGCAACTGATTATCGATGAGAAGCTGCCATCAATACCAAAGGAGCGCCACGATGTTGTGGCTCTAGAGATCATTGACGATACGACCCTGGGTCGTATGAGAGTGTACCGGGGTAAGCAGGTAAAGCCCCAGGTAAAGAGGCTGATAGGCCATCTGGCCAATGAGAGTTATGTGCCGCCAGGCAGACGTAAGTGGTGTCACGCAGACAACGACTCTGATGATGAGTAGCTACAGCTCCCAGAGCAAGACTCTGATGATGATGATAGCAGGGATGCAGGAGATAATTTCCCACTCGACCAAGTGGCCCCACTACTGATAGTGCATCTCTTGTATCTGCCCCCACTGGAGATATAGCAGAGTCCACTGGCTTTCACCGGGAATTTATACCTGGTGAGGAGGAAGGGGAGTCAGATAAGGAGCCACAAAACCGGACTGTGGGAAGTAAAGTTGTTCCCACAGACCATGGGCTCCGGGCGGTTGTGGACGCCCTGGCGGATTGGAAGAGACTACTACTGACCCTACATATACTCCTGATCTGCCAGGCCGTGTTCTAGGGGGAGCATCCTCCTCGACAGGATCGAGAAAGAAGAGGATGGCTCAGCCCCCGGCTTGAAAGAGAAGCACAGAATCACCTTCATCACCACCACAACCACCAGTCTACCTACCACCACAGCCGCCTACCTACCACCACAGCCGCCATCCCTACCACCATTCCCCCTCATACCACTACCACCCTTCCATCCACCACCACATCATTCACACCTACACCACCACCATCATCATCTATACCACCTCCAATCTTCACCACTATCACCACCACCACTAGCCATCTTGTAGTACCATCTTCTTTCTCTCCATATCCATCAGGATTACCTTTACCTCCTAGTGGGTAGAGGAACAACTCTTAGCACTTAACCAAATGGTGTTGAGGCTGTTAGCTGCAGATGAAGAGAAGACCAATCAGATACGACAACTGGTAAGCTGACCACTGTCCAATCTCAGCAGCTCTCTCATCAGGCCGATTGATCAATGAGAAGGCGCATCGGATGTCTTAGGTCCAAGAGCAACACGCCAAAAGGATTGATGAGCTAGAGGCTGCAAACAAATCTCTGCAGTTAAAGCTCAAAGGGTCCAAAGAAGAGCCTTTAAAGATAGGAGAAGGTGATGGAGATGATGATGCTGATGATGATAGTGATGATGATGATGATGGTGATGATCATTATCGTGATACTGATGTTAGTGATGATGATGATGACGACTCTTCAAATGCGGGTGCCACATCAGCGAGCGAAAGGAGGACCACACATACTCAACATCCGAGTGCCTCTACATCCAACCCGGCAGCAGAAGAGCCGATGATCCAGGACAAGATTAATGCTTAGTTGTTTTATCATTGTTTAAAATATTTTGTATTTGGATTATATATGAAATTAAAAAATACATGTTCATATGTAATGTAAATGGTTATGCTTTCGATTATTATGGTTATGTCTTCATGTGTTAACTAATGATTGATATATTGAATGTTTAGATCAAGCAGATCCAAATTATCAAAGGGATGAACACGATATTGCTCCTCTTCAATAGATCAAGACTCAACTAACCATGATTCTTGATCTGCAAGGGATTGTCAGAAGATCAGTGCGTTACAACCCTAAAGAAGGGGAAATAATTCATGGTCTTACTGATGAGCAACTGGCAGAAATATTCAAGCTCAATCCTAATGAGATTGTAAAAGGCGCTCCAACTGTTGAAGGAGACAGTGATGACGACCTAAAAGACATCAATGAGATAGAGATCAAGGATGTCACGACAGCTCCCTATCCAGAGTATGCTGACAAAGAGGGAAATGTGGTCCCCAATCTGGGTGATTCCCTAGTCAGTGATACATTTGATATACTGGATCAGATGGAGCAAGACACTGAGAAGGTTGAAGAACAAGCCCAAGCCTCAGACGCCGATGTTGATATCAGAAAGGCTGAATGTGCTGCATGTTTTGAGGAGATCCAAGCACAACGCTCTACTCCTAAACCGAATGTCTACACCAAGCTCTACAAAGTGAAGAAACATCAAAAGGTGTCAGGCAAGAGTATCGCGTGGCTCATTTTGATGATCTTAATGTATACGCGGTAAAGAGAGAGATGGGTATCGAGTACTTTAGATTCCCGCATGATCTAAAGTCTGTACCTGGTTTTGAGCTCAACCAGCTTGCTAAACTGAAGTTACTATATGCTGACCCGAGGAAGATGTCAGGCTGGTTTGAGGCTGCCCTGAAGAAAGAGTACCACACCAGGTGGGTCAGCTTCAAACCTTAACAACCTACGAGGTATATCAGTCGTTCTGAAGTTGATCCCATGACTAGAAAGCCTAAGATAGTGCTGAAGTAGAGTCCCCTAAGAACAATGTCAAGAATCCTTCTTAGGGAAATGCCACAGGACTTCACTCCACACTTTAAATGGTGGTACTATGATTGGAAAGCAGGGGAAGCGGTCATAGTTCTGAACAAAGAGGGCAAAATGGATACTATCAGGGTATTTGACCCATGTGGCTTACAAACTTGTCTGCTGATGATGTATACACATTATACAAGTGGCCACTGTTCTATGACATGCAAGATATTATACAAGCCCTCCAATTCCAATATGTGATACGACTTTGCTTTGCGTTTGAGATACACGCAGGAGTCACAAGAGAGGAGAAGTACAAGAAGTACGAAGAGGTTATGAAGAAGGTAAGACAATAGATGAATCTAGGTCCAAGGGGGAGTTTGTTGATACATATGTACCTAGATTCTGATCTAAATGTATTTCTTACACTTATGTAATTGTATGGGTACTTAATGAAATACAATATGTGGTTGTGCTTAATGTTCAATATTTCATTGATTGGTATGTAATAACGCTTATTGACTTCACTATATAGGTTGTGGTTGTTTGAATAATATCTAAATCAATTAATGACTATGAAACATATTCAAACTTAATCATGTGAAGTTCTCATGTGATTGGCCCATGCTAATGGACCATACGCATGAACAACTTTATGCTAATGAACCAATCGTACAAATGAACCAGGAGACTGGATCAGTTGCATGATTGAAACATGAGATTGACTCAGTCGCACGACTGAAAAATCATTCGTGCGAATGGATCAACTGCATGACTCAATCGCACGACTGAACCATGCAAATGGTCCAGTCACACGATTAAGAAACCTTAACCTATAAATACGAACTAATTCATGGAAAAAAAAGAATTGAATCCACTTCGACTCGAGACGTACCCTAGCCGTCCAGAAGCCTCTAAGTTCGTACTCCAAGTTCATGGAACGCTGTAGATCGATTCCTAATCGATTCTTGACGTTAGATTCAATACGTTATTGTTTCTACATGCGTTCTCACTGATTGGATCGCCAATAAAATAGGATTCCGCACTATTTGGTTTGGTTTAACACGTTAATCAGTTGGTGTTTCATTCAAATACTAGATCCTAACAGGTTTGCAGGATCGGTTAAGGTCACTTAACACTTAGTTTTTCTCTCAAACCCACTTTGAACAACACTCGGATCAAGATAGAGTCAAGAAGAGTTTATCACAATATAGTAAGTAATAAAGAACACATAAGTAATTTTCAAGGTACTTGCATGTATTGCTTCTCAACTCAAATATTACAAGACTCTTACAAGCTTATATTTTCGAGTTAATAGGAGAAACTGTATATAATTACCTACAGCCGGATATACTTTGATACTAGCTGGGATCCTATAACTAAAGCCTATACTACAAGACTATAGTTTAAGGTATCTCGGATAAAGTCTTATCTGAGATACGGTAGTTAGGACATGTCCCTGACTTACCTTTTGTCACCAACTAAAGTTGGTAACATGTACTATTATAAAAAGGTAAACAGTGGAATAAAGTATGGTCAACTGCATGGCTCTTTGAGAAAATGCCATACAGTATTAGAGGTCTGCAGCGAAGTGTCAGAGACCATACTTATGTCCACTGGTTCATAGCAGTGTCTTCCGAAGGTTAAGTGGATTTGGAAGAACAAGTACTTCCGAAGCCACTTATACTTCGGAACAAGCTACTTCTTCTAAGTCTTGGGAACTTCTTCTTTTCTTCATACTTCGGAAGTAGTCTTCTGATTGCTCTTCAAAGACTTGACCTTCGGAAGCATGCTCTTGACTTCAGAAGTAGAGTTCTATCTTCGAAAGTTGATCTTTCACTTTATCTTCAGAAGAACTCTACAACTTTCGGAAGTTCCATGCTAAGCTTTGGAAGCATTTGCATGTAGCACCAAAATTATCTAAGTGGTTTGGTTTTGGTTGCACCAGCCTTCTTCTTGATCCAACAAACTCCCCCTAGGCTGATGCTACCAAAACCTCACTTGTTTTTGCTTCTCAAAACTTTCAGCACCAAGGAAAGTAGATATTATTTATTTCCTTGTTCTTCCCTGATATGGTGCTAAGAAGTTTGTAGAAATCCTTGGTAGACAGGAAGTCCAATCTGTCACTTTGGATGATATGTACCCTCTATTGTTGCCCTTTGAAAAGAGTTAGTTGATGGGAACTGTAATCATATTCCCATCTAGCTGTAGGTTCTAACTCGGGACCCTCTACCATTTGTAGTAAGGCAGCGCCCTTGATAGGAGATCTTTCCTTGTCTGCCTGTCTTCTCAACTTCAACTCTTCTTCAGTCTTGGCTTTTGCAGTTAGCTCAGCTAGATGAAGACTGCTGAGATGATTTCTGTTCGATGCAACAGTTTTAGAGTTGGAAGGGTTGGAGAATGACTTCTCTGCGAACTTAGCAATATCAAATCTTCTGGAGTGTAACAGAGAGGTTGCATTAAGTCTGTTGACTTCGCCATTCTCCCTTTCCACAACAAAGTTGTGAGAAGTTTCATCGAACCTCCACTGGATTATTCTCTTTCTAGGCACAAGAGACTGACTAGGAATCTTGTCCTCTTTCTTAGTATCCATCAGAGTCACTAGTTTCCTTCTAAGTTTCTTCTCTTCATCATTTAGTGAATCTGAGTTGAGGCCTAGAAGTCTAGCTTCCTGGTCTAATGTTCCTCTAGGAAAATCAAGAGGTTGATCTCTTGTGAGGGAACATGAAGATCCATCAACATAGGTGATATTGACATAGTCTTATTCACATGAGACTTCGCTCAAAGTTGTGCAGTTGGTGAGCTTAGCCTTGATTTCCTTGAACTCCTCAAGAGAGAGATGTTGAGAAGTCTAAGGGGATGGTTTGGACGGTTGTTGGGTACGTTTAGGTTTAGAGGTTTTGGGAAGTTTTTTTGGTTGAAGGATGGGAAGTTAGGTGGTTGAGGTGATGAAATGGGTGAGGGTAAGGATGTGGGTTCAGGGTGAAGGGCTCAATTTTGATGGTGAAGGGTAAGGGTGAGGGATCAGGTTGTTATTCAGTAGTTGCAGTGAAAGTCATCCCCTTTTCCCTTCGATACATTTCTTTTCTCTTTCCCAAGTGGATGTCAGCCTTGATTTCATTCACAATCCGTTGGAGTGTCCTCTCTAACATGGGACCCACCTACCTTCTAGAGAAGCCATGAGCCTGGAGATAGTCCTTCATCCAGGCTTTCTCACTAAGCTTCCTAGTTGCAGTGGCCTTTGCTTCTTCCTCCTTCTTCTTCCTTTCCTTTAGCTTTTCTCTTGCAGCCTTTCTTCTCTATTTCTCCATTTGATCCTGCTCTTTGTTGTAGAGCCATAGGATCGTTTCATTGTTATGCGGAGAGAGTTCTTGAAGATTGAAGCCTCTGGAGATTAGGAACTCTATCCTATCTCTCCTCTGCTACAAGTCAGCCTCCTTCTGTTCTTCTTCTTTCTCTTTCTCTAAGGCCAACCTGGCTGTTTCTTGTTGTTTCTCATGTTGCAGTCTGGTTGCCTTTTCTAGTTTCACCATCTCCTCTAATGGTAGCAGGAGTGTTTCTTCATTGGCAGCTCCCAATTGATTGAGCTGATCAATTATCTCTTATCTCCTTTTTGTTGTTGACAGCCTCCTGGTTAGCTGCAGCTGCTTTTGTACTAGCAGCTAGCAACTTCTCAGTTGAAAGTCTTCCTTTCTTCTTTAACTTCTCAATCTTCTCCTCTTCCTAAAGCTCTTCCGCAGCCATCTTCCTTTTCCCTTTGTTATCTTTTGACGATCCTGACTATGGTGGTTCTTGGAGAGTGGATTCTGATTGTGAGAGAGGCAGAGAGGGTGTCTGGGATAGAGGTAGATTCAGAAAGACCTCACTGTTCACCTCAGATGCCATTTCTATGATTGCATCTGTGATAATCAGTTCCTTGGACATCTTGCATAGTCCTTCTGCAGCTTCAATTTTAGCTTCTGAAGATTTAGCTTGTTCTTCGGAGGCTTGAACTTCAACTTTGGAAGTTTGAGAAGATGTAGATTCTGTCCCGACTGTTTCAGTTGCTGGGCCATCAGTTCTTATTTCCCCTTCGAAATGAATCTTAGGTTCTATGTGGACCTTAGGTTGACCAACTTCTTCCAAAGTGGTAGAAGGTGCAGTAAGCCTTTGAAGCTCTTTAGCTCCAAAGTAAATCATTGCAGCATCTGGGCTTGGCTGATCAGTAGAGGATCTCAATAGAAACTTGGTGAAGAGTTTGTAGCCATCTCTGAGCATCTTTTGGTCGATTTGAAGTACAACTTAAGATGGCTCAAACAAAGTGATGACAGGAGTAGAAGATGTTGAAGTTGAAGTGTGAATCTGTGGGTCCTCAAGTGTTTGTTTCTGAACATTCACTCCCTTTTTGGTAGCATCATCTTGAGAGCTAGATGAGCTGGAGGAAGAAGTCAATGAGACCTGAATAGGTACATGCCTAACAGATCTATCGGTCTGTTTCTCAACTAGTTGAGCCATGAGATTGTCAATCTCAAGTTGTTGAGTGGTGGAACTTTCTTCTAAAGTCCTAACCAAGGATTCAAGGTTTGAGACTTTAGACAGAAGGTCTTTTGTGAGGAGTTGAATGCTTCCCTCATCTTCTTTTGAAGAATCATAGGGAGATGAGGTAAAATACCTCGTATGTTCAGCCTTACCACCAGATGTGGTTCTTGGCACCCTGGTTTCCCTTGCTGAATGATGTCTCTTTCAGAGTCATCAAATGGCATGGTTGCCACAAATTCAGTCTCAGATATGTTACCACTGTCCATAGGGTCCATTGAGGCACCTTCTGTAGTGGCAGCTGAATCTGCATGAGTCCCCTCCACATTAGTTGGACTCACCTCAGTTATGGTTGCTGATAGGGGCTAGAGATAAGGATCTTTGAACTACAAGTGTTGCTTTTTTTTGATGATCAAGCCTTTATCATCTCTCTTGTTTCTGAAACCCGATTTAGTGCCTATAGGTACTTGACCAGATGGTAGCGAACATAGGTTCCATACCTTCTCTCTCTTGAATTGAAGCAGCTCCTCTTGCATTGATTCAAGCCAGCTACTATCTTTCAAGGCATCTTCCACCTTCTTGGGTTCTATCTGGGATAAAAAGCATGAGTACAAGCAGACATTCCCATGATGAATCTGCCCTCTTGTTCTCACACCATTAGAGACATCACCTATAATGTTCTCAGTTGGATGAGTGTTATGAATCCTAAGGCGAGGAATCACTTCCAACTACAGAGATAAATCTAGGTTGGATATATTCTGCTCAGGAACTGGTACACTCGGTCCAGCTGCTGTTTCAAAATCATTCAATGAGGACTGATTGAATGAGTGAGAAACATCATCAATAATTGGCTGGGAAGTAGTATTAACAGTTGCATGTTCCTTCAAAACACTACTTCCTTCTGCCTGGTGCTGTGGTGGATCACCTAATGAGTTTTGACGCTCAGCAAGTGATTCACTTGTTGAAGCTTCACTATTCCTTGATATGGTTAAGCTGTCAAATCTATGAATGGAGGAAGCTTGATGTATTGCAGCTCTTCGAGGATTTGGACGAGGTTTGGGAAGCTCAAAATAGTTGATCATCAGCAATAGCATCAGCATCATTTTGAGCACCTGTTGCAACTGAAACATTCTCACAAGAAGGTTTAGAATAGTTGGAAACAATTCTGGCCATTCCCCCTAACACAAGAAGTGTGCTCATTAACAACTATATTGGATGACTCCCCAAATTATTGATTCTTGATGTTGTATACTTTGTAAGCTTTGGAGCTAGAAGAGTATCCAACAAAGATAGCACCATCTGACTTTTCAGCAAAATTTTGCTAAATTGTCTTTTGTGTTAAGTATGGTACACCTGCTGCCAAAGGACCTTAGAAAGCCAATTAACGGTGGCCTCTTGTTCCATAGCTCATAAGGGGTTTTTCCATGTGGCTTAACTACAAGAACTATGTTCTACACATAACATGCAGTGCTGACTGCCTCTGCCCAGAATGTTAGAGGTAGTTTGGAATCAACTAACACTGTTCGAGTAGCCTCAATAAGTGTCCTATTCCTCCTCTCAGCAACACCTTTGTTGAGGAGTTCTGGGAGCACTATATTGTTGGAAATCCTTTTAAGTTACATAACGAGTCAAGATGAAGTTCTTAAAATCAGTCCTTGATCATTCTAATAATCTTAACTTGCGTTCACTTTGAATTTCTATTTTAAGATAAAAAGTTTTTAATGTTCAGCAGTTTCATCTTAGTTTCTTAAAAAAAATTACCCATGTGAATCATGTAATCATAAACTATCACAGGCAGTTATGATGTACTTTCCAATGCTCATTATACTTGTTTGCGACCAAAAATATCCATGTGCAATAAGTGTAATGGAGTAGTGATAGAGTTAACCTTTTGGATTTGTGAGATGTCCTATGTTGCTTCACTTTCAGAATGCAACACAGTTATCTTTGTAGAAAAATTATGCAGGATCGTTGAAGGGTGTGAGTTACAACACAACAACACAGAAAGAGATTAAACAAACTTTTAATCAAACAGTAAATGGATTAACCAAGATAAGACACTAAGAACACAAGTAATGTAAGAGACAGAACATAAGAACACAAGTGTATGGTTTTCAAGAATGCAGTATATTGCTTTCTCTATGTTCTATTACAAGTGTTACAAAGCATAATAAAAGATACAAGAACATGAGATACTTATACTACATCCTACAGCTAGCTATACTTTGAAAGCTAGCTGGATACAATTGACTAGACACAAACAAAATCAATTGTAGAGTCAAAAGGCAGATTGCCTTTAGACTTGTGACTTTGACATGCCATAGCTCACATCCTTATCTATTACAAAAGGGATAAAGTACATAAATAGAAAGTTTACAGACACAAGACCTCAATGTACAATTACCAAAAGCATGGACCTTTTCACCAACTCATGTAAGTTGGTGTCTTGCAGAGGTGCAGCGGAAAGGTGTCCAGCTTTACAGAAAAGTACATCAGAAAAAGCATATCTTAAAAGTCTTCGGAGAAATCTATCTTCATAACTTGAAGCTTTGGAAGACTTTGTCTCTGAGGCTTCGGAAGACTTCATCTTTGGCTTCGGAAGATATTGGTCTTGGCTTCAGAAGATTCACACTTAGAATATTTCTATTGAGTGTGTGAAACTTCCGAAGCATTCTATTTCAGAACTTGTGCAGCAAATAAGCCTTGGATGTTTGGGTTGCATCCCTCTTCATTAGTCTCTACAAATCCCCCTAGGCTGATGCTAACAAAACACTAAAAAGACTTCAGATATCAACAGTCCTCATTAGAATGATACCCATTCCTTTCTTCAAGGGATGATCAGGATTCTTCAAACTGTCAAAGTATCTTCTCATGTCAAAGAGATCATGTAGAGGCAATTGAAACATGTCTTGCCATGTATAAGTGTCTTCTAAGCCTTGATCTCTAATGACATGCCACCTTTCTGGATTTGTGGTGTATGTCCAAGACAAGATGGGTCTTCCTGATGCAAGAGGAGCTACTAAAGTTGGAGTTGGTTGAGCATCCTCTGGCTGCACATCCTCAGGATGTTCTGACTCTTCCTGAGGTTTAGAAGAGGATGCAGTCTTCCTTTTCTTTGGCTTTGGTTTAGAAGCCATCCTCTTCTTTTTTTTCCAAATTTTAACTAAGAAGACTGGCCTGCACACCAGATTGATCTCTGTTGTCTGTCTCAGTTGGGACTTCCTCTCTCTCAGGCTTAGAAGAAGAAGGAGGTTGACCCTGCTGTGGATCAAAAGATGAAGCTTGCTGATCTCAGCAGGAGGTCCAGGTTGTGTTGTCTCTGGTTGTTCAACCTTAACCTCCACTTCAGGTGGAGCTTGACTTAGAGTGGAGTGTAATCAGTGAGCTCTCCCTTTTAATCTTTTGCTTGATCACCCTATATGCTCATCCATAGTGGATAGAGACATGGGAGCAAGTCTCCTTCCGGAGAATCCATACAGCTTCAAGAAGCTCATCATCCTTTGCCTATCAGCAGACTTCTTCATACTCTTTTGGATGATGGCTCTTGATTTTGTAGCTTCTTCCCCAAGCTTCTTCTTTGTTGTCTTTCTGTCCTTGACTCTCTTAAGCTCAAGCTATTTTAAATACTCAAACTCAACATAGTCATAGGGCAGGGGAAGAAGTGCATCTGCCTGGTAGAAGCCTGTGGCACTCAGGTAGTTGATCATCTGATTCTATCTTCTTCTCTGTCTACCTGAGGTTCTTGCTGAACCACATCCTCTTGCACAGGACTTTCTTGAACTGGGGAGAAGGCAAGCATATCATGTACAGTTTTTTTCTTCTTCTCTCTTCTTTGACTTGTACTAGGAGTTCTGCATCTTCTGCCTCCTTCTTCTCTCTTGACCTTTCCAAGTCAACCAGTTCATTTAGCTCATCTAAGGGGAGAGAGATGACACTGTCTATGTCATAGTTCCTAGTATGCAGATATTTAATCCTGACTGACCTTAACTCATCATTCTGAGTGTCTGGTCTGGGGCAGCCCTGATTGCAGACTCCATGAGTCTTGAAGACCCAGAAGAGGAACCTTCTCCCCTCAGCTTCCTTTTCCTCTCTCTCTCCTCCTCCTCAATCTCCTCAGATGTCATCTTTCTTTTCCCTTTGTCACTCACAGACTTTTGTGACTCAGGGTGGAGAGAGCTTTGGCCTTCATTGCATGTTGCAGCATCTGAGCTCAGGCCAGAGATAGGTTGAGAAGCACCTTCACCAACAGGTGTCTCAAAGGAATATGGATCTCTGCAGCATTCGGAGATGATGAGACAAGGCTCTCAGGTTCTGTCACTTGGCCTTAGTCAAGGTTTCCCCTATGAAGCTAATCTTAGGGTCTGCCTCAACATCCAGTTGACCGATGACATTGCCTGATTGCCTTAGTCTCCTTCTTAGGCTGAACTCTGCAATGATCCTGTCTTGGATTCTTTTAGCCAGTCTGTCAGCTTGTCTTGATTGGTTTGGGTTGACAAGTGGCATGTTGACTAGATCCAGACCTTCATAGTAGTTCAAGGTCTGAAAGTTGAAGACTTCTTGCTGTCCTTGAACTCTTATGATGATGAGGGCCTTCCAGTTGTTGTCATACCTCCATCAATGATGTGATTGAAGGATGATGGAGGTGACATAGCCTTGGTATCCCATCCTCAACAGACTCTGTATGAAGGAGTCTGTGTAGTCCACATCAATGTAAACTAGAGGAGGTTGCTGAGAATGTACAGTTGCAAGTGATGATGGTGAGTCCTTCAATGTCCATTCTCTCAGAGAACTCCCGATTCTGTGGCTGTAAAGACTTCTCCCCTTTCTGGTAGCATCACCACTTGCATAGGTGAGCTGGAGGATAGATCAATCACATCCACAGGTTCTTGTGTTCCTGGTTGAGCTCGCCTTAAGGGTCTCCCAGCTAGTTTTTCCTTAAGATATGAAATCTCAAGTTGCTGATCATTGATCCTATTGTGTAAGGTAGTCACCTAAGATTCAAGATGACTGACCTTTGAGACTAAATAGGTGCATGTTTTGGATAGTTGTTGCACTTTTAGTCTCAGATCCCCCTCATCTTCATCAGAAGAATCACTAGGGGGAGAAGATTAGACCAGAGTCCTTTCTCTCGTGACCAGTTCTGAGTTCTTGGCCACTGGATTTCCTCTACTTACTGGCAGTCTCAGTTGAGATGTCAGTAGCCTGAGTTGCCATGGTGAGGTCTTAATGATGTAATCACTTGCAGAAGTGAGAGCCTCTTCCATATGGACATCCTGAATAGGTTCAGGAGTGTCCACCTTAGTTGTGGGTGACTGATGTGGGATAGATATAGGAGACTCAGGAGTATTCATCTCTCTTTGAGTAGGGGAAAAGAAGAGAGACTCATTATACTCACTGAAACCTAGATCTTGATCAGTATAGAAGTCAAGGTTGGGAATTGGTTGGTTGACGTCTATAGGCTGGGGATGGTAACTGTCCCCTGAAAGTTGATCACTTGAGTGTTGAGACTCAGAGTGATGGCTTAAGGCAGTAGGGCTAATGAGCTCATCAGGCTGAGCATGAGGAACCTCAGCACTGATTCTTGAAAAGATGGGAGTGGTCTGCTCCTCGGGAGAAGTGGGAGCTCCAGTATCCACTTCTTTCTATATGGGTGAGTATATGGGAGCCTCCACAGACTGAATACTCTGAGCAGGGGTTCGTTTGATTTTCTTTGGTAGGTGATGGATATTTGAGGTTGTGTTGGTGGTTGAAAGCAGCAGGTGTGGGTTCAACACTAGCTTGTTCTGCTAGGTTGTCACCTTGAGCAATAAGCTCTAACAGTTTTGGGACTAGGACTGTTTCAACCCCAGAGAATCCAACAGTGGACTTTCTTAGTATTTTAAAGATGTCGGGCTTCATCTGTCCCAATTTAAGAGTGTTACCTGTTTCCCTTAACTGTGAGCCCAGTTCACAGTTAAGAATGTACTGGACATATCTAGGAAACATGTAGTAATCTAAGGAATCTAAATTAGCAAGAAAATTTGTATAAACAAATTGAGAGTACCTAAATTTGACCCCTTGAACCATTCCATGGACTATGAAGGAGAGATCTTCAGGAATCTGGTCCCATCCACCATGCTTGTTTGATAAGCTGTGAATGACCACATGGAGCAGGAATCTCCATTTGGATGAGACCTTCCCTTTCCTGAAGGTATTATAGAGAAATCTCCCTCGTAGCCCATCTGCTCAAAGGAATGATTTACAGCTTCCTTTGGAAGAACACCTCACCTTCATCATCATTCAGCTGAAGATGTCGGTTGATGATGGCCGGAGTGATGAAGATTGTTCTCCCCTGCACTGTGGCAGACAGTGCCTTCTCCCCGTCCATAATGACCTCTTGGCAGGTCTTCCAGAATTCAAGCAACTGATCCTCATAGAGTGGAGGATCAATGGTTAGGGAGGTGAGGTAGTGAGACAGAGACAAGAAACGGCAAACCTCTGAGAAACGAGGATCTTTCTCAGAGAATAACAGAGCAACTTGATTATGTTGTCTGTGTAGCTGCATGGTGAAGTTGGGATCATTTCTGTGAGCAAGGTTAGCCATTGTGAGGTAACTCAGAGATGAATAAGAAGAAAGAAATAAATTTTAGAGAGAAAATTTGGGCTTTAGGTTTGGAGGAAGAGCAGATGATAGAAGAGGGGGAAAACCATTGGGTTTATATGAGAGAGAGGGATTTCAGATAAAGTTTAATGAAAGACGATAAACTTTGAAATCCGGATGTCGGTCCCACCTCTGAAAAAGTAGTTTACTTTTTGCTCAAAAAGTAGTTTTCTTGGAAATTAAAAAGCTTCCGAAGGTAAATTATCATCGGAAGTTTTAATAAAAAAGCTTCCGAAGCTAAAATGACTTCGGAAGAATTTCCTGAGAGTATTTGATGATTTTGCTTGGAAGGAAAAATTAAGACTTGAGTGCTTGTATAGAGATCAACAAAGCTTCTGAGAGTTAATTATTGCTTCGGAAGGAAAAGCTCCTTGAAAATAAGTAAGTGTCTAAGAAACTATTTAAGCTTCGGAAGATAAAATTGGAATCTCTTCTGAAGGTAAATTTTTTTTAGACAGTTAAATATTTTGAAAGTGTGATTTTCTTCCGAAGTTAAAATGCATAACTTCCGAAGTACAAAATCATCAATTAATCTAAAGAAAGTCTTCCAATCCAAGGAAAACATGAGCTTATGAAGATGATAGACTAGACAACTTAGAACACACATTTTTTAAGAAATAATAAGAATTAGTTTAAGAAAAATTTACTCAAGGTTGATCATCCCAATAGCTGATATTAGATATTAAATCTTTGTTCATCAAAGGCCTTTGTAAACAAATCAACATATTGTTCATCCGTGTGAACCTTGACTAGTTTAATCTCCTTTTCATATTATTATCTCTTATTAGATGATACCTGATATTGATGTGCTTTGTCCTTGAGTGCTGCACAGGATTCTTTAATGAGATAGCACTGTTGTTGTCTATGTGGATTGGAGTCTCCTTGAAATTTAACCCATAGTCTAGCATTTGATTATGAATCCAAAGCACTTGAGCACAGCAGCTAGCGGCGGCAATGTATTCAGCTTCAGTAGTTGATGCAGAGACACAAGATGTTTCTTGCATTGCCATGAGACAACCCTTCACCAAGAAATTGACATCGCCAGATGTAGACTTTGCAGTCATATTGCAACCACCATAATCACTATCTGTATAAGCATACAGATTAAAGTCAGAATTCTTGGGATACCATAGACCAAGTGTTGATCACCTTTGAGGTATCTTAGAATCCTTTGACAGTGATAAGGGGAGACCTTAGGGTTGGCTTGATATCTTGCACAGATGCATGTAGCAAACATGATATCAGGCCTGCTAGCAGTAAGATACATAAGCAAACCAATCATAGCCCTGTATAAGTGTTCATCTACACACTCCCCCTCAAGATCAGGACCAAGGGAGTGGTTTTGGCTATGGGTGTCTTAGCAATCTTACAGTCAGTCATATTGAATCTTTTGAGTATGTCTTGAACATACTTTGACTGACTTATGAAGATGCCATCTTCAACTTGCTTCACTTGAATTCCCAGAAAGAAATGAGTTCCCCCATGGCACTCATTTCAAATCTGTCTTTCATCAGCTTCTCAAAGTCTTCGCAGAGCTTTGGATTAGTTGAACCAAAGATGATGTCATCCACATATACCTGAACTAGCAATATGTCTTTTCCTTGTCTTTTGATGAAGAGAGTTCCATCTATAGTACCTTTCCTGTATCCATGTTTACAGAGATACTCAGACAGTGTTTCATACCACTTCCTGGGTGCCTGATGTAACCCATAAAGAGCTTTATCAAACTTGCAGACATAATCAGGATGATCAAGATCTATGAAACCAGGTGGCTATTTAACATAAACCTCTTCATCTATCACTTCATATAAAAAGGCACATTTCACATCAAGTTGAAAGACCTTGAAGTTCTTGGATGTAGCAAATGCCAGGAATATCCTAACAGCTTCTAATCTTGCCACTGGAGCAAAGACATCAGTGTAGTCAATCCCTTCTTCTTGTGTGTATCCTTGAACAACCAGTCTAGCTTTGTTTTTTATGATAATGCCTCTATCATCTTTCTTGTTCCTAAACACCCATTTGGTTCCTATGGTAGTCTTCCCAAAATGAAGAGGACAAAGGTTCCAAACTTTCTGCCTTTTGAATTGAAGCAGCTCTTGTTGCATAGCTTCAACCCAACTTCCATCATTTAGAGCCTACTCAACTTTCTTTGGCTCTATCTGATAGATAGAAAACAAGAGTGAAGACAAACATTTGCTTCATGGGTTTGTCCTCTTGTCTTTACCCCGGAGACAACATCTCCAATGATGTTTGTGGTAGGATGAGACTTGTGGATCCTAAGCTGAGGAATCACAGCAAGTTATTGAGAAAGATCTAAATTAGAAAATTTAGATCTGGCATAGATGTTTCTCCCACCACATCAGCACACTTTTCAAGTGAAACTTGATCCAGCAGTGTGTGACATCATTGATGTTCTCATCTATGGTGTGGTTAGTGGCATCAAGAAACTCTTGATCACTCTCACCATCACCATTGTTGTCTTCCATAGTTGAGGTGTTCTTATCTGGTTATAGAGCCTTTGAGCTAAAATTTGAAGGCATACCAGATGTATCAGCTGAATTTGTCATTGTTGTACTGATAGAGACCTCATTTGCAGAAGTAGTTCCAACTGGAGCTGAAGATGTATGACTTGAAGATCTTCCTAGCTCAAATCTTGGGTCAGGATCACCTGTATTTAAATTTTCTGCAGATCCTGAAACATTCTCACAAGATTTGTTAAAACAGTTGCTAACCAAATCAAGATCAAATAGCCAATCTGGACCAGAACCAGCAACACATGGTATGTGTTCATTGAAGTTCACATTGGCTGACTCCTCAACTATTCTAGTTCTGAGATTCACTCTATAAGCCTTAGCTTGGGAAGAATATCCAATAAAGTGTCCATCATCTGATTTCTCAGCAAACTTGGCAATTTGATCTTTGGTATTCAAGATGGTGCAAGGACATCCAAATGACCTGAGAAACCAATGAAAGGTTTTCTCTTATGCCAAAGTTCATAAGGAGTCTTGCCATGAGTCTTAGATACTAAAACTCTGTTCTGCACATAGCAGGCAGTGTTGACTGCCTCTGCCCAGAAGGTGATGGGTAGTTTAGAGTCAACACAGCATGGTTCTTGCAGCTTCAATCAGTGTCCTGTTTCTCCTCTCAGCAACACCATTTTGCTGAGGAGTCCTGGGGGCACTAAATTGCCTTGCAATACCCTTTTCATCACAAATATACCAAGCATTTGTTCTTGAATCCTGTTCCTTGATCACATCTTATGATTTTGACCTTGTGATCAGACTGATTCTTATCTTTAAGATGAAATTCTTTAGAATCTCAGGAGTCTCAACTTAGTTCTAAGGAAGAAGACCCAAGTGAATCTTGTAAAATCATCTGTGATCAGTAGACAGTATAAGGTCCTTCCTAAACTCATTACACTGGTGGGGCCAAAGAGATCCATATGTAACAAGTGTAGGGGTGTAGTGATGGAGTTCATTTCCTTAGGCTTATGAGATACCTTATGTTGCTTCCCTTTCAGGCATGCAACACAGCGATCATCGCTTGTAAACTCTTTCTTTGGCATTCCAGTTACCAAATCATGCTATTTTTATTCATGTTCTTAAAGTTTACATGGCACATTCTTTTATGCCATAGGAAAGACCCATCACTATTGGCTTTAGATAGAAAGCATGAAATTTCTCCGGAGGGAGAGGTTTCTTGCAAATCCATCTTGTACATGTTTCCTTTCCTGGGGGCTCTAAGCAGGATATGCTCATGAGGAATGACCACACCAGGCTTAAGAACAATGCACTCATGCTCAGTAAAGAGCATGTTATGACTCTGATCACAAAATTGAGATACACTCAGAAATTGTATCCAAGCTCCTTAACAAAGTTTACCTTTTCAATGTTGAGCTTACCATTTGTGACCTTGCCCCTTCCAGAAATGTAACCACCTTCATATCCTCCAAAAACAACTGGTCCTCCATCAATCCTTTCAAAGTTCTGGAGTAGTGACCTATTGCCTGTCATGTGCCTGGAACAACCACTGTCTATGATCCAGACATTTTTGTCTGTCTTCCGATGTCCCTGCACAAAGGAAAATTTATTAGTTACATTGGAAACCCAAGCCTTGCTTGTCTTGGGCTTATTTACAGAAGGTAATTTAATAGTGATAGATCCTACGGTTGTACTAAGAGGATCTTGAGCTATTGTTGATGGAGAAATCTCAGTCACTTGGTCTTTCTTAGACATCCACACCACCTTTGGAGTCTTAGACTTGACCTTCAAAACTTTGGAAGTTTTTGGAACTTCAGAATTTTTGATGACTGATACTTCGGAAGATTCTGCAGCAGACTTCAGTGCTTCGGAAGACCTTTCTTCCGAGACCAATTTTTCTTCCGAAGGTAATTTTCCACTTGCCTTCTTCTTAGATTTTGAGCTTCCGAAGGAAACAGGTTTTCCTTCCGAAGTTTGAATCTTCTTCAAACTCTTTGAAGTCTTTATTTTGGTCATATGGATAGTACCTTTAGGATTGAAAGGACAATCCTTGGCAATGTGAGTAGTGCTGTCACACATAACACAATTCATCTTCTTCTTCACAAGAGCCTTTTCTTGAGAATAGGACTGTTTTTGGTCACATCCCTTCTCCACCTTCATCTTTATGGATGCTGAGACAGTCCTCTTGGGCTGAGGACTGTGCTTGGAGTTTGATGGTCCAGGCTGTGCAGCAGTGGTACACAGCAAATCAGTCTTCTTCTTGCTATTGAGATGAGTTGAACAAGAACCAGAAATCTTAGCAGAAGAGTTTTGGTTATGTCTTCAGTCCTACCACTTTAACCATGCAGAAATAAAAACTTATTTCTGCTTAGAGTTAGAAGCAGCCTTGATCTCTTGAGCCTTCCATGGCTTTGTTTTGCTCTTTCTGATCAAGTTCTTTCTCATGGACTTGGTCATCACAGCCTTCACTTTCTCCTCAGAAGGATAGTGGCCCTTCTTGGAATCCTCCTCTTCACTCTTAGTAGAGGGATTCTTCATTATCTCTTCTTCATCCTCCTCACTCATAGGATCTATGAGAGGAAGCTCATCTTCATAAGTTCCACACCTAGGGGGTCTTACAGACAAGATTGTGTGTGGTGGAGCTATCTCATTTGATCCCAGTCCCTGTCTGTTTTGATAGCTCTTTTGTTGTGCAGGGATGAGGATATCATGTTCTTGAAGGTCTCTTCTTCAAGAACACTCTTTTCTGCCCTG
This sequence comes from Flaveria trinervia, assembly GCA_025506515.1. Taxonomy (NCBI): domain Eukaryota; kingdom Viridiplantae; phylum Streptophyta; class Magnoliopsida; order Asterales; family Asteraceae; genus Flaveria; species Flaveria trinervia. The sequence continues at coordinate 70,427,669 of CM046443.1, forward strand.
GCTTTGCTGATCACAAGCTCAGCCTGGCACTCAGTTAGCTTGGTTATGAGATCTTGATTTTGAGTTCTAAAATCTGTGTGTTCATGTTTTAGAACTGAAATGGTTTTCTCTAAGTCCTCTATTTTCAGCTTATAATCATTTTCAGACTTTCTAAAATCAGATTTTAAAATGTTTAAGGACTTAACATCAGATCTCAGTTCCACGTTATAGGACCTGTACCTATTAACTTTAGCAATGCATTCAGGAGTACAAAGATGTTCCAATACCTTGGCTTCATCATGATCTGCCATCAGTGCTTGGTTTGGAGAAGCATCTTCCACCTGGAAGCTCCAGTCAAAGCCTCCTTCTTCAACAGCAACAGCAGCTTGCTGCTTTGACTTCTCATTATGAAGAGCTTTGTCAGTGTAGTTTGGTCTGGATTGTGTTTGGCCACTATTGGTGCTAGGTGCCTTACACTCTTTGGCAAAGTGGCCTATCAAGTTACAGTTGTAACACTTGACTTTGCCTTTGTCCAGTCCAAACTTTCCACTGGTTGCATTGCTTGGGAACTTCCTTCTAGTCCTCTTGTAGAACTTCTTGGCTCTGTGAGTAAGAAGAGCCATCTGCTAGACTATTTCCATGTACTCCAGATCATCTGGATGAATACAGTCCAGGTCTTCAAGAGTAAAAAGAGAGTTGCCACAGCTTTCATCAGAAGACACAAATGCTTGAGAAGAGCTTGTCTCTTGGAATGGGCTTCCTTGAGTGTAGTTCTCCCTTGGTGTCTCTAGGAAGGTGATGAAAGGACCCTTGGGTGAGTTGTCAGGGTAGCATATAAGATGATGTTTGGGCTCTATGCTATCCCTTTCAACAATATGTAGGGCTGAACCCATTTGATTGTTGGAGTTGCTAGATGAACCCTGCATGTTCATCTCCATCTGGTAGCCACTAAGAATCCCATATAACTCTGTTAGAGTGAGAGTTTTGAGATTTTCAGTTCTCTTGATCACCACACAGTAGTGTGTCCATTGCCTAGGAAGTGAGGACATGAACTTCCTTACAATGTCTCTATTCTCAAGAGAAACTCCTCCATCCACTAGAGTATCCACAGTCTCAACATACCTGAAGTATTGCTGAGTCATGTCTCACCTGCTTTGAAAGTGAAGTTTTCAAACTGCTGCTTCAGGAGATCCTTCTTGTTCTCCTTGGCTTCAGAAGAACCCTCATATATCAGTTTCAGTGCATCCCACAACTATTTAGCTGTTTTGCACTTCTTGAAACATCTGTACACAGAGTTTGGAAGGGTAGTTTGAAGAGCTGTCATGGCTTTCCTGTCTATCTCTACTTTCTTCCTATCTTCATCAGAGTAGTTAGCCACATCCTTGGGGATCATACCAACACCAGTAGCAGAGGGTGTGCTGGGTATGAAAGGTCCATTCTTAATAGACTCCCACATTCTTGAATCGAGAGACGTGATGAAACCTTCCATTTTAAACACCAGGTGTCAAACTCATCAAGAGTGATTAGTGGGGACTTGTTCATGGTTCCAGTTTCCATATCAGTTTTGGAAATGGTTGCCATTTGAAAAGTTTGGTATTTGTGTGTGTGAGGGATCTTAAGATGGTGAGATCTTATATCAAGAGCCTGTATGCTCTGATACCAAATGCCGGATCGTTGAAGAGTGTGAGTTAAAACACAACAACACAAAGAGGAGATTAAACAAACTTTTAATCAAACAAGAAACTGGATTAGCCAAGATAAGACACTAAGAACACAAGTAATGTAAGAGACAGAACATAAAGAACGCAAGTGTATGGTTTTCAAGAATGCAGTATATTGCTTTCTCTATGTTCTATTACAAGTGTTACAAAGCAAAAATAAAAGATACAAGAACATGAGATACTTATACTACATCCTACAGCTGGCTATACTTTAAAAACCAGTTGGATACAATTGACTAGACACAACAAAATCAATTGTAGAGTCAAAAGGCAGGTTGCCTTTTGACTTGTGACTATGACATGCCATAGCTCACATCCTTATCTATTACAAAAGGATAAAGTACATAAAGTAGAAAGTTTACAAACACAAGACCTCAATGTACAGTTACCAAAAGCATGGACCTTTTCACCAACTCATGTAAGTTGGTGACTTGCAGAGGTGCAGCGGAAAGGTGTCTAGCTTACAGAAAAGAACATCAGAAAAAGCATATCTTAAAGTCTTCGGAAGAAATCTGTCTTCATAACTTGAAGCTTCGAAGACTTTGTCTCTAAGGCTTCGGAAGAGTTCATCTTTGGCTTCGGAAGATATTGGTCTTTGCTTCGGAAGATTTCACACATAGAATATTTCTGTTGAGTGTGTGAAACTTCCGAAGCATTCTACTTTAGAACTTGTGCAGCAGAATAAGCCTTGGATGTTTGGTTTGCATCAGCCTCTTCATTAGTCTCTACAAATTCCTTTTTAGGCAAACCATGTACCAAGTTATTTTTAGCCAATTTATTCATTGTCTTAAAATTTACATGACACATATTGTTATGCCATAGTGTTGACTCGTCATTATCAGCTTTGGAAAGAAAGCATGATACTTCACCCATTGGGGAAGCATTGTTCATATCCAGCTTGTACATATCCCCTTTCCTGGGAGATCTAAGAAGCACCAATTTCAGAGGAATGGTCATCCTGGTTTAAGGATAATGCACTCATGTTCTGTGAAAAGCATCTGGTGCTTTTGATCACAGAAATAAGAAACGCTTAACAGATTGTGTTGAAGCTGTTTGACAAAGTGAACTTTGTCAACCTTTAACTGACCATTGGATATACTCCCTCTGCCAGAAATATATCCTCCAGCCTCACCTCCAAATTGGACAGGACCTCCATCATAGTGTTGAAACTGTTGAAGGAGAGATCTGTTCCTTGTCATGTGCCTGGAGCATCCACTATCTATAATCCAGACATTGTTGTTCTTGTCATATGGATGTCCCTGCACATAAGATGAGATTGTTAGTTTTGATTGGAAACCCAAGCCTTGATGGTCTTGGGTTCTTCCAAGGGAGAATGACATAATTGAGCCAAAAGATATGCATGGGGGTTCAATAGATGTCTTTGAAGAAGAGCTTTGGGCTGCAGCATCTTCCTTGATCTTCCAGTCCATCCTTTGGTTGGTCTTGGAGGATGAGCTTGTTGAAGCTTTTGCAGCATAGCCTTCTTCTGAAGCTTCTTTCTTTTCGAAAGAAGCCTTCACCACCTTTTCTTCCGAAGCAGTCTTCTTCTTGGATGGTTTCAAGGGAATCTTCTTGTTCTTCCGAACTTTGGCAACAATAGCTTCCGAGGCCATTTTCCCTTTGGAAGAAAGAGTTTCTTCCAAAAGCAACCTTGCTTCGGAAACCAGCTTTCCCTTCTTCATCACTTGAACCGTTTGAAAAGGTCCAAATGTGAAACCTTCACCGACTCCTTTTCTAACATTATTTGCATAATGTGTGCTTGCAGGATTGTAGTAACAATCTTTTTCCATATGGTTGTGCAGACCACATATTATGCATGCAATGTTAGTCTTTTGGAACTGTGAGGGTTGCTGTTTCTTAGGCTTTTTCTCTTCATCAGCGACTTTTCCCTTTAACTTCTGATCCTTTGGTAGGACAGGTGTGCTGGTATTACACTCCTTTCCTGAATTAGAAGTGCCTAACACTTGGAATCCAGCTGAGATAAAGACACCTTTCTACTTTGGGTCAATCTTCAACTTGGACTCTACCACTTTCTTGGCAGTTCATCTAGCAGCTTTAGCTTTGCTTCTTCTGGCCTTAGTGGTTAGGATTTGTTCTTCACAGGAGGAGATGGGTATATCTACCTGTTCCTTCCCTATGGTGGCCACTATTATTGCTTCATCCTTCAACTTTAGTGAGGAAGGGTCAGCAGTTGGAACCTCTTGCTCCTTAGTACCATATCTAGGTTGTCTAATAGACACATAAGACTGTGGTGGAGTAATTTCATTGGATCTCAACCCTCCTTTGTTCTGATAACAGAGTTTGGAGTGGGAGGATGATGCAAGAATTGCTTGGAAGTTCTGCTCAGAAATAACATGCTTCCTAGCCTGATCCTCAGCAGTGACAAGCTAGGCTTGAGCCTTAGACAATTTGGATATCAGATCTTTGATTTAAGTCTTGTAGTTAGTGTGTTCATGTTTTATAAGAGACATATTTTCTCTAACTCCTCAATTTTCTTTTGGTGGTCAGATTCAGCTCCCTTAAAAATCAGATTTTAAAATATTTAAAGACTCAATATCAGATCTAATTTCCATATTGTAATCCGGATAAAGTTTAACTTTAGCTATACATGCTGGAGTACAGAGATGTTCATATACCTGAGTATCATATGTTCCTACCATGAGAGCTTGAGCAGGATTCACATCCTGTACCATGAAGCTCCAGTCAACTTCTTGAGCCATTATAGCTGTTTCAGTTGACTTTCCTGTGGGCTTTGAGGTTAAGGGATGTGTGGAGGCTTGTGGGGTTCCCAGATTGGTCTTGGGAGCCTTGTATTTCTTTGCAAAGCGATCGAGTTGGTTATAGTTATAACACTTTGCTTTGTTCTTGTCAAACGCAAATTTGCTGGTCGTTGGGTTTTGAAGGAATTGCCTTCTAATTCTCTTGAAGAACTTCTTCACTCTATAAGTTAAAAGAGCCATCTGTTCGACAATGTCCACGTACTCTACATCGTCTGGATTAAAACACTCAAGATCATCAAAACAATATTGAAAATCACTAGAATGTCCACTTCCTGAGACAAAGGCACAACTTTCCTGAAAGGAATTGTGTTGAACCTGTTGAGACCTTGGAGTCTCAGGAAAAGTGATGTAAGGTCTAGAAAAGCAGGATGGCTGCTGGTAAGTCAGGTAGTGCTGAGGTTGTGGGGGTGCTTAGCTTCTGCAACCATTAAAGCGTTGCTAGCAGGAAGACTCAGAGGTCGGCTTGCTTGGTGGCCCTTCTTACTTTCCATCTCTAAACGATATCCATCGAGGATTTCGTAAAGTTCAATCATAGTGAGAGTGTTCAAGTTTTCTCTCCTCTTGATATAAACACAGTAAAATGTCCACTCGTTCGGAAGAGCACTCATGAAATTTCTCGTGAGATCTCTAAGTTCAGGAGTGATCTTCACAGACTAAAGAGAGGAGATAAGATCCATATACCTAAAATACTGATCGCTGAGGGTCCCTCCAGCAATATATGTGAAGTTCTCGAACTGCTGCTTCAATGAGTCCTTCTTTGAGTCGTTGGAGCTTGAGTACATCTGAGCAAGAGCATCAAACAATTCCTTTGCAGACTTACAATGCTCAAACCCCACCATGATGGAGTTTGGTATTGCAGTCATGAGAATTGTCATAGCATTACTGTCGATGTCTATCTTCTTCCTGTCCTTGTCAGAATAGTCTTCAACAGCTTTTTCTATCATGGCACCGTTTCCACCAAGTGAAGCCACCTTTGGCTTGTACGGGCCGTTGACAATAGAGTTCCACATCTTGCTGTCTTGATATCTGATGAAGCCTTCCATTCTTCTGCTCCACGACCTGAAGTTTTCAGGAGTAATGATGAGAGCCTTTTTCATAGTTCCCATCTCTACTTCGGATTTGTTAAGGGCCATTTTGAGTGAGTGAGTTGTAGGGAGGAGTGAAAAACATGTTGATTTGGATGGTTAGATCGCGCAATCAAGAGCCTAAGAAGCTTTGATACCAATTACAGGATCGGTTAAAGTCACTTAACACTTTGTTTTTCTCGCAAACTCACTTTGAACAACACTCGGATGAAGATATAGTCAATAAGAGTTGATCATAATATAGTAAGTAATAAAGAATACAGAAAGTAATTTTCAAGGTACTTGTATATATTGCTTCTCACTCAAATATTACAAGACTCATACAAGCTTATCTTTTCGAGTTACAATGAGAAACTATATATAATACTACTACAGTCGGATACACTTTGATACCAGCTGGGATCCTATAGCTAAAGCCTATACTACAAGACTATAATTTAAGGTATCTCGGATAAAGTCTTATCTGAGATACGGTAGTCAGGACATGTCCCCAACTTACCTTTTGTCACCAACTAAAGTTGGTAACGTGTGCTATCATAAAGAGGTAAACAGTAGAATAAAGTATGGTCAACTGCATGGCTCTTTGAGAAAACGTCATACAGTATCAGAGGTCTGTAGCGGAGTGTCAGAGATAATACTTATGCCCACTGGTTCATAGCAGTGTTTTTCGAAGGTTAAATGGCTTCGGAAGAACAAGTACTTCCAAAGCCACTTATAATTCGGAAGAAGCTACTTCTTCTAAGGCTTGAGAACTTCTTCTGTTTTTCATACTTCGGAAGTAGTCTTCTGATTGCTCTTCAAAGACTTGACCTTCAGAAGCATGCTCTTGACTTCGGAAGTAGAGTTTTGTCTTCGGAGATCTTTCACTTTATCTTTGGAAGAACTCTATAACTTTCGGAAGTTCAATGCTAAGCTTCGGAAGCCTTTAATGTACCAATATTATTATTATTATTATTATTATTATTATTATTATTATTATTATTATTATTATTATTATTATTATTATTATTATATTAATGGGCATATACTTCATTTTATACTCAATTAACATATATTGTTTTAAAATGTTATTATTATTATTATCACTAATATTATAATAATTATTAATGTCATTACTAATAATACTATTATTATTATTATTATTATTATTATTATTATTATTATTGTAAAGGGCATATTTGTCATTTTCTACTCACTTAACTGAGATAGATTACAGAAGTTAATGTCAACTTCCATTCGTGTTACGTTTATCAAACTCTTTGGATTAATGTTGTTAGTTTTTAAAAGTTATGATCAATCTTGCAAAACATACCATATGAAGCAACCATATAATTAATTATTAATTTAACTAGTATTCAGTTATAAAGTATAAAAAGAAAGTATAACTAGTATCATAAATAAGCTAATGTTCATTATATAATGCATTAAATAACGTGTTATAAATATTACATTAAACACTTGCATACTATGCTTAAAAATTATCTTATGTTTTTAAAGATTGAGCAAAATGACAATTGTTCTAATTGCGTTATAGTAGTATAGATATTATACGCAAGTCGAAGCAAATTATATAATTTATATAGCATGAGGTCATCAATATGTTCCAAATAACTCTTCAAAAAAAGTTTAAGAGCTACTTGAAGCTATGGCGGATCTAAGAAACAAAAGAGCTCTTAAGCTTGCTTTTTATTATTAGTAATTATGATTTAATGTTGTAGTTTGTAATAAAATTTATGTTTGATTCTACGGTAAGTTGTATTAGTTGTGCACGAAAGCTTGAATTGCGGATAAGATGTCTTATTATCCATGGCCGAACAATAATCTTGAGTGGTGTTCTTCAAAGCAAAACTACATTGTCATAGGAAACAATTATTGACAACTAACGTTTTTCTTATTGCCAAATCGAAAAGTAAAATCACCTTCATGTAAGAGACGTGTATTATTTTTATATTTTTGAAAGACACCGATAACAATAATTATTGACCACTCATTGTTAGATCCCACAATCCAAAAAGTAGAGTTAATGGCGTTTAAGATGTGTAGTTTCTGTCAAAGTGACATATCCGTGTTAGAGTTTTGTACATGTTAAAAGTATAATATATTAGAATGCAATATTAACTTTTCTTCAACAACTAAACAGCATTCTCGACTCGATATTAAATTATTTTAAAATCATCACACGTCCGGTATGTAAAATTAAAACCCACAACCTTTTAATTAATAAACAAATCATTTTACCATCACTATATTCTCTTAAAACTAAACACTCTCAACTTTATACCAAATATATTATTAATTAATAATGTAAATCTAACTTTTTGTTAGATTTGAAATGCTCGTCAATATATAGATTTGCTATGGGTGATAAAGAAAATAACCAATAGACGTTCAAAAAAATAATTATTATAATTATTGACCACCCACTCTTGTCGCACAATTTTGAATATCATAATATCATTAGTTGCTATGTTAAGAATAAGAGAGAAGTCTTTCCAATTAGACTTCTAATCCATGATTATTTATCACCTTAAACTTACGCTTTATAGAATTTAAATCGATGATTTTTAAATTTAAACCAGTGACATTTTGAAAAGAAGGAATCATGATGCATCATACGCCTAGAGGTTGGGTGAAGCCATTTCAATTTGGTTAATCGTAAGGAAACACAAATAATATTATTTTCTCTGTGATGTTATATGGAGTTAGAAACACAACTTGCAAATAGTCATTTCACCTTATGTTCAAACGGTCATTTAAAATTTAACATGGCGATGATATTTTAGATAACTTGAAAATTAAATGGCTATGCTTAAATCGTCAGTTAGCTAGCAACGTCAGTTTTGTATGTTTTCAAACAGACTTTGAACATTGTGTGAGATTAGACTGGGGTGGTTTGGGTATAGTAACCCAACTAGAAGATTTATCAAATGACATATAGTGTGTATATATACATGCTATAATAGATATCACAAAGAAGAAAAAGTAAACATAAACGATGAAGTTAGTTTCCCTAAGGTGTGAGCTTGCAGTTTATTTCCTAAGTCTTTCGTTCCCATTTTTCCTATCAACAAGCTTTGATGAATTTCTTGTTTGCATCTCTAACACAACTTCACAAAACATGTCAGACATTGTTTTCACTCCTAATGACACTTTATACTCCAACCTCCTTCAATCTTCAATCCTAAATCTTAGATTTGATACCCCTAGAACCCCAAAACCATTAGCAATAATCACACCTTTGTTATATTTCCATGTACAATCCACGGTCATTTGTAGTGTTAAATTTGGACTCAACATCCGAATTCGAAGCGGGGGTCATGACTATGAAGGGCTTTCCTACACCTCCTTTGATCACACTCCTTTCATCCTTCTTGATCTCAACCAACTCCGGTCAGTAACTGTTGATCCAGAGGCTAAAACTACATGGGTGGAATCCGGTGCTACTCTTGGTGAACTAGCTTATTGGGTGTCAATGAAAAGCAATCTCCTGGATTCCCATCTGGAGAGTGCACATCAGTGGCGTTGGTGGGTAAATAAGTGGAGGAGGGTTTGGCATGATGGCAAGGAAATACGGTTTATCAGCAGATAATGTAATTGATGCACTTGTGGTTGATGTGAATGGGCGGATTCTGGATAGATATTCAATGGGTGAAGATTTGTTTTGGGCCATTAGAGGAGGTGGTGGAGGTAGTTTTGGTGTTGTACTATCATGGAAGATCAATCTTGTTTATGTTCCACGTATTGTTACTGTTTTTAGTGTTTCTAAGCCTCGAGATGAAGGTACAACTAGACTTGTTAACAAGTGGCAGCACATTGCTCACAATATAAGTGAGGATTTGTTCATTAATCTTGTTATAACTCCAATGACTCAAGAAGAAAATCGCACTATCCAAGTGATAATCAGTGCGTTGTTCTTGGGGACCGCTGACGACCTTATAAAAATAGTGAGTGATGATTTTCCTGAATTGGGATTACAGGAAAAAGATTGCATTGAGATGAGTTGGATTGAATCAGTTGTTTATCATTCGCTTTATTTAAAAGGCGAAAGCGTTGAGGCACTAATAGAGAGACGACCTTGGCCTAAGAGTTACTTCAAAGCTAAATCAGATTATGTTAAGAAACCAATACCAGTGGAGGCACTTGAAGAGATCTTGAAATGGTGTTTGCATGAGAATTTGATTGTAGCGATGGAGCCTCATGGTGGAAAGATGAATGAGATACATGAAAGTGCGACTCCATACCCGCATAGGGGAGGGATCTGTACATCATTCAGTATGTCATTGGGTGGGATGATGAGGCATATGAAAACATGTTGCTTCCATAAGAAGAAAATATGAGAAGTTGAGACCGTATGTGTCAAAGAACCCTAGGGAAGCTTACGTGAACTTTAGGGATTTGGATCTGGGTTCAAATGGTAATGCATGTCGTACAAGTTATGGTGAAGCAATGAGATGGGGAAGAAGGTATTTTAAGGGCAACTTTAAGAGGTTGGCAATGGTGAAGGTATGGTTGATCCAAATAATTTCTTCTGTAATGAACAAAGCATACCACCTCTAGTCTTGTCTAGTTCGTATTAGTTGTTTATATTTAGTTAAGATGAAATCAATAAACTAATTGAATAAAATTTGTTGTGCTCAATAAGTGATATTCATATATATATTTAAATATTATGCACAAAGTTTATATATTTTTATTGTTAATCAACTTTCATATGCTAAAACAAATTCGGGTAAGTATCATTTTCCTTACCCGACAAATGGTTCGTTGGGTTTTTCTTCTTCAGTAACTTCGAGAACATGAAGCCAATTGTTTCATTGGGTTTTTTTTTCCTCAAGTCACTTCGAGTACATATGCTTCATGGATTATTATGACTTATCACACTATTAATTTATTATAGATAAGAAAATTAATTATAAAAAAGTTTTTATTCTTCTTCTGATGGTAATATACATGCGCATCTTTGCATTATAAACAATTAAAACAAATGTTTTATGCCCACAAGTTTTTATTCTTTTTATTCATTTTTAGTATGTGTGATAATAATCTTAATCTTAATTACAGGTAATAAGAAAGTAATCAATTTATGTATTTCTTTTAGAAATAAGCAGTCATTTTCATATTACATATTGAACCGAACACCAATAATAGTATTTGTGCATTAAATATCATAATAATATTATTTGTTTACCGAATATATTAATTGCTTATTGAATGTTATTTTAATTTAAATTTAACCGAACAACTTCGACTCATTCACACCTTGGCAATTTTTAAAATATTTGTTAAATGTAAGATTTTTAATATTTTGGGTTTTCATAGACCAATTTTTAGTTATAAATTTTATTTTAAACGTTTTTGTTTTTATATTCATTTCGTTATAACTCCCTGATTATTTGTATATATGTTTTGAGGTGGTTTACTTTTGGATGTTCGTCTTTACTCTTACATAAATATTGTTCAAAAATGAGTCGGGACAAATGTAAAAGTTTTCACTTAATGATATAAATCCGACTTACTTTACGTTTTACCATAATTTTAGTTTCGAAGTGTCAGGATTATTGTTATCTTTACTTTATTACGTCACATATGACGTAGCTACATTTGTTTTTTTTATTTATGTTCTAAGTTAGTTTAAGTATCGACATTAATTTGGGATACTTTACGTTTTGACGTAAATTTAGTATGAAAACAAGTCGGATCAGTTGTTAGTCTCTACTTTATCACGTCAAATACGATAGCGCCGCAACACGCTGTAGGTATTAAAACTAGTTACATCTATATTAATGCAGATGGAGTTGAACAGTGAAAATATTAGTTGTTATTAAATTAATTACTTTTGTTTGTGTTGTTTGTAATAATTGGTTTATTGTTTGGAAAATGACACCGGGTTAAACATAATACGTTTTATTCGCCCGGAAAAATACGTTTCAACGTTAATTTAGTTTAGAAATAAACCGAGCCAAATAGAATTTGTTTCAATCAATGGTATAAATACGTTTTGATGTATATTTAGTTTGTAAATAAGTTGGGTCAATTATAATACGTTTCATTCATTTGTATAAATATATTTCAACATAAATTTAGTTGATAAAAGATTTAGAGTCGAAGGGAAGATTGGATCTATGATAGTGACTTAGAGCGAAAGTTTCTTAGGATCGATTACTTTTGTTTTTTTTATTGTTTGTAAAAATTTGTTTGTTGTTTGGAATAACATAACCGTTTAAATATATCATGTTTTATTCAACTATGAAAATACGTTTCGATGAAAATTTTTTGAAATGAGTAGATTGAAATATAGTTGTTTTAGTCATGGTAGAAATGCCTTTTGATGTAAATTATTTGGAAAAAGTTAGATCAAATAAAAATGTTTCATTAAATAGGTTTTGACATAAATTTTACTCACGAAAGAGTTGTGAACAATTATAATATATTTTACCATGTCACATACGACGCTACTTCACGTGTATTTTATGTACGTTTGAGCTAGTCCATGTTTTTACATAATTGGTTTTGAAAGAGTTGGGTAAAATATAATACGTTTCATTCAACGATATAAACTCGAGTCGCTCTATGTTTCGATTTAAATTTAGTTAAGAACAAGTCAAGTCATTTGTAGTTTATACTTTATTTGGCCGTGTACAATGCCGCCTCGTAACGCGATTGGTAAAATACTTGTTCTTATATTAATTCATCTTCGATCGAATAGTTAAAACAATAAACAAATAATGGTAATATTTGTTCACTAAATTATATATTAATAATAAATTTAGTATTTTTTATAGATCTAAAATCTAATTGGTAACGTTGACACGCCACTTTTACTCCCTTAAGTTTTTAAGTTTTAGATTTACTCCAATACAATTATTCTTGAAAAACTAATTTCTTACGTTGTTATTTTTAGGTTTGTGTTGGTGCGAGTCAGGTCATATATAAACAACTCTCATCCTTATTTTTATATACGTTTTGAGATAATCAACACTTCTACGTTCATCTACAAGTTGAGTTAATATAAAATGTTTTCATTCGACGGTATAAATTCACGTTACTCTTTACTTCAACGTAAATTTAGTTTGGACCTAAGTCGGGACGATTGTAATCTATGTGCGACATAATTTTGTTTAGAAAGAAGGTGGGTCAAGTATAATACATTTTTGTTTAACGATATATATTTAAGTTACTTTACGGTTCAACATGAAATTAGTCCGAAAACAAGTCAGGTTAATTGTTATTCTAAATTCATCACATCGAGTACAATATCGGCACAACGTGAGGCCGTTAAAAAACTAGTTAACATAAATGTTGAGGTCTTCGGCATCCAACAACTCATAAATTCACCAACTCATAAACCTTTCACATCTCATAGCCAAATCACGTATCATGCATCCTGTTTGGGTAAACAAAACTATTTTCGGATAGTAAAAATTACTATTCGTATTCGTATCCAAAATTTCTTATATCTGAACTTCACATTTTACTTTTTTAATAATTAAATATATGCTTTTATAAAACTAATTTAAGAAACCAAGACACAATGAAAATAATCCTAATATACACTAAATAGTCCCAACCTAAAATAAAAAGCATTTAACATTTAATAAATTGCAAAAAATGTTTTTATGTTTTGGATAATCAGGAATCCGAATTTCGAAAAATTTTCAATATCAATATCCGAATCTAAATCGAAAATTTTATATATCTGAAATTCAAATATCCAAATTTTCAAATATTTCGGATTCAAGTTTTCGTATTGGATTATTGGATTCCGATATTTTTAAACACTCCTAATAGAACATCACAACTAGAAAAATCATACTGAAACACATCAACATAAAGTTAAAAAGCACGTAGATTTGACACAAAATAAATATTAGACAACTACATATTGACGAAAAATAAATAATTACACAGCCAAACTTGATCTCATAACTCATAAAGCCCAACATGTTTATGCTCTATCGAATAGCATAAACACTTAAATAGATAAAGTAATACACGACCCCACATTGACACTCTTAGTTTTGCCTCCGACGATGACAAAGAAAATTAATGGTTATAAATTCTCATAACACGGGTAAATAACTAAAAGCAATCTCATACTTTGTGTTATTCGTAATGCACGAACTCCTAACAACATAACAATATGCTTTTCCCACGAAAGAAAATTAAGAAGGAAGGACTATGAAACTCGCATTACATTGCTCTATAACTACAGATTAGCAAATGAGTAGTAAGTTTGAAAATCATGACCTTTCATTTTGCTCTTGTGCAGTGGAAAGAAACTATGTTTAATTCGCTTGACGCGTGGCCCTAAATATGTTTTGTGGCATCAAAAGAAAGAGAGACAAAGAGAGAGAGGAGAAGTATTGCAATGTTCTATAAGTGATAAGAGAGTCGCGACGATGATACAGTGGTTCATCCAATGGTTGTTTATAGGATTTCAATGTTTCTGTTTTCTCCTTAATGATGGTCGTGATGTGGTGATTGACTGATGGCCGTGTCTAGGGTTTCTGTTGTGTGTTTCCACATCATGCTGAACCTAGAGGACAGAGAGACACTTGCTGCCACAGGTATAAACAATCTTTGATTCTTTAATTTAGTTTCATGTTTATTTATTGCAGGATCAATGTTTGTCACTAACACTTTGTTTTCTCTCAAACTCACTTTATCACACACGATTTGATATGAAGCAGAATCTCTTCTAAGAGTTGATAATAATATAGTAAGTAACAGAGAACACAAGGAAATAATTTTCAAGGTACTTGTATAACTTAAAGTATTGCAAGAATCTTACAAGTATGTTACAAGAGTTACAATAAGAAAATATATATAATATCACCTACAGCTGGATATACTTTGATACCAGCTGGAAATCTATAACTAAAGCAGATACTACAAAGCTAAAGTTAAGTTATCTTAAATAATACTTATTTAATGTTTGATAGTCATGACATGTCCGTGACTTACCTTTTGTGACCAACTAAAGTTGGTAACTGTACTAACTAATAAAGGCGAATAGTGGAATAAAGTATAGTTAACTACATAGGCTTTTAAGAGAACGTCATGCAGTAATCAGAGGTTGCAGCGGAGTGTCAGAAGGACCATACTTATGTCCACTGGTTTATAGCAGTTCTTCCAAAAGTTAATTGGCTTTGGAAGAACAAGTTCTTCCGAGGCCAATTATACTTCGGAAGAGGCTTACTTATACCGAGGCTTGGGGACTTCTACTTCGGAAGTCATTGCCTTGAAATATTCTAAGTCTTGAACCTCAGAAGAGAAGACTTTATCTTCAGAAGTTGGAGTTTTCCTTCGAAAGTTGTTCTTGAACTTTGTCTTCGGAAGAACTCCATTGCGTTCAAAAGTTGTGAAGTCGGCTTGGATCGATAACATCCGAGCATATTTTTGATGGAAGGATAAACAAACAACACAAACCTAGAGACAATCAATAATACGCATTATAATTGAATGGTTTCGTTGATAAAACCTAACGATTACAAGCTCGTTACAACATAAGAATCAAGACTCTTGGCAAGGAGAAGATCGAGCATGATCTCCCCTCTCATCCGGCAGCCCTAGGCTCCCCGGCACACTCTCTCTTAAACCCTTATCAAATCCTTGTCTCTCTACACATTGAAACTGGTATATATAGGCCTCGGCCAATATTAGATGCGACTGGGACCATTTGTGCGATTAGACCATGCGTATGGTTCAATCATACGACTGGACCATGTGTATGGTTCAATCGTACTACTGGACCATACAAATGGTTCAGTCTTACGAATGTCCCAATCGCATCTCTTAGTCGCACGGCTGGTCCATTAGCATGGCTCAATCGTACGACTGAGTCTCATTTGTATATACTCCTGCGAATGACCTAGTTTCATGTGTTTACAACATATCAGTGTATAACATTAAGCCTAGACTATTCGACAAGCGATGGACACACTATATATGACTATATATGCTCCAACAAATTCCCCCTTGGACGTTGCTTGCGAATAGTAGATAACACCTCTTACAATCTTCAGTCAATCTTTGCTTTGGTTGCCAATAGAATCAAACGAAAACCATATTATCTAACGTTGCCGATCCGTCAGGATGCTACACCTCCCTGAAGATGTATGTAGGCACAACAACTTTCATTTACTTTGTAGAACACCATCATAGCAGCAAGATTCCCCATATGACTAATTTTTCCGGATAATGACACGAACAGTTTTCCATTGCTTCAATCTTCAGACAGGCTAACCTGATTAACATCACCACCTGCAGAAATTCCCCCTCACATTTAGCATATCCCAATATATAGACGTTGTACTCTCCTGGCGTCTTCATACGGTGTATTGGGCAAAAGGTTGAATGTTCCAATCCACAGCTGACAATATCAACCAAATCAGCATGCATGTAGATTCATCATCAAAAACCTACTCACATCATCACTTTTTGAATCCGTCTTCAATTCTCTATACATGGATTCCCCCTAAGAATGAGAATCCTCTCTGTGCGGATAAATATAACTTGATTGGCCCATAAGTAGTTAGATGCTCCTGACTACCCCACAAATCAACACTGACTGCTGACATCTTCTTTTCTCTCTTTCGTGTTCCAAATACATTCACCTATTCTGGAAGTCCGACGAATAATAGGATATACATCAAACTTGTGGACAAAAGAACCTCAGGTGAATATGCTTTGCTCATCCTCAAATCTGTGCAAGAAGCAGTTCCAGACTCTTTTTTTTGGTCTGGAACAAATGCGGATGAGTCAATGCGGATGTCACATTCGTGCAATTGAATATACGACTGGTCCAGTCGTACGAATGCTCCAATCAAGTGGCCCAATAGCATGAACGGGTCTGCACATAGATTTTCAGATCTGCAGCTAGGGCTGCCCAAAACCCTAATCTGACGAATTTTACATGAATCAAGACAAAATAGACATCATCATATTTGAAGGGGTGATAGGAACGTGGTTTTGAGTGCAATTTTAACATAGAAACACCACACGTACCACGATCTGAGCAAAACACAAAGAACACGAAATGGGTTTAACATCAAGATCTGAAATTTGATCAAGAAATCAAGAGCTCGGGTTGCTAGAATGATTGTTAGATCATTCTAGCAGTAACCGGCTCTGATACCAATTGTGAAGTCGGTTTTTGGATCGATAAAGATCCAAGCATGTTCTTGATGGAAGGATAAACAAACAGCACAAACCAAGAGACAATCAACAATACGAACTATAATTGAATGGTTTCATTAATAAATCCTAACGATTACAAGCTTGTTACAACATAAGAATCAAGACTCTTGGCAAGGGGAAGATCGAGCATGATCTCCCCTCTCATCCGGCAGCCCTAGGCTCCCGGGCACACTCTCTCTAAAACCCTTATCAAATCCTTGTCTCTCTACACATTGAAACTGATATGTATAGGCCTCAGCCCATATTAGATGCAACTGGGCCCATTTGTGCGGTTGGACCATGCGTATGGTTCAATCGTACACTGGACCATGTGTATGGTTCAATCGTACAACTGGACCATACTTATGGTTCAGTCTTACGAATGTCCCAATCGCATCTCTCAGTCGTTCGGCTGGTCCATTAGCATGGCTCAGTCGTACGACTGAGTCTCATTCGCATATGCTCCTGCAAATGACCCAGTTTGATGTGTTTACAACATATCAGGTGTATAACATTAAGCCTAGACTATTCGACAAGCAATGGACATACTATATATGACTATATATGTTCCAACAAAAGTTTCACACTTAGCTTCGGAAGTCCTTTATTAGTAGAACCAAAATTCTTTATGTGTTTTGTTTTGGTTGGACCAGCCTTTCTAGATCCAACAAACTCCCCTAGGTAGATGCTACCAAAACCATACTTATTCCTGCTTCTCAAAACCTTAGCACTAGGGACAAAAGATGTTTATTTGTTTCTTTGTTCTTCCCTGAAGTTGTGCTAACAAGTTTGTATAAGTCATTAGTGAACAAGAGATCCAGTCTGCCATTCTAAATGACATGCACCCTTTGTTGCGCCCCCTTAAGAGAGTTAGTTGACGGGAGTTATAGTGATACTCCCAAACTATGGATTAAAGGTTGGGACCTTCAACCATTTGCTAAAAGGCTTTGCCTTTGGTTGCTGATCCTTTCCTTTCCTCCTTCTCTCTCAGTTTCAGCTCCTTTTCAATCTTGGTCCTTGGAGTTAGCTCGGCCAGATGAAGGCTACTTAGATGATTCCTAATGTGAGAAACTATATCGGAGTTAGAGGCATTGGAGAATGGCTTCTCTACTAACCCAGCAATATAAAATCTGCTTAAATGTAGAAGAGATGAGGCATTAAGCCTATTTATCACTCCATTCTCTCTCTCAACAACAAAGTTGTGAGAAAAGTCTTTGAACCACCATTGGATGATCTTCTTTCTTGGCACAAGGGGATTAATTGGCATCTTATCCTTTTTCTTAGAATCTAGTAGAGTCACTAGCCTTCTTCTTAGCTTCTTCTCTTCATCATTTAGGGAATCAGAGTTGAGGCCAATGAGTTTAGTAGCTTGGTCTAGTGTTCCTCTAGGCAGATCAAGGAATTGATCTCTTATAAGGGAACATGAGTAGCCATCAACATAAGTCAATTTGACAGACACATCCTCACAAGAGATGTCGCTCAAAGTTGTACACTTGATGAGCTTCATCTTGATATCCTTAAACTTCTCTAAGGAGAGATGTTTAGAAGGCTGAGGGGATGGTTTTAGTGGTTGTTAGGCAGGCAATGTTATTTGGGTTCTAGGAAGTGTTTTGGGTTTGAGGATGAGTAGTAGAGGTGGTTGTGGTGATGGTGCAGGTATGGAGGATGGTGTAGGTTCAGGGGTATATGGTTGAGAGGTAGGTTTAGTTTTAATGGGAAATAGGAAAGGGGTTGGTTTAGGCTGTGGTTGAGGTTGAGATATTGGTTTGAAGATCATCCCCTGTCCCCTTCTATATATCTCCTTCCTTTTTCATGAGCGAATTTCAGCTTTGATGTCACTGACCTATCGCTACAAGGTCTTCTCAAACATAGGACCCACCTGCCTGCAAGAGAAGCCATAAGCCCGGAGATACTACTTAATCCATGCCTTATCACCTATCTTCCTAATAGTAGCGAGTCCTGCTTCTTCTTCACCTTCAGTTTCTCCTTTGCAACTTTCTTTCCCTCCTTTTCCATTTGATCTTGCTCTTTGTTAAAGAGCCATAAGATCGTTTCATTATTATATAGAGACAATTATTCTTGAGAGAAACCCCTGGAGATTAGGAAAGTTATCATTTCCCTTAGCTGAAAATCAACCTTTTTTTCCTTATTCTCCCTCTCTTCCTCTAAGACCAACATTACAGCCTCTTCTCTTTGTTCAATTTGCAGCAGGGTTACCTTCGCAAACTCAATTAGCTCCTTTAATGGTAACAAAAGCACTTCTTCACTAACAGCTCTAAGCATGACAAGCCTACCAATGATTTCCACCCTTCTTTGATTATTGATAGCCTCTTGGTTGGCTGCAACTGCTTTGCTGCTTTAGCTAACAACTTTGCAGTTAGAAGTCTACCTTTCCTTTTAAGCTTCTCTAACCTTTCTTCCTCCTAAAGCTCTTCTGCAGTCATCTTTCTTTTTCCTTTGACATCTTTAAAGGTGCTATACTTGGGGGTTCTTGGATGGAAGTTTCAGGTGGAGAGATGGTGGATCATTCAACCTCTAAAGCTCTATAGCTCCAAAATATGCCATAACAACCTCATGGCTTGATTGTTCTATGGAAGATCCAAGCATGAACATGGAGAAGAACTTATTCAGATCTTGAAGCATCCTTTGATCCATTTGAAGAACAATTAGAGAAGGCTCAAGAAAAACTGTTGCTTGATAAGTAGGGTATCTTGAAGCTAGAGATGTTAAAGCTTGACCCTGTGATTCTACAAGTGTTTGCCTCTAGACACTCTCCCCCTTTTTGGTAGCATCATCTTGAGAGCAAGATGAGCTAGAGGAAGAGGTCAATAAGAACTGAATGGGTACATGCCTAACAAATCTCTCAATCTATTTCTCAGCTAGTCGAGCCTTGATATTGCCAATTTCAAGTTGCTGAGTGGCAGACCTATCCTATAAAATTTTAACCTTAGATTCAAGATTTGAGAGTTTAGAAAGTAGGTCTTGAATTTTGAGTTTTAGGCTTCCCTCATCTTATTTTGAAGAATCACAGGGAGATGAGGTAACATACCTAGTATGTTCATCCTCACCACCAGATGTGATTCTTGTCATCTTAGTTTCCCATGCCTAATGATGTCTTCTTCAGAGGAATCAAAGGGCACAATTATCATAGATTCAAACTCAAAAATGTTACCACTGCCCTGAGGATCCAATAAGGCTCCTTTAGTAGTGGTAGGTGAATCCACATGAGTCCCCTCCACATTAGTGAGACTCGCCTTAGTTGGTTTTTTGTTGATGGGGGCTAGAGAAAAGAGGTCCCTCTTGACTCTATTAATCCTTAAGATGGTGTTGTGGATCAACTTCATTACCATGAAGAGACATTATCTCCTTATCAGTTCTTATCAATAGGTCAGTAAAAGATATAGAAGTTACACCTAATGACCCAGGACGTTAATCAATGTCTATTAACATTGAGCCTTTGGCGGGGCTGTATCTTTTTGGCTTCTCAGGGGAGTATAGAGACTCACCCTGAGGGCTTTCAATTTGGGTTTTGAGCTCTAGGGATTAAGATTGAGGAAACTCAAATCCCATATTAAGGTCAATGGTGAAGGAAGGTGAGACCTTAAACTAAGTGAGAGCCCATGTTTCCACTCTAGTCTTTATGGTTAGAACAGGAGGGGCTTGATCAATTAGAGTAGACTGAACAAGGGTTCGTTTGGGGCGTCTCTGATATGTGTATTTGATAGGGTGTGAAGGTAGAATTGGCAGTATGAGGGTGGTTTTTGGTGTGGGTTCATAACAGGGATGTCACCAAGACCTATACGCTCAATCATACCTGAAAAAAGTGGAGTGTTTCTTCGGTGAAGTTGGTGGACATCCTCTTCAGAATCTTGAAGATGGTCGTCCTCATGTGAGGGACCGGAAGAGCAGCTGTATAAACAAGCTTGCTCTGGTCCAACTCACAGTTGATAAGGTGCTGGATGAACCTGGGATACATGTAGAATGTCTCCCTTTGAAGGTTGCCCATCAAATTAGTTAGCATAAATCTAGAGTAGTTAATGCGGAGGCCTTTTACCATCTCATGAACTAGATAACCTAGTTCATATTAGATTTGATCCCAGCCCCGTGACTTGTTTGACAAGCAGTGAAGAACAATGTGTAGCAAGAACTTCCAATAGTATAAGAAGTTAAATTTATAAATAGTGGACCTACTGACAATCACCTTTATATCACATTAAGGAATATGTTTCTTCAACCCCAGTCTTGGGGAACTCCGTTGGTGAGCTATCATCGTGAAGCTCAAGATGCTCCCTGTTGAGTTATTCGGATATGATAAACTCTTGGTCACAAATGCTGGATCTCAAAACCCTAACCCCATTCTAAGTTATGATCTGTGCATTCTTCGAAAAATCAGCCATGTGGTTTGAATATATGGTGGGGTTCACAGTTAGGGCTATGAAGTAAGTGGATTGGCTCAGAAAGGAGATGATTTCAGAGAAGTCAGCATCCATGGATGAATCCAAAAATGCAACTTGATTGTGCTTGGGGTTAAGCGCCATTTGAGAAAAAAGCATAGAAATGAGTTTGATTTGGGTAAATTGAATATGAAGAAAACTTTGGGTAGTAAAATCGGTAAAAAAAAATTAAAACGGGTAAGTCGAAATATTTAAATGGGTGAAAGTGGCGGATGGATAAGGTGAAGTGAGGGTTTCCGTATAATGTGACAAGGGCGGTAAGGTTAAATCCATTTTAAAAAAGATTCTGACATCATTAAGAAAATCTTTACGTTTTATAGTTGTGGGCCCCAAAGATTTGCGTTACATAGTATGGTCTTCTTCCGAGTATAAGAGATTTCCGAAGGTAACATTCTTCCGAAGCCAACTTAACTTCTGAACGTAATTTCTTACTTCCAAGAGTAAAGTGCTTTCTGAATAAAGAATCTATAAGCTTTGGAAGTAGATCAGATAAATTATCAGTCGCTTCTTTCTTGACTAAAAATCTTTCCGAGAAGAAGATTTATCTTGGAGAATTTTGCTTCAGAAGATATATGAAACATCTTTTGAGGGTTGATTTCTCTTTGGAAGAATCTAAACTTAGAAATAATTCAGAGATAACCTTTTGTAAAAGGGCTTAGATTGATTTGATAAAAGAGATTACACATTTGAAAAGGTTTTCAAAGGAGATGAACTAGTCAATGTTTATAATTCCAACAGCTGTAATGAGATACTTAAATCTTTCTTAATTAAAGGCTTTGGTGAACAAATCAGCATATTGTTCATTTGAATCAATTTTGATTAGCTTAATTAGTTTTTTTCATGAATATCTCTTATGAAATGATACCCGATGTTAATATGCTTTGTCTTGGAGTGCTTCACTGGATTTTCAGTAATGGAGATAGCACTATTGTTATCAATGTGGATAGGAGTGCTCATGAAGTTGAATCCATAGTATAGCATATAATTCAAAATCCATAACAGTTGAGCACAACAACTTGCAGCGACAATGTATTCAACTTCAACAGTAGATATAGAGACACTGGATTGCTTCTTGCATTGTCATGAGATAATCCTTCCACCAAGAAATTGTCATCCTCCTGATGTTGATTTCATGTTGATGTTTCAGCCATTATAGTCACTATCAGACTAACCATAGAGATTGAAATTGTTGTTCCTTGGATACCAAAGACCTAGTTTAGGTGCTCCTTTAAGGTATTTAAGGATTCTCTTGGCAGCAACTAGGTGACACACCTTTGGAGCAGTCTGATATCTTGCATAAATGTATGTTGCAAACATGATGCCAGCTCTACTTGCAGTGAGATACATCAGAGACCCGATGATTGCCCTATACTGATGCTAATCAATATCCTCCCCCTCAGAGTTAGTGTTAGGATCAGTGATCTATGTTTGATTGATTGAAGAGTATTGCAGCGGAATTCAAACAATGAATTAGTCGATTCACAAGAACAAAACGATATTCAATAAAGAACAAAGAGGGTTATAGAGAGAGAGAATATCTACAAATATATTTCATTCAATATTCGCTTTCGTGGTAACAGAATGTCACAATTATGATTAGGTCGACACCTCTTATATAAGAGATGTGACGTCTGCTGATGTCACTTGATAGTGACATCTAACAGATTTATTACAACTGAAACACAACTACTGAAGATGTCAAAACAGCTGACATCTTCTTACAAAAAGTTCCAAGTGTTATCAGTTGTTATAACTACTGAAATATAAAACTACTGAAACTACAACGACTGAAGAACAAGCTCTTCAGTCGTTTTACAAAACTACTGAAACTAGAAATATAAAACTACTGATATCACAACTACTGAAGAAGTACTCTTCAGCAGTTGTGACAAACTACTGAGGCTTCAGTACTTGATCTTCAGACTTTGACCTTCAGATGTTTCATCAGCTGATGACTTCAGTAGATATCATCAGCTGATGTCTTCAGTCTTTGTCTTCAGACTTTGTACATCAGTTGTTGATCTTCAGCACTTATAAACACTTCAGCTGTTGTACTTCAGTACTTTGGTCTTTCAGCTTCAGCACTTGTCTTTCAGCTGTTCAGCTTCAGTACTTGTGTTCTTCAGCTGTTCAGCTTCAGTACTGTGTTCTTCAGCTGTTGTACTTCAGCACTTTAGTTCTTCAGCTGTTGAAGTCTTCAGCACTTGATCTTCAGCTGTTGAAGTCTTCAGCACTTGTCAAACTGCTGATGAAGCTTTCAGCAGTTGTTGTGATACCATGTGGGACTTAGAGGTTTTCTGATCTTGGCTCATTGGTTCTTTTGGTCCAACAAACTCCCCCTGAACCAATGCAGCCAAAACCTCTAAATTATTATTATCCCACTTATTGTTGGCAAAATGTTGGTCTTTTTCCTTCTTGATCAGTAGAGAAGATGACCCATGTAAGCTCCGGCCTGGGAAGAAATCTCAGATATTTGTTTGGCAAGGTATGAATGGGAACTCTGTTTTGGGGAACTGGACACAGAGTTGTTATCCCATTCATGAGATTTACTTCCCCATAATGAGTCTGTATGACTCTCGAACATAGGCCTCAAGGAGAACAACTTGTTCCTCCTTGGAGAGTTCTTCTACTCCTCCTTCGAAGAAGAACTCTGGACCATAGTACTCAGATAAGTACTTCATGGTCCTGCCATTTTTAAGCTCCACTGTAGTTACCTCCCTATAGACAAATTCATCAGGATGGGTGCCTTCAAGGAGTAACTGGAGCTCATTCTTCTGGATGTCTTCAAGCTTTTTATATAACAACCCCTTTTTGATCATCTTGTTTTCCAATAAAGCTTGAGGGGTCATCTTTGCTTGATGAGCTTTCTTGAATTCATCAATGATTTCCCAAGGTGTGACTACAATGGCCAACATGATGGTAGATTCTATTGTTTTTCTAACCTGGCCATTGTATCTGTGTGGAATAGTTCTTTTATGGATTCTAGAACTCACCCTGGGGTCTGGCCATACTCTCACTCTCTCCTTCTGATACTGAAAAGTGTGCCTGAGAGTGTACAGCCTCTGAGCATGCCCTTTCATGCTGCTTGAATAGATGACTGAGGAAATTCCTTGTCAACCATCTTCAGTAGTTGCTCATCATGCTGTTTCTGCTGTCTTCATCTTCTATCTTGACTCTGACCATTTCCTTTGAGAGTCAGGTGTGATCATGGGTTGACTTCTGGGTTTTGGTAGCTTTAGAACAGCAGAGAGTGGCAGACTATCATCTTCATCCTCTTCTTCTTCTTCTTCTTCCATCCTCAGCACCCTTCTCCTCCTTCTAGGTGCATCACTGGATGATGGTGGGTTGGTAAGGAATTGGTTTTGAAGAAAGAGGATGTTTGGTGTTGGGCTTAGAGATGGTTTGGAGATTTGAGGGGTAGGCGTGTGTTTGAGTGGGTGGAAGGGAAGGTTGATCCAGCATCTTTGTAGTAAGTTTCGCCTTTGTAAGTTTAGCCATTTCAACCTTTTACCAGCCCCAGCCTCATCAAGGGCTTCAACAATAATCCCCTTGTGGAATTGCTCAGACAGACAGATTCTGGTGGCTATAGCCAGAATACTGTCCCTGGTCCACGCGCGAATCTCCATTAACGATCTTCCTAAGTATTTTGCAATGAAGCGGATCATTATCTCCAATCTCTCTTTTTCAAGAGCATCATACCCAGCCCATCGGGTTTGAATCTCTTGCACTTCCAACCTTCTGATCTCACTATCCAATGTGGCTGTATCAAACCCTTGCCTGAAGAGTTGTTCAATTATTTTATCCATGGATCGGCTGTGTGTAGTGTCAGCTTCTTTTACCAGCTCTTCCAAGGATTTGTCTTCAGTAGGTTGATCCTCAGCACTTTTCTTGCGCTTGTAAGTGAGCAGTGGTTGCTTTTCTTTCTCCTCCTCTTGGGCTTGCTTCTCTTCCTCTGTTCTTTTCCTCTTCTTTTCTTTCACTGCAGTACTCTCCCCCTTTTTGGATGCATTGGAGGAAGGGGTTTGTACCGCAGAAAGTGTCTTTTGCACAGCAGCATCAATCAAGGGTTGTAAAGTTGAGGAAAGCCTCTCATCAATGGCTTTAGTCACAATATCAGTGATTATGGGTGTGATGAGAGGGAGGGAATTTTGAAGTACAACACCTATTTGCTCAGGAGGGTTCTGTTCCTGAGAAATAGGGCCTGAAGCAGAGGCAGGTGGTTGAGTTTGGAGTGGCTCAGTGTTTGGGGAACCTTCAACTGAAGGTGCCATCTGTGGGTTGGTGGAGGCAGATGGTCTTTCTCCTTGTGAAAGTTGGTCAAGTAGGTTTTGAAGCCTACTGACTTTCTCTTCAAGGATTGTGTTCTGGGCAAGAACATCGTAGAAAAAGCCCAGGTCATCATCAGCCGAAGCTGAATCATCTGACCTCCTGCTTGGAGCAGGATTGACATGCACTGGGTGTAGACCAGTTGTTGCATGTGCCCCTTTTGCTTGGTACTGGGGACTTCCAGCCTCAGGACAATGTCCATCATCAGCTGTTGCCTCTAGTGAGGTCTTAGCAATGTTACCAGCCTCATTCTGATCATGTGCTGATTCAGAAGAGGTGGCAGCCTCACTAGATATTCTAAGCCCTTATCTACACCAGGAGATAGAAGTGGTAAACCTATGCTGTGTGGGGTTCTCAATTGCACTGTGTTCCTCCCCCTCAATTGTAGAGGTGTTCCCAGTAGTAAGTGGTTTCTGGGGAGGGGGGGTGAGGAGTGCAGTTGAGTCAGCACTTGTGCAACTATTAAAGTTGGGCTGTGAGGGGCGGTTGGATGGGGTGAAGGGATAGAAGCAGTGTGCACCTGGGGAGGTTGGTGCTTTTCAATGGCAATCCCTCAAGTGAGGAAGATCCCAGATATGTAGGTACCCCTGTGTGGTTGCTGCAGGCTCCTGTTGAGAGGAAGCCTGAGCGGCTATGGCTGGAAGAGTCCTTGTATCCACTAGGGGTTTGGACTAGTGGATATATCCTGCGTTTGTGTTGCAGGGGCATCCTCAGGGGACTCAATTCCCTGAGTAGCCGTTTTGGGTTTCTTTTTGGTGGGTTTGGTGGGGACTTTTGATTTGGAGGTGGTGGCTGTGGGTTCCAGCTGCGTGGGTTTGCGCAGCTTGGCAGCCAATTTGAGTGTCTGGTCAGAGTTGTGCCGGGAGTATACTTCCGGCAGAACAGCCGTAGCAGGGACTCCCAAGCCAACAAGTCCCTCAGCATTAAGCTGGTTTGTAATGATGGCCATTATGAACCGTGGATATAGTATCCAACGGTTAACAGTTAGTTTTTGAGCCATATCCTTGAGCTCCGAAAATATTATTTCTGAAAAGTTTAACGGTTGTTGCTCAAGAATAGAATACATTACCTGCTGCCACTTTGTCGACATTTGATCCAAGACGAAGTCTTAGGAGCCAAACATACATTCACCATGTGAAAAATTAGGCGTTCAGCGTCATGGAAGTGTTTCTTCATGATAGTGGAGGCACTGAGATTGCCTTGATATCCATGTTGGGCAAAGGATAGATCTGGTGCCCTTGGGATATCCAGCAGGAGAAATAGCATCATCCAGAGAAAGAATTTGGCGGATTATTGCAGGAGTGATGACCACTTCTTTGTTGTTAACGACCGACTGGAGAGATGGTGTGTTGTTCTCCCCAGTGGTAATAGTAACGTTCATCCAAAATTGTTGGAGGGATTCGGCATGTAGTATGGGATTCAGAAGAAATGCCGTTTTGTATTGGGACTGAACCATAAGATCGATAGCAGTATCGAACTTAGCCCAGACAGGCGATTTAGTAAGGTAGGCAACACAGTTGTGTCGCGGTTTAATTTGCATGGACGCCATTGAGAAGAGAGAAGTTTTGGAGAGGAACGTTAGGTTTGAAGAAGATGAAGCATTGAAGGATTAGGTCAGGGATATTTATAGGTACAGGTAAGAAAACGACTGAAGGATGTGTGTTAGTCATCAGTAGTTTTAAACGACTGTTGACATGGTATTATCCTTTCAGACGTTGAAACAGCTGAAGTCGTGGTGTTAGGCATCAGAAGTTAGAAAACTACTGAAGACCGTGGTTTTGACTTCAGATGATGAAACAACTGAGGACTTGGTGTTTGTCATCAGTAGTTGTGAAACTACTGAAGACAGTGGTTTTGTCATCAGTTGTTGTAAACAGCTGAAGACTTGGTGTTAGTCATCAGTAGTTATAAAATACTAAGACATGGTTTTGCTTCAGTTGTTTAGAATGAAACAGCAGTTGTGAAACAACTGAAGAGAAAGTTCTCTTCAGTAGTTTTCGTCAATTCATAGCCTTTCAGCTGTTTCATACTGTCCTCAACACTTACTCATCAGACGTTGCATCTGATTTTCAGGTGTTTCATAGGACATCAGTACTTATCTGTTTATACTGATTTCAGTAGTTGTAACTACATCAGTAGTTGTAACTACATCAGTAGTTTAGAACAGATAAAGTACTTCAGTACTTGTGAGGCATTTAGCCATCAGTAGTTATAAAAACTACTGAAGGTGAAAGGACTCATCAGTACTTATATGTGACATGGTTACCAATGATCACCAGTAATTTTTACTGAAATCATCAGTAGTTGTCACTTATTCTAGCTGCAGCATACCAAGCCTTAACACAAGGTTTTGGAAAGTAGAACTATCCAAAGGCTTAGTAAAAATATCTGCAAGCTCATCAGCACTAGGCACAAACTTAGGATCAATCAGACCCTTTTCAAAACAATCCCGAATAAAGTGATGTCTGATCTCTATATGTTTGGTCCTAGAGTGCTGGACTGGATTTTTGACAATACACAGAGCTGAAGCACTATCCATTACAATGGAGTCTTAGTCTCTGTAATGCCATAATCCAAAAGTTGGTTTGAAGCCAGAGTACCTGAGAAGTGCAACTTGCAGCAGCAATGTACTCGGCTTCAGCAGTTGATGTAGCAACAGATGTTTGTTTCTTACTTTGCCAAGAAATGAAACAGTTGCCTAGGAATTGACAACCACCAGAAGTTGACTTTCTAGTTAACTTGCACCCTGCATAGTCACTATCTGAAAAAACAACTAATTTGCAAGAGTGTCCAGTGGAATACCATAAACCTAGAGATTGTGTACCTTGCAAATATCTAAAGATTCTCTTGACTGCAATCAAATGAGACTCTTTAGGAGCAGCCTGAAATCTAGCACAAACACATGTAGCAAACATAATATCTGGTCTAGAAGCTGTTAGATACATCAAGGACCCAATCATACATCTGTAAAGCGTTTCATCAACAGCTTTACCTTTCTGATCAGCATCCAGTTGTGTGGTGTTGCACATGGGAGTAGAACAGGGCTTACAGTTTTGTAAATCAAACTTATTCAAAAGATCTTTTGTATATTTTGACTGATGAATAAAGGTGCCATCAGCCTTTTTTTGATTTGCAAGCCTAGAAAGAACTGTAATTCTCCCATTGCACTATTTCAAACCTCTTTTTCATTAATGTTGTAAAATCATCACACAACTGGGGATCAGAGGATGCAAAAATAATATCATCAACATAAATCTGAACAAGTAGCTTATGCTGATCCACCTTCTTAATAAACAAAGTTTTATCAATGGAGCCTCTAGTGAAATTATTCTTAAGAAGAAAAGTAGAGAGTGTCTCATACCAGGCTCTAGGAGCTTGTTTCAACCCATAAAGAGCCTTATCAAGTTTGTACACCCATTCAGGATGTTTATTATCCTCAAAGCCTGGTGGTTGACACACATAAACTTCTTCCTTTATTTTACCATATAAAAATGCACTTTTAACATCCATTTGAAAAACTTTAAGATTGTGGAATGCAGCATAGGCTAAGAACAATCTGATTGCCTCTAGTTTGGCTACAGGGGCAAAGGTTTCATCATAATCAATACCTTCTTCTTGTGAAAACCCCTGTACAACCAGTCTAGCCTTGTTCTTAACAATAATCCCATTTTCATCGGTTTTATTCCTAAACACCCATTTAGTGCCTATTGCACACTTACCTGGGGGAAGAGGAACAAGTTCCCACACTTGCTGTTTCTTGAACTGAAGTAGCTCAAGCTGCATAGCTTCAACCCATCCATTGTCTCTCAAAGCAACATGGTAGTTCTTTGGCTCTAGCTGACTGATGAAGAGAGCATAGAAGCAGAAGTTAGACAATTGACTTCTGGTTGAAACACCAGCATTGATATCACCAATAATCTGAGACATGGGGTGATTCTTCAGTTCTTGATAAACAATGAGATCTGTGCAAGTGTTTGTAGAACCTTCAGCAGTAGCAGATGTTGATGTAGACTCTTGAAACCAAGAATTTGATGGTAACTCAAAAGATGCAGAGGAAACAGAGATCTCATCAGCATTTGTTGTGGATGGAACTGCTGAAGCTACAGGAACATCAAGTTTAGCAGACACAGGCAGTTGGTCACTAAACTTGAATAGGTGAGTATTGATATTATCATCATCATCATCAATACCACCAGGTGGAAGACATGCTGCAGAAGATGATTGAGCCACAGGATCTGCAACAGCTGGAGGTTGATAAGGAACATATTGCAGTATGTCCAAATCAAACAACTCCACAGGGTTTTGTGGAATCTTGTCCAAAGGAGATTCATTAAATTTCACATGCAGAGTCTCTTCAACTATCTTTGTTCTGCAGTTGAAGACTCTGTATGCCTTGCAAGTAGATGAATAACCAACAAAATACCCAGCATCCACCTTAGGATCAAATTTATGGAGTTGATCCTTTGTGTTGAGAATAAAACAGGGACATCCAAATGCTTTGAAAAATGAAATCAGAGGAGCCAAATGATGGAGAACTTCATATGGAGTCTTCATCAACCTCTGATTTACTAAAACTCTATTCTGCACATAGCAAGCTGTGTTGACAGCTTCAGCCCAAAAGGTCAGTGGCAAACCAGAGTCAGCCAGCATGGACCTTGCAGCTTCAATGAGGGTCCTGTTCTTTCTCTCCACTACTCCATTTGTTCTGGAGTCCTGGGGATGCTAAACTGCCTTTTGATTCCCTTTGAGAGATAGAATTCATCAAGTGTATGATTCCTGAATTCAGTTCCATTATCACTCCTGATACACTTGACTGGAAGGGAATACTGCTTCTCAATATACAACACAAAGTTAATAACTTCTGAGCAACCTCATCCTTTGAATGTAGAAAGAAAGTCCATACAAATCTGGAGTAATCATCCACAGTTACCAGACAGTATTTCTTCTTTGCCATGCTCATCACTCTCACAGGACCAAATAGATCCATATGCAGTAATTGCAAGCAGGCAGTGGACTTAGGTTCTTCAATAGGAGGGAATGAGACTTTGTGCTGTTTTCCTTTTAAACAAGCAGTGCAGGTTTCATCACAGTGGAACTCCTTATTGGTAAGCCTCTGACTAAACTATTGTGGATAAGCTGATTCATGTTTTTGAAATTAACATGACCCAGCCTTCTGTGCCACAGTTTAGATTCTTGAGAAGAGGCTTTGGAAAATAGGCAAGGATTGCCTTTGAGATCTATTTTCTTGGAAAGATCTAAGGCATACACTCTTCTGTCCTGTTGGCTCTCAGGAGAGTGTGATCATCCAACACCTTGTCAATCAAGTACAAAACTTTGGATGACAGAATCCTACAGTTCTGACTGGTGAAAAGAGCAACATGGCCTTTATCACACATTTGACTGACACTCAAGAGATTGTACTTGAGATTTTCCACATGATTAACATCATCAAATTTGATTTCTCCATTGGAGACAAAGCCTTTACCAATGATGTAACCCCTAGCATCATTGCCAAAAGAAACAAATCCCTTCTTTCCTTGAGAGTAGTCATGAAGAAGAGAGCTGTTCCCAGTCATGTGCATAGATCCCCCACTGTCTACATACCAGATGCTATTTTGGCATGTTGGAGAACCCTGCAAAAATAAACAATCAGTTAGTTTTAGAGACCCAAACCTTTTTGGTTTTGGCCTGGTCTCATCAATAGATGGTAAACTAACAGGTTTATTTGAAACAACAGCCTGAGAGGAAGAAGATGGTGAAGAAGAGGAATCCTTTGGCTTGGATCTCCTTTTCTGTGGTTTCAACATAGGAGCATCTAGTTGGTTAACTCTACCCAACAGATGTTGAACCATCATAACCAGCTGTGTCTGATTTTGTGATAAAGCTTTCAGCTCATCAGACACATTGCCAGTGGAGTTTGATAAGTTCCTATGTTGCACCTTCTTCTTCTGAGCACTCTCAGCTGTCACCTGTTTAACCCCTTCCTTTTTGGATTTCTTTGAGGACTTAAGGGTTACAGGATTGATGTTGCTGATACAAATGTGGTCTCAAACTCAGTTTTCATTTTTACCATTTTCTCTTTAATTTCTTCTTTTTGTTTGAGTTTGGAACCTCTTTTGTACCAGCAATCATCTGTAAGATGATTGAACAAACCACATACTTCACATGGTTTCTTCTTCATCTTAGGTTGATCATCAACTAAAGAGGGTGAAGCAACTAGAGACTGCTCTTCAATGCTTTGGAAGCATTGTTTGCTTTCTTGACTGCCTCTTTAGTAGTCTTCAAACTCTTTCTACTGACAGTTTTCTTCTCTTCAGTACTGACAGCAGTTGGAGTTTGAACTTCAGGTGTTAAATCCTGCTCTCTAGTCCTTTCAGGACTTTAGAATTAACTCCTGAGTTGATCAACTCATTGATCATGTGAGTGTTAGCATTTGAACCATCAACATCAGCTGATAGGTTCAGAGAGGGCTTGATGCTGACTGCTACTTCTGATTGTGCTGTATCAGAAAGTAGATCACATGATGAGATGGATTGGTTATCACTCTCACCATCAGATTCTACCTCTGCTCTTGGAGTAAAATCTGTAGGTGGAGCAGTGTGATTGTAACCAATGCCAAACTTCACATTGGAAGCAGATTGCTTACTAAGAAGCATTTCAAAACCTTTGCATGATTGTACCATCTATCACACTCTACCTGGGTAACTGCAAGGGTTTCTTTGAGATCTTTATACTTCTCTAGAAGTATCTCTTCCCTAGCCTTATCATCAGTTATTTGGCATTTCAGTTTGTAAATCTCATCATTTTTATCATTAAGCACAGACTCAAATTCAGCTTTGTTTTTGGAAATTATTTGTTCTAGCTCAATGTTTGTTGATTAAAGCTACATTTGCTTCTCTAATAGATGCAAATGCTGCTATGCATGTGTCAGAACATAATTTGGCTTTTGCCTCAGAGGATACCTGTGATACCTTTGGTGTAGAGGCATTAGAGGATGAAGTATCAGCAGAATCCAAAGCCATAAGAGCTAGATTTCCAAATGGACTGTCACCACCGTGTTGACCAGCACCTGAGAACAGTTGTTCATGACCAGACATGTCATCTGGTAAACTGCTCCAGTCAACAACTCCTGGGGTGAAGAAGCTGTGTTGTTGAGGTTGACTTTGTTGATGAGATTGGGAAGGTGTGGTTCAGGCAATGCTTGTGGTTGTTGTGCAATTGGAGCTTGAACAGAATTTGGTTGAGGCACATAATAGCAGGGATAAGGATATGACATTTGACCCTGGGGAACAAAGTATGCAGGAGATCTAGGATGTGAATAATGACCAGAACCAGCAGGATGTTGCCCTCTGTTTTGGGACTAGTACTAGGAAAAGTCACAAAGGGTGCAGAAGAGTTAGATCCAGTTGATCTACACTCTCTTGCAAAGTGTCCTAGCCTTTGGCATTTGTGACACCTCAACTTACTCTTGTCAAAACCAACTTTGGTTTTGCCAGAGAGTCCAGGAAATTTCCTGCCAGTTCTCTTGTAGAACTTCTGAGATCTGATATTAATCAGTGCCATCTGGCTCAGAATATCCATCTCTTCTAGATCATCATCAGCTATTCCTTTCAGATCATCCATGATGAAGCATAAATTGTCACTATTACTGCCAGAATGACTCTCAATACCAACAAATGCATGATCAGAACTATTTGAAGAGAAATCTATATGCTCATCATAATTGCTTTCAGATGCAGCATATTCTGACTCATGACCAACCAAGGCAGTATTGCCTGGTACAAAGTCATCAGTGAGCTTTCCTGATGAGGACAGTTTCCTCTTCTGCTCTATCTCTCTTTCAAATGTAAGCAGTTTCCCATGAAGTTGGGTGAGAGATAGGCCTTCTAGATTTGCACTGGAGCGTAGGACAATAGTGTATGTGTCCCATCTCTCAGGCAGTGATCTGAGGAATCTGTTGTTCATCTGGCTATTGGTGTATTCCTGTTTCACCATTTTCAGCTCAGATATCAAGCAGGAAAAACGCTCAAACTGTTGAGTCAGTGTCTCACCCTTTCTATGAGAGAATGTCTCATATTGTTGGGCAAGGATCTCTCTATTGTTTGCTAAGACCTCATCAGTGCCACCGAATTGTTCCTTCAGGGCATTCCAGAGATCATGAGCAGTTTCATGATGCATAAGCCCTGAATAGATTTCATTAGGCAGTGCCATGGCCAGAATTCCATGGGCTTTAGCATCAATCTCAAATAGTTTCCGATCTTCATCAGAGTATTGTTCCTTCTTCTTCGGAACCATTTGATTGGTTTCCGGATTGTTCACCATAGGCTTATGTGGTCCATGTACCACAGATGTCCAACAACCTGAACTGTTAACAGACAGGTGATGAAGCATTCTTCGTTGCCATATGTTATACTCGGTCCTAACCAGCATCGGAGGCTTGGTTGAGGAACCGGTATTGTGAGGATCATTAGAAGGAGTCGTCATTTCGGATTCAATCAAATTCAGTTAAACTAAAACAGATTTAGAACAGACAACGCAACAACCAATTGAACCAGAAGATCTCAAAATAAATGAACGAAAGCGGCAGAAATTCAATTATCTATAACCAGTTCTTGCAAATACGCTTATTCAATCAAACACAGATATCAATTAGCAGTTTCAATGATCATTTGTTAGATCGATCAATGATTAACCTTGCTCTGATACCACTTGTTAGGATCAGTGATCTATGTTTGATTGATTGAAGAGTATTGCAGCGGAATTCAAACAATGAATTAGTCGATTCACAAGAACAAAACGATATTCAATAAAGAACAAAGACGGTTATAGAGAGAGAGAATATCTACAAATATATTTCATTCAATATTCGCTTTCGTGGTAACAGAATGTCACAATTATGATTAGGTCGACACCTCTTATATAAGAGATGTGACGTCTGCTGATGTCACTTGATAGTGACATCTAACAGATTTATTACAACTTAAACACAACTACTGAAGATGTCAAAACAGCTGACATCTTCTTACAAAAAGTTCAAGTGTTATCAGTTGTTATAACTACTGAAATATAAAACTACTGAAACTACAACGACTGAAGAACAAGCTCTTCAGTCGTTTTACAAAACTACTGAAACTAGAAATATAAAACTACTGATATCACAACTACTTAAGAAGTACTCTTCAGCAGTTGTGACAAACTACTGAGGCTTCAGTACTTGATCTTCAGATTTGACCTTCAGATGTTTCATCAGCTGATGACTTCAGTAGATATCATCAGCTGATGTCTTCAGTCTTTGTCTTCAGACTTTGTACATCAGTTGTTGATCTTCAGCACTATAAACACTTCAGCTGTTGTACTTCAGTACTTTGGTCTTTCAGCTTCAGCACTTGTGTTCTTCAGCTGTTCAGCTTCAGTACTTGTGTTCTTCAGGTTCAGCTTCAGTACTTGTGTTCTTCAGCTGTTGTACTTCAGCACTTTAGTTTCAGCTGTTGAAGTCTTCAGCACTTGATCTTCAGCTGTTGAAGTCTTCAGCACTTGTCAAACTGCTGATGAAGCTTTCAGCAGTTGTTGTGATACCATGTGGGACTTAGAGGTTTTTTGATCTTGGCTCATTGGTTCTTTTGGTCAACAGTTAGGAACAATATATGGTTTCTAGGTATGTGTGTCTTGGCTAGCTTACATCTTTCATATCAAATCTTCTAAAAGTTAGATACATACTTAGATTGATTGATAAAGAATCCTTCCTTCATTTGTTTTAACTGAATTCCAAGAAAGAAATCCATCTTTCCAATGGAACTCATCTCAAATTTCTTTTCATAATGTTCTCAAAGTCTTTGCACATTTGGTCATTTGAGGAACCAAATATGATGTCATCAACATAGACTTGGACGAGAAAATGTCTTTCCAAGACTTCTTTATGAATAAAGTCTTGTCCATGGTGCCTCTAGTGTAGCCATTTTTTAGAAGAAATGAGACAAAGTCTCATACCACAGCCTACGTGCTTAGTGCAGCCCATATAGAGATTTATCTGATTTGCACACATAGTTGGGGTGATATGGATCTTCAAATCCTTGAGGTAAACACATATACTTACCTATCTGTATCCCCATATAGAAAGGCACACATGAGATCAAGTTCGTAGACAGTAAAATTCTTGGATGCAGCATAAGCAAGAATGATCCTTACTGCCTCAAGTCTTACAACTGATGCAAAGACATCAGTGTAATCACTTCCTTCCTCTTGGGTGTATCCTTGAACTACTACTTTTGCCTTGTTTTTTTATTAACTCTATCATCTCTCTTGTTTCTGAAGACCCATTTGGGGCCTATTGGTACTTGACCAGATGGTAGCGGACATAGGTTCCAAACCTTTTATCTTTTGAATTGAAGTAATTCCTCTTGCATTGATTCAACCAAGTACTATCCTTTAAGGCTTCTTCTACATTCTTGGGCTCTATCTGAGACAAAAAGCATGACTACAGGCAGACATTCTGATTGTGAGTTTGTCCCCTTGTTCTCACACCTTCAGAGACTTCTCCTATGATGTTCTTAGCTAGATGAGTGTTATGAATCCTAAGCATGCGAATCACCTCCAGTTGCAAAGATAGATCTATATTAGACAGATTTTGCTCAAGATCTTGAACACTTGGACTAATTGTTGTTTCGAACTCATTCAATGAGGACCGATTGAATGAATGGGAAACACCATCATCATCTGTTGGTTGTGAAGCAGCATTAACATATTCCTTTTCCTTCCAGATGCAACTTTCATCAGCTTGGTGTATGTAGTGTCACCAGATAAGTATTTTCTCACTAGGTGCATCACTGGTTGAAGCTCCACTATCTCTTGAAATAGTTATGCTGCCAGATATTAAGATAGTGGAGCTTGTTCTTCAACTACTTTTGGAGAACTTGAACAAGGTTTGGGTAACTCAAACAGTTGATCATCTTCAAAATTATTTTAAGTACTGTTCTATATAGAACATTGTCACAAAATGGTTTAGAATAGTTAGGAACAATTCTAAGTCAAATATATTATCAGGCCATTTCCCCTAACACAAGGAGTGCGCTCATAGACAACAATGTTAGATGATTCCTCAAATTGTTAATTTTTTATGTTATAAACTCCATAAGCAATAGAGTTAGAGGAGTATCCAACAAAGATGGTATCATTTGACTTTTCAGCAAATTTTGCCAAATTGTCCTTCATGTAAAGTATGGTACACCTTCTGCCAAAGGACCTTAGAAAGCCAATGAATGGTGGCCTCTTGTTCCATAGCTCATAAAGGGTTTTTCCATGTGGCTTAACTACAAGAACCCTGTTTTGCACATAGCATGCAATGCTGACTTCCTCTGCCCCGAATGTTAGATGTAGCTTTGAATGACCTAACATGGTGTCTCAATCAATGTCTTGTTCCTCCTCTTAGTAACACCATTTTGTTGAGGAGTTTTGGGTGCACTATATTGTCTGGCAATCCCTTTTGAGTTACAGAACGAGCCAAGAACGAAGTTCTTAGACTCAGTCCCTTAATCACTTTTAATAATCTTAACCTTGTGATCAGTTTTATTTTCTATTTTAAGAATAAAATATTTTAATGTTTCAGCAGTTTCATCTTTAGTTCTTAAAAAGAATATCCATGTGAATCTTGTAAAATCATCAACTATCACAAGGCAGTATGATTTCCTTCCAATGCTCATTATACTTGTGGGAGCAAAAAGATCCATGTGCAATAAGTGTAATGAAGTGGTGATAGAGTTAATAACTTTAGATTTATGAGATGCTCTGTGTTGCTTCCCTTTCAGGCATGCAACATAGTTATCTTTGCAGAAAAATTCCTTTTCTGGAAAACCATGTACCAAGTTACTTTTAACCAATTTATTCATGGTTTTAAAATTGACATGACACATACGTTTATGCCGTAATGTTGACTCATCACCATCAGCTTTGGTGAAAAAGATAGTTTTTATGGGAAACCCAAGCTTTGTTAGTCTGGGCTTTTCCAATGATGAGGATAATATTGAACTAAATTTTTTGCATCAGGGTTCAATGGGTGTTTGTGAAGAAGAAGCTTGGGCTGCTACATCTTCTTTGATCTTCCATTCCATCCCTTGGTTAATCATTAATGATGAGCTTGATGAGCTAGATCAACATGACATTATTCCGAAGATTCTTTTTTCTCAAAAGAAGTCTTAACCACCTTTTCTTCCAAAAAACGTTTATGGGATAGTTTCAAGGGGACTATTTTGTTCTTTTGAGACTTAACGCCTTTAACTTTAGAAGCCATTTTCCCTTTAGAAGAAAGACTTTCTTCTGAAAGCAACCTTGCTTGGGAAACAAGCTTTCCCTTTTTTCATAACTTGAACCCTATGATAAGGTCCAAATATGAAACCTTCCCTGACTCCTCTTTAACATTGTTTGCATAATGTGTGCTAGTCGGATTGTAGTAACAATCTTTTGCCATGTGGTTTACAGACCACACATTATGCAGGCAATGTTTGTCTTCTAGGAACTTGAGGACTGTTGTTTCTTGTTTTACTTATGTTCATCTCCAGTGTTTCCCTTTTTCTTATGATCCTTTTGTTGGACAGCTGTGCTGGTAATATACACCTTTTCAGGAATAGAATTCCCACCACCTGGAATCTAGCTGATATAAACACGCCCTTTTGTTTTGGGTCAATCTTCAGCTTAGATTTAGCCACTTTCTTTATAGTTTTTCCAGCTGCCTTAACCCGACTTCTTCTGGCTTTGGTGGTTAGGGGTTGGTCTTCACTGGTAAAAGGGGTTTGGTTTACCTAGTTCTCCCCTGTGATGGTCTCCAAAGTTGCGTCACTCTTTGACTCATAGGAAGGTGGGTCAGCAGATGGAAACTCTTGCTCTTCAGTACCATATCTTGGTTGTCTAATAGACTAATAAGAGTGTGGTGGAGAAATTTCATTGGTTCCCAACCCACCTTTGTTTTGATAATAAAGTTTTGAGTGAGAAGATGATGCAAGAATGGTTTGGAAGTTTTGCTCTAAGATAGCATGCTTCCTGGCTTGTGCCTCAGCTATGACAAGCTGGGCTTGAGCCTCAGCCAATTTGGATATTAAATTCTTGAATTGAATCTTGTAGTTTGTATGTTCATGTTTTAACAAGGACACAGTTTTATCTAACTCATCAATTTTCTTTTGATAGTCATATTAAGTATTTTTAAAATCAGTTTTTAAGATATTTAAAGACTCAATATTAGATTTAATTTCCATATATTAGTACTGATATAACTTAACCTTAGCAATATAAGCTAGATTACAGAGATGTTCATATACCTTGGTATGATCTGTTCCGGTCATAAGTGCTTGAGCAGAAGTCACATCCAGTACCATGAAGCTCCAATCAACTTCATGAGCTATAGCTACTATTTCAGTCAACTTCCTAGTGGCTTTAGGTGTAGAAGGATGTGCGGAGGCATGTGAGGTTCCCAGATTTGACTTGGGAGCCTTACATTCCCTTGTAAATTGACCAAATTGGTTACAGTTGTAACATTTGGTCTTATTTTTGTCAAACCCAAACTTGCTTCTACTTAGCTTTTGAGGAAACTTCCTTCCAGTTCTTTTGAAGAACTTATTTGCTCGGTAAGTCAACAAAGCCATTTGTTAGACTATGTCCACATACTCCATATCATTCGGACTCAAGCACTCTAGCTCATCAAAGTAATACTAATGATTACTAGAGTACCCACTTCCTGAGGCAAAGGCACAACTATCTTGAAAAGAACCTTGCTGAGCCTGTTGAGACCTTGGAGTCTGAGGAAATGTTATGTAAGGTCTTGAAGAACAAGATGGTTGCTGAGAATATGTCGGGTACTGCTGAGGTTAGAGGGAGTCATGAGGCTTTAGCAACCATTAAATCGTTGCTAGAAGGAAGGCTTGAAGGTCTACTCATCTGATGTCTTTTCTTGTTGTCCATCTCTACACGGTATCAATCAAGGATGCCATATAATTCTGTCATGGTGAGAGAAGTTCAAGTTTTCTGTACTCTTCATAGAGACATAGTAGAACGTCCACTCATGCCATAGCTCACATCCTAATATATTAAAAAATGATAAAAGTACATAAAGTAGAAAGCACATACTCAAGACCTTAATGTATAGTTTACCAAAAGCATGGACCTTTTCACAAACTTGTGAAAGTTGGTGAGTCAATAGAGTTGTAGCGGAAAGTGATCCAGCTTTATGGTAAAGTAAATCAGATAAAGCATGTATTCAAAAATTCTCGGAAGATAATCTATCTTCACTTCTTGGCTTCGAAAGATTTTACACTTAGAACATTTTTTTAGTGTTAGTGTAAAACTTTCGAAGCATCTCTACTCTGTACTTCAGTGCATGCATGCACGAAAGACTTTGGATGTTTTAGGTGCATTAGCATCACAAACCTTACAAACCGATTTATGTTATTGGTCAACAAAAAGAAAAATTACATAATGGTCCATGTGGTTGAATCAAATTGCATGTTTGGTCCGAAACTTAAAAAATTGAAATGATAGTCCAAAGTTTTATGTAATTATTGTCTATTTGATATCTGGTATCAATTCAAGCTCTATGTTGCATTATCCCGAGTTATAAGTAGATATGAATTAAAATTATTAATATTAGACAATGTTGCTAAAATTCCAAAAATAACATCAAAGTTTGTATACAAAGACGTTTTTAGATTTTTGTGGATTTCTCATGTTTAATATAATTTTTTTATTACCTAACGTTCTTATTTATAAGTTAATTTCATTTCATATTCTACACTATTTATACTTATAAACATTGATAAGGAAAAACTACTAAATTAGATATAGATGATTTTAAAGAATTAAACATAAAAATTGATACATAAAGTATTAATACTATTATGACTTACGAATCTTTTTTAATTAAAATCAATTTTTAATGATTGAACTCGTGTATTACACGGGTCTTTAGTCTAGTTAAATTATATTCATTATAATAGCTTAATTATAACATGGTTCCACAAAACTCTATGTTAAAACAACAAGCTATTATAAATGAGAGGATGAGAGTCGTACTAATTGACTATCTCATTGAGGTAACTATTTGCCAATTTGCAGGATCGTTTAGGAGGGTTGGTCACTTACAACATAAACACACAACGAGAAAAGTGATATTTGAATACTTAACAAATCAAATGGGGAATTGATAACCTACTAGAATGATACTTAGAACACAAGTAAATATGAAACATAACCAAGAACAAACAACATAGATAAATGGTTTTCAAGAATGTTGTATATTGCTCTCAAGCTCTTTTACAAGAAGTAACGCATATTCATTAAGTTACAAGGATCTGACATACTTTATACTACATCCTACAGCCAACCATACTTTGAAGGTCAGCTGGAAACATTTGACTAGAAAACAAATAAAAGTAAAGTCAAAAGGCAGATTGCCTTTTGACAAGTGACTATGACATGCCATAGCTCACATCTTAATATATTAAAAAGATGATAAAAGTACATAAAGTAGAAAGCACATACTCAAGACCTTAATGTATAGTTTACCAAAAGCATGGACCTTTTCACCAACTTGTGAAAGTTGGTGACTTAATAGAGTTATAGCAGAAAGTGATCCAGCTTTATAGTAAAGTAAATCAGATAAAGCATGTATTCAAAAATTTCCAGAAGATAATCTATCTTCACTTCTTGGCTTCGAAAGATTTTACACTTAGAACATTTTTTAGTGCATAGTGTAGAACTTTTGAAGCATCTCTACTTTTGGACTACAATGCATGCATCCGGGAAGACTTTGGATGTTTTAGGTGCATCAGCCTTTACATAAACCTCACAACACATTGAAGATCTTAGATTTTGACAATCCTTATTATGATAATGACCATGCCTTTCTTCATCAGATGATATGGATCATTTAGACTCTCATAGTATGTCCTCATCTCAAAGATATCATGTAGAGGTAGATTGAACATGTCTTGCCATGTGTAGAAATCTTCAACACCTTGATCTCTGATTACATGCCATCTTTTTGGATTAGTAGAATAAGTCCAGGACAAGATGGGTCTTCCATACAAGTGGAGCTACTTGAATTGGAGTTGTTTGAGCTTTCTCTTGTTGTACTTCCTTAGAATGTTCTGACTCATCCTGAGGTCTGGAGGTGGATGAACCTGTCTTCTGCTTCTTCTTTGACTTGGTTGTAGAATCCATACTTTTCCTCCTTTTTGGAACTTTAATTAAGAAGACCGGCATGCAACACCTTGTTGTTCTTTCTTGTCTTTCTCAATTTGGTCTACCTCCCTCATAGGTTTAGAAGGATAGAGAGTTTGACCCTGCTATGGATCTTTTGATGAAGCTTGTTGAGATTCAACAGAAGGTCGGGGTTGTGTTGTCTCAAAAGGTTCAATCTTAACCTCTAGTTCATGAGGGACTTGACTTGGTGGAGAGTGTAAGTTAATGAGCTCTCCTCTTTTGATCTTTTGCTTGATCATCCTATTATGCTCATCCATGGTGGATAGAGACATTAGGCCAACTATCTTTCCGGAGAATCCATAAAGCTTTAAGAAACTCATCATCCTCTGCCTAAACAGACTTCTTCATACTCTTTTGAATGATGGCTCTTGACTTGGCTGCTTCTTCCCTTATTTTCCTCTTTGTAGCCTTCTATTCTTTGAGTACTTGAAGTTCAAGTTGTTTGAGGTACTCAAACTCAATATACTCAAAGGGCAAGGGAAGAAGTGCATCTTCCTGGTAGAGATGTGTGGCACTCAGGTATATTATCATGTTTTGCCTATCAGTTTCTTTATCTACCTGATTTTCTTATGTTGCCATAATCTTTGGCACAAGGATTTCTTGAACTGAGAGAGGGAGGGAACATGCTTGAATAGGTTTTTCTTTATTCTTTCCTCTTTTATTTGGAGGAGCAACTTTGCATCCTCTGCTTCCTTCTCTCTCTTGACACTTCCATGTCTGCTAATTCGTTGAATTCATCTTAGGGGAGCGAGATGATCTGATCAAGATCATAGTTCCTGGTCTATAAGTAAGAAATTCTAACTTCCCTTAACTCATCATTTTGAGTATCATGTGTGGGGGTAGCCCTGATTGCAGCTTGCATGAAGCCTGAAGACCTAATGGAACTATCTCCCCTTAGCTTCCTCATTCTCTCTCTTCTCTCCTCTTCTTCAATCTCCTCAGGAGTCATTTTACTTTTCCCTTTACCACCCACAAACCTTTTTGACTCAGGGTGAAGAGAGCTTTGGCCTTTATTGCTTGGAGTAGCATCCATGCTCTGGCTAGAGAGAGGTCGTGATACACCTTCACCAGCAGGTGTTTCACTAAGGGAATGAATTGTTGAAGTAGTTGTTGGTGTGATAGGGCTCTCAAGCTCTATCATTAGGCCTTCAGTCAAGGTTTTCCCTTTTAAGCTAATCTTAGGGTTTGCGTCAACATCTAGTTGACCAATGACATTACTTAATTGCCTTTGTCTTCTTCTATAACTGAACTCTCCAATAATTCTGTCTTGAATCCTTTGAGCCACCTTTTATGCTTGTCTAGTTTGACTTTGCAGGACCATTTAAGGGAGTTCTAGTCACTTACAACACAACACACAATAAGGATAGACAGTCTACAACACTTAACAGATCAAATAGAGAACTGGTAACACAAGATTGGCACTTACAACACTAGAAAAAATAAGACTGAACATGAACAGAAACAACATAAGTATTTTGTTTTTCAAGGATGTTGTATATTTCTCTTAAGTTCTTTTGTAAGTGTACAATCTTAGATAAGTTACAAAGACCTGAAATACTTATACTACATCCTACAACCGGCCATACTTTGAAGGCCAGTTGGATACATGATCTGGACAACAACAAAATCAATGTAGAGTCAAAAGGCAGATTGCCTTTTGACTTATGACTATGACATGCCATAGCTTACATCCTAATATATTTCAAAAAGGATAAAATTACATAATGTAGGAAGTGAAAGACTCAAGACCTCAATGTACATTTACCAAAAGCATGGACCTTTTCACTAACTTATGAATATTGTTGAGTCAACATAGTTGCAACAGAATGATGGTCAACTTTATGGTAAAGTACATCAGATAAAAGCATATCCTTAAAAGTCTTCAGAAGATAATTCTTTTCTTTGGAAGACTTTTTCATTGAATCTTTGGAAGACTTCACTTTAAGCTTTAGAAGATGTTGGTCTTGGCTTTGAAAGATTTCACAATTAGAATAATTTATAAGGCAGAGGGTGAAACTTCTGAAGCATTCTACTCAACATTTCTGTGCATGCATGTAGGATAGATATTTGGATATAATCAATGTTTTGGATGTATCAGCCTTATACATAACCTTACAAACTCCCCTTAAGCTGATACTAAAAAATCATTTGAAGACTTCAGATATCCACAGTCCTCATCATGATGATGACCAAGCCTTTATTCATTAGTTGGTCGGGATCACTCAGACTCTTATAGTGTCTTCTCATCTCAAAGAGATCATACATAGGTAGATTAAACATGTCTTGATATGTCTAGACATCTTCAATACTTTGATCTTTGATCACATGCCATCTCTCTAGATTAGTGGTGTATGTCCAGGATAAGGTGGGTCTTC
This sequence comes from Flaveria trinervia, assembly GCA_025506515.1. Classification (NCBI taxonomy): domain Eukaryota; kingdom Viridiplantae; phylum Streptophyta; class Magnoliopsida; order Asterales; family Asteraceae; genus Flaveria; species Flaveria trinervia. The sequence continues at coordinate 70,471,809 of CM046443.1, forward strand.
CTGATGCTAGAGGAGCTACTTGAATTGGAGTTTTTGGAGCATCCTCTTCATACATCTTCTCAGGATGATCTGATTCATTCTGGGGACTGGAAGTGGATGACTTTGACTTCTTCTTTTTCTTGGACTGTGGTCTAGAAACCATCCTTTTCTTCCTCTTTGAGCCTTTTAACTAAGAAGACTGGCCTGTAGCACCTTGTTGATCATCATTGTCTTTCGTAGTTGGGTCTATCTCCTTCACATGTTTAGAGGGAGAGGAAGGTTCAGCCTATTGTTGTGGATCAAAAACTGAAGCTTGTTGAGATTTAGCTTGAGATCTAGGTTGTGTTGTCTTAAATTGTTCAACTTTAACCTCAACTTTAGGAGGAGCTTGACTTGATGGGGAGTGTAATTTAATGAGCTCTCCTCCATTGATATTCTTTTTGATCACACTTATATGCTCATCCATTGTAGATAGAGACATAGGACCAAGTCTGGTTTTAGAGAATCCATACAACTTCAAGAAACTCATCATTCTTTGTCTATTAGCAAACTTCTTCATACTTCTTTGGATGATGGCCCTTGACTTTGTAGCTTCTTCCCTCATATTTCTCTTACTTGCCTTTCGTTCATTGAGCACTTGAAGCTCATGGTGCTTGAGATAGTCAAGCTCTATCACTAGGTCAGTTGAAGCTCAAGGTGCCTTTCGTTCTCTGAAGCAATTATTGGTAAGACAGGGCTCTCAAACTCTATCACTGGGTCATCAGTCAAGGTTTTCCCTTTGAAGCTAATCTTAGGGTTGCCTTAACACCTAGTTGACCAAATACATTATCTGATTGACTTTGTCTATTTTGGGGCTGAACGCTTTAGAGTTCCTATCTTGAATCCTTTAAGCCAACTTGTCAGCTTGTCTAGATTGGCTTAGGTTGACAAGTGGCATGTTTCTAAGGTTAAGACCTTCATAGTAATTCAAGATCTAAAAATTGAATACCTCTTGTTACCCTTGAGGTCTTTGAAGTAGAAGGGATCTTTTATCAGCAACATACCTCCACCCTATGATGTAGTTAGATGTTCCTTGAGGTAGAGATGACACAACCCTTAGTATACCTTCCTCAAAGAGACTCTAAATGAAAGGTTCTATAAAGTCCACATCAATATGAACTTGAGGAAGTTGTTGAGTCTGGACAACTCCAAGTGAGGATGGTGAGTCCTCAGTGTCCATACTCAATGAAGAAGTCCCAGGTTTAGTGATTGGAATGACTTTCTCCTCCTTTTTCGTAGCATCACCCTCTTGCATAGGTGAGCTAGGAGTTAGGTCAATCACATCCATAGGTTCTTGTGTTATTGGATGAGCTCTTCTTAAAGGTCTCCCAGCTAGTTTCTCCTTGAGATAAGATATGTCAAGTTGCTGATCATTGACCCTATTTTGTAAGGTAGTCACCTAAGATTCCAAGTGCCTAACATTAGAGACTAAATAGGTGCATGTTTTTGATAGTTTTTGCACCTTTAGTCATAGATTACCCTCCTCTTCATCCAGAAGAGTCATTGGGGGATGAGATTATTAGACCAAAGTACTCAGGCTCACCACCAACATCAGGTTCTTGTCTGCTAATTTTCCTCTGCTCACTAACAACTTCAGATGGAGTGTTAGTGGGCTAAGTTGCCATGGTTGAGGTCTTAATAATGTAATCACTTGCAAAATTGAGAGCCTCTTCCATATGGACCTCTTGAACAGGGTCAGCGAGATCTACCTTAATGCTAGGTAGATGATGTGGGCTAGACAAGGGAGAGGCAGGAGCACTCATCTCTCTTTGAGTAGGGGAGAGTAGAGAGACTCATGGTACTCACTGAATCCCAAGTCCTCATCATCATAGAAGTCAAGGCTAGGAATTGATTGGTTTAAATCTAAAGGCTGGGGATGCTAGCTTTCCCTTAAAGGTTGTTCACTTAAGTGTTGAGACTCAAAGTGAAGGCTAGAGGTTGTTTGGCTAATGAGCTTATCAGGCTGAGCATGAGGAACCTCAGCACTGATTCTTGAAAAGATGGGAGTGGTTTACTACTCAGGGGAAGTGGGAGCTCTAGTGGTCACTTCCTCCTGTGTGGGTATGGATATGGGGTCCTGCACCAACTAAATAGCTTGTACAGACGTTCGTTTGGATCTTCTTTGGTAGGTGAGGGTAATTTGTGGTTGTTTTAGTGGTTGAGAGGTAGAAGGTGTGGGTTCAACACTAGCTTGTGTTGCTAGGTTGTCACCTTGAGCAATAAGCTCTAACATTTTCGGGACAAGGCCCGCTTCTACCCTAGAGAAGCCAACAGCTGGCTTCTTCAAAATCTTAAAGATGTTGGGCTTTATTTGTCCCAATTTAAGAACATTATCTGTTTCCCTTAACTATGATCCCAGTTCACAGTTAAGAATATGTTAAACATATCTAGGAAATATATAATACTCTAAGGAGTCCAAGTTACCAAGAAAATTTGTATAAACAAACTAAGAGTATCTGAACAACCATCCCATGGACTATGAAGGAAAGATCTTTAGGAATCTGGTCCTAATCCCCATGCTTGTTAGACAACCTATGGATGACCACATGATGTAAGTACTTCCACTGGGAGGAGACCTTCCCTTTCCTAACTGTCTTGACAGATAAATCCTCTTTAGAGCCTATCTGCTCAAGGAGTGGTTGACAACATTTTTGGGAAAGGACAATTCACCTTTTTCATCATCCAGCTGAAGTTGGGTTTTGATGATGGTTGGAATGATGAAGATTGTCCTCCCCTGCACTATAGCAGATAGTGCCTTCTCCATCCATGATGACCTCTTGGCAGGTCTTACAAAATTCAAGCAAATGATCATCATAAGGAACATGATCAATGGTAAGGGAGGTGGAATAGTGGGACAGAGCCAAAAACTAACAAACCACTATGAAACTAGGATCTTTCTCAGAGTGCAATAGAGCAACCTAATTGTCTTACCTATGTAACTATATGGAGAAGTCAGGGTCATTTCTGTGGTTGAGGTTAGCCATGTTAGAAAGTTTAGAGGTGAAGGAAGTGAAGAACAAAGGGGGTTTCTATGTTAATTTAGGTTTAGGAAAAGTTCAGAGGAAGAAGAGAGTGAAAAGAAGGGGAACCATTGGGTATATATATGAAATGGATATAGACAAAGTTAATGAAAGAGGATAAACTTTGAAATCCAGATGTCGGTCCCACCTCTGAAAAGTAGTTTGCTTTTTGCCCAAAAATAGTTTTCTCGGAAGTCGTAAATCTTTTGATTTCTGAAGCCAAAGTGATTTCAGAAGAAATTTCAATGAGTTTCAAGAATTTAGCTTCGGAAAAGATTACCTTTGGAAGTTGTAAAAGCTTCCGAGAGTTAATTACTTTTAGAAGAAAAATGTTCTTTAAAACATACAAGTACCTAGAAACGAGTTTAAGCTTCGAAAGATATTTTGGAAATTTCTTCCGAAGGTAAATGTTCTATGATAGTTGTTTGTTTTAAAGACTTAAATTTCTTCCGAAGGTAAAAACATATCTTCCGAAGAGAAATTTTAAAAAATCTATGAAAAGTCTTCAGAAAGATTTTTACTTCCAAATCAAACAAGGGCTTATGAAAGTGACAGATATAGACAACTTAAGGATACACATATTTTATAATAAGATATAATTAAGTTTTAAGAAAAACTACTCAAAGTTAATCATCCTAATAGCTGATACAAGATATTTGAATCTCTATTCATCAAAGCTTTGGTGAACAGGTTAGCATATTGTTTATTTGTGTTAACTTTGAATAGTTTGATTAATCCTTTCTCAAAGTTATCTCTAATCAAATGACACCTAATATTGATGTGTTTTCTCCTTGAGTGCTTAATAGGATTCTCTGTAATAGAGATGACACTGTTGTTGTCTATGTGAATGGGAGTTTCTTTAATGTTGAATCCATAGTCTAGGATCTGATTCTGAATTTAAAACACTTGAGCACAACAGCTTTCAACAACTATGTATTCAGCTTCAGCAGTTGATACAAAGACACATGATTGCTTCTTGCATTTATATAAAACTACCCTTCCACCAAGGAACTAACATCCCCCTGATGTATACTTTACAAACACACTACATTCCACTATAGTCACTATCTGTATATGCATACATATTGAAGTCATAATTCTTTGTTTACCAAAGGCCAAGTGTTGAGTCACCTTTGAGATATCTTAAAATTCTCTTGACAGTGATAATGTGTGACATCTTTGGGTTGGCTTGATATCTTGCACAAATACATGTGGCAAACATGATATTTGGCTTGCTAGCTGTGAGGTATATAAGAGACCCAATCATAGCCTTGTAAGATGTTTATCAACACACTCCCCTTTAAGGTTAGGCCCAAGGGAGTGGTTTCTTACTATGGGTGTCTTAGCAACCTTATAGTTAGTGATGTCAAATCTTTTGAGTATGTCTTTAATATACTTTGACTAACTTATGAAGATGCCATCTTCAACTTGCTTCACTTGACTTGCCATAAAGAATTTGTGTTCCCCCATGGCACTCATTTCAAATTTGTCATTCACCAGCTTCTCAAAGTCTTTGCAGAGCATTGGATTAGTTGAACCAAGATGATTTCATCTACATATACTTGAACTAGCATTAAGTCAGTCATTGTTCCTTTGATGAAGAGAGTTCCATCTATGGTACCTCTTATTTATCCATGCTAACAAAGATACTAAGATAAAGTCTCATACCACTTTATTCGTACTTGGTGCAGCCTATAGAGAGCTTTATTAAGCCTGCTAACATAATCAGGCTGATCAGGATCTGCAAACCCAGGGGGTTGTTTGACATACACCTTTCATCAATCACCCTATTGAGAAAAGCATACTTGACATCAACTTGGTAGACCTTGAAGTTCTTGGATGCAACAAAAGCTAAGAATATCCTAACAACTTCCAGTCTTGCAACAGGAGCAAAGACATATGTGTAGTCAATTCCTTCTTCTTGTGTGTACCCTTCAACAACTAATGTTGCCTTGGTTTTGATGACAAGTCCTCTATAATCTTTCTTGATCCTAAAAACCCATTTGTTTTCCTATACTAGTCTTCCCATCAGGAAGAGGGCATAGGTTCCAAACCTTTTGCATCTTGAATTTAAGCAGCTCCTCCTACATAGCTTCAACCTAGCTTCCATCATTCAGAGCGTTATCATTTTTTTTAGGCTCTATTTGAGATAAGAGACAAGAGTGAAAACAAACACTTGCATCATGGATTTGTCTTCTTGTTTTTACCCCTGAATCAACATCTCTAATGATGTTTGAGGTAGGATAAGACTTGTGGATCCTTAGCTTAGGGATCACCACAAGTTGTTGAGATAGATCCAAATTAGAGAAATTTAGATATGGCATTGAGGTTTCTCCCACCACATAAGCACACCTCAAGTGAAACTTGATCCATTGAATGTGTGACATCATTGATGTTGTTTTCAATGGATGGTTATGAGCATTAAGAAATTCTTGATCACTCTCTCCATCACCATTCTCTCCAACTTTTCAACCTCCTACATCTAAATTTTGTGCCTCTATGATGGAATTTGAAGGCATTTTAGATGTGTCAGCTAAATTTGTCATTGTTGTGCTGATTGGTTCTCCATTTGCAGGGTTATTACAACTGGAGCTGAAGTAGTGTTGCTTGAAGGTCTTTTCAGCTCAAATCTTGGATCAGGATCACCTATTGGTAAAATATCTATAGATCTTGAAACATCCTCACAAGATTTGTTAAAACAGTTTGTAACTAAATCAAGATCACATAGCCGATCAAGACCAGAATCATTTACACTGGGTGTGTGTTCATTAAGGTCACATTGGCTGACTCTTCAAATACTCTGGTTCTAAGATTGTATACTCTTAAGCTTTGGCTTCAGAAGAGTATCCAATATAGTTTCCATCATTATTTCTCAGCAAACTTGGCAATTTGATCTTTGGTATTCAAGATGGTGCAAGGACATCCAAATGACCAGAGAAAACCAATGAAAGGTTGCCTCTTGCGCCAAAGTTCATAAGGAGTCTTACCATGTGTCTTAACCACTAAAACTCTATTCTGCACGTAATAGGCAGTGTTGACTGCTTCTGCCCAGAAGGTGACAAGCAGCTTAGAGTCAGACAACATAGTTCTTACAACTTCAATCAGTGTCTTGTTTCTTCTCTCACCAACACCATTTTGCTGATGAGTCCTGGGAGTATTATTTTTCTTGTAATACCATTTTCTTCACAAAATGTATCAAGGATTTAGTTCTTGAATTCAGTTCCTTGATCGCATCTTATGGTTTTGACCTTGTGATCAGATTGTTTCTCAATCTTTATGATGAAATTCTTTAGAATCTCAAGGGTCTTATTCTTAGTTCTAAGAAATAAGATCCAAGTGAATCTTGTAAAGTAATTTGTGATCACCAAACAATAACAGGTCCTTCATAGAGTCATTACACTGGTGGGGCCACAGAGATCCATATGTAACAAGGGTGATGGAGTAGTGATGGAGTTTCTTTCCTTTGGTTTCTGACATACCTTGTGTACCACCGTTATTTATTTACTTTGAAGTCGACGAGTGAAAAAAAAAAATAAAGTCCAAAGTCGAGGGACCAAACTCGCCAACGAGAGAAAGTTGGGTATTTGGTGATATTTGTAGGGAGAGGGAAGCCATTACCCTCTCCCCACACTCACATTTTCAGCAAACAGAATAGGAGAAGAGAGAAAGAAGAGAAAAGGAAGAAAAGTTGGTTCAGGTGGATTCAAGGGTCCCAAATCATCGTGTAGCGAGTCAAATCGAAGCTCTTCTCGTTGTGGTCGTTTGTGTGAGTTCTAGGACCCCTCTTTTACATGTTTTTGAATGATTTTGGGGCTGAAACACATCTGAAATCGGGTTTTTGAGTGTGTGCATGTTCGACCCATTTGTGTATGTGTATGTGTGTGTATGATTCGTTTGGGTCTTGGTTTTTGAGCTTGTGTGTGCTTGAATGGTGTTTTGGTAAGCGTTCCTAAGGATTAGGATGGTTGATATGAGATTAGAATGGGTTTAGATGAGCTTGGAGGTCGAAAATGGCAGAATAGGTTCGGGATGAACTGCATTCTGCACCAGCTAGGGCTAGGCGACCGAATGGAGGTCATACGGTCGATTGGGCTACGATTGAGATTCATTCGCACAAATGAGGATTTATTCGTGCGACTGAGGGCCAGTCGCATGGGGAGTCATGCGACTGAGAGCCCATTCGCGTAAGTGCTCATCCGCATTAGTTTCATTCGCATGAGGTCTATTCGCATTAGGTCCATTCGCACAATTGGGTGTTCATTCACATGGGTGTTCATCCGTATTGGTCCATTTGCATGATGTTCAGTCGCATGGAGGTCATGCGACTGAAGTGTGTCCATACACCCAAATAGGGCTGTTGCACCCAAGGAGAAACGTAGTTTAACTTCTGACTTTCGGGGGAAAGTGCAGATGTAAGCATTGACGTGGAAGTTCCCATAAGTTCATATAAGGTGACTTTCAAGGTCTTAGAGGGTATGTTGGACGTGATGATGATGATGTTGCATGTTTATGCATGATGCATGTTATGTATGTATGATGTTGCCCGGTGTGATGTTGATGCTTGTGCATGTTAATTTCCTTGTTATGATGCATGTTTATCTCTCCTATTTCTTTATATGCTATGTTAATGAATGAAATGAAAGTATTATGTAACATAAAGTGGAAGATAATAAAAAGTGGAACATGATGAATGCGTGCATTAATGAATGATGAAAGTAATAAAGTCTTGGAAGCACTAGATATCGGGACACGCCAATTATAAGGTATTAGCCCAATGATGTGTGGGTTCGCTACCCCTGGAGGATGCACACCGGGGTCTTTCATTGTGATCGACCATTTGTATAGAACCTCTACCGCTTACCCCTGGTAATGCGGCATCATGTTTAGCTGTCTATTTATAGACTTCGCCCAGTAGCCATTTAGTTTGGGGTGTAGCGCATGGTATGGTACGAAAGATATCAAATGTTCAAGAAAACGTAATATGAATGAATGAATGAAGAAGATAATAACTATTATCTATGTGTACGTACGATGTATGATCGCATGAAAGAAATGAACGGTTTTAACGAAAGAAAAGTATGTTTTATTATAAAAATAGAACTCACTCAGCAACGCTGACTTTTTATGTGTTTCCAGTTGGCAGGTAATGTTGCTGAGGATGGCACTGCGAGGCTACTTAGCCCTTTTGGATGGCATCCATTTATATAGGGCTTTTGTGATGTAATGCAATAATATATTTTATAATTGATTAATGATGTATTATATGTTTTATGTGCGATGATTTACCAGCTGTAAGGGTCCCGGGAATAGGGCCTTACAAGTTAGTATCAGAGCCAAAGTTTAAGTGAAACGGGTAAATTTTCAAATAAACCTAAACTTAAACTGAGAATGGGACGGAAAGGGAAGGGATGCCAGTCCGAGTAGCTGCATGCCATCAGGTATTTTCTTAATGATTAGGCAGTATTACGTGCGCATGTTATGTGTGGTTGATGTGTTTCTAGTAGATTTAGATACTGATGTAGTCAGGACAGTTAATAATTGGGGTATGAAGAGTAAAGTAAGTGGCTAATCACAACTGGCCACTGTAATTAGCGACTTACTATACTTGACATAACTGAGTTGTTCCCTTGAATGAACATGCTGGTGTTTGAATCTTTTAGTGCGCGTATGAATGGCCAGTGGTAGATCTTCGAAAGCTTCATGTGGTGGAGGTCACGGTGCTGAACCGCAACCCAAGAGAGGGAGACTCAGAATTGAGAAGGTCGTTGCTAAAGAACCTGAAACCCCTCATCCGGAGGGTGGTGATGAGAGTGCAAACCTAAGGGCCTCGGTGAAAGAGGCAGTGGTTGAGGAAGTCCATCAGGTCATGAAGACGATCTTACCGTCTGTAGTGACCGAAGTTATCAAGGCGGTACGGGAAGGGAGAGGAAAGAAAGAAGTAGACCTACGGCGAAAGAAGACAGCCCGAGACTGAGACAGTTTTGTCTGACGACGAAGAAGAAGGGGAGGAAGAAGAGCCTGCACCGGAGGCGACACGAGGCTGTAACTACGGGGCATTTATGAGATGCAAGCCACCTGCTTTTGATGGTAACGACACTGCTGCTGCTACTCACCATTGGGTGAGGAAATAGAGGTTGTTCTTGATATCAGCGAGTGTCGGGAGGACCAGAAGGTGATGTTTGCTACCCACTCATTTATGACTCGGCTCTGTGTTGGTGGGACAATATTGTCCAAGCCGAGGGTAGCCGGGCGACAGGAAGGATGAGGTGGGAGGAGTTGAAGAAGATGGTGATTAAGGACTTCTGCCCTCATAGGGAGATGGATAACATAGAGAGAGTTCATGCAGCTGGAGGCGGGAACCATGACACACCAGCAGTACACCACCAAATTCAATAAAATGGCATAGCTAGTGCTGGATTAGGTGATGCCTCTGTCTCGAAAGATCAAGAGGTACATTCAGTGTTTGCCAGTGGATATTCTCAAGCACATGATCGTCGCCCGACCAAGCACATTTAGGTCGGTGGTCGATTTGGCGGGGAGATTACATGATGAACGGGAGGTGGTGATGACTAAGGTGGGCAAGAAGGGCTGTGGCGATCGGAACTGGAATGGAAAAGGTTTGGTCGGGGTGATGCCTCGACGGGTAACAAAAAGGCACGGGTGGATGATCGTCGTGGGGCCACATCGAGTGCGGGTCAAAGAGGTGTGGCAAGTGTGGAGGGGAGCATGCGGGGGAATGTAGGATAGGATTGAAAGTGTGCTTCAAAATAGGAAGACGGGGCACATCGCAAAGGATTGCCTTGCGGGCAGATGTTTTAACTATGGGGAAAGTGGTCATATGAGTAAAGACTATAAGAAGCTGAGGGCTGAGGGTTCCGAGGCGACGAAGACGGGAGGTTAAGGACCGAGGGCGAGCGCCAGGGAATTCACTATGACACAGAAGGAAGCTAGGACGAACCCTGATGTCGTGTCCGGTACGTATCTGGTGAACCAAACTTTAGCTTCTGTGTTATTTGATTCAGGTGCCGGTAAAAGTTTTATATTTACAGCTTTCTGTGCTAAGCTGCCTATTAGTAGTAGGCATGTTGATGTGCCCTTTGATGTAGAAACTGCCATAGGTTAGTCTACTAGGATTTCGAAGATGATAAAGAACTATGATTTGGAACTAGAAGGTCATAAGTTTCCTGTTAGACCGTTCGTGATGACTTGGGTGGTTTTGATTTGGTTCTTGGGATGGATTGGTTGGCAGACTTCAAGGCGAACATTGTGTGTCGCAAGAATGATTTATTTGACAGCGCCTGATAGGAGTGGTAATTGTTTATGGAGATCGGGTCACGACGATCCTGAAGTGATCTCACTGGCGGTGGCGGAAAGTGCATGAGGCATGGATGTAGCGCTACTTGGCTTATGTAAAGGATGTGGATACGTCAACACCACAACCGTCTAATGTATCGGATGTGTGTGACTTTCCAGACGTATTCCCAGAAGACTTACCAGGAGTGCCACCTGACCAAGAGATCGAGTTTTAGATGGATCCGATACCGGGTGCCCAGCCTGTTGCCAAAGCACCATATCGGTTGGCTCCGACTGAGATGAAGGAGTTGATGGAGCAGTTGCAAGAGCCACTGGATAGGGGTTCATCAGACTGAGTATCTCTCCTTGGGGTGCTCTGGTCTTGTTTGTAAAGAAGAAAGATGGTAGTATGAGGATGTGTATTGACTACCGTGAGCTGAACAAGCTGACGGTGTAGAATCGATACCCCTTACCGAGAATAGACGATTTGTTTGATCAGCTTCAAGGTGCTAGCCGGTTCTTGAGGATAGACCTTTGATCTGGCTACCATCAGTTGAAGGTGAAGGAGCAGGGTGTTCCTAAAACAGCTTTCCGCACACGTTATGGTCACTATGAGTTTCTTGTAATGTCTTTTGGTTTGACCAATGCGCCAGCTGCTTTTATGGATCTGATAAATCAAGTGTGTCGGCCGATGTTGGATAAATCAGTTATTGTGTTTATTGATGATATCCTAATTTATTCGAAGAGCGAGATTGAGCACCCCGGTCATATTCGGGAGGCTCTGGAGACGTTGAGAAAGGAGAAGTTGTACACCAAGTTCTCCAAGTGTGCATTTTGGTTGCGTGAAGTTCAGTTGTTGGGTCATGCGGTGAATCCTGATGGGATTATGGTGGATCCGGCAAAGGTGGAGGCGGTGATGCAATGGAAGTCTCCAAAGACGCCATCCAAGATTCGTAGTTTCTTGGATTTGGCGGGCTACTGCAGAAGATTCGTCCAAGACTTTTCCAAGATCGCTTCTCCACTAACAAAGTTGACCTGAATGGATGTGAAGTTTGTATGGGGTCAAGGTCAAGAGAGGGCGTTCACGGAACTGAAGGCGAGGTTTACTCAAGCTCCTGTCCTGTCATTACCCGATGGAAGTGAAGATCTGGTGGTTTATTCTAATGCTTCCTATTCGGGGTTTGGGTGTGTGTTAATGCAGAGAGGAAAAGTTATAGCTTATGCATCCCGATGGTTGAAGGTTCATGAGGTCAATTATCCTACTCATGACTTGGATCTAGCAGCCGTGGTCTTTGCACTAAAGATTTGGAAGCACCATCTTTACGGGACGAAGTGCACCATTTGCACTAACCATAAGAGCTTGAAGTACTTCTTCGAGTAGAAAGATTTGAATATGAGGCAGAGACGATGGCTGGAGCTTATAAAGGATTATGATTATGAGATCCATTACCATCCGAGCAAAGCCTACGTGGTGGCTGATGCCCTTAGCCGAAAAGAGAGGCCCAAGCCAATTAGGTTGAAAGCGTATCAACTAATCATGACATCTGACGTGATGAAGCAAGTTAAAGAGTTTCAAGATGAGGCATTGAAAGAATATCATCTTAACTCTGAAAGAATAAGAGGTCTAATTGGGGAATTGGGTGAAAACACACTTGGTGTTAAAACCCGATTTGAACGGGTGTGGATTCCTCGTTTTGGGGATCTACGGGTGAAGATCATGGATGAGGCTCACAAGACTTGATACTCCATTCATCCTAGTGCCACAAAGATGAATCAAGACATGAAGAAGGATTATTGGTGGTCGGGTATGAAACGCGACGTAGTGGAGTATGTGAATAAATGCCTTACTTGTCTACAGGTGAAGGCCGAGCATCAGAAGCCATATGGGAAGATCCAACCATTGGATATACCGGAATGGAAGTGGGAGCACATCACCATGAATTTTATTATGAAGCTGCTACGTACCCCGAAAGGGTATGATGCTATATGGGTGATTGTTGACTGCTTGACGAAGAGTGCTCACTTCCTACCGATCCACGAGACATATTCATCTGAGAGGTTGATCGATCTGTTTACCAAGGAAATTATAACTCGTCATGGTGTGCCGGTGTCTATTGTGTCTGATCGCAACATCCAGTTTACATCCAAATTTTGGAAGAAATTCCACGATGCTGTGGGGACGAGGTTACACATCAGCACGGCTTATCATCCCCAGACTGATGGTCAGTCCGAAAGGACCATTCAGACATTGGAGGACATGCTTCGGGCATGTGTGATTGACTTTTGGGGAAGTTGGGATGACCACCTACCATTAGCCGAATTCTCATACCACAACAGTTATCATGCCAGTATCGGTATGCCACCTTATGAGATGCTATATGGTAGGAGATGCAGAATACCCGTTTGTTGGGGTATATTGGTCAGAAAGAACTAGGGAGCGTCAAGGTGATCGAGTCTACAACTGAGAAGCTTTAAAATATCAAGGCCTTCATGAAGGCAGCTAAAGATAGATAGAAGTCATATGTTGATAAACGACACAGACCGATTGAGTTCCAGGTGGCTGACCAGGTTATGTTGAAGGTCTCACCTTGGAAGGGCATTATCTGATTCTCAAAGCGGGGCAAGTTGTGCCCAAGGTATATAGGCCCTTTTCGAATCATCGCTCGAGTAGGAGAGGTGGCCTATAGACTGGAGTTACCGGATGGGCTAAGTGGAATTCACCCGATATTCCATGTATCTCATCTAAGGAGGTGCTTTGTAGAGGAAGATACGATTGTTCCACTGGAGGATATCGAGGTAGACGAATGGCTCAATTATGTGGAGCAACCAGTGGCAATCATCGATCGAAAAGAGAAAAGTCTAAGAAATAAAGTGGTTCCTCTTGTGTGTGTACAGTGAAAGCACAGGAAGGGATCCGAGTCAACGTGGAAGACTGAGGAAGAAATAAGACTGCAATACCCACGTTTGTTCGAGAATAATAGGTTTCAAGGACGAAACCTATTTAAGGGGGGTGGACTTGTGACACCAGGTTATTTATTTATAAGCCGACGAGTGAAGAAAAAGAAATAAAGTCCAAAGTCGAGGGACCAAACTCGCCAATGAGAGCAAGTTCGGTATGTGGTGATATTTGTAGGGAGAGGGTAGCCATTACCCTCTCCCCACACTCACATTTTCAGCAAACAAAATAGGAGAAGAGAGAAAGAAGAAAAAAGGAAGAAAAGTTGGTTCAGGTGGATTCAAGGGTGCCAAATCATCGTGTAGCGAGTCAAATCGCAGCTCTTCTCGTTGTGGTCGTTTGTGTGAGTTCTAGGACCCCTCTTTTACACGTTTTTGAATGATTTTGGGACTGCAACACATCTGAAATCAGGTTTTTGAGTATGTGCTTGTTCGACCCATTTGTGTATGTGTATGTGTGTGTATGATACGTTTGGGTCTTGTCTTTAAGCTTGTGTGTGCTTGAATGGTGTTGTGGTACGCATTCCTAAGGTTTAGGATGGTTGATTAGGGCTTAGAATGGTTTTAGATGAGCTTGGAGGTCGAAAATGGCACATTAGGTTCGGGATGAACTGGATTCTGCACCAGCTAGGGCTAGGCGACCGAATGGAGGTCATACGGTTGATTGGGGTACGATTGAGATTCATTCGCACAAATGAGGATTTATTCGTGCAACTGAGGGCTAGTCGCATGGGGAGTCATGCGACTGAGGGCCAGTCGCATGGGGAGTCATGCGACTGAGGGCCATTCGCATAAGTGCTCATCTGCATTAGTTTCTTCGCATGAGGTCTACTTGCATTAGCTCCATTCACACGATTGGGTGTTCATTCACATGGGTGTTCATCCGCATTGGTCCATTCGCCTGATGCTCACTCGCATGGAGGTCATGCAACTAAAGGGTGTCCATATGCCCAAATAGGGCTGTTGCACCCAAGGAGAAGCGTAGTTTAACTTCTGACTTTCAGGGGAAAGTGCAGATGTAAGCATTGACGTGGAAGTTCTCGTAAGTTCATATAAGGTGACTTTCGAGGTCTTAGAGGCGATGTTGGACGTGATAATGATGACGTTGCATGTTTATGCATGATGCATGTTATGTATGTGTGATGTTGCCCTATGTGATGTTGATGCTTGTGCATGTTACGTTCCTTGTTATGATGCATGTTTATCTCTCTTGTGGCTTTATGTGCTATGTTAATGAATGAAGTGAAAGTATTATGTAACGTAAAGTGGAAGATAATGAAAAGTGGAGCATGATAAATGCGGGCATTAATGAATGATGAAAGTAATAAAGTCTTGCTAGCATTAGATATCGGGACACGCCAATTATAAGGTGTTAGCCCAACGGTGTGTGGGTTCGCTACCCTGGGAGGATGAACATCGGGGTCTTTCTTTTTGATCGACCATTTGTATAGAACCTCTACCACTTACCCCTAGTATTGCGGCACCATGTTAGCTGTCTATTTATAAACTCCAGCCTTGTAGCCATATAGTTTGGGGTGTAGCACATGGTATTGGTACAGAAGATATCAAATGTGCAAGAAAAGATGTAAAGATGAATGAACAAATGAAGAAGATAATAACTATTATCTATGTGTACGTACGATGTATGATCACATGAAAGAATTGAACGGTTTTAACAAAAGAAATGTATGTTTTATTATAAAACTAGAACTCACTCAGCAACGCTGACTTTTTATGTGTTTCCAGTTGGCAGGTAATGTTGCTGAG
This sequence comes from Flaveria trinervia, assembly GCA_025506515.1. Classification (NCBI taxonomy): domain Eukaryota; kingdom Viridiplantae; phylum Streptophyta; class Magnoliopsida; order Asterales; family Asteraceae; genus Flaveria; species Flaveria trinervia. Next base: position 70,486,862 of record CM046443.1, read on the forward strand.
GATGGCACTGCAAGGCTACTTAGCTCTTTTGGATGGCATCCATTTATATAGGGCTTTTGTGATGTAATTCAACAATGTATTTTATAACTGATTAACGATGTATTATTTTGCAAAAGTTTTTATCATGAAATGAGATGACATTTTTAAGTATTTCCGCTACATGCTTTATAAAATACAAATGTAATTATATGTGTTATGTGCGATGATTTACCAGCTGTAAGCGTCTCGGGAACGGGGCCTTACACCTTGTGTTGCTTCCCTTTCAGGCATGAAACATGGAACATTCTTTTATGCCAGAGGAAAGACTCACCACTATTTGCTTTAGACAGAAAGCATGAAACTTCTCCTAAGCAAGATGTTTGCAAGTCCCTCTTGTACATGTTTCCTTTCCTGGGGGCTCTGAGTAGGATATGCACATGAGGAATGACCACCCCAGGCTTGAGAACAATGCACTCATGCTCAATAAAGAGCATGTTATGACTTTGATCGCAAAATTGAGATACACACAAAAGATTGTATCCAAGCTCCTTGACAAAGTTTACATTCTTAATGCTAAGCTTACCATTTTTGACCTTGCCGCTTCCAGTTATGTAACCACCAGCATCTCCTCCAAAAGCAGTTGGTCCTCCATCAATCTTTTCAAATAATTGGAGTAGTGACCTATTGCTTGCCATGTGCCTGGAACATCCACTATCATTGATCCATATGATTCTGTTTGTCTTTAGTTGTTCCAGCATAAAAGAGATGGTTAGTTACATTTGAAAATCCCAGCCTTATTTGTCTTGGGTTCATCAAAAGAAGTTGAAGGTAATGCAATAGTAATAGATCCTATAGTCATGTTTTGAAGATCTTTTGCTGATGTTGATGGAGAACTTTTAGTCACTTGGTTTTTCTTTGACTTTCACACCATCTTTGAAAGCTTAGACTTGACTTTCAATACTTCGGAAGTTTTGCTGACTTTGGAAGTTTTGATGACTAGACCTTTGGAAGATCTTGCCAACACTGCAGCAGGCTTTAGTGCTTCACAAGTATTCCATTCTTTCGAGACCAAATTTTCTTCTAAAGGCAATTTTCCACTTGCCTTCATCTTCATTTTGGAGCTTTCTAGAGGAAAAGTTTTTCCTTCCGAAGCTTGCTTCTTCTTAAAACTTTTAGAAGTCTCTTTCATGGTCATGTGGAGAGTGCCTTTTTGATTAAGCGCTTATTAAGTGAGTATACACAAGGTATAACTCCTATGAGAGTAACAATGCACAAGGCAAGGATTCTCTAGGTGAATGCACATATCCCACTCCCTAACAGGGTGAACAAGCACCAAGCAGGGCCCCTATCATTAGATTGTGAACAATACAACTCAAGTACATTGAGTGCATACTAGATGCAACTCCAATCGAGTGTATGTAACAAACAACTCCTATTATATGAGAAATACACACAACAAAGCTTTTATCAGAGTAACAATGCACAAGGCAAGGATTCTCTAGGGTGAGAATGCAACAAACGCAAACTCCTATATGTGCTTGCAAGACTTTTTGAACATCAGGTCTATTTACTTTCTTTACATAGTTTTAACTTTCATACTTTCTTTTTTACATCTTTATCATAACAGTAATCAATCATTTATTCTTTAAATCAACCAGGGGTATACATTTTAGTATATTATCTAGCAAATCATCATCAACTTTCCACGGATAATATATATCTAAGATTCTTTACATAAAGTATAGCTCATCAATACAACACACTTACTTTAGTATACCATGCATCATTATTCTATAGAAGATTAATAAGCACATTAAAACTATATCACAAGTGATTGGGTGTGAGAATGATATTGTTAGTTGAAATGATTTAACTAGGATCGAATATGATTATAGAATCAGTGATTATATGGTGGAATCATACAACCAGATAACACTAAATGCAAGAATAACTCATATATGCTCTTAATTGTAGGGAACGATTACAATGAATGCTAGGGTTTGAGCATTAAATAGTAAAAATACACCTTCTGAACATATGACTAAACAAAATATTCTCATTGTCTAATGTTTGTCAATAGGTACTTCACATACAAGGATCCTATTCTATTTATTGGCTAACAAGATGACTTTACAATAATACTAAATTACCATGTACTATAATCTAGTCTAAGTACAAAAAGTCTTCATCAACATTTGTCTTTGTTCATCCGCATTAGCTAATATGTATGAGTTGATCTTCATCAGCATTTGTTTTCTTCTATCGCATTAGTGTTTGTTCATCAGCATTGACAAAAATGTGAATGAACAAACACTTGGCGCATTTGTTGCTAAGCATCCGCATTAACTAATACGAAAGTACAATTCCTTGTCAATATTTGTTTGGTTGTTCGCATTTGTTATAGCGGAAGAACAATACTTGTTAGCATTTATTCTCTTGGTCATCCGCACAAACAAATGTGGATAGCCGACACTTCTCTTCTATTCTTGTTGTAGATTCTTAATCCATGTATCTTCTTGGACTTGTGGGATTTCATCAGAACAACCATCAATCCACCACTTGAATTGGCATGTATGATCCTTTCAGGGTCCAATAATACCCCCTTAAGGATTATCAGTCTAAATACTTCAAGGTTTTGATGCTAGATGAGGTTGTGAGGATTCTGCTGGGACTTGTGCAACATGAGATGAAACTAGTGGTTTTGCAAGTGATCGAACAAAAATTTCCTTTATCATATTGATAAAATTGTTGGCTTAACACATATTTTCTCTATTCAATACACGAATCTTCATCTGGCTCATAGTGTGAATGCCTTCAATGGGTAGCTTTCTCAATGAGATAGGTTCCCCGATGGACACAGTTGATAGTCCATCTCTATGAATCGGAAGAGATCCTTCCACATCCACCTTCAACTTCATAATATTCCCCAGTTGCAAGGGAATCTTGTCCTTCCTCCTCTACTCTCTCTTGGCTATGATTCTATCATCAGTCATATTTAGAATCTTTATGCACTTTAAAAAGAAGTGCATGCCTGTTTCTCCTAGTTTGTTGTTTATTTCTCTAAAGAGCTTAGTGTATATGTAATGGATATAGGACTCATTTAGCAGTCTAACCTCATATCCACTTGTTAGAGCCCTAGAAAGATTAGCATTTTAGTCTTTAGGTTAGGTTTTTTCATAGTGTAGGGACTTATTATGTAAATATATGTTCCTTTTGTTTCTTGTTATTAGTATATATAGGATTATTTGTTTTTGTGCAGGGAGACTTGAAAATAGATGTTTTGTTAGTTCTCTCTTTTGCACATTCTAATCCATACTAATATCAACTGAAACTCTATGAATTTTTCTGATATTTATTTGTGTTGACTACATTGTTCATATAGTTGTCAATTGCTTGATAACAAACATAGATCGATCTATTTGAACCTATCAAATGGTATCAAAGCTTTCGTTTCAGTGATTTGAAGTTCAAAATCGAGTTTTGAGCACTTTTGAATCACTTGAATCTGTTATTTGATCGCAATTGTTCAATTAATTGATGACTTAGTTGTGTTTCATCACTAGAAACATGATTTGAATAGCAATTGAGTGAATTGACATCCTTAAATCTATATTTTTGGCACATTTGAGTTCAAACTGTTCTTCAAAAGTCGAACACTAATTCTACAAAATTGAGACTAATCTATTGTTAATTGAAAGAAATGATCCTATAGGATTGATTATCACTGTATTAGTAACTTGATTGAAGAGTTTCAGATCATTTTATCATGTTTTGAAAAATATTGTTAAGATCAGGTTGTTATGAAGAAGATGAATTAGGTGTTTGCGGTGTTGAAATCATCTACAAAATCACGTAAGTGTTTAGGTGCAAGAAAACTGTTCAGACGCTTTAACACAATTTAGTCATTTTAGAGTGGTCATTTTGACACTATGTGAGCGTTTCAACTTTGTTTTGGACATTTTTTAGATGCTTCATCACTATTTGGGTGTTTGGTAACTGTTCAGGCATTTTGTGACTATTCAGGCATTTCTATACTTAGGTTTCAGAAATTCATGAAGGCAATCCCTTAGGCGTTTCTAAATCAAGTTGGGTGCTTATCTACTATTCAGGCGCATCAGATTTAGACTTTTCTCTCAACACTTAAAAAATTTTCGAAAAATCTAAAATCCAAAAATATTTTCAATTCTTTATTTCGTTTTAAATCTAAAAACATCAAAAATAGGTTTTTTCGTAAATTCAAAACTTAAACATGGTTAAGTATGAAGATTCAGAGAATAGAGTACCAAAGCTGAAGAACAAAGCTCACTTCAAGAATTGATCACTCAGGCTAAAACATCAGTTGAACTCAATTGATACTTATTTGTGGAAATCAATTGAGAATGGACCTCACATCCCTGTCACTTTTGATGGTCCTGCTGGTTTTGCATGCACAAAAGATACTCAAAATCCATATCCTGAAAATGTTTTACATGGAGATGATCTGAAGAAGGTAAAGAATGATGTTAAAGCATATTCTCTCATGGGTAAAGGGCTACCTTTGGAAGTACTATCAAGGCTTGATAACTATCAAACTGGTTACACCACGTACAAAGCTTTGAAAGTGATTTGTGAAGGAGGAAAAGAAATACAAGATCTCAAAAGACAAAAGTTAAAGAGACAAGTTGAACTTTTTGAACATATCTCAAGAGAAACTATAAATCAAATGACGAATAGATATGTGCAACTCACAACTAAAATGTCAACTTTAGCAATCAAAAATGATCTTAAAGATCTAAATGACAGACTTCTGAATGCACTTCCATCATCTTGGAAACAAACTGTAACCTTGTTAAACCACACTGAGAAGTTTCCCATGGATCTTGATATTCTCATAGCAAGATTGAGTCAGTAGAAATTGTTAAAAGTTCAAGAAATAATGATAGAGCTGCTTCAACTTCTGAATACAAGTATGTTGCTTCTCCAACAATATTATAGAGAATGCTTTCTTGCCAAAGATGATGCCACTCCTGAAGATGAGGGTGATATGTTTGTAGGAGCAGGATTCTTCACTACTACTCCTGCATACTCAACTTGTAAGCCCCCGTTCCCAGGACACTTACAGTTGGTCAATCATTACACATAAAACATATATTTTCATTAAATTAAGGAAAAACATTGTAGCAGAATCATCAAAATAGACATCTCATTTCATTATAAAAGCTTTTGCGAAAACAATACATCGTTATCAAGTTACAAAATACAGGTTGCATTACATCACAAAATCATTATAAAAATGGATGCCATCCAAAAGAGCTGAGTAGCCGCCCCATGCCATCCTCAGCAACATTAACTGCCAACTGGAAACATATAAAAGTCGGTGTTGTTGAGTGCGCTCTGGTTTTATAATAAGACATACTTTATCTTTAGTTTAAAACCGTCATTTACTTTCTTTCAAATCATCACAGTCTTAGAACGTGATCACACATCATATGTACACATAGAAAATAGTTATTATCTTCATCATCGTTCATTTCATACCTTTATTATCTTTCGTTTACATCAAGGTCCTATCATGTGCTTAACCCCTCTCTAGAGCACCAAGCTATTCATCTAGGGTTAAGCGACAAGGACCCCATACATCTGGTCAATCACAAAGATTGAACCCCTGTGTGCATCCTCATGGGGTATTTAACCAGCGCACAGTTGAGTTGACAACCCCTCATTGGGTGTGAACCACCATACATATGCTTGATAACATGGATTAAGCCCCAGTGTGCATCCTCATGGGGTAGCTAACCCGCACACAGTTGAGCTAACACTCCTCATTGAGTGTGAACCTCCATACATTTGCTTGCAAGCCTTTCTTTCTTTCGTTCAATGGTTAATGCATGCATTCTTTCATTTCGTTCCTCTTTTCATTCTCTTCCACTTTACGTTACATAATACTTTCATTTCGTTTATTAACATCCAATGTAAAGCCAAGGGAAAAATAATCATACATAATAAGGAACATAACATACATAGTCAACATCATCATAGCGGGCATCATACATACATAACATACATCAACATACATCAACATATATCATCATACATCATGCATAAACATACAACATCATACATCATCATCATGCATGCCCATCATAACGCCTATGACCTCAAAAGTCAACTACAAAAACCCCCAGGAATCTGCCACGTCAAAACCTACATTTGCACTTTCCCCCGAAAGCTAGTAAATAAACTATGTTCTCTCGGGCGCACAAGCCCTACTTTTGTGTATGGGCACCCTTCAGTCGCATTGCCTCCCAGGCGACTGGACACAATGCGGATGAACACCAGGCGATTGGGCCCTATGCGAATGGACCCAATGTTGATGGTTACAATGCTGATGGCTCCTATGTGAATAGACCTAATGCGAGTGGACCTAGGTGTATGGACCCCAGTTGCATGACCCCCATGCGAATTAACCTCAGTCGCACGACTAACAAGCGTATGGGCTCCAGTCGCATGACTCCTATGCGAATGAACCTCAGTCGCATGACTCATAAGCGTGTGGGCTCCAGTCGCCCGACTCGCATGTGAAAGAACCTCAGTCGCATGCCATTTGGTCGCATAGCCCTAGCTGATACAAAATGCAGTTCATCCCGAACCCAATCTGCACTTTTCGGCCTCCAAACCCTCTCAAACCTGTCTTAAGCCCAAATCAACCATCGTAAACCTTAGGAATACATACCACAACACCATTCAAGCACACACAAGCACGAAAACAAACCCCACTCGCACCACACACAAACACATACACACGGGTTCAACACACACATTTCAAAAATGGGTTCTACTATGTGTTCCAGCCCCAAATCAGTTGAAAATGCGTAAAAGAGGGGTCCTAGAACTCACACAAACAACCCCGTCGAGTAGAGCTTCAATCCAACCCGTTACACCTCAACCTTTGCGCTTGAATCCATGAAACCGAAGCTTGAAACCCTCTTTTTCTCCCTCCTCTCTCTCTTGGCCGAATTTTGTGAGTATGGTGGAGGGTGTGGGCTGCCCTCCCCTATTAATCCCCCACTCTTCCAAGGTTTTTCCCGTTTTCACAAGTTTGGTCCCTCGACTTTGGACTTTATTTCCTTTCTTTCTTTTGTCGGCTTCAAAGAAAACAACCGGGTGTTACACAACTCAACCACAACAACAATCTCCTCCAAAAGCTTCAAACCATAAGTGTCTACAACTCAAAATGAGACCCCATCTTCTAATTATGCTAATCTTAGCAAAGGTAAAGATGTTATAAACATCCTTTCACTGGATGAAGAGTCCAAAACTGCATTTACAGTCATCTAACTCAAGTTGATTTAGTTTTGCAGGATTTATTTGAGATGGATCCTGATGATGTAGAAGAAATGGACCTCAATTGAGAAATGGTAATGATTGCTTACAAAACACAAAAGGATTCATATGTCAACATAAACTACAAGTCTAGTGCCAATAAAACAGTTGCCTTTGATAAGTCAAAGTCAAGGTGTTTTAACTGCAACAACTATGGCCACTTCTCTAGAGAATATAAAGCTCCTAGAAGACATGGTGGAAATGGGCAAAGCAGTTCTAATAATCAGAGATATCAACAATAGACTCAGAAGATATTCCAATAGCCATATCAAAGTCTAACAATGCTAGAATTAAAAGATGAGCAAAAGACCATTGAAGAACCAAAGAAAGCACTAGTTGTAAGCATAAAGGATGGTTATGATTGGAGTGCATATGATAAACAATTTACAGCTGCTCTTACTTCAAGTCTACCACTGATTTTCAGAGATGAACGAAGACTGGTCTGAAAACAATGATCTGAAGACAGATGATTAAGAAAATAAGGTAGATTATGACTCGTGTGACAAATCTGATCCAAAGGAGGAATCAGAAAAGGTTTCACTCATGGCAAAGTCTAAACAACCAAAGGTTGTAAACTCAACATCTAAAACTGAGTCTTCAAGTTCATATCTTGAATTTCTAATAGAAGTGAGAGAAAAAATGTGCACAAAAGCATGTTTTGAACAAGTTGAATATTACAGAACTTACTCGTTCAAAATATGTGACAAACTAAAGCAAGAAGAATATATGCACAATAAACTAAAAGATGATCATAAAGTTGCTAATGAAAAAATCATATCTCTACAAGCAAGTTGGAACAAAATTTAAAAGAACTTGAACTTGTTAAGAAACAAGTTGAAGAAATGACAAAAATTCTTGAAAAAGAGAATTTGGCACCTGTAGCAACTCAAATTGACTTAGCCAAAGTGAAAAGCTCAAAGACTATTATTGAGCAACTAGTGAATAGGAGGAAAGATAAAGATAAAACAGATTAGGATTCACTAATGAACCAATGCCTGAATCTATCACAAATACTTTGCCTGAAAATTTTAAAACCCATGATCATTCACCAGAGAATAAATCTAAGCTTAAAGAATTTCAAGAAAAGAAAAAGACCAATCAATCAATTGTTCAGAGTAAGATTGAAAAGATAAACATTGAAATATTTGAGAAGAGAGATTCTAAAAACATAAAAAATGGTCATCCAATTTTAATCAAATCTTATGAACCTCGACAAAAGATCCAAAAATTGTTTGTAACAAAAGGAGAATGCGTCATTGAGAAGTGTAAAATTGAGGAAGAGATTGAAAAATCTAATGAGTTCAATCTCAAAATGAAAGGGAAATGTCAAGAAGAGAAATCAGACACTTCATGTTCTGATGATTCAAGCTCAAATGAGTTAACTCAAAAACAAAGATTATGAAAAAGAATCTTCTCAACATAAAAATATCACCATACAACACACATCATACATAACATACATCATACATACCATGATGCATAAGCACTAATCATACATCATCAGATCATATCATACCTCGCCCATCACATCATTTATGATCTCAAAATTCAACTTGCATAGCCCCGGGAACCTCCCAAGTCAAAGCCTACTTTTGCATTGTTCCCAAAATAGGAAAATATTTCTAAGTCTTTAGGCCCATGAGCACTATGTAGGCGCATGGCCTTCTGGGCGGATGGGGAACACTTATGCGTATGGGAAACTTTCAGGCGCATAGGCACTATTGGGGTGCATGGGCAAGACTTAGTCAATTCTGTGCAATTCTAGGTGCATGGGCACTATGTAGGCGCATGAGTGCCTAGGCGCATGAACTATCTGAGCGTATGAACACTTAGTCAATTTCAGCCTATTTCTAGGCGCATGGGTACTATTCTGGCACATGAGGTTTTTGGCGCATGGGACACTTAGGCAGTTATTTCTGTTGGGCGCATGGGCCACTGGTTAGGCGCATGAGCATTCTAAATCATACTTAACTTCATAATTCAGTCCCCAAACATCACTTATCGTGTTCTAAGCTTAAATCATACATCCTAAGCCTTATAAACATAACCATAACATCGTCAAACACACACATTGCCTAAAATCAAACCCCACCTGCAATCACACACGTGAACACATACGGGTGTAGAACCCAACTTTTATAAAAACATATATACATGCATTTCTAGCCCCAAAACAGTTAAAACAAGTAAATAGGGGGTTCTAGAACTCACCTTAGCAGCCTTTGGTTACGACTTCTTCAAAACCCATTTGCAATTGAGTTCAACCACCAAGAACCCACCAAAACACACACAACCAAACATACAACACACATCAGCATATAACCATGGCTAAGGCCAGTCAAGAACATCTTAAAACCATGGAGTCTTACCTTGATTTCGAACTTTTGCTCTTGTTCCTCTTCAAACTGAGTGTTTCTGATGTTCTTCGTTTTCCCTCTCTAGAAATATCCGAAGATATGTGTGAGGAGAGGGTGATGGGCGGTCATCACCTTTATTCACCAACTTTTTAAAGATTTTGTACTTTTCACACATTTAACCCCTTAGTTTGGGCAAAATAGCTTTTCTTTCTTTTCCGTCACTTTTATTCTTTCTTTAAAGAAATAACCGGGTGTTACAAGTCCACCCCCCTTATATAGGTTTCGTCACAGAAACATGTTATTCGTCAAACAATCTTTGTTAATACTGTCTCATTTCCTCTTGTGTCTCCCACGTAGACTATGATCCCTTCCTGTGCTTCCACTGTACACGCACAAGAGAAACCAATTTATTTCTTAACCTCTTCTTTTTACGATCAATGATCGCCATTGGTTGCTCCACATAATTGAGCCGTTTATCTATCTGGATATCCTCCAGTGGTACAACCATACATAGAATGTCAAATGAATTCCACTTAACTTATCTCGTAGCTCCAATCTATAGGGCACCTCCCCTACTTGAGCAACGATTCAGAAAGGCCCTATGTATCTCGAGCTCAACTTGCCCTGCTTTCTGAACCGAATGATACCTTTCTAAGGTGAGACCTTCAACATGAATCTATCACCCACTAGAACTCAATTAGTCTACGTCTCTTATCAGCATATGAATTTTGCCTATCTTTAGCTGCCTTCCTAAAGGCCTTGATCCTTTCCAGCTCCCTAACTCTTTATGGCCGATATCACCCCAACAAATGGGTGTCCTACATCTCCTACCGTATAGCATCTCATAAGGAGGATACCAATACTGGCATGATAACTATTGTTATACGAGAACTCAAGTAACGGTAAGTGGTCATCCGAACTTCTTCCAAAATCAATGATGCATGCATGTAGCATATCTTCGAGTGTCTAAATCGTCCTTTCTGACTGACCATCCATCTGAGCATGATAAGCCGTGCTAATATGTAACCTCATCCCCATAGCATCATGAAATTTCTTCCAAAACTTAGATGTAAACCGGATGTCACGATCAGACACAACAGACACCGGTACACCATGACGAGTTACAATTTCTTTAATGAACAGATCTGCCAACCTTTTGGATGAATATGTCTCGCGGATCGGTAGGAAGTGAGCACTCTTCCTCAAATGGTCCACTATCACCCATATAGCATCAAACCCCCATGTGGTACACGGTAGCTTCTTTATAAAGTCCATGGTGATATGTTCCCACTTCCACTCCGGTATGTCCAAAGGTTGGTCTTCCCATACGACTTCTGATGCTTTGCCTATATTTGCAAGCAAATAAGGCACTTACTCACGTACTCCACTACATCGCACTTCATACCAGGCCACCAGTAATCTTTCTTCATGTCTTGATACATCTTTGTAGCACCAGGATGAATTGAGTACCGAGTCTTATGAGCTTCATCCATAATCCTCCCACGTAGATCCCCAAAACATGGAATCCACATCCGTTCGAATTGGGTCCTAACATCGAGTGTGTTTTCACCCAACTCCGTGACTAGACCTCTAATTCTTTCAGAGTTAAGAAGATCTTCCTTTAATCCCTCATCTTGAAAACTCCATGACCTGCTTCATCACATCAGAGGTCATGACCAATCGGTAAGCCTTCACCCGAATTGGCTCGGGTCTCTCCTTTCGGCTAAGGGCATCCGCCACCACGTTGGCCTTTCCCGGATGGTAATGGATCTCGCAATCATAATTCTTTATGAGTTCCAACCATCTCCTCTGCCTCATGTTCAAATCTTTCTGCTCGAACAAGTACTTCAAGCTCTTGTGGTTAGTTACTATGGTGCACTTCGTCCCATACAGGTAGTGCCTTATATCTTTAACGCAAAGACCACGGTTGCTAGCTCGAAGTCATGAGTAGAGTAATTAACCTCATGAACTTTCAACTGTCAGGATGCATAGGCTATAACCTTTCCCCTTTGCATCAACACACATCCTAACCCTGAGTAGGAAGCATCTGAATAAACCACCAAATCTTCACTTCCATCAGGTAACGACAGGACAAGAGCATTAGTCAACCTCGCCTTTAACTCCTCAAAAGCCTACTCTTGAGCTTGATCCCATACAAACTTTACATCTTTACGGGTCAACTTAGTCAACGGAAAAGCTATCTTAGAGAAGTCTTGAATAAATCTTCTGTAATAGCCTGCCAAAGACAAGAAACTATGAATCTTGGATGACATCTTTGGAGATTTCCATTTCATCACGGCCTCCACCTTTGTCGGGTCCACCATAATCCCCTTGAGATTAACAACATGACCCATAATTGAACCTCACGTAGCCAGAATGCTCACTTGGAGAACTTAGCATTTAACTTCTCCCTCATCAACATGTCTAACACTTCTCGAATGTGACCAACATGCTACTTTTCGCTCTTCGAATAAATCAGGATATCATCAATAAACACAATCACTGATTTATCTAACATCAGCCGACACACTCGATTCATCAGTTCATAAAAGCAGATGTCACATTGGTTAAACTGAATGACATAACGAGAAACTCGTAGTGTCCATAGCACGTGCGCAAAGCTGTTTCAGAATATCCTGCTCCTTCACCCTTAACTGAAGGTAGCCAGATCGAAGATCTATCCTCAAGAACCAACTAGCAACGTAGAGCTGATCAAACAAGTCATCAATCCATGGTAAGGGGTACCGATTCTTCACAGTCAACTTATTTAAATCATGGTAGTCTATACACAATCTCATGCTACCATCTTTCTTCTTCACAAATAAGACCGGAGCACCCTAAGGAGAGATACTCAGTCTAATGAACCCCTTGTCTAGAAACTCTTGCAATTGCTCCATTAACTCTTTCATCTCAGTCAGAGCCAACTGATACGGTGCCTTGGCTACAGGTTAGGCACCCGGTATCAAGTCAATCTGGAATTCGATCTCATGGTCAGGTGGCACTCCTGGTTGATCTTCGGGAAACACGTCGGGAAAGTCACACATAACCGGTACATCGAACAGTTGTGGTGTTGGCATATCCACATCATTCACATAAGCCAAGAAGGCACTACATCCATGCCTCATACACTTTCCCGCCACCGCCATCGAAATCACCTTCGGAATTGTAGTGACTCGATCACCATAAACCGTCACCGAACTCCCGTCAGGCACTGCCAACCGAATCATCTTTTTGTGACACACAATGTTTGCCTCATAGTCCACCAACCAACCCATTCCTAGGACCACGTCAAACCCGCCTAAAGTCATCACAAAGGGTCTAACAGGAAACTTGTGACCTTTTAGTTCCACATCACAACCTTGTAGCATCTCAGAACTCCTGATAGACTTACTTATGGCAATTTCTACATCAAAGGGCGCATCTACATTTCTACTACTAACAGGCAGTTTAGCACAGAAAGCAGCATAAATAAAACTTTTACTAGCACCAGAATCAAATAACACAGTGGCTAAAGTTTGGTTTACTAGAAACATACCTGACAAAACATCAAGGTCCGTCCTAGCCTCCTCCTGTGTCATTGTAAACGCTTTGGCGCTCACCATCTGTCCTTCTCCTCTAGCCTTCTTCACTCCCGAACCTTCATCCCTTGGCTTCTTGCAGTTCCTACTCATGTGGCCCTCCCCGCCACAATTAAAATATCTCCCTACCTTGCATTCCCTCGCCATATGACCCGACTTCCCACACTTGAACACACGTTCGATCCCTACCTATACTCGCCATTGTCCTCCTTCCCACACTTGACACATCTCTTCACCCTCGCACCGGATGTGACCACACGTCGGTCATCCACCTGTGCGTATTTGTTGCTTGGAGTGGCTCCACCATGTCTAACCCGCTTCCCATTCCAATTCCGATCACCACCAACTTTCTTGCTACCTTCAGCCACCACCTCGGTCCTTTCATCATACAACCTCACCGCCATGTCAACCGCCGACCTAAACGTGCTCGGTCTGGCAGCGATCATGTGCCTGCTGATATCTGTAGGCAAGCCCTAGATATACCTCTAAATCATTCATGATAGAGGTGTTACTTGATCTGGCACCAGCCGTGCCATCTCATTGAAGTTGGTGGTGTATTGCTGATGTGTCATTGTTCCCGCCTCCAGCTGCAGGAACTCCCTTTCCACCTTATCCATTTCCCTATGAGGACAAAACTCCTCAATCACCAAATTCTTCAGCTCCAACCATCTCATTCTTCTAATAGCCCGCTATCCTCAGCTTGGACAAAATTGTCCCACCAGCACAAAGTTGAGTTCATAAATTAGTGGGTAGCGAACATCACTTTCTGAGCTTCCTGGCCCTCGCTGATGTCGAGAACAACTTCCATCTCTCTCACCCACCGGTGAGCTATAGCAACAGTGCCATTGCCATCAAAAGTAGGGGGCTTACATCTTTGAAATGCCTCATAGTTACAACCTCGTGTTGTTTCCTGCACAGGCTCCTCCTCCTCCTCTTCCTCCTCCTTCTTGTCATCAGAGAGAACTATCTCGGTCTCTGGTCACTCCCATCCTCTTAAGGACCTATTCCTTTCCCTTTTATCTCGTTCTTTTACAGCCTTAATCACTTCAGTCACCACAGATAGTAAGATTATCTGCATGACCTGATGCACCTCTTCCACAACAGCCTCATTCACTGAGGCTCTCAAGTTAGCACTCTCATCTCTGCCCTCTGGATGAGGGGTCTCGGGTTCTTCAGAAACCACCTTCTCGGCTCTAGGAATTCCTCTCGTGACCTGTGGTTCAGTTTCTTCATCCACCACAACCTCCACAACTTGAAGCCTTTCAATGATATACCACCAGCCATCCTCTAAACACACTATAAGATTCAAAAACTAACTCGATCATTAAAAGGAATACCTCAATTTCCTATCCTGACTACATCAGTATCTAAATCCAGTAAGAGCACATAAACCACATAACATGGGCACATATACCATTTAACATTGAGAAAATACCTAATGGCACGCAACTACTCGGACTTGCATCCCTTCCCTTTTCGTCCTATTTTCAGTTTAAGTTTATGTTTCTTTTGAAAATTTACCCATTTTACTTCAACTTTGGCTCTGATACCATCTTGTAAGGCCCCGTTCTCGGGACGCTTACAGCTGGTCGATCATCACACATAAAACATATATTTTCATTAACTTAAAAAAAACATTGCAGCGGAACATTAAAACAAACATTCCATTTCATTATAAAAGCTTTTGCAAAATAATACATCGTTATCAAATTACAAAATACTTGTTGCATTACATCACAAAAGTAATATAAAAATGGATGCCATCAAAAAAGAGCCATGTAGCCGCCCCCATTCCATCCTCAGCAACCTTTACCTACCAACTGGAAACACATAAAAGCCAGCGTTGCTAACTGAGTTCTAATTTTAAAATAAAACATACTTTACTATAGTTTAAAACTGTTCTTTACTTTCGTACATGATCACACATCATATGTACATATAGATAATAACATTATTATCTTCATCATCTGTTCGTTAACTTTTGTTCATTCATCGTACTTCATTATCATTCACTTTCATTAATTTCATTCGTATGTTCATTACTTTTGATGACATGTACAATACCCCGAACACTGTGCACGAAGCTGGTTACTAGGCCGGAGGTCTTTCATAGACTTCGAACATTATGCACGAAGATGACTCTCGTACTTGGGGCAAGTACATTCACCACTTATCTTTTCTCTTTCATTCCGGATCAATGCCATATGTTATACCCCGAACATTATGAACGAAACTGGTTACTGGGCTTGAGGTCTTTCATAGACCCCAGACATTATGCATAAAGCTGACTCCAGTACCTGGGGCAAGCGACCAGGATCCCATACATATGGTCAATCACTCTGATTGGACCCTAGTGTGCATCCTTCTCGGGTGGCTAACCCGCACACAGTTGAGCTAACACCCTTCATTGGGTGTGATCCTCCATACATTGCTTGCAAGCCTTTCTTACATTCATTCATTCATTAATGCATGCATTCTTGAATTTCATTAGTCTTTTCATTATCTTCCAATTTACGTTACATATTTCTTTAGGCACAAGAGCACTATGCAAGTGCATGGCCTTCTGGGCACATGGGGAACACTTAGGCGCATGGGAAACTTTTAGGTGCATGGGAAACTTTCAGGCGCATGGAAACTTTCAGGCGCATGGGCACTATTGGGGCGCATGGGCAACAATTAGTCATTTCTGGGCAATTCTAGGCGCATGGGCACTATGCAGCGAATGAGTGCCTAGGCGCATGAACTATCTGGACATATGAAAACTTAGTCCATTTCAGCCTATTTCTAGGCACATAGGTAATATCCGGGCGCATTAGGTTTTGGGCGCATGGGACACTTAGGCAGTTATTTCTGTTGGGTGCACGGGCCACTGTTTTGGCGCATGAGCATTCTAAATCATACTTAACATAATAATTCATTCCCCAAACATCACCTATCATGTTCTAAGCTTAAATGATACATCCTAAGCCTTAGACACGTAACCATAATATCATCAAACACATACATTGCCCAAAATCATACCCCACCCGCAATCACACACATGAACACATACGGGTATAAAATCCAGCTTATATAAAAACATACATACATGCATTTCCAGCCCCAAAACAGTTTATACAAGTAAAAAGGGGGTTCTAGAACTCACTATAGCAGCCCTTGGTTATGACTTCTTCAAAACCCATTTGCAATTGAGTTCAACCACCTAGAATCCCACCAAAACACACACAACAAAACATACAAACACACATAAGCATATAACCGAGGCTAAGGCCAGTCAAGAACATCTTAAAACTGTGAATTTTTACCTTGAATTCGAACTTCTACTCTTGTTCCTCTTTAAACCGAGAGTTTCTGCTCTTCTTCTCTTTCTCTCTCTAGAAATATCCGAAGATGTGTGTGAGGAGAGGGTGATGGGCAGTCATAACCTTTATTCACCAACTTTTTAAAGATTTTGTCCGTTTGACACATTTAATCCCTTAGTTTGGGTAAAATAGCTTTTCTTTCTATTCCTTGACTTTTATTCTTTCTTTAAAGAAATAACCGGGTGTTACAACTCGTATTTTCTTTCTCAAATTGTCCCTAAAAATATACTGAAGCATTGAAGGACAATAGTTGGATTGAAGCGATGCAAGAGGAATTACTACAATTCCACAAACAGGAAGTGTGGAAACTAGTGGATTTGCCTGAAGGAGAGAATGACATTCGTACAAAATGGTTGTTAAGAAACAAATCAGATGTTAGGACCATGCATGTACGGAATACTAACAGATTCTGCATTTATACTGAATCAAATAGTGCGGAATCCTATTTGATTGGCGATCCAATCAATGAAAATGATTACCCGATTGATATACGATTGAAACTAAACATTATGAACGAATAGAAATCGATCAGGAACGATCTATGAACTTGGATAGGCTTCCTTGGACATTCTGGACGGCTAGGGTTCGTGAGAATATCAAGTGTTCGAATTGTTCCATTTTTCCACGAATTAAGTGGTATTGATAGGTTAGGGGTTTCCATTCGTACGACTGAATCATGCGATTGATCCATACGCACGAATAAAGGTTTAGTCGTGCGACTGATTCAATCCTATGTCTCAATCATACGATTGATCCAGTCTCCTGGTTCAGTCGTGCGACTGATCCAGTCTCCTGGTTCAGTCATGCGACTGGTCCATACGTATGAAGTATTCATGTGTATGGTCCATAAGTATGGGCCATTAGCATCAGTACTCATCCGACTATGTTAAACTCATTACTTAGGTTCTGTTTGTTGTTTCTACAGGAAAACATCTGCAGTCTGCGGACCATATCTGTAGACATCTGCAGTAGAAGAGGTAGAGCAAATATCTACAGTCTGCAAGAAAAATAACTATTTGTTTTTCAACATCTGCAGAATGCTGAAATATTCTTAGATCTGATTTAACGAGAATGTAGGTATGACCGGTTACGATCGTAACTATATTCTAATTTAAACAACAATCTCTTATTTTAAATTAAAATTTCAACTAATAAAATAACACAAGTAATATAAAGATGACTTGACTTCTACAAGCATTCCACACACACCAATACAACAACACCACCATAAGCAAACGGTTTTCTGATTCAATTCAACCCAAACCCAAAAAATTCGACACATATTAATGAGCATCTGCAATGATTTCACACCAATTTTCCCAAAAAGAAGCAATTTGCGCTTGAATCACCGTCAAAATGCCGGTGAAAACCGGCGGTGTGCTGCTGATCATCTTGCTGGGCCGAGGGGGAGAAAGCCGAAAGGGAAGCCGGGCCAAAGGGGGAGCGGGGGCCAAAGGGTAGCGGGGGCTGAAGGTGGAAGGGGCCGACGGTAGTGAGGTGGCGAAAGTGGCGAGGTGGCGACAGTGGCGACGGTGGTGAGGTGGCGACGGTGGTGGTGGAAATGTGGGGAGGAGGAGTGGAGGAGGTGGGTATGTGGGGAAGAGAAGGGTTAGGGCTCAATTGAAGAGTTCAAAAGAGTTTAGAAGAGGTTGTGAAGACCTTGTTCCACATCTTCTCCGTACAGACGTCAGGAAGACATTTTTTAATGAAACATCTTCGAGAAAACAAACAGTGTACGAAGTAAAAACCTCTTCCCGTGTCTGCGAGCACGCAGATAAAGAGATGAGGAAGAGGTTTTTTCAAAAAAACAAACACCCTTTAATCATCATTGACTAAGAATCATGTACAACACCCTCAAACCTATATAATATTTTCACATATACATTATACTTTAACATAATAATAATATGAAATAAATAACATGAATAAGCATCAATCAGATATTATATTTCATTGAACCAATTCATTACAAATGTGTAAGACATGAAAGACTTTTACATTTAAGCTTATAAACTAGGAACATATGCATCTACAAACTCCCCCTTGGTCCTACTTTCCTCTATCGTCTAACACTCTTCACATGTTATTGGAACTTCTTGTACTTCTCCTCTTTGGTACTCCTGCACGTATTTCAAATGCAAAGCAGTCTTATCACGTGGTAAAACTGGAGAGCTTGTACAATGTCCTGCGTGTTATAGAATAGTGGCCACTTGTATAAAGTGTAAACATCTTCAGCAGACAAGTTGGGAAGCCACATTGGGTCAGATACCCTTATAGTCTCTATCTTTCCATGTTTATTTAGAACTATGACAGCTTTGCCTGTTCGCCAGTCATAATACGACCATTTGAAGTATGGTGTGAAGTCCTATGGCATGTCCCGTAAGGGAATCTTTGACATCGTCCATGGGGGACTCCATTATAGCACAACTTTAGGATTCCCAGATATAGGGTCCACTTTATACCTATGAATGTACCTCTTCAGTTGTTGAGGTCTGAAGTTTATCAACTTCTTATGGTATTCCTTCTTTAACGTAGCCTCGAACCATCCTGACATCTTCCTCGGATTTGCATACAGAAGATCTAAACATGCTAGATGGTTTAGCTCAAAACCAGGAAGAGTCTTCTGATCATGAGGATATCTGAAGTACTCGATTCCTTTCTCTCTCTTTACTGCATAGACTCCTAAGTCCTCAAAATACGCCCATGCTATGATTTTTCCATACACTTTTTGATTATGTTTGACTTTGTAGAGCTTTGTGTAGGGATTCTGCTTTGGTGGCACGCGTTGGCTTTCATTTCAGTAAAACAAGCCGCCCATTCAGCTTTCTTCAAGTTGACATTCGTGTCCGAAGCTTGGGCTGAGCTTTCTTCTTTCTCCTTTTCTATCTCCACTTCATCTAACTGCTTAAGTATCACCCAAGTTGGGTATATCATTACCTTCGTGGTCAGTGTACTCTGGATAATGTTCAGCAGTGACATCCTCGATCTCAATTTCATGAACATCATTCAGCTCATCGTCACTTGTCACATCAACTTTTGGAGCATCTTTTACAAGGTCATTAGGATTTAGCCTAAATATTTCAGCAAGCCGTTCATCCGTTAAGTTATGTATGATCTCTCCCTCTTCTGGAGTGTAGCTCACATATCTCCTAACTATCCCTTGCAAGTCAAGAATCATGGTTAATTGAGACTTGACTTGCTGAAGTGGTTGGACATCATACTCATCTGCCTATTGAGCTACATTTTTGTCCTGAGTAGTGGACTCTTCAGCTGGAGGAGCGGAGGATGAGGCTCCTTGATCTTAGTTTCTTTTAGTTCGCCTCTCCTAAGCTTTAGGGTTTGAGGCTGATGCAGATGCATCAACTTCCTGATTATCATCATCCTCTTGATCCTTTCAACTCGATCCTCCGTCCTCAACATCTTATTTAGTATCATCTTCATCCTCATCATCATCATCATCATCATCACCATCCTTGATCGCTCTCTCATATAAGTCACTCTTCCCACTAAGCTCCTTGATCTTCTAGGGTTGAGCTGCATTAACTTCCATCATCTTATGTAACTGAAAAGCCCTAAGCTTATCAATGGCTAGCAGCCTAAGCACAGTGCTGTTGAGGTTAGCCAGCTGTTCCTCTAACCCGATGTGGGGTAGAGTGGGTCCAGCTGTGAATGGAGAGTGTATGGAGGGACCTGCTTGGTGACTATTACTAGTAGTAGTGGATATGGTGAATATGCAAGGTGGGATGAGTGTGGGATGTGGTGGAGTGGTTGTGGTAGTGGTGGTGGATGAGAGATAGTAGTAGTGGGATGAGTGGTGGTGGTAGTAGTAGCTATGGGGGTGATGATAGGAGGTGTGGTAGTGGTGGTAGCTATGGCAGTGGTGGTGGAAGTGGTAGTGGCTGTGGCAGGAGATGTGATCATAGTAATCCTCGGCCTCTTGCTCTTCTTCCCGTTGGTATGAGCCATCCTCTTCTTCCTAGAGCCATAAGAAATAGGCGCTCCTCCTTGGCTGCTGGACTGGTCAGGGATGTATGTAGGATCAGTAACATCATCAGCAGTACCCCTTGACTCCGCATGGCGTCCGCCAACCACCTCTATGCCTTTTCCAGTGGCCACGACCCTACTCCCAATAGTCCTCAGCAGAGGCTCTTCATTTGACTCACCAAGAAGTCTTGGTGGAAAGCAGCCCCATCAGTTTCACCAGGTGCATCACCACCTTGACCTTGGTCATCATCGTCATCGTCGTCTTCTTCAGTGGGTGCCACGATGGGCTCGACGTCGGAGTCACTGTCATCATGACGCCACTTCCTTCGAGCGGGTGCCACATAGTCTTCCCTGGCAAGGTGCCCAAATAGTCTCCTCACTGGGGGTTTCACTTGCTTACCATGGTAGACCTTCATTCTAACGAATGTAGTATCATCCATTACCGCAAGCACCACTGCATCATCTTTCTCCTTTGGTGGCATAGGAAGCTTCTCATTAATAATCATCTGCAGAAATCATGGGTACATACAGAAACATTCTTTTCCCTTGGTCTCGAGGTTCTCTATCAAGTAGGTGAGGATCATGCATGAGAAACTAAACGGATGGTTCAGTACTAGTGCAATCTATGCATTCTGGATTCGGTCGGACATTTCATCAAATCCTCCCCTCCTGGAGGCTATACACTTAATGATCACATGTGTCAAATATTTGAATTACGGGCACATGTTGCTCTTGTTCAGTACACCGACATTTATGCCACCGCGTACTTAATCCTCAGAAAGCATCCCCGAACCGTTACGGGATGTAGCTTAGTTGGGTAGGCTCCGTCCTTACCAAGACCTAAGACCCACCTCAAGTCATCCTCAGTAATCTCGATCTCTTGACCGAATATGGAGCTCCGTATACAGTGTGGCTCAATGGACCGATCAACCCTTGCACTTTCCTAGAATGCTTGTTGTATGGATCTGTATGGTGTGCATTGTGTCGAAATGGCTTTGAAGATTCTCGATCTCCTAAGAAAGGCAATGATCGTAGTAAACTCGGAAACATTCCGAGTGGTGGCATTCAAGTGAGCACAGATATTGTGCTTGAGGGTCATAGTCCATCTATCAGCCATGTTGCTATATGTGACAACTCACTCGATTTCGTTATGCCAATGCAGTAATCCAAGGATGTAGCCCAACCATGTAATTTTCGCGATGAAAATTTTCAACATGGGGATAATGTGACATCTGGTAATTTTCCGTTACCAAACTCCGTTAGTTCTGTTAGGTCTTGCATACACGTGTCGTGAGCATACACTAGTTGTCGCTGAACCTTGGTGGCTTAATATTATTAATTTATGATAAACAATAATAATCTAATTAATAATGTTGATTATTAGTTGCGATTATGTGGTTCATTATTTTATATAATTTTATATGTTTATTTTATAAATTTTACGCGATAACGTGAGAATGTGTTATATATATATTCTATGTGTTATGTGACTTGTGGTAAATGTTTAGGATTATTATTGTTGGTTAATAATATTTATTAATTATAGTTTAGATTATTTAAAAAGTATCAGAAAGATAGTTTTTATAAAATAAATTAAAGGGGTTATTATGTAAATACTTTTTAATCAAAACTTACCAAAATTACCCAACCCTAAACTCCCCAAACCCTTCATTCGGCCGCAACCTTCACCCTACTCCCTCTCTTTGCGATTTTGGTCAAGAAACATCAAGAACAATCGGTTTTAATCAAGTTCCAAGGGTTCCATTGTGCTACCAAGTCCAATTCTTGATTCTACACGTTTAAAGGTGTGTTTTGTTATGTTGTTCATAGATTTTGATTTACTATGAACCCTAATCTGAAATTGATGATGTTTATATGAAATTGATGATTGTATGATGACTATATGATGTTAGTTAGGTTGTATGAATGCTAGATTATGTTGATTGTGCAAGAAATCTAGGGTTTGATCATCTTGTTCATACATTGCCATAAGAGGAAACTTTTTTTTCTTGGAATTCATGATTTGATGATGCTAAGATGTTAGATGTAATGCTTAGATGTTAGTTTAATTGAAATGTGCAAGAAAATCCATGAAATTGTGATCTTGATCATGACTTACTAAAAGTAGAAACTTTTGTGTATGATGTTTGGGAATTTGGATGTTTTGGAGATGATTAACATGTTAGAACGAATGTTATGAACTTGATTAGGTATAACATTGATGAAATTATCATTGGATTGGATTCTAGAACACTTTTTGGTGTTACTTTCCCAAAAGGGACACTTTATTTTTGTAGAACTTTGGATGAGATGATTTTTGGTATGCTTATGATGTTAGGATCATGTTAGAATGATTGTGGATGATGTTTGCTGTGTTAGAATGTGTAATTGAGTTGTATGGATGCTTGGTTGATCATATATGAAGTATAGACTTTGATGATCATACATGATGATGAATTATGGTTAGTGATTAGGTGATCATGTTTGGGATTGAAACTGATGGTCAATGTGTATGTTGGCTGGAATGAACTAAATGAATGAATGTGATCATGATTGTCATACATGTGTGCGAATTTGAGCCCCCTACTTAGTAGGATTGGCAGGATTTAGGATGTGAAGTCGTGAGTGGCTTCACATGGCATGTTGTGCATGATTAGTCTTCGCGTATGAATTATGTGTTGTGGTGTATCTATATATATATTAAGCATAATGATTGTTGAGATTTGCATAAGTGTATGATGATCTAATATGGCATGATGACTTAGGTAGAACCTAGGTTGATAATGTGATACGCATGGATAATTTGCATGACACTCTTCTATGTTAAGTGACCATAAATGATTAAACTATATTTCAACTGATATGTCACCAATGGGTCAAACGAGTCAACTAGGTTAATATAGGATTATTGAGTTTCTATGGGTACACGTACTTATGTACTTGTGTGTTCTAGGTAACCTTTGAAGGGTTGTCTTTGCATCTATCATGAGTCTCTTTATTAACTATCATTACACACCAGGTGAGTTCATGCCCCTTATTTTATAAACCTTCTACTGGGGGAGGTAGCGTAGTTAAACTCAAACGCTATTTTATTATTACAATAAGTTGTGTATGTTTTAACATAGTGCTTAATACCATGGAAAGTCCTCACACTTTTGGATCGTTAATAATGGTAACTAGCGGGGAATCTTGGGTAGTACTACTGGTCTGACGAGCCCCACCGTGAGACTGGAGGTCAAGCGGGTGCAATTTTGTCCTATACACAACATTCGTCACGACATGGTAAGTCGTGACGGGAGGCAACAAACGAAACACAGTCAGCTTCGATCGCGAAATCACTATTGTTAATACATGTGAATATAGACTAGCGATCTATTTCAATTCACTTCTTATGCTATACAATTGATAATATTTATGTTAAACACAAACTCTTGAATTCACCAACCGTTGTGTTGAAATTTTAGTATGCTATTCTCAAGTCGATAACTTCGCTTGTCATTAGGAGCGCTGCACGGGTTCATCATGCATTCTAAGACTCTATCTTAAAGTCATCTTTGTTGGTTTTTATTTATTAATGTTTAATCATTTGGGTTGGTCGGTGTTTTGCCATAGTATGCATTTATATACTTTGGGTTTCTTTACTTACAAAACGCTTCCACATGGTCTTAAAATTAGAACTTTGGTTTGTTTGATCTTAAATGTGGCATATTGATTCGTTCTGAGTAACTATTGACTGTGATCCTGGTTTGTTCACATGCCTCCCGGTAAAACTCCGCATGTGGATTTTGAGGGTGTGACATTGTAACACAATAAACATATACATTAGAGATGTGTATTAGAGATGACACTTGAAACTTAATCTGTCTTAGATCACACTGGTTCAATCATGCGATTGAACCAAACGATTGAGTTCAGTTGTGCGATTGAGCCTGTGGCTGAGTTTAGTCATGCGATTGAGCCTGCGACTGAGCTTAGTCGTATGTTAAGCCATGCAGTTGAGTCAATCATGTGACTGAGTCACCGAATGATTCAATTGTGTGAATGAATCTTACACATGGCTCAATCGTGCGACTAAAGTTCATTCTAAGTGTCCATTCACAAAACACTCTGTTCGACAATCTAACCCTGAATCTTGGTCAAATTTTGATGTTAGACGTTGTGTTTAGGCTCAAAATATCACTTAATGTCCTTCATTTCAACGATTATGTCCATTAAAGTGGTGTATTTTAAGATTTTTACTGATTTATTGTTTTTAGTCGGTTAGGTCATTTAGGGTTTGATTTACCGGTCATTTTGATCGATTTCAGTCTCACAATGCCTATAGATGAACAACAGATCGGTTAGTAACACAATCGGCAAAAATTCAAGATAAGATGAAATTTTGGTAGGGTGTCTACGTATGAGCAGGTTTTGAACGATTTGAAGGGTGGTGAGAAATTCGACCGACTCACCCCTCCTTTTATATTGTCTTAATGTTCAATCGTACGACTGGAGCCATATGCATCCTCCAGTCGTGCGACTAAACCCATACTCATGCTTCAGTCGTGCGACTGGGGTTCAATCATGCGACTGGCTCATACTCCTTGATCCATTCGTGCGATTGGTTTAGTCTTGTAGTTTAATAACATGGTTGTTCCATACTCATGTTCCAGTCGTGTGATTGGCTCATACTTATGGTTCAATCGTGCGATTGGCTCATAATTATGATCCAATCGTGTGATTGGGTCATACTCATGAGCTTGAACCCTTTGCACTATCTACCCTTTAAAATGTTAAAATTTGGTAAACATTATGACCTTTTAACACCATTTGATCACCTCAGATGTGATCCATTTTAGTTTAAGATCAATTGATCACCTTAGACGTGATCCTTTTAATTTAAAACTAATTTTTCACCTCAGAGGTGACCAGTTTAATATAAACTGATTGGTCACCTCAGACGTGACCCATTTTAGTAATTGATTCACAAAGTACATCCAATTTTATAGTCTGACGATTAATCCTACAAAACGACTAGAAAATAGAAAATAACTTAAAATTTTAAAAGAAAACAAGACATATTTTGGTTGTTTTGGGTTTGAGCAGAACAACTTCAAGTTGACTAAATCATTTCTCGAATGATTCATATTGGAATCATACAAGTATAACACAATCACTTGGGAGCCCCTTATTAACATGCACTAGATGCTAGATTCTTGTTATGTCTGAGAGTCATTAGCACTTTCAAGAAATCATAATGAAGCTATAAAATGCGCACAATGATTTTCACTTTCAAGAATTGCAGTCACGATGATTGTCAGTATGTTTATCCCCTTAAATCCATACACAGACTTTTGACTTACAATGGTGATGAATTAGGTTTAATTATTTCAACATGCATTTGTGGATCCCACACTTATTTGGTAATCAACATTGCATAGGAGATTTTTGAGAGGTCTACGGGTATTGGACAAGAAGAGAATATTCTAAGAGCTTTCAAAGAGATGCCAAGCCTCAGGTCAGTGCCATCGTACAGCAGAGAGGCGCAAACAACAATGAATTCTAGAATATTTAGTTTATGCTTATCCTCAGGTCAGTGCCACAGCACAGCAGAGAGGCACACAACCTATCTTCTTGTTAGAGCATTTATTTTTCTTTTTGCACATAACACACTAACAACATATGTTATGAGCTTGATTGCTTTTAGCATTTTTTACATGTGCTTTGCTCATATTTATGGTCAGCCGCACACATTTGTGGTGTTTATTTTTCTTGTCACCCCTTATTGGAAATGCGTTGATTGTGTTAACTAGGGATAAGACGAGAACCCACAGCAAGTTGAACAGGTTAGTTTGAATTTGTAATTCACCAATGAAGTCTACTCATCTATTGTGTTTAATCTACTGACACATCATATTATGAACTAGCAACCTCTAGGTCTACTTTCTCTATGTTATCTCATAAGCCAACTAATTTAACTATCATTTTTTTAGTTGTGCTTAGACTTCTCAGACTTGCACTTTGAATTTCGCATTTTGAGCACTCTAGTTTTGAAGTCCCAACTGTCACACCCCCGCTAAGAGCGGAAACACGAGGATGTAACGAGACCGGAATCGTCATAACACATGGTAAGCGATAGAGATGCAATATAATAAACGATAACAAGCGTGTCATGACGACACCCGACAACAAAGGGACTTGTGTCGTGTATAGTCAATGTTCACGACAACATAGCTATAAGCATACGCAACCAAATGATCACCCAAATACGGATATCAACATTGTAATGTATTTTTCCCATAACCCGGGAACAAGTAACAAAAGAGTAATTGTTGATTTAAAATAGACTACATCAAGAGTTTTTAAAACGACAAGTTTAGCCCGAAAATGCATCCTAGGGTCTCCACTAAGGCAGCACACCTAGATCTTCAGCTAGCCTGATCACCTAAAAAGATATGCTCAAAATGGTCAACAAAATTGTTGGTGAGCTCGCAGGTTTATATGTAAATAAGTATTGATGCTGTATAAAGTCGTTGCAGAATACCGTGCATACAATTATAAGTAAGCAAAATCACATGACAAGAGCTTTACAACCAAACCTAACGACATACACAAAGAATCTTGTCGGAATATATTCACCCAAGGCCCGTTCCTGCCATCTGTTGGTACTAACTAGTATACCAACACGAGGGTGGGGGTGTCAACCCAAGTAGTACTACCAATACCTATCCGTCGGTTCCCACACTGGAATTAAATGGTCGTAAGAAAGAACCACAAAGCAGACTCAAGCATGTATGAGATAAGTACTCACAAACAGTAGCACATTGATTCCAAGTATGTAAATTGTATGTAAGCTGTACAGCATAGAAAATGGGCGAGCATACTTTTCCCCCATGTTTGTTAATGTTTGTAAAGTAGTATAGGCATCAAAAAGAGCCACGAAACTCACATGTTAAGTGGTAAGTATGAATGATCAAGTTCCTAACGGTTGTATGCAATGAACAGTCAAACACCTATGATAGTTAATGTTTAGCATAAATGATATGTATAAAGCATATAATAATGTTTGGTCGGTTCGGGTTGTATCGGTTCGGTCATGGGTAGCACACACACAAGCAGACACACGTATCAAATCTTATGTAGATCCAAGTACTAAGAGTAGTCGTCATTGGTAATGACATCCGTATAAAGATCCCATTGTTATAAAAGATAGTACTTGTTAAATACTCCCAAATGGGTTGTCGATAATTGTAAAAGGTTAGGTTGATTTAAATTGAATTGGTATGTACATGTTGATAGTGTTGACTTTAATCTTTGTGGACAAGCAATGAAACTTTTACTGATGTTACGTTATCATCACAAGACATTCAGGAAGGGAATTCACACATACACGCATCATCAGTCACACAACAACAAGACCAGACGCTCGACTCAACACTCCATTTGTACGAATCAACCTTCAATCGTACGAATCAGCTTCATCGGCACGATTAACCTTCATTCGTACGACTAGCATTCAGTCGTACCACACAACACCCAATCGCACGACTTAACCTCCATATGCACAAATCAACCTTCATTCCTACGAATCAGCTTCATTCGTTCGACTGAATCTTCATTCGTACGATTGGCCTTCAGTCGTGCGATACACGCATAATCGCATGCATTCATTCGGTTGTAGGACTCAATCGCACACCACATTCATCCGTATTGACTCAATCGCACACCACATTCATCCGCATTGACTCAATCGCACACAACATTCATCTGCATTACCTCAATCGCACAAAACACTCGATTGCACGGCACAGTCGCATAACATTCCCAGTCGCACGACTCAGTCGCAAGAATGACCCAGTCACATGACTCAGTCGCACGACTCATCCAGTCACACGGCTCAGTCGCATGACAGACCCAGTCACCTGAACTGCAGGTTCATGACTGCTGAAGTGCAGAGCAGCCTTTGGCTTCCCCGAAAACGGGTTTTATACAACAAGGACTTCCAGAATCACCCAACAAACACAGACAAACAAGAAGCACACTCAGAAAGACACCACACACACCCACACGACCTCTTGTGTTTGGGTTGACCCAAACACCCAAAACCCTAGAAATGGACAGCAGTAAAACGAGCAAGAAATGGACAACCCAGGTCGTTTACCTGCAAGGATGGAGTAGACTAGGTTGTAAATGAAGTCTAGACAACGAAAACGAGACCAAATGGAGCGTTTTTGGTGCAAAAGTGAAGAAGATAGGTGGTGAAGAAGAAAATGGAGGAGAAGTGCAGAAGATGAAGAAAATGGCTGGGAAAGGGGGCTTTTATACCCATCCCAAGTTTGCAAAATGTCAATTTTAGTCCTTGCACTTAGCCCCCGAGTTTCCAAAGTTTGTTTTGGTTGAAAACAACTTTAAGCGTGTGGTTATATTAATGTGAAAAGTGTGTTTAATGGTAATTGATAACTAAAATGGTTTTATTAATGACAATGGTTATAATTAAAAATGATATATTTGGTGACAATGGTGATGAAATTATAAAAAGGTTTAGGTTTAGTACACGTTCACAAAGGAAGTACAGGCACAAGGGTAATAAAGCAAACATGATTTCTATAACAGGAGTTCATGAAGAAGAGGAAGAATAATCAAGAATAATTCGATGGTTTAGTTATGTTAATTGATGGACCTTAAGGTGACGGACGTCACAGTATCCCCCAGTTGAGAGAATTTCGTCCTGAAATTCAGCTGGAGTTAGGTCCAAGAGTGTCATCCACGAATAGGTGTGGATTGAAAGATCGGTCCGTTCCCATGTAAACTCTGGCCCTCGTTTTGAATTCCATTTCACGCGAACGATTCATGATCTCAATGGGTTCCTCAATAAAATGAAGCTTTTCATCGATTTCGATGTCCTTAATTGGTACGTGAAATGATTCGTCAGCCAAACACTTCTTGAGGTTCGACACATGGAAAGTATCATGCACACCGTTGAGTTCTTGCGGTAACCTTAATCGGCAAGCTACTGGACCAATTCTTTTTGTAATCTTGAATGGTCCAACGTATCTTGGGGCTAACTTCCCTTTCCTTCCAAACCGAACAATTCCTTTCCAAGGGGAGACTTTGAGTAACACTTGATCCCTAACGTTGAATTCTAGAGGCTTCCAACGGTTGTCAGCATAGCTCTTTTGTCGATCTCTAGCGGCTTTTACTCTATCTTTGATTTGGAAGATCTTGTTGGTTGTTTCCTGAATGATCTCTAGGCCTGTTAACTGACTTTCACCAATCTTGGCCCAACAAACGGGTGATCTACATTCCTTCCGTACAACGCTTCGAATGGAGCACACCCAATGCTGGTACGGTAGCTGTTGTTGTAAGAGAACTCAATCAACGGCAAATGAGTGTCCCAACTACCACCAAAGTTGATTACACATGCTCTCAGCATGTCTTCTAGCATTTGTATAGTTCGTTCAATTTGGCCATGTGTCTGAGGGTGATAGGTGATACTCATGTCTAATCAAGTGCCCATCGCTTTCTGTAGGGTCTGCCAAAATCGTGAAGTGAATCGACCGTCACGGTCATATATGATTGACACCAGCACTCCGTGTCTTGTCACGACCTCTTTTATGTACAATCTCGCCAACTTGTCCATTTTGTAGTGTTCTCGGATTGGCAAGAAATGTGCTGATTTCGTCATTCGATCCACTACGACCCATATCGAGTCATGCCTGTTGCTCGCTCGAGGGAGTTTGGTAATGAAATCCATGGCTATGTTCTCCCATTTCCACTCGGGAATCTCAGGTTGTTGTAACAGTCCCGATGGTTTCTGATGTTCAGCTTTAACTTTCGAGCATGTCAAGCATCTGCTGATGTACATGGCAATGTCTTTCTTCATGCCTGGCCACCGGTACAAATATTTGAGATCGTGGTACATCTTGTCTGCAACAGGATGAATAGAATATCGCGTCTTGTGTGCTTCATCCATGACCAAGGTATGTACACCTCCCCATCTGGGTACCCATATACGGTCCACAAAGTACTGTACACCATCGTCCTTGCACATCAGTTGTTTATCCAACCCTCGGAATTCTTCTCCTGCAAGGTTTTCTTCTTTCAACGCACATTTTGTGCAATTTGGATTTGAGCTTTCAAATTCGTTTGAGTGGTCAATCCCAAAGCTCGAGCACGTAGTGGTTTCACACGTTCTTTGCGGCTTAGAGATTAGCCACCACGTTAGCTTTCCCCAGATGATACCGGATTTCACAATCGTAGTCACTAAGAAGCTCTACCTAGCGTCACTGTCGCATATTGAGTTCCTTCTGATCCAGGATATGTTGAAGGCTTTTATGATCTGTGTAGATGATGCATTTGGTTCCATACAGGTAATGCCTCCATATCTTGAGTGCAATACTACATCGCCCAACTCAAAATCATGAGTTCTGTAGTTCTTTTCGTGCACCTTAAGTTGTCGCGAAGCGTAGGCAATCACCTTTTCTTTCTGCATTAGTACACATCCCAACCCTTGATACGAAGCATCACAGTATACCACAAAATCATCAATTCCGTCTGGGAGGGACAATATCGGTGCATTACACAGCTTATCTTTCAGCATTTGGAACGCTTGTTCTTGTGCATGTCCCCAACCAAACTTCTTGTCTTTCTGAGTCAACAATGTCAACGGTTGAGCGATCTTTGAAAATTTCGCGATGAAACGACGATAGTATCCGGCCAATCCTAAGAATTGTCGTATCTCTAAAGGTGTCTGGGGCACATCCCATTTCTTCACAGCTTCAATCTTGTCGGGATCTACATCAATCCCGTCCTTGTTAACCACATGACCAAAAACTTCACTTCTCGCAGCCAGAATTCACACATTGAGAACATGGTGAAAAGTTTCTCTTCCCTTAACAGTTCCAGTATTGCCCGAAGGTGTTCTTCATGATCCTCTTTCGATTGGGAGTAGATAAGTATATCGTCTATGAATACGATCACAAACTTATCCAAGTAAGGTTTACACACCCGATTCATTAGGTCCATAAACATAGCTGGTGTGTTAGTCAACCCAATGGCATAACCAAGAACTCATAGTGCCCATAACAAACTCTAAACGTTGTTTTCGGTAAGTCCTCCTTGAAAAACCGTAGTTGATGATATCCAGAATGAAGGTCGATCTTGGAAAAATACGAAGCTCCTTGTAACTGATCAAACAGGTCGTCGATCCTGGGGAGAGGATACTGATTCTTCACATTTAACTTGTTCAACTCACGGTAGTCGATGCACATACGGAACGACCCATCCTTCTTCTTGACAAATAACAGCGGTGCTCCCCAAGGCGAGTGACTCGGCCAAATAAAACCCTTCTCTAGTAGTTCCTGTAACTGGCTAGATAACTCTTGCCTTTCAGATGGTGCCAGTCGATACGGTGTCTTTGCTACCGGTGTAGCTCCAGGAACCAAATCTATATGAAATTCCACCTGCCGTGGAGGAGGCAAACCAGACAAGTCACCAGGAAATACATCTGGGTAATCCCGCACTACAAGGATATCTACCAATTTCTGCTCCTCTTCTTTCTTTTCCACGACATGAGCTAGAAAAGCGTAGCACTATTTTTGTAAACTCTGGCATGCTTTCATGCAGGAAATAAGCTTTAGGTTTCTTCCCGATCGTTCTCCTTGAATTCTGAGTACGTCTCCATCTGACATAGGAATTCGTACTACCTTGTCCCGACAGACAATCTCAGCTCCGTGTTTTAACAACCAATCCATTCCTACAATCACGTCAAAACTTCCTATCTCAAAGGGTATCAACTTTATATCGAAGGCGTGGTTCTCCAATATTATCGAGCACTTTCTAATAATCTCGTCGGCCTGAACAACCTTACCATTGGCCATTTCTACAGAGTAGGTACTTTCTAGCCTACTAGGACTCAAATCAAGTAATTGCACAAACTCAGAAGATATAAAGCTATTGTCTGCTCCAGTGTCAAATAGTACAGATGGAAAGTGATTATTGAGTAAGTGCGTACCCATGACAACATTCGGGTCCTGACGGGCATCGTTGGCTCCAATGACAAAAGCGCGTCCCCGAGCCGTATTCCCTTGGTTTGCCGGGCCTTGATTTCCAGCTATAGCCATCACCTGTTGCTGCTTGTTCCCTTGTTGACCTGGTGCCCAATTCAGTTTGGGGCACATGTTTCTATAGTGATCAGGTCTTCCACACTCATAAAAGCCCCTGGCATTCTCGGCGGAGTTAACCGCGTTGACTAGTGCAACCATATTCGGCGCTGTTCTGCAGTCTCTTGCTAAATTCCCCGGTCGTCTACAGTTCGCGCACACCTGGCACGACATAGCTGGGGGATGATGAAAGTTGCACCTATCGTATTTGGGGTGCAGACCCACATACTCTCGTCTACCCTGGGTCACGGCCACAAAATTTTTGGTTGTCTTGGCCCTTTTCTTGAATTTCCCGGCACTCGACCAGCTCGTTTCCCCAACATCTTTCCTTTTCTCTGCTCCCCTATCCAATACCCGTGTTCTCACCATCTCATCAGTTAGAGCGCCGGCCTTCAAAATTGCGCTCTGGATAGTAAGAGGAGCAGCTGCGGTTACCATTGCCTGGATTTAAGGTGCAAGTCCCCAAATATACCTCTCTATCCTTTTTTATTCCGGGGTGACCAGATGCGGAACCAATCTTGCTAGCTTGTGAAAACGACAGGTGTATGCCGTGTGCCCAGCCCCCACCATGGCATGATTCCAGAACTTGTGCTCAAGTTTTTGCATCTCGTTGAGAGGACTGTACTCCTCAGTGATTAGGGCTTCGAACTCATCCCACGACATTTGCATCACCGATTCTCTTCCCCTAGCCTGTATCTAAGTGTTCCACCAAGTTTGTGCCTTGCCCTGCAGTGAGCATGTGGCATACTTGATCCTTTGGCTGTCGAGGCATTCGCTGATGTCAATCACTGCCTCCATCTTTTTAAGCCATCTAGTCAGGGCTATGGCTCCACCTTTGCCATCAAACTCTCTCGGTCTACAAGCCACAAATTCCTTATATGAACATACCCGTCTAGCATTCACAACCCCGGTCTCATTAGCAATCCCAGTTTCATTACCGGCTCTACCACCATTCCCGATCTCCTGATTGCTTTCATTCCCAATCGGGTTCCCATTATCCTCGTTATCATTGCAACCATCGCCGTGGGGGTGGTGATTCTGAAGAACATCACTCACTTGGGCCACGCTAGTCGGAATTAGTGCGGCCAGCTGTTGGGCAATTAAGGCTGCCATATCAGAGTTTCCTGTACCCTGATTGTCGTTGGTAGGACCATCACTTGTCCTTGGTGCTCTACCTTTGCCCCTACCTCTGCCCCTCGGGGCTTCACTTCCGCCACTGTTGTTGCGGGTAACTCTTCGAGGCGGTATGTTCTAATCATAAGAATAGAAAACGCATAAGTTTTAACCATTGCAAGGCACATTATCAATGTCATATTAAGGTCTAACATTCCAGGTTAATACCATACTCATGGTTGTCACACATCGCATACAAATCGTGTAATTCTCACACCTCGTATAGGTAATGTCCAAACAGTAGTCCATCATAATAATGGCATATCCATGCATGTAATCAAGTTTAGTCTAGCGGAGGTTGCCTATTTCCTCCTCTCTCGAGGTCTCAGACATAACCTCCTCGGGGTAAATCCTAGTGTCTAAGGTCAAGCGCAATAGCATGATCTATGAAGATCTCTTCGGGTTTAATACCCGGATTGATAAAATAACTCGGTGCGCAGAGGAAACGAAGATCCGATAGAAGCATCCCATAAAAAGTGGGCACAAGGGTTCCCTCACACGGTGAAAAGATCATGAAACAGATAGATAAACGAGAAAGTAATGAGGAACACGTATGAGATATAAAATGCACACAACCCTGGCATGCAAATCTACATGAAGGTTCCTAGGTTATAGTCTAGGTCAAGTGTATTGCCTAATTCTCTATAACCAATGGCTCTGATACTAGTCTGTCACACCCCCGCTAAGAGCGGAAACACGAGGATGTAATGAGACGGGAATCGTCATAACACATGGTAAGCCATAGAGATGCAATATAATAAATGATAACAAGCGTGTCATGGCGACACCCGACAACAAGGGGACTTGTGTCGTGTATAGTCAATGTTCACGACAACATAGCCATAAGCATATTCAACCAAATGATCACACAAATATGGATATCAACATTGTAATGTATTTTTCCCACAACCCTGGAACAAGTAACAAAAGAGTAATTGTTGATTTAAAACAAACTACATCAAGAGTTTTCAAACAAGTTTAGCCCGAAAATGCATCCTTGGGTCTCCACTAAGGCAGCACACCTAGATCTTCAGCTAGCCTGATCACCTGAAAAGATATGCTAAAAATGGTCAATAAAATTGTTGGTGAGCTTGCAGGTTTAGATGTAAATAAGTATTGATGCTGTATAAAGTCGTTGCAGAATACTATGCATATAGTTATAAGTAAGCAAAATCACATGACAAGATCTTGACAACCAAACCTAACGATGTACACAAAGAATCTTGTCGTAATATATTCACCCAAGGCCCGTTCCTGGCATCTATTGGTACTAACTAGTATACCAACACGAGGGTGGGGGTGTCAACCCAAGTAGTACTACCAATACCTATCCGTCGGTTCCCACACTGGAATTAAATGGTTGTAAGAAAGAACCACAAAGCAGACTCAAGCATGTATCAGATAAGTACTCACAAATAGTAGCACGTTGATTCTAAGTATGTAAATGGTTGTAAGTTTTACAACATAGAAAACAGGCGAGCATACTTTTCCCCCATGTTTGTAAATGTTTGTAAAGTAGTATAGGCATAAAAAGGGGCCACGAAACTCACATGTTAAGTGGTAAGTATTAATGATCAAGTTACCAATGTTGTATGCAACGAACAGTCAAACACCTATGACAGTTAATGTTTAGCATAAATGATATGTATAAAGCATATAATAATGTTTGGTCAGTTCGGGGTGTATCGGTTCGGTTGTGGGTAGCACACACACAAGCGGACACACGTATCAGATCTTATGTAGATCCAAGTACTAAGAGTAGTCTTCATTGTTAATGACATTCGTATAAAGATCCCATTGTTATAAAAGATAGTACTTGTTAAATACTTGTAGTCCTAAATGGGTTGTCAATAATTGTAAAATGTTAGGTTGATTTAAATTGAATTGGTATGTGCATGTTGATAGCATTGACTTTAAAAGATAGTACTTGTTACCTTATCATCACAAGACATTCAGGAAGGGAATTCACACATACACGCATCACCAGTCACATAACAGGACCAAGCGCTCGACTCAACCCTCCATTCGTACGAATCAACCTTCAATCGTACAAATTAGCTTCATTGGCACGATTGAACCTTCCTTCGTACGATTGGCATTCAGTCGTACCACACAAAACCCAATCGCATGACTTAACCTCCATACGCACGAATCAACCTTCGTTTGTACTAATCAGCTTCATTCGTAAGACTGAACCTTCATTCGTACGATTGGCCTTCAGTCGTGCGATACACGCACAGTCGCATGCGTTCATTCGGTCGTAGGACTCAATCGCACACCACATTCATCCGCATTGACTCAATCGCACACCACATTCATCCGCATTGACTCAATCGCACACAACATTCATCCACATTGACTCAATCGCACACAACACTCGATCGTACGGCTTAGTCGCATGACATTCCCAGTCGCACGACTCAGTCACACGAATGACCCAGTCGCATGACTCAGTCGCACGACTCACCCAGTCACACGGCTCAGTTGCATGGCAGACCGAGTCGCCTGAACTACAGGTTGGCAACTGCTGAAGTGCAGAGCAGCCTTCGGTTGCCCCGAGCACGGGCAAGGACTTCCAGAATCATCCAACAAACACACACAAACAAGAAGCACACTCAGAAAGACACCGCACACACCCACACGACCTCTTAGGTTCTGGTTGACCCGAACACCAGAAACCCTAGAAATGGGCAGCAGTAAAACAAGCAAGAAATGGACAACCAAGGTCGTCTACCTGCAAGGATGGAGTAGAATAGGTTGTAGATGAAGTCTAGATGACGAAAACGAGACCAAATGTAGCGTTTTTGGTGCATAAGTGAAGAAGATAGGTGTGAAGAAGAAAATGGAGGAGAAGTGAAGAAGATGAAGAAAATGGCTGGGAAAGGGGGTTTTTATACCCATCCCAAGTTTGTAAAATGTCAATTATAGTCTTTGCAGCCCCCGAGTTTCCAAAGTTTGTTTCGGTTGAAAACGACTTTAAACGTGTTGGTTATATTAATGTTAAAAGTGTGTTTAATGGTAATTGATAACTTAAAATGGTTTTATTAATGACAATGGTTATAATTAAAAATGATATATTTGGTGATAATGGTGATGAAATTTATAAAAGGTTTAGGTTTAGCACACGTACACGAAGGAAGTACAGGCACAAGGGTAATAAAGAAAACATGAATTCTATAACAGGAGTTCATGAAGAAGAGGAAGAATAATTCGATGGTTAATTATGTTAATTGACGGACCTTAAGATGACGGATGTCACACCAACCAATTCATTATGTGTACTATCATTTCCATAGACTTTGAATCAAAATCACAGATTTGATTTCATTTCTATTAGCTAAGCTGCCCTCCCCCATCGTTTTATTATTATTATTATTTTTATGTAATTAACTACTGCATGAATTAAATACTAGACTAAACTATTCTCCCCCTAAAATTCCAAAACCGAAAATCTTTTTGTGTTTCTGAATTTTAATAGACAGATAAGGAAAATAAAATAAAATAAAAGAAATAAAATAAATACACTAGTCGAACTACGAACTTTCGTCTTCTTGAATCACATCACTTTTCTTTTTCACGCCATTAACGTCTAAAAGATATAAAAACCTAGGTTTGTCAAATGATTTTGTGTAGAGGTCGGCACGTTGAAAATTAGTATTAATTTTAACAACATCGATTATGTGCTTTTTAAAACAGTCACGTATAAAGTGATACTTAATACCGATGTGTTTAGCTTTAGGATGTTGGGTCGGATTTTTGGTTACAACAATAGTAGCAAAATTAACATAAATAGGAGTGTTAGCAAATTGCAAATTATAGTCGCGCATTTGCTATAGAATCCAAATTATTTGTGGACAACAGCTAGCAGCAGTAATGTATTCAACTTCAAATGTTGACAGAGCAACGGAGGTCTGCTTCTTACACTGCCAGGTGACTAACCGTCTACCAAAGAACTAACATCCCGCTTATGTTGACTTGTAATTCATTTTGCAACCACCATAATCCAAGTCACTATACGTTGTAAGCTCAAAGTCATCGTCATGAGGATACCACAACCCGAGTGTTGGAGTACCCTTCAGATAATGAAAAATCCTTTTTACTTTGATGAGATGGTTTACTTTTGGTTTCGCCTGATATTTGGAGTAAAGACAGTCGTGTACATGATATCAGGATGTGAGCCTATGAGATACATGAGAGATCCGATCATTTCTCTATACATGGTTGCATCAACCAGATCACCATTTTCATCGGGGGTCACGTCATGGTTCGTGGCAAGTGGAGTTCCAGCTGTTGAAGCGTTCTCCATGTCGAATCGACTAAGGATATCTCCTACATACTTGGACTAATGTAGGAAGATTCACTTTGGTGTCTGGTCCACCTGTAATCCAAGGAAGAACTTCATCTCCCCCATGGCACTCATCTCAAACTCTACTTTCATTACAAATTCTAATTCTTACATAAATCTTAGTTTTTGGAATCAATATTATGTCATCAACATAAATTTGTACGAGCTGTAAGTCGCCATCCTTTTCTTGGATGAACAATGTACAGTCAATCACTACTCTACAAAACCATGTTTCACTAGATGAGTTGAGAGTTTCTCATACAAGGCTCTAGGGGCTTGATGGAGCCCGTAGAGAACCTTGTCCAGCTTATAAACTCTATCCCAATGATAAGGATCCTCAAATCCTTTGGGTTGACTAACAAGACCGTCTCATGTATTTTACGATGAAGGAACACACTCTTTACATCTAGTTGATAGACTTTATCTTCATGTAGGATGCATAAGCTAGAAATATATGTATTGCTTCCATCCTTGCCACTGGTGCAAACACTTCATTGTAATCTATGCCTTAGACTTGTTGAAATCCTTGAACTACAAATCGGGCCTTATTCTTGATTATGACCCCTTGGTCATCTTTCTTGCATTTCAGCACCCATTTAGTGCCAATTAATTTAGTCCCTTTTGTTTTGTCCACAAGGGTCTATACTCCTAACTTCTTGAACTATAGAAGTTCTTCTTGCATCGCACTGACCCATTCCTCATCGTTTAATGATTCACTCATATATTTTCGCTTAAATTGAGACACAAAATATCTATATGCTCTATGTTGAAGGTATGCCTTTTCCATTACCAAGGCATAATCAGCTGAGTATAGCTGATTTCTGGTCTGTACTCCCGATCGAACATCCCCAATGACATTGTCTAGGGGATGATAAACGTTTAGTTGAGATATGGGAGTTGTTGGAACAATCACCTCATTATCCAAATTGCTAAACTCAGGTTCAGGATCTATGGCTATTGGAGTATAAGGTTCCGAAGTGTGAGAAGGATCGGGATTTGATGCTTGTGTAATTTTTTTTGTGGGAACCTATTCCTCCTAGTCCATATTAGCAGTCTCAACTGCTTCATCATTAGATGCAGACTCGCTTAATTCAAGGTCCCCCTTGAAGGGCTAGTAGAATCATGCAATGGACTAGTTGATGTCGAGCCAAGTGGAGGAGAGTTAAGCATGTCGTATATCATCCTAGCAGAAAGCTCTCATCGGTATGAGAAGGTGGCAGATTGAAGGATTTAAAGAATCCATCATAGTCAAAGAAGAACCAGGGTCCTTTCCCAGTTGGGGTGGGGGTGGTGTATCTTTGAACATCGACATTTCACCATACTTCTACCTAATCCGTTGAGTTGTTGTAAACTCTCTTGTCTGGTATGCTGTACCTAAGAAGATCCCTTCTTCTACCTTTTCACTGAAATTCCCATTCCGAGTCTTCTTCAATAATGTTCATGGCGTGCCAAACGGTTCTAGATACTCCAAGTTAGGTTACGTCGCTGGAGTAGTTCATAACATGTTTTCCTATGTCGTTTGACCACCAAGACTTGATTGAGCGTATAACAAGAATACGCCATTGCCCCATTCTAGAATTGAATAGGCAGTTTTGAGTCAACTAGCATTATTCTGGTAGTCTCTATCAAACTTTGATTCTTTTTTTTATCTACTCCGTTCATGTGTGGAGTGTAGGCGGAGGTGAATTGATGAACAATTCTCTTTCTCTACAGTATGCCTCCATCCACTGATTCTTGAATTCAGTGCCATTGTCTGATCGAATCTGCCTAACTTTCAGCTTGTAGAGTGATTCCAATGTAGTTCCCAGATGTTTGAATGATTCAAAAGTTTCTGATTTGGCTTTTGTAAACATCACCCAAGAGAATCTTGAGTAATCATCTGTTACTACAAAGCAATACAGACCTCCAATAATGCTCTTTGTACTGACATGACCAAACAGATCCATGTGCAGAAGCTCGTGAGGCATATCAATAGAGTTGACTGTCTTCGCCTTATGAGACTTCTTGGTTTGTTTCCCTTTCTTGCAAGCTATGTAGAAGTCTGGAGGCTGGAAGTTCTTGACATTACACCATTCACTAGATCATTCGGAATCAAGTGATTCATCTTCCTAGGATAGATGTGCCCCTTCTCCTATGCCACGAGTCTGAGTCCCTCTCAGTTGCCTTTGATAGGAAGCATTGAACCGTGTGATCAGTTGTGGATGCTTTTGATAGATCCAAGACATACAGGTCATTATATCTTGAAGCTAATATGAGAACATTATCCTCCTCAATCATATAGTCCTTCTTCAACATGTAGCACTTCTTGTTGTCAAATACAACCTTAAAGCCTTTATCATAGATCTGGGAGACTGAAAATAAATTGTTCTGAAGTTTTTGAACGTAGTTTACGTTGTCAAACTTTACTTTCTCGTTTCCTACTTCACCTTGTGCTGTGATGTAGCCTCCTTTGTTCCCAGCAAATGAAACATGTCCCCTTTTGATTTGTTTGACATTGAAAATAAGGGATGAATTCCCTATCATGTGTCTGGACGCCCCAATATCAATAACCCAGGTATAAGTGATAGCGCTGTAGCGGACACCCTACATAGTCAAAGAAACTTGTTAGTTCAG
Source organism: Flaveria trinervia (assembly GCA_025506515.1). Classification (NCBI taxonomy): domain Eukaryota; kingdom Viridiplantae; phylum Streptophyta; class Magnoliopsida; order Asterales; family Asteraceae; genus Flaveria; species Flaveria trinervia. The sequence continues at coordinate 70,527,755 of CM046443.1, forward strand.
ATTTGGGACCCAAGCCTTAACCAGATTGGGTGACCCAGAGGAATCACACATCATAAACTCAACCCATTGTCCTTTAGAGGATGAGGGCATATCTTTCTTCTTGTCCTTCTCACTATCAGACCCCATACTTGATTTTTCTTTCCATAACCCTGTTTTGTGTAAGGCCTATTTGTGGTAAACAGACGACTGAATTATGGTTTGAACTTTAGGTTCACTAACTCTCTTAGGTGGAGTGTTAGATCTTACTTTAGAAGAACTTGGTTGTGTATCATAAAGTTCAATTTTCTTTTTGGGTGTCCGATAGTAAGGACAATTAGTAGAAATATGTCCTTGTTTCCCACAACTGTAGCAAGATCTTGCTTCTACAGACTGAGGAAAACGTTTATGTAATGTTGAATTTAGTGAAGGTGTGAGGTGTGTCTGGTTTGGTTTTGTCAATACTCTTTTATATGTTTCATCCTTATTAAGAAAGTTACTTGTTTTGATATATTGAACATCTTTAACTTGCCCTTTGGTTGGAATTTGATGATTAACACGTTTGTGGTTAACTGGTTTAGTCAATTTGGGTTCCAAAATGGACTTGGTGAACCTGACCTTACTTTAACCCTTTTAAATGAATCATCTAAGTTCTCATTTGGCATCTTGCCTTTTGATTTCAAAGCAGCCTCCTTCTGTTTAGTGTCAAATTTCACTGGTTTACTTGTGGAATCAGGATCACTAACAAGAGTAGACACCACATGATCCTTAATTGGGTTGTTGTTTATAGGTCTAAATTTTGTATTCAATAGGATATCCTGTGGTGGTGGAACTACTTTGAATCCCAAACCTTCCTTATTGTTTCGTTCTTTCACTAAGTTCTTTACTATGTGAGAAGAACTAGCCCACCTATGCAGTTTTTGTTTTAGTGAATTAACTTCAACTTCTAAAACTGCTTTCTCCTTTTTGGTTTCTTCTAAAGAGTTTAAATAAAACTTCATATCATTTGATTGATTTAAGGCAACAACCTAGGTTTCCCTTATATGTTTACCTAAAACTTCTATCTTTTCGTTAAAACTGCACTCATTTTGTTTTAATATTCGATTAGCTTGAGTGTAGAGTTGTAAGTCATTTACAAAGTTATCATTGTGTTCTAATAACCTAACAAATTTTAGATCTAATCTTTCCCTAAATTTTCACATTCAGAACAATCAGTTTTTTTTAAATAGTTGATCTAAAGCACTTACCTAAGAGGAGTTAGTTGAGTCAACCATCAATGCAGAGGTAGAATCTTATGTTGTTGGAGATTCTGGACTTGTAGCTGAGCTCTTCCTCAACCAACTGGTTTACAACGTTCACAGCTTCTTCTGTATTGGACATCGCTTGCTCAGCTTCATCTCACCTTCACTGCCAGATCCATCATGTAAAACTTTGACAAAAGCAATGTTTGATTCTCTAGTGTTGGACCAAAAGAACCAATGAGCCAAGATCAGAAAATCTCTAAGTCCCACACGGTATCACAACAACTGCTGAAAGCCTCATCAGTAGTTTGACAAGTACTGAAGACTTCAACAGCTGAAGATCAAGTGCTGAAGACCTTAACAGCTGAAGAACCAAAGTGCTGAAGTACAACAGCTGAAGAACACAAGTGCTGAAGCTGAAAGACCAAAGTACTGAAGTACAACAGCTGAAGAGTTCACAAGTACTGAAGATCAACACTGATGTACAAAGTCTGAAGACAAAGACTGAAGACTCAGCTGATGATATCTACTGAAGTCATCAGCTGATGAAACGCCTGAAGGTCAAAGTCTGAAGATCAAGTACTGAAGCCTCAGTAGTTTGTCACAACTGCTGAAGAGTACTTCTTCAGTAGTTGTGATATCAGTAGTTTTATGTTTTATGTTTTATGTAGTTTTGTAAAACGACTGAAGAGCTTGTTCTTCAGTCGTTGTAGTATCAGTAGTTTTATATCTTGTACTTAACCTGCTGATATGTTCTCAGTAGTTGTGAACATTTCAGTAGTTTTTTAAGAATTAGTTATTCTGTATTGATCTGCCAGTTGTCACTTTCCGTGATAACAGCAGTGACTGTTGCACTCTATATAAGGAGTGACAACCCATTGTAATCATTGAGCGATATGAGCATTGAATGGAATGATTGATTGATTTGATAGAAATATTCTACATCTATAAACATTCCTAGAAATCAGAAATTCATATTTCTTCCCTATAACCGTATGCGATCTTAACGCTTACATATATTGTTGCTTGCTACAATTTGTCTAATTCGTGTGTGTATTCCGCTGCTTTATATTCTGATACATCAACTTGTGATCACTGATCCTGTCAAATGGTATCAGAGCAGGTTAATCATTGATCGATCTAATAATTGATCATTGAAACTGCTATTCAAGATCCAAGTTTGATTGAATTAGCTTTTGTTTTTGCAAGAAACGGTTATAGAGATTGAATTTTCTGTATTTCTGCTCATTCTCCTGAGATCTTATTCTTGGTTCTCATTGAGTTTGTTGTGGTTTGTCTAAAACTTCTTTTTAAACTGAACTCAACTATTTTTAAACTGAAATGACCACTCCTCCATGATCCCCACAATACTGGTTCCTCAACAAGCCTCCTATCTGGTTAGGAAGAGTATAACATATGGCAAAGACGTATGCTCCATCACCTGTCTGTTAACAGCGCAGGGTGTGGACATCAGTGTACATGGTCCACACAAGCCTATGGTGAATAACCCGGAACCCATCAAATGGTTCCGAGAGAGGGAGCAATATTCAGATGAGGATAAAAGTTGCTTGAGATTGATGCAAAAGCCCATGGATTCTGGCCATGGCTTTGCCCAATGAAATCTATTCTGGGCTAATGCATCATGAAACTGCCCATGACCTCTGATTGCTTTGAAAGAACAATTTGGAGGAACTGATGAGGTCTTGGCAAATAATAGAGAAATTCTTGCCCAACAATATGAACATTCTCTCATAGAAAGGGTGAGACACTGACTCAACAATATGAGCGGTTTTCTTGTTTGATCTCTGAACTAAAATGGTCAAACTTGAATACACCAATATTCAGATAATCCAGATTTCTCAGATCACTGCCTGAGAGATGGGACACTATACTATTGTCCTACGCTCCAGTGCAAGTTTGGACAAACTATCTCTCACCCAACTCTGGGAAATTGCTCACTTTTGAGAGAGAGATAGAACAGAAGAGAAAAGCTGTCTTCATCTGGAAAGCTCACTGAAGACTTTATACAAGGCAACACTGCCTTGGTGGGTCATGAGTCAGAATATGCTTCATCTGAATGCCAGTATGATGAGCATATTAATTTCTCTTCGAGCACTTCTAATCTGCATTTGTAAGTGTTGATGGTCAGTTTACTGGAGGTAATAATGACAATTTATTTTCATCATGGATGATCTCAAGGGGATTGCTGATGATGACTTAGAAGAGATGGATATTTTGAGCCAAATGGCCTTGATAAATATCAGATCTCAGAAGTTCTACAAAAGAACTGGAAGAAAATTCCCAGGACTCTCTGGCAAAACCAAAGTTGGTTTTGACAAGAGCAAGTTGAGGTGTCACAAATGCCAACGGCTTGACACTTGCAGAGAGTGTAGATCAACTGGATCAAACTCTGCTGCACCCTTTGGACTTTTCCTGGCAACAGTCAACAAAACAGAGGGCAACATCCTGTCACATCTAGCCATCATCCTCAACAACAATCTCCGGCATATTTTGTTCCTCAGGGTCAATGCCTTATCATTACCCTTGTTATTACATGCCACAGTCAAGTCAAGTTCAAGTTCCTATGACACCACAACCTCATGCATTACCAGAACCTCAGCCTTCCCCATCTCATCAACAACCTTCATCTCAACAACACAGCTTCTTCACCCCAGGAGTTGTGACTGGAGCAGTTTACCAGATGACTTGTCTGGTCATGATCAACTGTTCTCAGGTCTGGTCCACATGGTGGTGACAGTCCTTTTGGGAATCTAGCTCTTATGGCTTTGGAGTCTGCTGATACTTCATCTTCCAATGCCTCTAAACCTCAGGTATCACAGGTACCTCTGAGGCAAAAGCCAATTATGTTCTGAACATGCATAGCAGCATTTGCTTCCATTAGAGAAGCAAATGTAGCTTTAATTAATAAGAACATTGAGCTAGAACAAGATTTCCAAAAACAAAGCTGAGTTTGAGTTTGGTGCTCAAAGATAAAAATGATGAGGTTTATAAACTGAATTGCAAAATAATTGATGATAAGGCTAGAGAAGATGTACTTTTAGAAAAGTACAAAGATCTCAAGAAACCCTTGCAGTTACCCAGTCGAGTGTGATAGATGGGTACAATCATGCAAAGGTTTTGAAATGCTCTTAGTAGCAATCTGCTTCAAATGTGAAGTTTGGATTGGTTACAATCACACTGCTGCTCCACCTACAGATTTTACCCCCAAGGAGCAAGGTAGAATCTGATGGTGAGAGTGATAACCAATCATCAAGTCATGTGATCTACCTTCTGATACAGCACAATCAGAAGTAGCAGTCAGTATCAGTCCTCATTGAACCTATCCTGATGTTGATGGTCCAAATGCTGACATTCACATGATCAATAAGTGATCACTCAGAAGTCAATCCTGAAGGTCCTGAAAGGACTGGAGAGCAGGATTCAACTCCTGAAGTTCAACTTCAACTACTGTCAGTACTGAAGATAAGAAAACTGGCAGTAGAAAGAGTTTGAAGACTACTAAAGATGCTGTCAAGAAAAGCAACCAATGCTTCCAAAGCATTGAAGAACAAGTCTTCTGTTGCTTCACCATCTTTATTATGATCAACCTAAGATGAAGAAGAAACCATGTGAAGTATGTGTTTGGTTCAATCATCTTACAGATGATTGTTGTACAAAAGAGGTTCCAAACTCAAACAAAAGGAAGAAATTAATGAGAAATGGTAAAAATGAAAAATGAGTTTGAGACCACATTTGTATCAGCAACATCAAATCCTGTAACTCTTAGTCCTTAAGCAATCCAAAAAGAAGGAGTTAAACGGTGACAGCTGAGGGTGCTCAAAAGAAGAGGTGCAAACATAGGACCTTATCTAACTCCACTAGCAATGTGTCTGATGAGTTGAAAGCTTTATCACAAAATCAGACACAGCTGGTGATGATGGTACAACATCTGTTGGGTAGAGTTAACCAACTAGATTCTCCTATGTTGAAACCACAGAAAAGGAGGTCTAAGCCAAAGGACTCCTCTTCTGCATCATCTTCTTCCTCTCAAGCTGTTGTTACAAATAAACATGCTAGTTTACCATCTATTGATGAGACCAGCCCCAAACCAAAAAGGTTTGGTCTCTAAAACTACTGATTTTATTATTGCAGGGTTCTTCAACATGCCAAAGTAGCATCTGGTATGTAGACAGTGGGATCTATGCACATGACTGGGAACATCTCTCTTCTTCAACTACTCTCAAGGAAAGAAGGGATTTGTCTCTTTGGGCAATGATGCTAGGGGTTACATCATCGGTAAGGGCTTTGTCTCCAATGGAGAAATCAAATTTGATGATGTTAATCATGTGGAAAATCTCAAGTACAACCTCTTGAGTGTCAGTCAAATGTGTGATAAAGGCCATGTTGCCCTTTTCACAAGTCAAAACTGTAGGATTCTGTCATCCAAAGTTTGCCCTTGATTGACAAGGTGTTGGATGATCACACTCTCCCCTGAAAGCCACAGGACAGGAAGAGTGTATGCCTTAGATCTCTCTAAGAATATAGATCTCAAAGGTAATCCTTGCCTATTTTCCAAAGCCTCTTCTCAAGAATCTAAACTGGGGCACAGGAGGCTTGGTCATGTTAATCTTAAAAACATGAATCAGCTTAGCCACAGAGTTTAGTCGAGGCTTACCAATAAGGAGTTCCACTGTGATGAAACTTGCACTGCTTGTTTAAAAGGAAACAGCACAAGGTCTCATTTCCTCCTATTGAAGTGTCCAAGTCCACTGCCTGCTTGCAATTACTGCATATGGATCTATTTGGTCCTGTGAGAGTAATGAGCATGGCAAAGAAGAAATACTGTCTGGTAATTGTGGATGATTACTCCAGATTTGTATGGACTTTTCTTCCTACATTCAAAGGATGAGGCTGCTCAGAAGATTATCCACTTTGTGCTGTACATTGAGAAGCAGTATTCCCTTCCAGTCAAGTGTATTAGAAGTGATAATGGAACTGAGTTCAGAAATCATACACTTGATGACTTCATCTCTCAAAGGGAATCAAAAGGCAGTTCAGCATTCCAAGGACTCCGGAACAAAATGGAGTAGTAGAGAGAAAGAACAGGACCCTCATTGAGCTGCAAGGTCCATGCTGGCTGACTCAGGTTGCCATTGACCTTTTGGGCCGAAGCTGTCAACACAGCTTGTTATGTGCAAAATAGAGTTTTGGTAAATCAGAGGTTGATGAAGACTCCATATGAAGTTCTCCATCATTTGGCTCCATTGATTTCATTTTTCAAAGCATTTGGTGTCCCTGTTTTATTCTCAACACAAAGGATCAACTCCACAAATTGATCCTAAGGTGGATGCAGGATACTTTGTTGGTTATTCATCTACTTGCAAGCATACAGAGTCTTCAACTGCAGAACAAAGATGGTTGAAGAAACTCTACATGTTTAAGTTTAATGAATCTCCAAAGGACAAGATTCCACAAAGTCCTGTGGAGTTATTGATCTGGACATACTGCAATATTTTCCTTATCAAACTCCTGCTGTTGCTCCTGTCAACAGTTCACCACCTGGTGGTACTGCTGATGATGATGATGATTGCAGTACTCACCTCTTCAGGTTTAGTGATCAGCTGCCTGATTCAACTAGACCTGATGTTCCTGTAGCGCCAGTAGCACCATCCACACAATGCTGATGAGATTTCTTCGAATTCAACTTCCTTTGAATTACCATCCCTGATTGGTTTCAAGGAATGATTCACCATCACCATCTGTTGCTGCTGAACCGCTACAAACACTTGCACAGATCTCATTGTGTATCAAGATCTGAAGAATCACCCCATGTCTCAAATCATTGGTGATATCACTGCTGGAGTATCAACAAGAAGTCAATTGTCAAATTTCTGCTTCTATGCTCTTCTTCATCAGTCAGCTAAGCCAAAGAATTATCACATTGCTTTAAAGGACAATGGATGGGTTGATGCCATGCAGCTTGAGCTTCTTCAGTTCAAGAAACAGCAAGTGTGGAAACTGGTTCCTCTACCTCCAGGTAAGTGTGCAATAGGCACTAAATGGGTGTTTAGGACAAAACTGATGAAAATGGGCTTATTGTTAAGAACAGGCCAGACTGGTTGTTCAGGGGTTTGCACAAGAAGAAGGTATTGATTATGATGAAACCTTTGCCCCTGTAGCCAGACTGGAAGCAATTCGATTGTTTTTAGCTTATGCTGCTTATCAAAAACTTAAAGTCTTTCAAATGGATGTCAAAGTGATTTTTGTATGGAAAAGTTAAAGAAGAGGTTTATGTATGTCAACCTCCAGGCTTTGAGGACAACAAACATCCTAATGGGTGTATAAGCTTGATAAAGCTCTTTATGGGTTAAACAAGCTCCCAGAGCCTGGTATGAGACATTATCAAACTTTCTTCTGGAAAACATTTCACTAGAGGCTCCATAACAAGACTTTATTTATTAAGAAAGCTGGGCAGCATAATCTACTTGTTCAAATTTATGTAGATGATATCATATTTGCATCCTCTGATCCAAAGTTGTGTGATGCCTTTACAAAGTTGATGCAACAGAAGTTTGAAATGAGTGCCATGGGAGAATTACAGTTCTTTCTGGGTTGCAAATCACAAAGGAATGATGGAATTTTTATTTCATCAATCCAAATATACAAAAGATCTTTTGCAAAGTTTGATTTACAAACTGTAAGCCCTGTTCTACTCCCATGAGCAGCCCCCACACTGGATTCAGATCAGAAAGGTAAGTGGTTTGATGAAACACTTTACAGATGTATGATTGGGCCTTGATGTATTTAACAGCTTCTAGACCAGATATTATGTTTGCTACATGTTTTTGTGCTAGATTTCAGGCTGCACCTAAAGAGTCTCATCTGATTGCAGTCAAGAGGATCTTTAGATATCTGCAAGGCACTCCATCTCTAGGTTTATGGTATCCTACCAGACATTCTGGTAAATTAGTTGCTTTTTCTGACAGTGACTATGCAGGTGTAAGTGACTAGGAAATCAACTTCTGGTGGATGTCAATTCCTAGGCAACTGCTTGATTTCTTGGCAGAGCAAGAAACAGACCTCAGTTGCTACATCCACTGCGGAAGCTGAGTACATTGCTGCTGCAAGCTGTACATCTCAGGTACTCTGGCTTCAAAACCAACTTTTGGATTATGGCATACAGAGACTAAGACTCCATTGTTAATGGATAGTGCTTCAGCTCTTTGCATTGTCAAAAATCCAGTCCAGCACTCTAGGACCAACATATAGAGATCAGACATCATTTTTAAGAGATTGTTTTGAAAAAGGTCTGATTGATCCTAAGTTTGTGCCCAGTGCTGATGAGCTTGCAGACATTTTTACTAAGCCTTTGGATAGTTCAAGTCAACTTTCCAAAACCTGGTGTTAAGGCTTGGATGCTGCAGCTAGAATAGGTGAACAACTACTGATGATCTCAGTAATTCATATTGATGATCATGAGTGCCGTCACATATAAGTACTGATGAGCTCTTTTAAACCTCAGTACTTTTTATAACTACTGAAGGCTAAAAGTTCTCACAAGTACTGAAGTACTTCATCTGCTCTAAACTACTGAAGTAGTTACAACTGCTGATGTAGTCATAACTACTGACATCAGTAAAAACAGATAAGTACTGATGTCCTATGAACAACTGAAATCAGCCATAAAGACTGATGAATGTGTTGAGGATAGTTTGAAACAGCTGAAAGCTAAGAATTGACGAAACAGTGAAGAGAACTTTCCCTTCAGTCGTTTGTACCACTGCTGTTTCATTTTAAACAACTGAAGCAAACCACGTCTTCAGCGTTTTATAACTACTGATGACCATCCAAGTCTTCAGTTGTTTACAACAGCTGATGACAAAACCACTGTCTTCAGTAGTTTCATCACTACTGATGACAAAACCCATGTCCTCAGTTGTTTCAATCACCTGAAGTCAAAACCACGGTCTTCAGTAGTTTTCTAAACTACTGATGCCTAACACCGCGACTTCAGCTGTGTCAACGTCTGAAAGGATAATACCATGTCACGGTCGTTAAAACTACTGATGACTAACACCACATCCTTCAGTCGTTTCCTCACCCGTACCCTATAAATACCCCTAACCTGAGCTCTCCATGCTTTATCTTCTTCAAACCTAACGTTCCTCTCCAACAATTTCCATGGCGTCTTTGCAAATTAAACCGCGACACAACTGTGTTGCCTACCTCACAAATCGCCGATCTGGACTAAGTTCGATACTGCTATCGATCTTATGGTCCAGTCCCATACAACAAGGCATTCCTTCTGAACCCCGTTTTACATGCCGAATCCTTGAACCAATTTTGGATGAACGTTAATGTTACTACTGAGAGAGCAACACACTATCCCTCCGGTCAGTCGTCAACAACAAAGAAGTAGTGATTACTCCTGCAACAATCCGCAAAATTCTTCAACTGAGTGATGCTACCTCTCCTGCTGGATATCCGAAGGGCACCATAGATCTATCATTTGCTCAGCATGGAGATATCAAGGTGATCTCAGTGCCACCACCATCATGAAGAAACATTTTAATGACGCTGAGCGCCTGATCTTTCATATGGTCAATGTATGTTTGGCTCCTAAGACATCGTCTTGGGATCAAATGTCCACCAAATGGCAGCAGGTATTGTATTCTATCCTTGAGCAACAACCACTGAATTTTTCAGAATTAATATTTTCAGAGCTCAAAGATATGGCTCTAAAACTAACTGCCAACCGTTGGATACTTTATCCACGGTTCATATGGCCATTATATAGACCAGCTTAATGCTGAGGGACTATTGGCTTGGGAGTCCCTGCTACGGCTGTTTTGCCAGAAGTATACTCCCGGCACAACTCAGACCGACACTCAAACTGGCTGCCAAGCTGCGAAAACCCACGCAGCTGGAACCCACAGCCACCACCTCCAATCCAATGTCCCCACCAAACCCACCAAAAAGAAACCCAAATGGCTACTCAGGAATTGAGTCCCCTGAGGATGCTCCTGCACAACAAACGCAGGATATATCCACTAGTCCAAACCCCCTAGTGGATACCATGACTCCTCCAGCCACAGCCCTCAGGCTTCCTCTCAACAGGAGCCTGCAGCAACCCAAGGGGCACCTACTTATCTGGGATCTTCCTCACTGAGAGATTGCCATTGAAGAGCACCATCCACCCCTGTGCACACTGCTTCTACCCCTGTAACCCCAAACACCGCCCCTCACAGCCCAACTTTAATAGTTGCTCAGTGCTGACTCAATGCACTCCTCACCCCCTCCCCAGAACCACTTATTACTGGGAATACCTCTACAATTGAGGGGGAGGAACACAGTGCATCTGAGAACCCACAGCACAGGGTTTCCCAATTCTATCTCCTGGTGTAGAGAAGGAGCTTAGATATCTAGTGAGGCTGCCACCTCCTCTGACTCAGCACATGACCAGAGTGAGGCTGGTAACATTGCTAAGACCTCCCTAGAGGCAACAGCTGATGATGGACATTGTCCTGAGGCTGGAAGTCCCCAGTACCAAGCACAAGGGGCACATGCACCAACTGGTCTACACCCAGTGCATGTTCATCCTGCTCTAAGCAGGAGGTCAGGTGATTCAGTATCAACTGATGATGACCTGAGCTTCTTCTTCGATGTAGTTGCTCAAAACACCATTCTAGAGGATGAGGTTAGCTACTCAAAGAGCTGCTGGCCAAGATGTCTCAGGATGCAAGTCCATCTGCCACCCTCATACACACCCAGATGGCACCTTCCCTTGAAGGTTTCCCAAACACAGAGCCACCCCAAAATCAACCACCCGCCTCTGCCTCAGGCCCTACTTCTCAGGAACAGAACCCTCCTGAGCAAATAGGTGCTATACTACAAAATTCCCTCCCTCTCATCACCCCCATAATCACTGATATAGTGATCAAAGCCCTTGATGAAGGCTTTCCTCAACATTACAGCCCCTGGTTGATGCTGCTGTCACAAACTCTTCTGCGGTACCAACCCCCTCCTCCAATGCAACCAAAAAGGGGGAGGGTACTGCAGTGAAAGATAGAAAGAGGAAGAGATCTGAGGAAGAGGAGGAACAAGAAAAGCAACCTCTGCTCACGTACAAGCGAAAGAGAAGTGCTGAGATCATACTGCTGAAGAAAAATCCTTGGAGGAGCTGGTCAAAGAGCTGACACCACACACAGCCGCTCCATGGATAAATAATTGACCAACTATTCAGGCAGGGGTTTGACACAGCCACACTGGACAGTGAGATCAGAAGGTTAGAGGTACAAGAGATACAAACCCGCTGGGCAGGGTACGATGCTCTTGAGAAAGAGAGGTTGGAAATAATGATCCGCTTTATTGCAAAATACTTGGGAAGATCATTAATGGAGATCCGCGCATGGTCCAGGGACATTCTGGCTATAGCCACCAGAATCTGTCTGTCTGAGCAATTCAACAAAGGGATCATTGTGGAAGCCCTTGATGAGGCTGGGGCTGGCAAAAGGTTAGAGATGGCTAAACTTACAAAAGCAAAATTAACTACAGGATGCTAGATCAACCTTCCCTTCCACCACTCAAACAGATCCTATCCCTCACATCTCCCAACCAACCTCTAAGCCAAAATCCAAACATCCTCTCTCTTCAAAACCAATCCCTTCACCAACCCACCATCATCCAGTGATGTACCCCCTAGAAGGAGAAGGGTGCTGAGGATGGAAGAAAAGCAGAAGAAGAGGATGAAGATGATAGTCTGCCACTCTCTGCTGTTCTAAAGCTACCAAAATCCCAGAGTCAATCCATGATCACACCTGACTCTCAAGGGAATGGTCAGAGTCAAGATAGAAGAAGAAGAACAGCAGAAACAGCACGATGAGCAACTGTTGAAGATGGTTGACAAGGATTTCCTCAGTCATCATCTATTCAAGCCATGAAGGGCATGCTCAAAGGCTGTACACTCTCAGACACACCTTTCAGTATCAGAGGAGAGAGTGAGAGTATGCCAGACCCCAGGGTGAGTTCTAGAATCCATAAAAGACTATCCCATAGATACAACGGCCAAGTACGAAAAACAATAGAATCTACCATCATGTTGGCCGTTGTAGTCTCACCTTGGGAAATCATTGATGAATTCAAGAAAGCTCACCAAGCAAAGAAGACACCTCAAGCCTTACTAGAAAACAAGATGATTAAGAAGGGGTTGTTATACAAGAAGCTTGAAGACATCCAAAAGAATGAGCTCCAGTTACTCCTTGAAGGCAACCATCCGGATGAATTGTGTATACAGGGAGGTAACTACGGTGGAGCTGAAAAATGGCAGGACCATGAAGTACTTATCAGAGTACTATGGTCCAGAGTTCTTCTTCGAAGGAGGAGCTGAAGAACTCTCTCAAGAGGAACAAATTGTTCTTCTTGAGGCCTATGTTCGTGAGTCGTACAGACTCATTATGGGGAAGTGAATCTCATGAATGGGATAACAACTCTGTGTCCAGTTCCCCAAAACAGAGTTCCCATTCATACTCTGCCAAACAATATTTGAGGTTCTTCCCAGGCCGGAGCGTACATGGGTCATCTTCTCTACTGATCAAGAAGGAAAAAGACCAACATTCTTGCCATCAATAAGTGGGAGTATAATAAGTTAGAGGTTTTGGCTGCATTGGTTCAGGGGGAGTTTGTTGGACCAAAAGACCAATGAGCCAAGATCAGAAAATCTCTAAGTCCCACACGGTATCACAAACATGCTGAAAGCCTCATCAGTAGTTTGACAAGTACTGAAGACTTCAACAGCTGAAGATCAAGTGCTGAAGACCTTAACAGCTGAAGAACCAAAGTGCTGAAGTACAACAGCTGAAGAACACAAGTGCTGAAGCTGAAAGACCAAAGTACTGAAGTACAACAGCTGAAGAGTTCACAAGTACTGAAGATCAACAACTGATGTACAAGTCTGAAGACAAAGACTGAAGACATCAGCTGATGATATCTACTGAAGTCATCAGCTGATGAAACGCCTGAAGGTCAAAGTCTGAAGATCAAGTACTGAAGCCTCAGTAGTTTGTCACAACTGCTGAAGAGTACTTCTTCAGTAGTTGTGATATCAGTAGTTTTATGTTTTATGTTTTATGTAGTTTTGTAAAACGACTGAAGAGCTTGTTCTTCAGTCGTTGTAGTATCAGTAGTTTTATATCTTGTACTTAACCTGCTGATATGTTCTCAGTAGTTGTGAACATTTCAGTAGTTTGTTAAGAATTAGTTATTTCTGTATTGGATCTGCCAGTTGTCACTTTCCGTGATAACAGCAGTGACTGTTGCACTCTATATAAGGAGTGACAACCCATTGTAATCATTGAGCGATATGAGCAATTGAATGGAATGATTGATTGATTTGATTAGAAATATTCTACATCTATAAACATTCCTAGAAATCAGAAATTCATATTCTCTCCCTATAACCGTATGCGATCTTAACGCTTACATATATTGTTTGCTTGCTACATTTGTCTAATTCGTGTGTATTCCGCTGCTTTATATTCTGATACATCAAACTTGTGATCACTGATCCTGTCATCTAGGAGAGACAAACTGGAAGGACTAGTCTTGTCCTTCATCACCTTGGGCAGTTAGCGCGTTAGTCTCTTTATTTGAAGAGCTAGTTCCAACTATGTCTTTGTCTTGGTGGTTGAAAGTAGGAAATGGGTTACCATTTCCAGTTTTCTTGGGCTTCACACATTCACGTTTAAAATGCTCCCTTTCACCACAATTGAAGCAGGTGACCTTGGTTTTGTAGAAACCAAAGGTCGTATCTTTTGTGGCTACTAGATTTTTTCCCGTCTTCTTAACAAACTTTTTAGCTCGTCTAACTGCACTTGCTAGAGCCCACATGATATCCATCCTTTCCAGCTCTTTCTCATCAACTAACTCGTAGTCTTCATCTGCAAGATGAAAACTTTTGATCTTCCCAGCAACTAAACCATCGTACGATTGAACCACTGCTACAAGAAGATCTATGTGTTCTTTTGCAACCTCTACTGTGATATTACCGAGATTCTCGGTTTTCAACTTTGTAGTATTGGCTTTAGGCACTATGTATTGAGTCGATGATGACCCAGACGTTACTTGTCCTCAAGCAGTGGATTTGGAGGGAGCTGCGGAACTAGACACAAAAGCTGTATGTAGTGGTGCTCCTAAACCAGTTGGATTAGGAACCGAGTTATAGAGTCATTTATGTAGATCCTTTCTTTGACTTGTACTTCAACTCATTGCTCTTCCCTTAACTTCATGATGAAGTCATTTATGTCCAATGTAGCAAATATGTCATTGTGTCTCACGTTGGACACCAATGAATCCATTTCTCAAGCAACCCATCAGCAAAAATTGAAACTTTATCTTCCATTGATGTGGTTAAGCCATGATTGTGTAGCTTAGTCATTAGATGATAAAATCCATCAATAATATCATCTAAGCTCTCATTTCCTATTAAGAGAAGTTATCAAACTCCTTCTTGGGAGCCTTTGCCTTCAGTGCCTTTAACATTGCATTTCCATTATATCTCTTCTCTAATGCCTCCAACAGCTTTTGGCCTACTTGTTCTCAGAAAATTGGTGAAAGATGTCTTTCTGGATTGACTGAGTCAGCAGGGCATAAACTTTCTTCTGAGCATTGAAGAGTATCTTCTAAGCCTCGCTCATTCCACCCAATGTCAACTTTACTCCATTTGCGCTGACTGGTACCGTGTAACCGATCACTATAGAAGTCTAGAGATTTGGATCCACTCCATTTAGCTACTCTCCAACCGTTGTTTCCATTGTGGATAGTCATCCAATATTATAAGCTTCAGCGGTTTATTGTGATTTCCTATCTAATTCTCCAGAAGCAGAGGTTCTGGATGCGTGAGTCCTTCCCGATAGTAAACGTGGAAAACTGATCTTCCATTTGTATAGACTTTGTACTTTGAGAACTGGACAACTTCAATCATGCAAATGGACAATGCATATGGATCACTCGTGTGAATGAAGAGTGCGAATGAATTCAATTGTGTGAATTAATTCAGTCATGCGTATGAACAAGGCGAATGGACTTAGACAACTGAAGTTGTTCAGTCGTGCGAATGAAGGATACGACTGAATTTAGTCATGCGGATGGAGTGTGCAAATGAGTTTAATCGTACGAATGAGCTATTCGTGCGACTGAAGGCTGCTGTGTTTGGAAAAATCAAATTTTTGGCACTTAGACAAGAATTACGATTTAACCAGAAACCCTAATATGTCGTATGATGAAAAACTTCAACTTTAATTCCGGGAAATGTTGAAAAACACCCGTGGACTAAAAAGATGACCTTTTTTGAGTTAAAACGTGAGTTTTGACACAATTCTAATTGAATCAATGCAAAATCAAGAGGCAAAGCTCTAATACCACTTGTCAGGACCATGTACATATGGAATATTAACAGATTTTCTGTTTATACCGAATCAAGTAGTGCAGATTCCTATTTTATTGGTGATCCAATCAGTGAAAACGATTACCCGATTGATATACGACTGAAACTAAATGTTTGAAGGAATAAAAATTGACCAGGAACGATCTATGAACTTGGACTAGCTTCCTTGGACGTTCTGGACGGCTAGGGTTCGTGAGAATATCAAGTGTTTTGAATTGTTCTGTTTATCCATGAATTAAGTGGTATTTATAAGTTAGGGGTTTCCATTCGTATGACTGAACCATTGGCATGGTTCAGTTGTGTGACTGAATCATGCGATTGATCCATACGCATGACTGAAGGTTCAGTCGTACGACTGAGTCAATCTTATGTCTTAATCATACGACTAATCCAGTCTCCTAGTCCAGTTATTCGACTAGTCCATACGTATGATGTATTCATGCGTATGGTCCATAAGTATGGGCCATTAGCATGAATACTCATCCGACTATGTTGAACACATTACTTAATCATCATTGACTAAGAATCATGTACAACAACCTCAAACCTATATAATATGGTCATACATATTCATTATACTTTAACACAATAATAATATGAAATAAATAAACATGAATAAACATCAATCACATATTATATTTCATTGAACCAATTCATTACACATATGTAAGACATGAAAGACTTTACATTTAAGCTCATAAACTAGGAACATATGCATCTACATCAGATGACATAGGAACAATCATTCAAAACAAAGCATGATTAGTAGCACAAGGTTACACCTAGGAGGAAGGAATAGATTATGATGAAGTGTTTGCTCTAGTTGCAATAATAGAAGCAATTCGTGTCTTCCTGCCATATGCTTCTTATATGAAATTCAAGGTTTATGAAATGGACGCTAAAGGTGCATGTTTGTATAGACCAATCACCGATGCTGTGTATGTGAAGCAATCTTAAGGTTTTGAAGATGCTGAATTTCCTCATCATGTGTACAAGCTCAGTAAAGCTCTATATGGTCTACATCAAGCCCCAAGAATCTGGTATGAGACATTGTCCTAGCACTTGATCCAACATGTATATACACAGGGGAAGATTGATCCAACTATATTCATAAAGAAGGATGCAACTGATCTCCTATGTGTGCAAGTGTGTGTGGATGATATCATATTTTGATCATCCAGTCAAAACTATGCTCAGAATTTGAAGAAATTATGAAATCACGATTCTAGATGAGCTCTATAGGAGAAATCAATTTCTTTCTTGGATTGCAAGTAAAACAATCGGTAGATGGCATCTTCATCAATCAAGAAATGTTTGTTGATAAGTTGTTGAAGAAATTCAATCTAGAAGATTGTCAATCCATCAGAACTCCAATTGACATGAATACCAAAACTGATCCAGATCCAAAAGGAAAATCTATAGACCAAACATTATACAGATCTATGATTGGATCCTTAATGTATTTAACTGCATCTAGAGCTGACATAATGTATGTTGTTTGTGTCTATGCCAGGTATCAACCAGACCCGAAGGAATCTCACCTTATCGCTGTCAAATGCATATTCAAATATCTCAAAGGAAAACTAGCTCTAGGGTTATGGTATCCTTATAAAGGAAACTTCAAGTTACATGGGTATACTAATAGTGATTATGGGGGATGTAGTCAGGATAGAAAATCTACCACGAGTGGTGGTTAGTTTTTGGGTCCTCGATTAGTCTCGTGACAGTGTAAGAAACAGACAAACATCTCAATCTCTATTGCAGAAGTTGAGTACATTCCTGCATTAGTAGGAAGTTGAGTACTGGATTACGGGTTCAATTTTCTTAAAATCCTATTTACATTGATAACACAGCTGCTATGTTTATAACAACTAATCTTGTCCAACATTCTAAAACAAAACATATCAAAATTCAATATCATTTTTCAGAGACAACTCTAAAAAAGGTTTAATCATTTTGATTGAAATATCAACTCAAAAACAGTTGGCTAACATGTTTACCAAAGCTTTCTTACCGAGAAGGTTTGAGTATCTGGTTGAGTCAATTGGTCATATTAATCATGTTGAAATTTATGTTTTCATTATCAAAATGATAATAACCCTCCCTTATTTTTATAAACAAATCAAAATTTAAACCATCAAAGTCAAATTATGTATATTGTGTGTGCATGCTAAATGTAAAATGAAAAAAATAGAAAGAAATTACAACATTAGAAAATTGAAAAAGAAAAATAGAAAAGAATATATATGTAAAGAAAGAGAGTTTAGTTTTTTGATTATTTAGGATTGAATCTGCCAATACAATATGTGGAAAATGATAGTACATTAATTATAATCAGCTGCATACTTCACTCGCTCGTAAAGTCTGACGTGATCAGCTATGATCAACAGGCAAGGTCATGTAATTATACTGAAAAAGTAAATTATTGTGTATAAACTAAATCAATTATATATTTGTGTGTGTCCATCTTAGATCTAATGAGTGGTGTTGACCTTTCTAATTGATTAATTGTCAAGTCATAATCTTACACCTAGTGGTGATATGAATAACCATGAGGTCTGTTTACCACATCTGTTCACTTCTCTATTATGATTCATCATAGACCTGAAGTGACGAGATATCCACGGTTGTAACCTGATGCTTAAGATGCCAATGTGCACAATGCTTTCAAACGTCCAAAATGGATGCCCTATATTCTTATGAATCATCTCTATCTATTTCTTTATGAAACTGATTCGAGGATTACCTATAGCTTGTCCATGATGGTTTTCATGGAGATTATCAACTGGTTTAACCATGATGATTCTCTTATTGACCTAAACATGAGATCTGGTTATACATATATTTATGATTTTCAAGTTGAGTAAAAGTGCTTACTTGCATATCTTGACGAGGGTTGGACTCTCTAAGTCTAATTGGGGATTACATAATGTCATATCTAATTCAACCATAATAAATCTAAGAATTGAAAAAGTAAGTGTACTAATTCTTTTGCCAAAGCACTCATTGTCTTTCCTTAGATCTCGTGTCTCCGTTGTTGTGGTAACACTGACCTGGAACACATTTGATCAGGATTTAATCATTGTCTATGACTATCCACAAGTTCTTTATTTCAATATGTTGATTATTAACCGATATGATCTCATTGCAGGCATGTGATACAATGCGTAGGACTTTATTTTGATTTTTACATGATTTTCTGTGTGCAGGCATGTTAATAATGACTAGTTTTTCTATAAACTTCTAACTTTGTTAACTTAAAAATTTAGGTGAGTAAAGATGAAAAAAAGAAAATCAAAATAAATTTTTGGATGAAAAAGGATGTAGCCAAAATGTTCAAGCAAGTGTGTGTTTGATATTTGTAGGACCGGTGAAGGGGTTCAATTACAACACAACAACACAAAGAGAAGATTAACCAAACCTAATCAAACGGTAAGACTGGATTAACCATAATAAGACACTAAGAACACAAGTAATATGAGAGACATAACACAAGAGCAAAATACACAATGAGATGGTTTTTAATATGGTACTATATTGCTTTCTCAAGTTCTATTACAAGTGTTACTAAGCATATTAGAAAGATACAAGAACATGAGATACTTATACTACATTCTACAGCCGGCTATACTTTGAAAGCCAGCTTGATACATTTGACTAGATACAAACAAAATCAATTGTAGAGTCAAAAGGCAGATTGCCTTTTGACTAGTGACTATGACATTCCATAGTTCATATCCTTATTTATTACATAAATGATAAAGTACATAAAGTAGAAAGTTACAGACTCAAGACGTCAATGTACAGTTACCAAAAGCATGGACCTTGTCACCGACTCATGTAAGTTGGTGACCTTACAGAGATGTAGCAGAAAGGTGTCCAACTTTATGGAAAAGTACATCAGATAAAGCATGTGTCAAAAGTCTTCGGAAGAAATCTGTCTTCATAAGTTGAAGCTTCGGAAGACTTTGTCTCTGAGGCTTCGGAAGACTTCATATTTGGCATCGGAAGATATTGGTCCTGGCTTTGGAAGATTTCACACTTAGAATATTTCTGTTGCATGTGTGAAACTTCATAAGCATTCTTCATCATTGCACTTGTGCAGCATGCAGGACAGACTTTGGATGTTTAGGTTGCATCAGCCTCTTCATTAATCTCTACAAACTCCCCCTAGGCTGATGCTACCAAAACACTTAGTAGACTTCAAATATAAACAATCCTCATTAGGATGATCACTATTTCTTTCTTCATAAGTGATTAGGATCCTTCAGACTGTCAAAATGTCTTCTCATATCAAAGAGATCATGCAGAGGCAACTGAAACATATCTTGCCATGTGTAAATGCCTTTAGTGCCTTGATCTCTAATGACATGCCATCTTTCTTGATTTTGGTGTATGTCCAAGACAAGATGGGTCTTCCTGATGCTAGAGGAGCTTTTTGAATTGGAGTTGATGTAGCATCCTCTAGCTGCACATCCTCAGGATGTTCTGACTCATACTGGGGTTTAGAAGAGGGTGCAGTCTTCTCTTCTTTGGCTTTGGTTTAAAAGCCATCCTTTTCATTCTTTTTACAGGTTTAAACTGAGAAGACTGGCCTGCAGTACCATATTGATCTTCATTTTCTTTCTTAATTAGGACTTCCTCTCTCTCAGGCTCAGAAGGAGAGGGAGGTTGACCCTGCTGTGGATCCGAAGATGAAGCTTGCTGAGTTTCAGCAGGAGGTCCAGGTTGTGTTCTCTCTGGTTGCTCAACCTTAAACTTCACTTCAGGTGGGGCTTGACTTGGAGTGGAGTGTAAGTCAATGAGCTCATCACTTTTGATCTTCTGCTTGATCACCCTAATATGCTCATCCATAGTGGAGAGAGACATAGGGCCAAGTCTCCTTCCAAAGAATACATATAGCTTCAAGAAGCTCATCATCCTCTGCCTGTCAGCAGACTTCTTCATGCTCTTTTGGATGATGGCTCTTGATTTTGCAGCTTCTTCCCTTAGCTTTTTCTTAGTTGTCATTCTGTCCTTGACTATCTCAAGTTCAAGTTGTTTTAAGTACTCAAACTCAACATAGTCATAGGACAAGGGAAGAAGTGTTTCTGCCAGATATAGGCCTGTGGCACTTAAGTAGTTGATCATCTTGATCCTATCTTCTTCGTTATGTACTTGACGTTCTTGTTGAACCACATCCTTTTGTGCAGACTTTCTTGAACTATGGAGAGGGTAGGCACATGTTTGTACAGTCTTTTCTTTCTTCTCTCTTCTTTTATTTGTACTAGAAGCTCTGCATCTTCTGTCTCCTTCTTTTCCCTTGACCTTTGCAAGTCAACCACTTCATTCAACTCATCTAAGGGGAGAGAAATGATACTGTATATGTCATAGTTCCTTGTCTGCAGATAATTTATCCTGACTATCCTTAACTCATCATTCTGAGTATCTGGTCTGGGGGTATCCCTGAAAGCAAACTCCATGAGTCTTGAAGACTCAGCAGAGGAACTTTCTCCCCTTAGCATCCTTTTCCTCACTCTCTCCCCCTTCTCAATCTCCTCAGATGTCATCTTTCTTTTCCTTTTGCCACTCACAGACCTTTGTGACTCAGGGTGGAGAGAGCTTTGGACTTCATTGCTTGATGCAACTTCTGAACTCTAGCCAGAGAGAGGTTAAGAAGCACCTTCACCAGCAAGTGTCTCAAAAGGAATATGAATCTCTGCAACAGTTGATGATGATGAGACAGGGCTCTCAGGTTCTGCCACTGGGCCTTCAGTCAAGGTTTCCCCTATGAAACTAATCTTAGGGTCTGCCTCAACATCCAGCTGACCGATGGCATTGCCTGATTCCCTAAGTCTCCTTCTGAAGCTAAACTCTGCAGTGATCCTGTCTTCGATTCTTTGAGCCAACCTATCAGCATTGTCTTCATTTGCTTGGATTGACAAGTGGCATGTTGACAAGATCCAGACCTTCATAGTAGTTCAAAGTCTGAAAATTTAAGACTTCTTGCTTTCCTTGAATCTTATGATGATTAGGGCTTCCTGATGCTGTCATACTTCCACCCAATGATGTGATTGAAGATGGTGAAGATGACATAGCCCTTGGTATCCTATCCTCAACATACTATGTATGAAGGAGTCTGTGTAGTCCACATCAATGTGATTTGAGAGATTGCTGAGAATGTACAATTGCAAGTGAGGATGGTGAGTCCTCAATGTCCACTCTCTCTGAAGAACTCCCAGGTTCTGTAGCTGTAATGACTTTCTCCCCCTTTTTGGTAGTATCACCCACTTGCATAGGTGAGCTGGAAGATAGGTCAATCACATCCACAAGTTCTTGTGTTCCTGGTTGAGCTCTTCTTAAGGGTCTCCCAGCTAGTTTTTCCTTAAGATATGAAATCTTAAGTTGCTGATCATTGATCCTGTTGTGTAAGGTAGTCACTTGAATTCAAGGTGACTGACCTTTGAGACTAATAAAGTGCATGTTTTAGACAGTTTGTGCACCTTTAGTCTTAGATTCCCCTTATCTCCATCAGAAGAATCATGGGGGATGAGATGACTGGACCAAAGTCCTCAGTCTCACCACCAGCTTGAGGTTCTTGGCTACTGGTTTTCCTCTGCTCACTGGCTGTCTCAGTTGTGATGATAGTGGGCTGAGTTGCCATGGTTGAGATCTTAATGATGTAACCACTTTCAGAAGTGAGAGCCTCTTCCATATGGACATCCTGAACAGGTTCAGAAGTGTCTACCTCAGTATTAGGTGACTGATGGGGTCTAGAATAGGAGCCTCAGAAGCACTCATCTCTCTTTGAGTAGGGGAAAAGAAGAGAGAATCATGGTACTCACTAAAACCTAGATCTTCATCAATACAGAAATCAAGGTTGGGAATTGGTTGGTTGAGATCTATAGGCTGGGGATGGTAACTGTCCCCTAAAGTTGATCACTTGAGTGTTGAGACTCAGAGTGATAGCTTAAGATAGTTGGGCTAATGAGCTCATCAGGCTGAGCATGAGGAACCTCAACATTGATCCTTGAAGAGATGGGGGTGGTCTGCTCCTCAGGAGAAGTGGGAGCTGCAGTGTCCACTTCCTCCTGTGTGGGTAAGTATATGGGGGCCTCCACAGACTGAATAGTCTGAGCAGGGGTTCGTTTGGATTTTTTTGGTAAGTGAGGGTGATTTGAGGCTGTTGAGGTGGTAGGGAAACAGTAGGTGTGGGTTCAACACTAGCTTGTATTGCTAGGTTGTCACCTTGAGCAATAAGCTCTAACATTTTTGGGACTAGGGCTGTTTCTACCCTAGAGAATCCAACAGTGGGCTTTCTCAGTATTTTAAAGTTATCGGGCTACATCTGTCCTAATTTAAAAATGTTACTTGTTTCCCTTAACTGTGAGCCCGGTTCACAGCTAAGAATGTACCGAACATATCTAGGAAACATGTAATATTCTAAGGAGTCTAAGTTAGCAAGCAAGTTGGTATAAACAAACTAAGAATACCTGAACTTGACCCCCTATATCATTCATGGATGTTGAAGGAGAGATCCTTAGGAATCTAGTCCCATCCACCATGCTTGTTTGATATCTGTGGATGACCACATGGCAGGAATCTCCATTGGATGAGACCTTCCCTTTCCTAAAGGTCTTTACAGAGAAATCTCCCTCATATCCCATCTGCTCAATGGAATGATTAACAGTTTCCTTTGTGATGAACACCTCACTTTCTTCATCATCCAGCAGAAGATGCATGTTGATGATGGCCGGAGTGATGAAGACTATTCTCCCCTACACTGTGACAGACAATGCCTTCTCTCCATCCATGAAAACCTCTTGGCAGTTTTCCAAAATTCAAGCAAATGATCCTCATAGAGTGGAGGATCAATGGTTAGGGAGGTGAAGTAGTTGGACAAAGCTAAGAATCGACAAACCTCTGAGAAATGAGGATCTTTCTCAGGCTTAACAGAGCAACCTGATTATGTTTCCTGTGTAGCTGCATGGTAAAGTTGGGATCATTTCTATGAGCGAGATTGGCCATTATGAGGTAGCTTAAAGATGAAGAAAGAAATTTCAGAGAGAAATTTGGGTTTTAGGTTTGGAGGAAGAACAGATGATAGAAAGAGGGGGAAACCGTTGGGTTTATATGTGAAAAGGATTTCAGATAAAGTTTAATGAAAGATGAATAACTTTGAAATCCGGATGTCGGTCCCACCTCTAAAAAAGTAGTTTACTTTTGCTCAAAAAGTAGTGTTATTGGAATTTAAAAAGTTTCCGACGGTTAATTATCTTCGAATGTTTTAATTAAAAAGCTTCCGATGCTAAAATGACTTCGGAAGATTTTCTTGAGAGTATTGAGAATTTTGTTTTGGATGAGAAATTAAAACTTTATTGCTTTGTATATGAAACAACAAAGCTTCTGAGAGTTAATTTTGCTTCGGAAGAAAATATTCCTTAAAAATGAACAAGTGTCTAAGACAAGTATTTAAGCTTCGGAAGATAGATTGAAAAATCTTCCGAAGGTAAATTTGTTAGACAGTTATGTATTTTGAAGACATGATTGCTTCCAAAGTTAAAAGCATAACTTCCAAAGGATAAAAATTATCAAAAATCTAAGGAAAGTCTTCAAAAAGATATTTTTATCCAAAGAAAACATGAGCTTATAAAAGTGATGAACTAGACAACTTAGGACACACATATTTTAAAAAATAATAAGAATTAGTTTTAAGAAAGGTCTACTCAAGTTGATAATCCCAATAGCTGATATTAGATATTTAAATCTCTGTTCATCAAAAGCCTCTGTAAACAAATTAGCATATTGTTCATCTGTGTGAACTTTGACTAGTTTAATTAATCCCTTTTCATAGTTATCTCTTATTAAATGATAACTGATATTTATGTGTTTGGTCCTTGAGTGCTGCACAGGTTCTCTGTGATTGAGATAGCACTGTTATTGTCTATATGAATGGGAGTCTCCTTGAAGTTTAACCCATAGTCCAGCATCTGATTCTGAATCCAAAGCACTTGAGCATAGCAGCTTGCAGCAGCAATGTATTCGGCTTCAGTAGTTGATGCAGAGACACAGGATTGTTTCTTGCATTGCCATGAGACAACCCTTCCACCAAGGAACTGACATCCTCCAGATGTAGACTTTGCAGTCATGTTGTAACCACCATAATCACTATCTGTATAAGCATATAGATTGATGTCAGGATTCTTTAGGTACCATAAAGCAAGTGTTGAGGCACCTTTGAGGTATCTAAGAATCCTCTTGACAGTAATGAGGTGAGACATCCTGGGGTCAGCTTGATATCTTGAACAAATACATGTAGCAAACATAATATCAGGCCTGCTAGTAGTAAGATACATAGGAGACCCAATCATAGCCCTGTATAAGTGTTCATATACACACTCCCCCTCAAGATCAGGTCCAAGGGAGTGATTTCTGGCTATGGGTGTTTTAGCAATCTTACAATTAGTTATGTTGAATCACTTGAGTATGTCCTGAACATACTTTGACTGATTTATGAAGACGCCATCTTCAACTTGCTTCACTTGAATTCCCAGAAGGAAATTGAGTTCCCCCATGGCACTTATTTCAAATCTGTCTTTCATCAGCTTCTTAAAGTCTTTACAGAGCTTTGGATTAGTTGAACCAAAGATGATGTCATCTACATACACTTGAACTAGAAATATGTCATTTCCCTGTCCTTTGATGAAGAGAGTTCCATCTATAGTACCTCTCCTGTATCCATGTTTACAAAGATACTTAGACTGTGTCTCATACCATTTCCTGGGTGCCTGATGCAGCCCATAAAGAGCTTTGTCAAGCTTTTAGACATAATAAGGATGATCAAGATCTACAAAACCAGGTGGTTGTTTGACATATACCTCTTCATCAATCACTCCATATAGAAAAACACATTTTATATCAAGATAAAAGACCTTGAAGTTCTTGGATGCAGCAAATACCAGGAATATCCTAACAGCTTCTAATCTTGCTACTGGAGCAAAGATATCAGTGTAGTCAATCCCTTCTTCTTGTGTGTACCCTTGAACTACTAGTCTAGCTTTGTTCTTGATGATGATGCCTCTATCATCTTTCTTGTTCCTAAACACCCATTTGGTTCCCATGGTATTCTTCCTATAAGGAAGAGGACAAAGGTTCCAAACTTTCTGCCTTTTGAATTGAAGCAGCTCTTGTTGCATAGCCTCAACCCAACTTCCATCCTTTAGAGCCTCATCAACTTTCTTTGGCTCTATTTGGGATAGGAAACCAGAGTGAGGACAAACATTTCCTTCCAGGGTTTGTCCTCTTGTTCTTACCCTTGTGACAACATCTCCGATCATATTTGTGGTGGGGTGAGACTTGTGGATCCTAAGCTGAGGGATCACAGCAAGTTGCTGAGAAAGATCTAAATTAGAGAAATTTAGATCTTGCATAGATGTTTCTCCCACCACATCAGCACACTTCTCAAGAGAAACTTGATCCAAGCAGTATGTGACATCATTGATGTTCTCATCTATGGTGTGGTTAGTAGCATCAAGAAATTCTTGATCGCTGTCAGCACCACCTTTGTTGTCTTCCAAAATTGAGATGTTCTTATCTGGTTATGGAGCCTCTGAGCTGGAATTTGAAGGCACCCCAGATGTATCAGCTGAGTTTGTCATTGTAGTGCTGATAGAAACCTCATTAGCAGAAGTAGTTGTAACTGGAGCTGAAGATTTGTGAGTTGAAGGTCTTCTTAGCTCAAATCTTGGATGTGGATCACCGGTATTTAAATTTTCTATAGATCCTGAAACATTCTCACAAGATTTGTTAAAACAGTTGGTAACTAAATCAAGATCAAATAACCAATCAGGATTAGAACCACCAGACAGGGTGTGTGTTCTTTCTAAGTCACATTGGCTGACTCCTCAATAATTTTAGTTCTACGAATGTATACTCTATAAGCCTTAGCTTGAGAAGAGTATCCAATAAAATGTCCATCATCTGATTATTTAGCAAACTTGGCAATTTGATCTTTAGTATTCAAGATGGTGTAAGGACATCCAAATGACCTAAGAAAACCAATGAAAGGTTTCCTCTTGTGCCAAAGTTCATAAGGATTCTTGCCATGAGTCTTGACCACTAAAACTCTATTCTGCACATAGCAGGCAGTGTTGACTGCCTCTGCCCAGAAGGTGATGGGTAGCTTAGAGTCAGACAACATGGTTCTTGCAGCTTCAATCAGTGTCCTGTTTCTCCTCTCAGCAACACCATTCTGCTGAGGAGTCCTGGGAGCAATGTATTGTCTTGTAATACCCTTTTCATCATAAAATGTATCAAGGATTCGGGTTTTAAATTCAGTTCCATGATCACATCTTATGATCTTGACCTTTGATCAGATTGATTCTCAACCTTTAAGATGAAATTCTTTAGAATCTTAGGAGTCTCATCCTTAGTTCTAAGGAAGAAGACCCAAGTGAATCTTGTAAAGTCATCTTTGATCACTAAACAATAAGAGGTCCTTCTTAGACTCATTACACTAGTGGGGCCAAAGAGATCCATACGTAACAAGTGTAGGGTGTAGTGATGGAGTTCCTTTCCTTAGGCTTGTGAGATACCTTATGTTGCTTCCCTTTCGGGCATGCAACACAATGGTCATCACTTGTAAACTCTTTCTTTGGTATTCCAGTTACCAAATCATTCTTAATTAATTTATTCATGTTCTTAATTTACATGGCATATTCTTTTATGCCATAGGAAAGACTCATTACTATTGGCTTTAGAGAGAAAGCATAAAACTTCTCCAGAGCAAGATGTTTCTTGCAAATACATCTTGTAGATGTTCCTTTCCTTGGGGCTCTAAGCAGAATGTGCTCATGCGGAATGACCACACCAGGCTTGAGAACAGAACTCATGTTCAGAAAAAGAGTATGTATGACTCTGATCACAAAATTGGGATACACTCAGAAGATTGTACCCAAGCTCTTTGACAAAGTTTACCTTTTCAATGATGAGCTTACCATTTATGACCATGCCCCTTCCAGAAATGTAACCACCTTCATCTCCTCCAAAATCAACTGGTCCTCCATTAATCCTTTCAAAGTTCTAGAGTAGTAACCTATTGCATGTCATGTGCCTAGAACAGCCACTATCTATGATCCGAACATTTGTTTGTCTTCATCTATCCTTGCACAAAGAAAATGATTAGTTACATTTGGAAACCCAAGCCTTGCTTGTCTTGGGCTTATTAACAGAAGGAATGCAATAGTAATAGATCCTATGGTTGTAGTAAGAGGATCTCGAGCTGTTGTTAATGAAAATTTCTCAGTCACTTGGTCTTTCTTGACTTCCACACCACCTTTGGAGTCTTGGACTTGACCTTCAAAACTTCAGAACCTTTAGGACTTTGTAGTTTTGATGACTGAACCTTCAGAAGATTCTGCAGACACTGCAACAGACTTCAGTGCTTCGGAAGAATTCCTTTCTTCCGAGACCAACTTCTCTTCCGAGGGTAATTTTCCACTTGCCTTCTTCTTAGACTTAGAGCTTTCGAAGGAAATAGGTTTTCCTTTTGAAGCTTGAATCTTCTTGAGACCCTTTGAAGTCTTTGTCTTGGTCATATGAACAGTACCTTTAGGATTGTAAGGACAATCCTTAGCAATGTGAATGATACTTTCACACATGACACATACCATTGTTTTCTTCACAAGAGTCTTTAGCTGAGAACAAGACTGACTTTGGTCACATCCCTTCTCCACCTTCATTTTTGCCAATGCTGAGACAGTCCTTTTGGGCTGAGAACTGTTCTTAGTTTGAAGGTCCAGGCTGTGCAGTAGTGGTACAAACAGATCAGTCTTCTTCTTGTTACTGAGATGAGTTGAACAAGAACCATAACTCTTAGCAGAAGAGTTTTGGTTGATGTCTTCAGTCCTTACTACTTCAAACCCTGCACATATGAAAACTTGTTTCTGCTTAGGGTCAAAAGTAGCCTTGATCTCTTAAGCCTTCCTTGCCTTTCTTTTACTCTTTCTGATAAGTTCATTCTCATGGACTTGGTCATTACAGTCTTTTTCTTCTCCTCAGAAGGATAGTGGCCCTTCTTGGAATCCTTCTCTTCACTCTTCTAAGAGTAATTCTTCATTATCTCTTCTTCATCCTCTTCACTCAAAGGATCTATGAGAGGAAGCTCATCTTCCCAAGTTCCACACCTAGGAGGTCTTACAGATAAAATTGTGTGTGGAGAGCTATCTCATTGGATCCTAGTCCCTGCCTATTTTCATAGCACACCTTGTTGTACAGGGATGAGGATATCATGTTATTGAAGGTCTCTTCTTAATAACACTCCTTTCTACCCTGGCTTTACTGATCACAAGCTCAGCCTGGCACTCAGTCAGCTGGGTTATGAGATCTTTGATTTCAGTCCTAAAATCTGTGTGTTCATGTTTTAGAACTGAAATGTTTTTCTTTAGGTCCTCTATCTTTAGTTTATAATTTCAGACTTTCTAAAATCAAATTTTAAAATGTTTAAGGACTCAAGGTCAGATCTCATATCCAAGTTATAGGACCTGTATCTATTGACTTTAGCAATGCATTTAGGAGTATAGAGATGTTCCAATACCTTGGCTTCAACATGATCTTCCATCAATGCTTGGTTTAGAGAAGCATCTTCCACCTAAATGCTCTAGTCAAAGCCTCTTTTTTCAATACCAACAACAGCTTGCTGCTTTGACTTCTCATTCTAGAGAGCATTGTCAGTGTAGTTAGGTCTGGACTATGTTTGGCCACCACTTGTTTTTGGTGCCTTACACTCTCTGGCAAAGTGGCCCATCAAGTTACAGTTGTAACACTTGACTTTGCCTTTGTCCAGCCAAACTTTCCACTGGTTGCATTGCTTGGAAACTTCCTTCCAGTCCTCTTGTAGAACATCTTGGCTCTGTGAGTGAGAAGAGCCATCTTCTGGACTATTTCGATGTATTCCAGATCATCTGGATGAATACAGTCCAGGTCTTCAAGAGTGAAAAGAGAGTGGCCACAACTTTCATCAGAAGACACAAAAGCTTGAGAAGAACTTGTATCTTGGAATGGGCTTCCTTGAGTGTAGTTCTCCCTTGGTGTCTCTAGGAAGGTGATGAAAGGACCCTTTGGTGAGTTGTCAGGGTAGCATATGAGATGATGTTTGGGTTCTATGCTATCCTTTTCAACCACATGTAGGGCTGAACCTATTTGATTGTGGAGTTTCCAGATGAACCTTGCATGTTCATCTCCATCTGGTAGCCAATGAGAATCCCATTTGATTGTTAGAGTTTCCAGATGAACCTTTAGTTCTCTTGATCACCACACAGTAGTGTGTCCATTGCCTAGGAAGTGAGGAGATGAACTTCCTTACAATGTCTATGTTTTCAATAGAAACTCCTCCATCCACAAGGGTATCCACAATCTCAACATACCTGAAGTATTGCTGAGTCATGGTTTCACCTGTTTTGAAGGTGAAGTTTTCAAACTGCTGCTTCAGGAGATCCTTCTTGTTCTCCTTGGCTTCAGAGGAACCCTCATACATCAGCCTCTTTTTTCAATAGCAACAACAGCTTGCTCCTTGGCTGTTTTGCACTTCTTGAAACCTCTGTACACAGAGTTTGTAATGGCAGTTTGAAGGGTTGTCATGGCTTTTCTGTAAATCTCTACTCTCTTCTTATCTTCATCAGAGTAATTAGCCACGTCCTTGGGGATCATACCAGTACCAGTAGCAGAAGGGGTGCTAGGTATGAAAGGTCCATTCTTAATAGACTCCCACATTCTTGAATCAAGAGACCAGATGAACCCTTCCATTCTCAAACACCAGGTATCAAGCTCATCAAGAGTGATCAGTGGGGACTTGTTCGTGGTTCTAGTTTCCATATCAGTCTTAGAAGTGGATGCCATTTGAAAAGTTAAGTATTTTTGTGTGTGAGGGATCTTATGATGGTGAGATCTTATATCAAGAGTCTAGAAATCTTTGTTACCAAATGTAGGAACGGTGAAGGGGTTCAATTACAACACAACAACACAAAGAGGAGATTAACCAAACTTAATCAAACTGTAAGACTGGATTAACCATAATAAGACACTAAGAACACAAGTAATATGAGAGACAGAACATAAGAGCAAAATACACAGTGAGATGGTTTTTAATATGGTACTATATTACTTTCTCAAGTTCTATTACAAGTGTTACTAAGCATATTAGAAAGATACAAGAACATGAGATACTTATACTACATTCTACAGCTGGCTATACTTTGAAAACCAGCTAGATACAATTGACTAGACACAAACAAAATCAATTGTAGAGTCAAAAGGCAGATTGCCTTTTTACTAGTGACTATGACATGCCATAGTTCACATCCTATCTATTACAAAAAGGAGAAAGTACATAAAGTAGAAAGTTAAAGACTCAAGACGTCAATGTACAGTTACCAAAAGCATGGACCTTTTCACCAACTCATGTAAGTTGGTGAACTTATAGAGATGCAACGAAAAGGTGTGCAGCTTTATGGAAAAGTACATCAGATAAATCATGTGTCAAAAGGTCTTCGGAAGAAAGCTGTCTTCATAAGTTGAAGCTTCGGAAGACTTGTCTCTGAGGCTTCGGAAGACTTAATATTTGGCTTTGGAAGATTTCACTCTTAGAATATTTCTGTTGCATGTGTGAAACTTCCTAAGTATTCCTCTTCAATGCACTTGTGCAACATGCAGGACAGACTTTGGATGTTTAGGTTGCATCAACCTCTTCATTAATCTCTACAATATTATTAAAAATGAACCTAAAAATATTTCAATTATTTTATGTGGAATAGCTTCACGCAAAGAATAAGAGTGTTTGTATTTTTATAAAATTGTTGAGACTAAAATGACGAGAAATTAGTTTAAATATTAAAAGGTCAAACGTTAAAATTTTGGTCAAAAGTTAAATATTTAGTCAAAAAGTCAAAGTTTTGGTCTAATAGTCAAAGTTTTATTCATTATTCAAAGTTTGACCAAAGTTTGAAAGTTCTTATAAAGAACAATGAAATTGGTCAAAATTAGGGTTTGAATGAATATTTTAAAAAATGTCAAGTATTAGACTTACGGATGTCTCATGCGCCTAAACATTGTCCATAAGTCTAGGTTTAGTCCCATGATAAATTCATTGTTTTATGACAAGTGCTGGACGTTTTGAGTCAAACTCATGCGCCTAAATAGTGGTCATGAGTCTGAAAATTTTGGTTAAATGTTGGGCGTTTTGCAAAAGCTCCTGCCCCTAACAATACTAGACGTTTCATATTGAAAATATAACAAGTGTGAAATCTTGAAAGCTCATGCGCCTAAACAGTTCTCATACGAACTGTGGATTCATGATTTAAAAAAAAATTTGTTCAAGTGTTAGGCATTTAAGACTAGGTCATGCGCCTAAACAGTGCTTGTGCGTCTAAACAATGCTCATGCGTCTGTATAGTGCAAATGCACCTAAGTCCTTAGAACAAAATTAACCAAGTTTAACTCATGCGTCTAGGTCTCATACGCCTGAATAGGGGTAATGCGCTGTACAGTCCTAATGCGTCTAAACCTCATGCGTCCTAACAGTGGTCATGCGCCTACACAGTTGCAATGCGTCCAAGGGTTTTCCACACTTATATAAATTTAAAACTTGGACAGAGTTCATTTCATTCGAAATTTTATACTCACATACTCTGTGTTCTTTCTTTCACTTATCCGACGCACATAATATTCATTGTTTGCTCTGATTTTATGAGATTGATGTTATTTTAAGGTAAAATCAGTGATTGAAAACAACATATTGAGTTTATTTCATCAAATCAGTGTTCATTATCATCACATTCATCTAAGCGTTTGAGCCTATATTGGCGTTTGAACTCTAAGAACTTGTATAAATCTTAAATTGATGTTGAATGTGATTGTATGTTGAAAATGAAACATAAAATTGTTAATAATACAAGATTGCGACTTGTTAACATTATCAAATCCAAATTTCATCACAAAAGTTTCTAATGATTCGGTGTTCATCAGTATAAAGTAATAATAAAATATTAAATTGAAATGAATCGACGAAATGAAAATTTTAAACAAAATTGGCTTGTTAATCATTAAAATTCAACCTGTGTTTTCAAATAAACTAGAAACAAGTTACATAACTGATTGTATATCTTAAATTTTGATTGAATCTTTAAAACAGTAAGGTCAACACTTAAAAATGTTTTAAAATGATCAAAATTTAAAATAAGAAATTTATTAAGTAATCTCTAAAACATATTGAAGGAATTATAACTTGTTACAAGTTTGTTAAAACTTAATTGTCCCTTCATACTAATTCATGTTTCTTTGTGATTGATAGATGGTTGCATTGAAGTTTGAACCTAAGCACAATGTTGTTGCTTTTCTAAATGAGGAAGTTTTAGAATCTGTTGGATATCAAGAGTTATTAGATTTCTTCCAAGGAAAAAATATGTATATGTTATGTGTGCTAGACCGGCCATATATTCAAGGTGATTAAGAAGTTCTGGAGAACAATAGAGGTTGAGATTGATGATAACAGATGGAAAGTTATAAGAGGATTATTACTAATGATAGAATGATTGAAGTCTGTGAAGATACTATAAGGGGTGCATTAAGTTTGGGTGAGAATGATGCACAAGATTTGTCTGAGTACACTTTTAATGAGTGTAGGGAGATATTCATGCAGATGGGTCATCCGGGTAACTTCCCTAAAAAGCAATTCTTTAGGGCAAGGGTATATAATTACTGAAAGTTGCTTTGTTACATATTCCAAAACTGTATGTCCAAGAGGAGTGCATGATCCATCTCTTTGCCAGTAGATATTACATCTCCTATAGTAGCTATAGCCATAAATAGAAGATTCAACATGGCTAAGTGGATAATGAATGGATTCATATTCAACTTGGAGAAAGGAAAGACAAACAAGTACTTGATGTATCCTAGGTTTCTCCAATTGATCATAAATGAAGAATACCCAGACATTCATGTTAATAGAGTAGATGGTGACAGATTTGAATTTGAGCATATGTCTGAATGTGTGTATAAGAGACTTTTTGTGATTACAAGAGCTGAGAATGTAGCTGATGATAATGTCGATAATAATCAACAGCACTTCCATTTGACTGAGGATGAGCCTGTAAATCCTAATGATCTTAGAGAAGATATAATGGATGAGGTGATTATTAAAGAATCAAAAGATGATGATGATGAAGAGGAACATGATCATAGAGTTCTTCCAATGATGATAATGATGATAATGATAACCAAGATGATGATCAAGGTGGTAAAGCAGAAGGAAATAATGAAGATTTTATTCATGAGATGGATAGTGAACAGAATATCTCTGATCATAGAGATGAGGAGGATAGAAATGTAGATGTTGATGTTGATATTGAAGTGAATGATCAAAGAGATGATGAGCATGTTGAGAATGAATATGTTGAGAATGTTGATTTTGTTGGACCAAAAGAACCAATGAGCCAAGATCAGAAAATCTCTAAGTCCCACACGGTATCACAACAACTGCTGAAAGCCTCATCAGTAGTTTGACAAGTGCTGAAGACTTCAACAGCTGAAGATCAAGTGCTGAAGACCTTAACAGCTGAAGAACAAAAGTGCTGAAGTACAACAGCTGAAGAACACAAGTGCTGAAGCTGAAAGATCAAAGTACTGAAGAACAACAGCTGAAGAGTTCACAAGTGCTGAAGATCAACAACTGATGTACAAAGTCTGAAGACAAAGACTGAAGACATCAGCTGATGATATCTACTGAAGTCATCAGCTGATGAAAACCTGAAGGTCAAAGTCTGAAGATCAAGTACTGAAGCCTCAGTAGTTTGTCACAACTGCTGAAGAGTACTTCTTCAGTAGTTGTGATATCAGTAGTTTTATTTTCTTTGTTTCAGTAGTTTTGTAAAACGACTGAAGAGCTTGTTCTTCAGTCGTTGTAGTTTCAGTAGTTTTATATTTTGTACTTAACTTGCTGATATGTTCTCAGTAGTTGTGAACATTTCAGTAGTTTGTTAAGATTTAGTTATTTCTGTATTGGATCTGCCAGTTGTCACTTTCCGTGATAACAGCAGTGACTGTTGCACTCTATATAAAGAGTGACAACCATTGTAATCACAGAGTGAAATGAGCAATTGAATGGAATGATTGATTGATTCGATTAGAAATATTCTACATCTATAAACATTCCTAGAAATCAGAAATTCATATTCTCTCCCTATAACCGTATGCGATCTTAATGCTTACAGTATCGATTGCTTGCTACAATTTGTCTAATTCGTGTTTGTATTCCGCTGCTTTACATTCTGATACATCAAACTTGTGATCACTGATCCTGTCAAATGGTATCAGAGCAGTTAATCATTGATCGATCTAATAATTGATCATTGAAACTGCTATTCAAGATCCAAGTTTGATTGAATTAGCTTTTGTTTTTGCAAGAAACGGTTATAGAGATTGAATTTTCTGTATTTCTGCTCATTCATCCTGAGATCTTTTCTTGGTTCTCATTGAGTTTGTTGTGGTTGTCTAAAACTTTTTAAAACTTGAACTAAACTGTTTTTGAACTGAAAAATGACCACTCCCTCCAATGATCCTCACAATACTGGTTCCTCAACCAAGCCTCCTATGCTGGTTAGGAATGAGTATAACATATGGCAAAGACGTATGCTCCATCACCTGTCTGTTAACAGCGCAGGGTGTTGGACATCAGTGGTACATGGTCCACACAAGCCTATGGTGAATAACCCGGAAACCAATCAAATGGTTCCGAAGAGGAGGGAGCAATATTCAGATGAGGATAAAAAGTTGCTTGAGATTGATGCAAAAGCCCATGGAATTCTGGCCATGGCTTTGCCCAATGAAATCTATTCTGGGCTAATGCATCATGAAACTGCCCATGACCTCTGGATTGCTTTGAAAGAACAATTGGAGGAACAGATGAGGTCTTGGCAAATAATAGAGAAATTCTTGCCCAACAATATGAGACATTCTCTCATAGAAAGGGTGAGACACTGACTCAACAATATGAGCGGTTTTCTTGTTTGATCTCTGAACTAAAAATGGTCAAACTTGAATACACCAATATTCAGATGAATAACAGATTTCTCAGATCACTGCCTGAGAGATGGGACACATATACTATTGTCCTACGCTCCAGTGCAAGTTTGGACAAACTATCTCTCACCCAACTCCATGGGAAATTGCTCACTTTTGAGAGAGAGATAGAACAGAAGAGAAAGCTGTCTTCATCTGGAAAGCTCACTGAAGACTTTATTCAAGGCAACACTGCCTTGGTGGGTCATGAGTCAGAATATGCTTCATCTGAATGCCAGTATGATGAATATTAATTTCTCTTCGAGCACTTCTAATTCTGCATTTGTAAGTGTTGATGGTCAGTTCACTGGATGTAATAATGACAATTTATGTTTCATTATGGATGATCTCAAGGGGATTGCTGATGATGACTTAGAAGAGATGGATATTTTGAGCCAAATGGCCTTGATAAATATCAGATCTCAGAAGTTCTACAAAAGAACTGGAAGAAAATTCCCAGGACTCTCTGGCAAAACCAAAGTTGGTTTTGACAAGAGCAAGTTGAGGTGTCACAAATGCCAACGGCTTGGACACTTTGCAAGAGAGTGTAGATCAACTGGATCAAACTCTACTGCACCCTTTGTGACTTTTCCTGGCAATAGTCAACAAAACAGAGGGCAACATCCTGTCACATCTAGTCATCATCCTCAACAACAATCTCCGGCATATTTTGTTCCTCAGGGTCAAATGCCATATCAGTACCCTGGTTATTACATGCCACAGTCAAATCAAGTTCAAGTTCCTATGACACCACAACCTCATGCATTACCAGAACCTCAGCCTTCCCTATCTCATCAACAACCTTCATCTCAACAACACAGCTTCTTCACCCCAGGAGTTGTTGACTGGAGCAGTTTACCAGATGACTTGTCTGGTCATGATCAACTGTTCTCAGGTGCTGGTCAACATGGTGGTGACAGTCCCTTTGGGAATCTAGCTCTTATGGCTTTGGAGTCTGCTGATACTTCATCTTCCAATGCCTCTACACCTCAGGTATCACAGGTATCCTCTGAGGCAAAAGCCAAATTATGTTCTGAACAATGCATAGCAGCATTTGCTTCCATTAGAGAAGCAAATGTAGCTTTAATTAATAAGAACATTGAGCTAGAACAAATAATTTCCAAAAACAAAGCTGAGTTTGAGTTTGTGCTCAAAGATAAAAATGATGAGGTTTAAAACTGAATTGCAAAATAATTGATGATAAGGCTAGAGAAGATGTACTTCTAGAGAAGTACAAAGATCTCAAAGAAACCCTTGCAGTTACCCAGGTCGAGTGTGATAGATGGGTACAATCATGCAAAGGTTTTGAAATGCTTCTTAGTAAGCAATCTGCTTCAAATGTGAAGTTTGGAATTGGTTACAATCACACTG
Source organism: Flaveria trinervia (assembly GCA_025506515.1). NCBI lineage: Eukaryota > Viridiplantae > Streptophyta > Magnoliopsida > Asterales > Asteraceae > Flaveria > Flaveria trinervia. The sequence goes on from CM046443.1 coordinate 70,564,871, forward strand.
CTCCACCTACAGATTTTACCCCAAGAGCAGAGGTAGAATCTGATGGTGAGAGTGATAACCAATCCATCAAATCATGTGATCTACCTTCTGATACAGCACAATCAGAAGTAGCAGTCAGTATCAAGTCCTCTTTGAACCTATCAGCTGATGTTGATGGTCCAAATGCTGACATTCACATGATCAATAAGTTGATCAACTCAGGAGTTAATCCTGAAGGTCCTGAAAGGACTGGAGAGCAGGATTTAACACCTGAAGTTCAAACTTCAACTGCTGTCAGCACTGAAGAGAAGAAAACTGGCAGTAGAAAGAGTTTGAAGACTACTAAAGAGGATGTCAAGAAAGCAACCAATGCTTCCAAAGCATTGAAGAACAAGTCTTCTGTTGCTTCACCATCTTTAGTTGATGATCAACCTAAGATGAAGAAGAAACCATGTGAAGTATGTGGTTTGTTCAATCATCTTACAGATGATTGTTGGTACAAAAGAGGTTCCAAACTCAAACAAAAGAAGAAATTAATGAGAAAATGGTAAAAATGAAAAATGAGTTTGAGACCACATTTGTATCAGCAACATCAAATCCTGTAACCCTTAAGTCCTTAAAGCAATTCAAAAAGGAAGGAGTTAAACAGGTGACAGCTGAGGGTGCTCAAAAGAAGAAGGTGCAACATAGGACCTTATCTAACTCCACTAGCAATGTGTCTGATGAGCTGAAAGCTTTATCACAAAATCAGACACAGCTGGTGATGATGGTACAACATCTGTTGGGTAGAGTTAACCAACTAGATTCTCCTATGTTGAAACCACAGAAAAGGAGGTCTAAGCCAAAGGACTCTCTTCTGCACCATCTTCTTCTTCTCAGCTGTTGTTACAAATAAACATGCTAGTTTACCATCTATTGATGAGACCAGGCCCAAAACCAAAAAGGTTTGGGTCTCTAAAACTAACTGATTGTTTATTATTGCAGGGTTCTTCAACATGCCAAAGTAGCATCTGGTATGTAGACAGTGGGGGATCTATGCACATGACTGGGAACATCTCTCTTCTTCATGACTACTCTCAAGGAAAGAAGGGATTTGTCTCTTTTGGCAATGATGCTAGGGGTTACATCATCGGTAAGGGCTTTGTCTCCAATGGAGAAATCAAATTTGATGATGTAATCATGTGGAAAATCTCAAGTACAACCTCTTGAGTGTCAGTCAAATGTGTGATAAAGGCCATGTTGCCCTTTTCACAAGTCAAAACTGTAGGATTCTGTCATCCAAAGTTTTGCCCTTGATTGACAAGGTGTTGGATGATCACACTCTCCTGAAAGCCAACAGGACAGGAAGAGTGTATGCCTTAGATCTCTCTAAGAAGATAGATCTCAAAGGTAATCCTTGCCTATTTTCCAAAGCCTCTTCTCAAGAATCTAAACTGTGGCACAGGAGGCTTGGTCATGTTAATCTCAAAAACATGAATCAGCTTAGCCACAATAGTTTAGTCAGAGGCTTACCAATAAAGGAGTTCCACTGTGATGAAACTTGCACTGCTTGTTTAAAAGGAAAACAGCACAAGGTCTCATTTCCTCCTATTGAAGTGTCCAAGTCCACTGCCTGCTTGCAATTACTGCATATGGATCTATTTGGTCCTGTGAGAGTAATGAGCATGGCAAAGAAGAAATACTGTCTGGTAATTGTGGATGATTACTCCAGATTTGTATGGACTTTCTTCCTACATTCAAAGGATGAGGCTGCTCAGAAGATTATCCACTTTGTGCTGTACATTGAGAAGCAGTATTCCCTTCCAGTCAAGTGTATTAGGAGTGATAATGGAACTGAGTTCAGAAATCATACACTTGATGACTTCTATCTCTCAAAGGGAATCAAAAGGCAGTTCAGCATTCCAAGGACTCCAGAACAAAATGGAGTAGTGGAGAGAAAGAACAGGACCCTCATTGAAGCTGCAAGGTCCATGCTGGCTGACTCAGGTTTGCCATTGACCTTTTGGGCCGAAGCTGTCAACACAGCTTGTTATGTGCAAAATAGAGTTTTAGTAAATCAGAGGTTGATGAAGACTCCATATGAAGTTCTCCATCATTTGGCTCCTCTGATTTCATTTTTCAAAGCATTTGGGTGTCCCTGTTTTATTCTCAACACAAAGGATCAACTCCACAAATTTGATCCTAAGGTGGATGCAGGATACTTTGTTGGTTATTCATCTACTTGCAAGGCATACAGAGTCTTCAACTGCAGAACAAAGATGGTTGAAGAAACTCTACATGTTAAGTTTAATGAATCTCCAAAGGACAAGATTCCACAAAGTCCTGTGGAGTTATTTGATCTGGACATACTGCAATATGTTCCTTATCAAACTCCTGCTGTTGCTCCTGTCAACAGTTCACCACCTGGTGGTACTGCTGATGATGATGATGATTGCAGTACTCACCTCTTCAGGTTTAGTGATCAGCTGCCTGACTCAACTAGACCTGATGTTCCTGTAGCGCCAGTAGCACCATCCACAACAAATGCTGATGAGATTTCTTCGAATTCAACTTCCTTTGAATTACCATCCACTGATTGGTTTCAAGGAAATGATTCACCATCACCATCTGTTGCTGCTGAACCGGCTACAAACACTTGCACAGATCTCATTGTGTATCAAGATCTGAAGAATCACCCTATGTCTCAAATCATTGGTGATATCACTGCTGGAGTATCAACAAGAAGTCAATTGTCAAATTTCTGCTTCTATGCTCTCTTCATCAGTCAGCAAGAGCCAAAGAATTATCACATTGCTTTAAAGGACAATGGATGGGTTGATGCCATGCAGCTTGAGCTTCTTCAGTTCAAGAAACAGCAAGTGTGGGAACTGGTTCCTCTACCTCCAGGTAAGTGTGCAATAGGCACTAAATGGGTGTTTAGGAACAAAACTGATGAAAATGGGCTTATTGTTAAGAACAAGGCCAGACTGGTTGTTCAGGGGTTTGCACAAGAAGAAGGTATTGATTATGATGAAACCTTTGCCCCTGTAGCCAGACTGGAAGCAATTCGATTGTTTTTAGCTTATGCTGCTTATCAAAAACTTAAAGTCTTTCAAATGGATGTCAAAAGTGCATTTTTGTATGGAAAAGTTAAAGAAGAGGTTTATGTATGTCAACCTCCAGGCTTTGAGGACAATAAACATCCTAATTGGGTGTATAAGCTTGATAAAGCTCTTTATGGGTTAAAACAAGCTCCCAGAGCCTGGTATGAGACATTATCAAACTTTCTTCTGGAAAACAATTTCACTAGAGGCTCCATAGACAAGACTTTATTTATTAAGAAAGCTGGGCAGCATAATCTACTTGTTCAAATTTATGTAGATGATATCATTTTTGCATCCTCTGATCCAAAGTTGTGTGATGCCTTTACAAAGTTGATGCAACAGAAGTTTGAAATGAGTGCCATGGGAGAATTACAGTTCTTTCTGGGGTTGCAAATCAAACAAAAGGCTGATGGAATTTTTATTCATCAATCCAAATATACAAAAGATCTTTTGCAAAAGTTTGATTTACAAAACTGTAAGCCCTGTTCTACTCCCATGAGCAGCACCACACAACTGGACTCAGATCAGAAAGGTAAAGTGGTTGATGAAACACTTTACAGATGTATGATTGGGTCCTTGATGTATTTAACAGCTTCTAGACCAGATATTATGTTTGCTACATGTGTTTGTGCTAGATTTCAGGCTGCACCTAAAGAGTCTCATCTGATTGCAGTCAAGAGGATCTTTAGATATCTGCAAGGCACTCCATCTCTAGGTTTATGGTATTCTACCAGACATTCTGGTAAATTAGTTGCTTTTTCTGACAGTGACTATGCAGGGTGTAAGTTGACCAGGAAATCAACTTCTGGTGGATGTCAATTCCTAGGCAACTGCTTGATTTCTTGGCAGAGCAAGAAACAGACCTCAGTTGCTACATCCACTGCGGAAGCAGAGTACATTGCTGCTGCAAGCTGTACATCTCAGGTACTCTGGCTTCAAAACCAACTTTTGGATTATGGCATTACAGAGACTAAGACTCCATTGTTAATGGATAGTGCTTCAGCTCTTTGCATTGTCAAAAATCCAGTCCAGCACTCTAGGACCAAACATATAGAGATCAGACATCATTTTATAAGGGATTGTTTTGAAAAAGGTCTGATTGATCCTAAGTTTGTGCCTAGTGCTGATGAGCTTGCAGACATTTTTACTAAGCCTTTGGATAGTTCAACTTTCCAAAACCTGGTGTTAAGGCTTGGTATGCTGCAGCTAGAATAGGTGACAACTACTGATGATCTCAGTAATTCATACTGATGATCATGAGTACTGTCACATATAAGTACTGATGAGCTCTTTTAACCTCAGTAGTTTTATAACTACTGAAGGCTAAATGTCTCACAAGTACTGAAGTACTTCATCTGCTCTAAACTACTGAAGTAGTTACAACTACTGATGCAGTCATAACTACTGCAATCAGTAAAAACAGATAAGTACTGATGTCCTATGAAACAACTGAAATCAGCCATAAAGACTGATGAATGTGTTGAGGACAGTTTGAAACAGCTGAAAAGCTAAGAATTGACGAAAACAGCTGAAGAGAACTTTCTCTTCAGTCGTTTGTACAACTGCTGTTTCATTTTAAACAACTGAAGCAAAACCACGTCTTCAGTAGTTTTATAACTACTGATGACTAATACCAAGTCTTCAGTTGTTTACAACAGCTGATGACAAAACCACTGTCTTCAGTAGTTTCATAACTACTGATGACAAACACCATGTCCTCAGTTGTTTCAATCATCTGAAGTCAAAACCACGGTCTTCAGTAGTTTTCTAAACTACTGATGCCTAACACCACGACTTCAGCTGTTTCAACGTCTGAAAGGATAATACCATGTCAACGGTCGTTTAAAACTACTGATGACTAACACCACATCCTTCAGTCGTCTCCTCACCCGTACCCTATAAATACCCTTAACCTCCTGAGCTCTCATGATCATCTTCTTCAAACCTAACGTTCCTCTCCAAAACTTCCATGGCGTCTATGCAAATTAAACCGCGACACAACTGTGTTGCCTACCTCACAAAATCGCCGATCTGGACTAAGTTCGATACTGCTATCGATCTTATGGTTCAGTCCCCATACAACAAGGCATTCCTTCTGAACCCCGTTTACATGCCGAATCCTTGAACCAATTTTGGATGAACGTTACTGTTACAACTGAGGAGAGCAACACACAATCCCTCGGTCAGTCGTCAACAACAAAGAAGTAGTGATTACTCCTGCAACAATCCGTAAAATTCTTCAACTGAGTGATGCTACCTCTCCTGCTGGATATCCGAAGGGCACCATAGATCTATCATTTGCTCGGCATGGATATCAAGGTGATCTCAGTGCCACCACCATCATGAAGAAACACTTTAATGACGCTGAGCGCCTGATTTTTCATATGGTCAATGTATGTTTGGCCCCTAAGACATCGTCTTGGGATCAAATGTCCACCAAATGGCAGCAGGTATTGTATTCTATCCTTGAGCAACAACCACTGAATTTTTCAGAATTAATATTTTCAGAGCTCAAAGATATGGCTCAAAAACTAACTGCCAACCGTTGGATACTCTATCCACGGTTCATAATGGCCATTATTATAGACCAGCTTAATGCTGAGGGACTTGTTGGCTTGGGAGTCCCTGCTACGGCTGTTCTGCCAGAAGTATACTCCCGGCACAACTCTGACCGGACACTCAAATGGCTGCCAAGCTGCGAAAACCCACGCGCTGGAACCCACAGCCACCACCTCCAAATCCATGTCCCCACCAAACCCACCAAAAAGAAACCCAAAATGGCTACTCAGGGAATTGAGTCCCCTGAGGATGCTCCTGCACCACAAACGCAGGATATATCCACTAGTCCAACCCCCTAGTGGATACAATGACTCCTCCAGCCACAGCCGCTCAGCTCTTCTCTAACAGGAGCCTGCAGCAACCCAAGGGGCACCTACTTATCTGGGATCTTCCTCACTTGAGGAGATTGCCATTGAAGAGCACCATCCACCCCAGGTGCACACTGCTTCTACCCCTTACCCCAAACAACCGCCCCTCACAGCCCAACTTTAATAGTTGCACAAGTGCTGACTCAATTGCACTCCTCACCCCCTCCCCAGAAACCACTTACTACTGGGAATTCCTCTACAATTGAGGGGGAGGAACACAGTGCACCTGAGAACCCACAGCACAGGGGTTTCCCAATTCTATCTCCTGGTGTAGAAAAGGAGCTTAGAATATCTAGTGAGGCTGCCACCTCCTCTGACTCAGCACATGACCAGAGTGAGGCTGGTAACATTGCTAAGACCTCCCTAGAGGCAACAGCTGATGATGGACATTGTCCTGAGGCTGGAAGTCCCCAGTACCAAGCACAAGGGGCACATGCACCAACTGGTCTACACCCAGTGCATGTAAATCCTGCTCTAAGCAGGAGGTCAGGTGATTCAGTATCACTGATGATGACCTGAGCTTCTTCTATGATGTAGTTGCTCAAAACACCATTCTAGAGGATGAGGTTAGCAGACTCAAAGAGCTGCTGGCCAAGATGTCTCAGGATGCAAGTCCATCTGCCACCCTATACACCCACAGATGGCACCTTCCTTGAAGGTTTCCCAAACACAGAGCCACCCCAAAATCAACCACCTGCCTCTGCTTCAGGCCCTACTTCTCAGGAACAGAACCCTCCTGAGCAAATAGGTGCTATACTCCAAAATTCCCTCCCTCTCATCACCCCCATAATCACTGATATAGTGATCAAAGCCCTTGATGAGAGGCTTTCCTCAACATTACAGCCCTGGTTGATGCTGCTGTCCACAAGACTCTTTCTGCGGTACCAACCCCTTCCTCCAATGCAACCAAAAAGGGGGAGAGTACTGCAGTGAAAGAAAGAAAGAGGAAAAGATCTGAGGAAGAGGAGGAAAAAGAAAAGCAACCTCTGCTCACGTACAAGCGAAGAGAAGTGCTGATGATCACACTGCTGAAGAAAAATCCTTGGAGGAGCTGGTCAAAGAAGCTGACACCACACACAGCCGCTCCATGGATAAAATATTGAACAACTATTCAGGCAGGGGTTTGACACAGCCACACTGGATAGTGAGATCAGAAGGTTAGAGGTACAAGAGATACAAACCCGATGGGCAGGGTATGATGCTCTTGAGAAAGAGAGGTTGGAAATAATGATCCGCTTTATTGCAAAATACTTGGGAAGATCATTAATGGAGATCCGCGCATGGTCCAGGGACAGCATTCTGGCTATAGCCACCAGAATCTGTCTGTCTGAGCAATTCAACAAAGGGATCATTGTGGAAGCCCTTGATGAGGCTGGGGCTGGCAAAAGGTTAGAGATGGCTAAACTCACAAAAGCAAAATTAACTACAAGGATGCTAGATCAACCTTCCCTTCCACCCACTCAAACAGATCCTATCCCTCAAATCTCCAACCAACCTCTAAGCCAAAATCCAAACATCCTCTCTCTTCAAAACCAATCCTTCACCAACCCAACCATCATCCAGTGATGTACCCCGAAGGAGGAGAAGGGTGCTGAGGATAGAAGAAGAAGAAGAAGAAGAGGGAAGATGATAGTCTGCCACTCTCTGCTGTTCTGAAGCTACCAAAACCCCAGAGTCAATCCATGATCACACCTGACTCTCAAAGGGAAATGGTCAGAGTCAAGATAGAAGAAGAAGAACAGCAGAAACAGCACGATGAGCAACTGTTGAAGATGGTTGACAAGGAATTTCCTCAGTCATCATCTATTCAAGCCATGAAAGGGCATGCTCAAAGGCTGTACACTCTCAGGCACACCTTTCAGTATCAGAAGGAGAGAGTGAGAGTATGCCAGACCCCAGGGTGAGTTCTAGAATCCATAAAAGAACTATCCCACATAGATACAACGGCCAAGTACGAAAAACAATAGAATCTACCATCATGTTGGCGTTGTAGTCTCACCTGGGAAATCATTGATGAATTCAAGAAAGCTCACCAAGCAAAGAAGACACCTCAAGCCTTACTAGAAAACAAGATGATTAAGAAGGGGTTGTTATACAAGAAGCTTGAAGACATCCAAAAGAATGAGCTCCAGTTACTCCTTGAAGGCAACCATCCTGATGAATTTGTATATAGGGAGGTAACTACGGTGGAGCTGAAAAATGGCAGGACCATGAAGTACTTATCAGAGTACTATGGTCCAGAGTTCTTCTTCGAAGGAGGAGCTGAAGAACTCTCTCAAGAGGAACAAATTGTTCTCCTTGAGGCCTATGTTCGTGAGTCATACAGACTCATTATGGGGAAGTGAATCTCATGAATGGGATAACAACTCTGTGTCCTGTTCCCCAAAACAGAGTTCCCATTCATACTCTGCCAAACAAATATTTGAGGTCTTCCCAGGCCGGAGCTTACATGGGTCATCTTCTCTACTGATCAAGAAGAAAAAGACCAACCTTTTGGCCATCAATAAGTGGGAGTATAAATAAGTTAGAGGTTTTGGCTGCATTGGTTCAGGGGGAGTTTGTTGGACCAAAAGAACCAATGAGCCAAGATCAGAAAATCTCTAAGTCCCACACGGTATCACAACAACTGCTGAAAGCCTCATCAGTAGTTTGACAAGTGCTGAAGACTTCAACAGCTGAAGATCAAGTGCTGAAGACCTTAACAGCTGAAGAACAAAGTGCTGAAGTACAACAGCTGAAGAACACAAGTGCTGAAGCTGAAAGACCAAAGTACTGAAGAACAACAGCTGAAGAGTTCACAAGTGCTGAAGATCAACAACTGATGTACAAAGTCTGAAGACAAAGACTGAAGACATCAGCTGATGATATCTACTGAAGTCATCAGCTGATGAAACACCTGAAGGTCAAAGTCTGAAGATCAAGTACTGAAGCCTCAGTAGTTTGTCACAACTGCTGAAGAGTACTTCTTCAGTAGTTGTGATATCAGTAGTTTTATTTTCTTTGTTTCAGTAGTTTTGTAAAACGACTGAAGAGCTTGTTCTTCAGTCGTTGTAGTTTCAGTAGTTTTATATTTTGTACTTAACTTGCTGATATGTTCTCAGTAGTTGTGAACATTTCAGTAGTTTGTTAAGATTAGTTATTTCTGTATTGGATCTGCCAGTTGTCACTTTCCGTGATAACAGCAGTGACTGTTGCACTCTATATAAGGAGTGACAACCATTGTAATCACAGAGTGAAATGAGCAATTGAATGGAATGATTGATTGATTCGATTAGAATATTCTACATCTATAAACATTCCTAGAAATCAGAAATTCATATTCTCTCCCTATAACCGTATGCGATCTTAACGCTTACAAGTATCGATTGCTTGCTACAATTTGTCTAATTCGTGTTTGTATTCCGCTGCTTTACATTCTGATACATCAAACTTGTGATCACTGATCCTGTCAGATTTTAATCAAGCTTTGATTTTGATGCATTTGGTCTAAACCTATCACAGAGAATATATTTCTGCTATGCAATCTCCAAGTGTAGAAGTCATGATTAGAAAGACAAAGAAAAAGAAATGAAACAACACAACTGAATTTTGTTTTCAGGCAAATATTGATGTGATAAAGATGTATGATGAACTGAAGTCAAGATTGTAGATCAAAATGAAGAAATTATAAGATTGAAAGAAGAAAATGAGTTGTAAAAGCAAATGATGAAAAGAAGAACTCATGATGAATGAACTTGAAGAAAAGGTAAAAAAGAATACTTGAAGAGATGAAAAGTTGAAAGAGAGTCTGAAGGATCAAGAAAAAGAAAGTGAAGTGTTAGTTACTGAGAAAGAAACTACAAGAGTCTCAAGAGATTATGACTGGAAGATTTAGTGAATCCAATAAAGGTAAAAGAAACATGGATGAAGTTGAATCATCTTTAGTTTCTTCTAAAGTTCAAAAGATTGTTGATATAGCTGAGAATGTAGAAGAAATTGAGATGCAACAGAGAATAGAAGCTCTTGATGATACTGAGTCTGATTTACCAGATGAATGGTATGGAGAGGTGTTAGAAGATTAAGATGCGTGTGATGTTGTTGACTAACCAGTTGAAAACATTTAAGATGATGTTACTATAGACTTTGAGGAATGATATAACTATCTGATCAAGAAAAAGTACAATAGAGTATGAAAAGGGTATTATTGCAGAGTCATTAGCACCAGTGGATCCAAATGAAATAAACATTAAAATGGTGAGTGGGCTCCAATGAGTGAAAGCCTAAATGTAGATGATATTCCTGTAAAAGAATTGCACCATCTTGATCAAGATCAATGAGTACTCCTTGTGAAGTCGGTTTTTCGGGATCGATAAACATCCGCGCATGTTCTTGACAGAAGGATGAACAACCAAAACCAAAAGTCAAATCAATAACACAAATATCAAATATTGGTTTCATTGATAAAAACCTAACGATTACAAGCTCGTTACAACATAAGAATCAAGACTCTTGGCAAGGGAAGATCGAGCATGATCTCCCCACCTATCCGGCAGCCCTAGGCTCCGGGCAAACTTCCTCTCAATCCCCCATCTCTCTACACATTGAAACTGGTATATATAGGCCTCGGCCCACATTAGATGCGACTGGGCCCATTCGTGCGATTGGACCATGCGTATGATTCGATCGTACGACTGGACCATGCTTATGGTTCAATCATACGACTGGACCATACTTATGGTTCAGTCTTACGAATGTCCCAATCGCATCTCTCAGTCGCACGGCTGGTCCATTAGCATGGCTCAGTCGTACGACTGAGTCTCATTCACATATGCTCCTGCGAAGGACCCAGTTTCATGTGTTTACAACATATCAGATGTATAACATTAAGTCTTGACTATTCAACAAGCGACAGACACAGTATATATGACTATATATGCTCTAACAAATTCCCCCATGTACGTTGCTTGCGAATAGTAGATAACACCTCTTACAATCTTCAGTCAATCTTTGCTCTGGCTGCCAATAGAATCAAACGAAAACCATATTAGCCAACGTTGCCGATCCGTCAGGTTACTACCATATCCTTGAAAATGAATTTAGGCACAATAGCTTTCGTTTACTTTGTAGAACACCATCATAGCAGCAAGATTCTCCATATGACTGATTTTTCTAGATAATGACACGAACAGTTTTCCATTGCTTCAATCTTCACATAGGCTAACTTGATTAACATCACCACCTGCAGAAATTCCCCCTCACATTCAGCATATCCCAATACATGGACATTGTGCTCTCCTTGCGTCTTGACACGGTGTATTGGGCAAAAGGCTGAAGGTTCCAATCCACATCTGACAATATCAACCAAATCAGCATGCACAAAGATTCATCATTGGAAACCGGTTCACATCATCACTTTCTGATTGCGTCTTCACTTTCTATATACAAGGATTCCCCCTAAGAAGCAGAATCCTTTCTGTGCGGATAAATATAACTTGATTGGCCCATAAGTAGGCAGATGCTCCTGACTACCCCACAAAATCAGCACCAACTGCTCACATCTTCTCTTCTCTCTTTCGTGTTCCAATTACATTCACCTATTCTGGAAATCCGACAAATAATGGGGTACACATCGAACTTTTTTGACAAACGAACCTCTGGGTGAATATGCTTTGCTCATCTTTAAATTTGTGCAAGAAACTGTTCCAGACTCTTTTTTTGGTCTAGAACAAATGCGGATGGCTCATTCGTGCGATTGAACATACGACTAGTCCAGTCGCACGACTAAACATACGACTGGTCTAGTCGTACGAATTGCTCATTCGCATGTTCCAGTCGTACGAATGGTTCATTCGCATGGCCCAGTCGCATGAACGGGTCTGCGCGCAGATTCTTAAAATCTGCAGCCGCCAGGGCTACCCAAAACCCTAATCTAACGAATTCAACATGAACCGAAACAAAGTAGACATCATTAGATTCGAAAGGGTGATAGGAACGTGGTTTCGAATTTGATTTCAACATAGAAGCAACACACGTAACAAGATCTGAGCAAAACACGAAGAACACAAAGTGGGTTTAATGTCAAGATCTGAAATTCAATCCTGAAATCAAGAGCTCGGGTTGCTAGAATGATTGTTAGATCATTCCAGCAGTAACCGGCTCTCATACCAATTGTGAAGTCGCTTTTTCGGGATCGATAAACATTCGAGCATGTTCTTGACACAAGGATGAACAACCAAAAACAAAAGTGAAATCAATAACACGAACTATCAAATACTAGTTTCATTGCTAAAAACCTAACGATTACAAGCTCGTTACAACATAAGAATCAAGACTCTTGGCAAGGGGAAGATCGAGCATGATCTCCCCTCTCATCCGGCAGCCCTAGGCTCCGGGCAGACTTCCTCTCAATCCCCCATCTCTCTGCACATTGAAACTGGTATATATAGGCCTCGGCCCATATTAGATGCGACTGGGCCCATTCGTGCGAGTGGACCATGCGTATGGTTCAATCGTACGACTGGACCATGCGTATGGTTCAATCGTACGACTGGACCATACTTATGGTTCAGTCTTGCGAATGTCTCAATCGCATCTCTCAGTCGCACGGCTGCTCCATTAGCATGGCTCAGTCGTACGACTGAGTCTCATTCGCATATGCTCCTGCAAATGACCCAGTTTTATGTGTTTACAACATATCAGATGTATAACATTAAGCTGGACTATTTGACAAGGGACGGACACACTATATATGACTATATATGCTCCAACACCCCTGCTCTTAGGATGTGGTTGCAAAATAGGAATTACTTAATGAAGAGATTAAATGACTACAAGGTGCTGAAAGGATGTACAATAAGATAATTGTACTTGATACGGATAATCCACAGTTTCTAGAAATAGCCAAGAAAACTAGAATACTAAAGCCTTAAGAGAGCAAATAAATCGAGTTAGTAAGGAGAAGTAATGAAAACATAAAAGAGCTTATAAAGAAGTTATCTGATTCTAAAAGGCAAGGATATAAAGTGTCAATTGATTAGAAACAACTTTGGAACTAAGCAAGATCAGCTGGTGATTTAGTAGGTGTTAGGATCGTGTACTGGACCAATACTAACAGATTTACGCGTATACAGAATCAAATAGTGCGGAATCCTATTTGATTGGCGATCCAATCAGTTAGAACGCATGTAAAATCAGTTAAAGATTGAACCTAAACGTTAAGGACGATTAGCAATCATTCTACTGCGATCTATGAAGTTGGAAAAGGTTGCTAGAGGTCTCTGGGCGGCTAGGGTACGTGTAGGCATCAAAAAGTTCAAAGAGTCTGTTTTTTCACGATTTAAGTGGTATTTATAGGTTAGGGTTTCTCAATCGTACGACTGGACAATTAGCATGGTTCATTCATGCATTGAGTCAATCTCATGTTACAATCATGTGAATGATCCACTCTTCAGGTTCATTCGTACGATTGGTTAATTAGCATGAAGTTGTTCATGCGTATGGTCTATTAGCATTGGCCAATCGCATGAGAACTCCATATGATTAACTTTGAATATTTTTCATAATCACTAATTGACATAGATTTATTCAAACAACCACAACCTATATAGTTAAGTCAATAAGCGTTATTAAATACCAACCAATGAAATATTCAACATTATATAAGCATAACCACATATTGTATTTCATTAAGTACCCTTACAATTACATATGTGTAAGACAATACAAACATATTACATTAAGTTCAAAAACTAGGGACACATGTATCTACAAACTCCCTCTTGGACCTAGTTTCGTCTAATGTCTTACATCCTTCATAAGTTCCTCAAACTTTTGTACTTCTCTTCTCTAGTGACTCTGACATGTATCTCAAAAGTAAAACAGAGTCTTATAACGTTATGAAATTGTAGAGCTTGTACAATATCTTGAGAGTCATAGAATAATTGCCACTTGTATAATCTATACACATCATGTGCTGACAAGTTTGTAAGCCACATAGGGTCAAACACCCTGATGGTTTCCATAACACCATTCTTATTCAAATCTATGACTGCCCCTCCTGTCCTCCAATCATAGTACCACCATTTGAAGTGTGGAGTGAAGTCCTGTGGCATTTCATGTAGAGGGATCTTAGACATTGTGCGCGAAGGACTCCACTTCATCACTATTTTCAGTTTTTCAGTAATGGGATCAACCTCAGACCGTCAGATATACCTCTTTGGCTGTTGAGGTTTGAAGTTGACCCATCTGGTGTGGTACTCCTTTTTCAGAGCAGTCTCAAACCAGCCTGACATTTTCCATGGGTCAGCATATAGCAATTTTAACTTTGCTAACTAGTTTAGCTCAAATCCAAGAAGAGTTTTCAGGTCATATGGGAACCTGAAGTACTCAATCCCTTTCTCACGTTTAACTGCATAAACGTTGACATCTTCAAAATATGCCCATGCTATGATTTTGCCTGACACCTTATGATGTTTCTTCACTTTCTACAGCTTGGTGTAGGCAGTTGTCGTTGAAGCACTGTGTTGGGCTCGTATTTCTTCAAAGCATGCAGCCCACTCAACCTTTTTAATATTAACTTCAGCTTCCGAGGCTTGGGCCTTATCTTCTTTCTTGTCAGACTCTTGTTCCATTTTATCCAGAGTCTCAAAAGTTTCCATGACAAGGTTATCTCCCAGATTGGGAACGACATTACCCTCAATGTCAGTGTACTCTGGATAGTGTTGGTCTATGACATCTTCGATCTTGATCTCATCAACGTCATTGAGCTTGTCGTCACTTTCCACTTGGACTGTCGGAGCATCTTTCACGATTTCATCTGGATTGAGTCGGAATATTTCAGCAAGTTGCTCGTCAGTGAGATCATGAATTATCTCTCCTTCTTCAGGAGTGTAATTCACGGATCTCTTGACTATACCCTGCAGATCAAGAATCCTCGTGAGCTGAGTCTTGATCTGTTGGAGGGGAGCAACATCATATTCATCTCTCTGGTAGTTTGGATCTGCTTGATTTAAGACATGTAACACATCAACCATTAGTCAACAATCAAAGCAGTAAACATCAACATTAAATATAAACATTCATTACATTAATTTGATACAAGATTCAAAACATATGATTTAAATAACATAAACAACTAAGTACTACTCTTGTCTTGTATCATGTGCTCCTCTGCTGACCGGGCTGAAGTGGTGGCACCTTGGTCTGAAGCTCTTTTTGTCCTCCTTTCACTCGCAGATGTGGCACGCGCAGCAGATGTATCATCATCATCATCATCAACATCATCTCAGCATCATCACCAGCATCAGTATCATCTCCTTTCTCATCACCATCATCATCATCATCACTGTTATCATCATTACCATTATTGTTGGACCAAAAGAACCAATGAGCCGGATCAGAAAAACCTTAAGTCCCACAGACGTCACAACAACTGCTGAAGTCCACAATAGCGGAAGACAAGTGTTGAAGACAAAGTCTGAAGACAAGTGCTGAAGACAAAGTCTGAAGACGCAAGTGCTGAAGACAAAGTCTGAAGACCCAAGTGCTGAAGACAAAGTATGAAGACACAAGTGCTGAAGACCAAGTATCAGACGTTGTCACAACAGCTGAAGAGGTCTTCTTCAGTAGTTGTGACGGTTTTTTTTTTTCAGTAGTTTTATGTTTTCCTTTTCAGTAGTTTTGTAAAACGACTGAAGAGCTTGTTCTTCAGTCCTTATAGTTTTAGTAGTTTCGTATCAGTAGTTTTATGTTTTATACTTAGCACTCTTATATGTTCTCAGTAGTTGTGAAGATTTCAGTAGTTTGTTAAGTTTTAGTTATTTTTGTAATAAATCTGCCAGATGTCACTATCCCGTGATATCAGCAGTGATTGCACTCTATATAAGGAGTGTCAACCTAATTGTAATCTGTGAATGATTGAGCAGAAACATTTGATATTATTAAAACATTCCTTTTCGTAGAAATATATTCTCTTGTTACAATCGTATTTGTTCTTAATGCATACGAATATCAAATTCTTGCTATAATTTGTCTAATTCTTGTTCTTATTCCGCTGCGTTACACTCTAATCCATCAAACTTGAGATCACTGATCCTGTCAAATGGTATTAGAGCGGGTTAATCATTGATCGATCTAATAATTGATCATTGAAACTGCTATCCAAGATCCAAGTTTGATTGAATTAGCATTTTTGCAAGAAACGGTTATAGAGATTGAATTTTCTGTGTTTTTGGTCATTTATCCTGAGATTTATTCTTGGTTTTCATTGAGTCTGTTGTGGTCTGTATAAAATCTTTTAAAAGCTTGATTTAAATTGCATTTGGACCTAAAATGACTACTCCTTCAAATGATCCTCACAATACTGGTTCCTCAACCAAGCCTCCAATGCTGGTTAGGAGTGAGTATAACATATGGCAACAACGAGTGCTCCATCACCTGTCTGTTAACAGCTCAGGTTGTTGGACATCAGTGGTATATGGTCCACACAAGCCTATGGTGAATAACCGGAAACCAATCAAATGGTTCCAAAGAGGAGGGAGCAATACTCAGATGAGGATAAGAAATTGTTTGAGATTGATGCAAAAGCCCATGGAATTCTGGCCATGGCACTGCCCAATGAAATCTATTCTGGGCTAATGCATTATGAAACTGCCCATGACCTCTGGAATGCCTTGAAAGAACAATTTGGAGGAACAGATGAGGTCTTGGCAAATAATAGAGAAATCCTTGCCCAACAATATGAGACATTCTCTCATAGAAAGGGTGAGACACTGACTCAACAGTTTGAGCGGTTCTCTTGTTTGATCTCTGAATTAAAAATGGTCAAACATGAGTACACAAATAGCCAGATGAATAACAGATTTCTCAGATCACTGCCTGAGAGATAGGACACATATACTATTGTCCTACGCTCCAGTGCAAATTTGGACAAACTATCTCTCACCCAACTCCATGGCAAATTGCTCACATTTGAGAGAGAGATAGAACAAAAACGAAAACTGTCATCATCTGGAAATCCACTGATGATTTTGTACCAGGAACACTGCCTTGGTAAGTCATGAGTCAGAGTATGCAGGATCAGAATGCGACTATTATGAGCATATTTATTTCACCTCAAACAATTCTAATCATGCCTTTGTGAGTGTTGATTGTCATTCTGGTAATAATAGTGACAATCTATGCTTTATCATGGACGATTTGAAGGGCATTGCTGATGATGATTTAGAAGAGATGGATATTTTGAGCCAAATGGCCTTGATTAATATCAGATCTCAGAAATTCTACAAGAGAACTGGCAGGAAATTTCCTGGACTCTCTGACAAAACGAAAGTCGGTTTTGACAAGAGCAAGTTGAAGTGTCACAAATGCCACAGGCTTGGATACTTTGCAAGAGAGTGTAGATCAACTGGATCTAACACTTCTGCACCCTTTTTGACTTTTCCAAATAACAATTCACAATCCAAAGGGCAACATTCTGCTGGTTCTAGTCATTCATCACACCCTCAATCTCCTGCATATTTTGTTCCTCAGGGTCAAATGCCATATCTTTATCCCTGCTATTATATGCCACAGTCAAATCAAGTTCAAGCTCCTATAGTACCACAATCTCATGCAATACCAGAAACTCAACCATCTCCATCTCAATCACAACCTCATCACAACTTCTTCACACCTGGAGTCGTTGACTGGAGTAGCTTACCTGATAACTTGTGTGGTCACACTGAGCAATACTATGCTGGTGCTAGTCAACATGGTGGTGAACACCCTTTTGGAAATCTTGCTCTCATGGCCCTGGAGTCTACTGAGGGTTCCTGTTCAAAATCATCATCTTCACAGGTAACTCAGGTATCTTCAGAGGCTAAAGCCAAGTTATGTTCTGAATCATGCATAGCTGGCTTTGTCTGAATTAGAGAGGCAAATGTAGCATTAATAAATCAAAAACTTGAGTTTGAGAAAACCATTTTCAAAAGAAAAGCTGAGTATGAGTCTGCTCTTAACAGTATAAGTGATGAGATTTATAAGCTTAAATGCCAATTAAATGATGAAAAGGCCAAGCTAGAGGTTATTCTAGAAGACCACAGGAGTCTCAAAGAAAAACTTGCAGTGACCCAAGTTGAGTGTGAACGCTGGGTCTCATCATGCAAGGGATTTGAAATGCTTGTTAGCAAGCAAACTGCTTCAAATATGAAGTTTGGCAAAGTACTGGATGATAATACTCTCCTGAAGGCCAACAGGATAGGAAGAGTATATGCCTTGGATTTGTCAAAGAAAATTGAGTTAAGAGGCCATCCATGCTTGTTCTCTAAGGCCTCTCTCCAAGAATCTAAACTATGGCATAGAAGGCTGGGTCATGTTAATCTCAAAAACATGAATCAGCTGATCCACAAGAGTTTAGTGAGAGGTCTTCCAATAAAGGAGTTCAATTGTGATGAAATCTGCACTGCATGCTTAAAAGGGAAACAACATAAAGTTTCATTCCCAACCATAGAAGAATCCAAGTCTAATGCCTGCTTACAACTACTGCACATGGATCTTTTTGGTCCTGTGAAGGTAATGAGCATGGCAAAGAAGAAATACTGTTTGGTAATTATGGATGATTACTCTAGATATGTATGGACCTTCTTCTTGCATTCAAAGGATGAGGCTGCTCAGTCCATTATGAACTTTGTGTTACACGTTGAGAAGCAGTATTCCCTACCAGTTAAGTGTGTGAGGAGTGACAATGGTACTGAATTTAGAAACCACACTCTTGATGAGTTTTACTTGTCAAAGGGAATCAAGAGGTAGTATAGCATCCCAAGGACTCCAGAGCAAAATGGAGTAGTGGAGAGAAAGAACAGGACCCTCATTGAAGCTGCAAGGTCCATGTTGGCTGATTCTGGTCTACCACTGACTTTTTGGGCTGAAGCTATCAATACAGCTTGCTATGTACAGAATAGAGTTCTAGTAAATCAGAGGTTGATGAAGACTCCATATGAAGTTCTTCATTATTTGGACCCCTTTATTTCATTCTTTAGAGCATTTGGGTGTCCCTGTTACATTCTCAACACAAAGGATCAACTCCAAAAGTCTGATTCTAAGGTGGATGCAGGGTATTTTGTTGGGTATTCATCCACTTGCAAGGCTTATAGAGTATTCAACTGTCGGACAAAGATAGTTGAAGAAACCTTGCATGTGAAGTTCAATGAATCCCCTAAGGATACAATTCCACAAAACCCTGTGGAGTTGTTTGATCTGGACATTTTGGAATATGTTCCCTATCAACCACCTGCTGTTGCAGATCATATGAATCCATCATCTTCTGTAGCTATTCATCCATCTGGTGTTACTAATGATGATGATGATATCAGTAATCACCTTTTCAAGTTTAGTGATCAACTGCCTGATTCAGCTAGACCTGATGTTCCTGTAGCTTCAGTAGCACAATCCACAACAAATGCTGATGAGATTTCTACAACTTCAACCTCCTTTGAATTACCATCTACTGATTGGTTTCAAGGAAATGCTTCACCATCACCATCTGTTGCTGCTGAGCCTGCTACAAACACTTGCACAGATCTTATTGTGTACCAAGATCTGAAGAATCACCCTATATCTCAAATCATTGGTGATATCAATGATGGCGTTTCAACAAGAAGTCAATTGTCAAATTTCTACTTCTATGCTCTCTTCATTAGTCAGCAAGAGCCAAAGAACTATCACATTGCTTTAAGGGACAATGGATGGGTTGAAGCCATGCAGCTTGAGCTTCTTCAGTTCAAGAAACAGCAAGTGTGGGAACTGGTTCCTCTACCTCCAGGTAAGTGTGCAATAGGCACTAAATGGGTGTTTAGGAACAAAACTAATGAAAATGGGCTTATTGTTAAGAACAAGGCCAGACTGGTTGTACAGGGGTTTTCACAAGAGGAAGGTATTGATTATAATGAAACCTTTGCCCCTATAGCCAGACTGGAAGCAATTCGATTGTTTTTAGCTTATGCTGCTTATCACAAACTTAAAGTTTTTCAAATGGATGTCAAAAGTGCATTTTTGTATGGGGAAATTAAAGAAGAGGTTTATGTATGTCAACCACCAGGTTTTGAGGACAATAAACATCCTAATTGGGTGTATAAGCTTGATAAGGCTGTCTATGGGTTGAAACAAGCTCCTAGAGCCTGGTATGAGACATTATTAAACTTTCTTCTGGAAAATAATTTTACTAGAGGCTCCATAGATAAGACTTTATTCATTAAGAAAGTTGGGCAGGATAATCTACTTGTTCAAATTTATGTAGATGATATTATTTTTGCATCCTCTGATCCACAGTTGTGTGATGCCTTTACAAAGTTGATGCAATAGAAGTTTGAAATGAGTGCCATGGGAGAATTACAGTTCTTTTTGGGTTTGCAAATCAAACAAAAGGCTGATGGAATTTTCATTCTTCAGTCCAAATACATAAAAGATCTTTTGGAAAAGTTTGATTTACAAAAGTGTAAGCCCTGTTCTACTCCCATGTGCAACACCACACAACTGGATACAGATCAGAAAGGTAAAGTGGTTGATGAAACACTTTCCAAATGTATGATTGGGTCCTTGATGTACATAACAGCTTCTAGACCAGATATTATGTTTGCTACATGTGTTTGTGCTAGAATTCAGGCTGCACCTGAGGAGTCTCATTCGATTGTAGTCAAGAGGATCTTTAGATATCTGCAAGGCACTCCAACTCTACGTTTATGGTATTCTACTAGACATTCTGGTAAATTAGTTGCTTTTTCTGACAGTGACTATGCAGGGTGTAAGTTGACAAGAAAGTCCACTTCTGGAGGATGCCAATTCTTAGGCAACTGCTTGATTTCTTGGCGGAGTAAGAAGCAGACCTCAGTTGCTACATCAACTATTGAAGCAGAGTACATTGCTACTGCAAGCTGTACATCTCAGGTACTCTGGCTTCAAAACCAATTATTGGATTATGGCATAACAGAGACTAAGACCCCATTGTTAATGGACAGCTCTTCAGCTCTTTGTATTGTCAAGAATCCTGTCCAGCACTCTAGGACTAGACATATTGAAATCAGACACCAATTGTATTAGAGATTGTTTTGAAAAAGGTCTGATTGATCCAAAATTTGTTCCTAGTGCTGATGAGCTTGCAGACATTTTCACTAAGCCCTTGGATAGCATAACTTTCCAAAACCTAGTGTTAAGGCTTGGTATGCTACAACTAGAATAAGTGACAACTACTGATGATCTCAGCTCACAAGTACTGATGATCATTAGTTTATTATTGTCATATATATAAGTACTGAAGTTATTTTCCCTCCGGAAGTTTTCATTAAACTACTAGAGCTTAACTTCTCAGTACTCAAGTACTTTATTTGATAAAACAATTGATGTAGTTACAACAGCTGATGTAGCTACAACTACTGTTTTCAGAAATACAAATACGTACTGATGTCCTATGAAACATCTGAAAACAGATGAAAACGTCTGATGAGTACGTGTTGAGGACAGTATGAAATAGCTGAAAAGCAATGAATTGACGACAACTACTGATGAGCCTTTTTCTCTTCAGTAGTTTCCCAACTGCTGTTTCTTTCTAAACAACTGAAGCAAAACCATGTCTTCAGTAGTTTCACAACTACTGATGACTAACACCAAGACTTCAGTTGTTTACAACAACTGATGGTAAAACCAAGTCTTCAGTAGTTTCCCAACTACTGATGACTAATACCAAGTCCTCAACTGTTTCACCACCTGAAGTCAAAACTGTCTTCAGTAGTTTTATAACTACTGATGACTAAATCAGAGACTTCAGCTGTTTCAATGTCTGACAGTTAAAACCAAGTCTTCAGTGTTTTATAACAACTGCTGAGCACACCAATACGGTCAGTCATTCCAAACCTCCGAAAGTTAATACCACGTCATCATTAGTTTCAACAACTGATGACTAACACCAAAACCTTCAGTCGTTTTCTAACCCTACCCTTTAAATACCTTATCCCACCTTCAGAGTTTTTACTTTCTCTTCTCAAACCTAACGTTCAAAAACTCTGTAACCTCTCTTCACCAATGGCGACCATGCAACTAAAACCACGACAGAACTGTGTCGCACATCTCACAAAATCGCCATACTGGACCAAGTTTCACAACACCATTGATTTAATGATTCAGTCACCTTACAAAACGGCTTTTCTGTTAAATCCCACCATATATGCCGAATCTCTTAACCAATTCTGGAAAAACGTCACTCTTGTCTCTGAGGAGAATGACACAGAGTCTCTTCAATCGTTTGTCCATCGTCAAAAAGTGGTCATTACTCCAGACACTCTTTGCAATACCCTCAATCTGGATGATGCCACTTTCCCAACTGGTTATCCAAAAGGCACAATAGATCAATCATTTGCCCACCATGGATACCAGGGTAACCTGAGTGCATCTACCATATTGAAGAAACATTTCCAGGACACCGAACGTCTCATCTTTCACATGGTAAATGTCTGCCTTGCCCCCAAGACTTCATCATGGGATCAAATGTCCACAAGGTGGCAACAGGTAATGTACTCCATCCTTGAGCAACAACCTTTAAATTTTTCTGAAATACTATTTTTAGAGCTCAAGGATATGGCCCAAAAACAACTTGCTAACCGTTGGATATTATATCCTCGGTTCATAATGGCCATAATTGAAAACCAGCTTCAAGCTGAGGTACTGTTGGCCTGGGAGTCCCTGCTACGGCTGTATTGCCTGAAGTATACTCCCGGCATAACTCTGACTAATCACTAAAAATGGCTGCCCAGCTGCGCAAACCCACGCAGCTGGAACCCACAGCCACCACCTCCAAATCCAAAGTCCCCACCAAACCCACTAAAAAGAAGGCAAAAAAGGCTACTCAGGGAAATGAGTCCCCTGAGGATGCCCCTGCAACACAAACGCAGTCTATATCCACTGGTTATAACCCCCTAGTGGATACAAGGACTTCACCAGCCTCAGCCGCTCAGGATTCCTCTCAAAAGGAGCCTACAGCAACCAAAGAAGGGGTACCCACTAATCTGGGATCTTCCTCATTTGAGGAGATTGCCATTGAAGAGCACCATTCTCCCGAGGTGCATACTGCTTTTACTCCATCTCCCACTGCAACCGCCCCACAAAGTCCTACTCTCATTATTGCAAACATGCTGACTCAGCTGCATGCCTCTCCTCCTCCCCAACAAACACCAACAAAGGGGAAAACCACAGCAATTGAGGACGAGGATCAACATGCTTCTGACAGCCCACAACACCAGGGTTTAACTGTTCTATCTCCTGGTGTGGATATGGAGACCAGAACATCTGGTGAGGCTGCCACCTCTTCTGAATCAGCACATGATCAGACTGAGGCTGGTAACATAGCTAAGACCTCACCAGAGGCAACAGCTGATGAAGGACATCGTCCTGAGGCTGGAAGTCCCCAGTTCCAAGAAAAACGGGTACATGCTAAAACTGGTCTACACCCAGTGCATGTACATCCTGCTACAAGCAGGAGGTCAGGTGATTCAGCATCTGCTGATGATGACCTAGGCTTCTTTTATGATGTTCTGGCCCAGAACACAATTCTTGAGGAAGAAGTCAGTAGACTACAAAGACTACTTGACCAATTCTCTCAAAAAGCAAGTCCATCTGCCACCAACATAAACCCACAGATGGCACCTTCACCTGAAGGTCTCCCACACACTCAGCCACTAAAAACTTCCGAGCCACCAGCTTCTATTTCTGGCACTGCTTCTTAGGGATAGAACCCCTCTAAGCAAACAGCTGCTATCTTTCAGCAATCCCTACCTCTCATCACCCCAATGATCACAGACATTGTGATCAAAACCATGGATGAGAGGCTTCCCTCAATCATACAACCCCTGGTGGAGGAGATTGTGAGCACAAGGCTTTCTGCTACTCAAACCCTTGCAACCAATGCAACCAAAAAGGGGGAGAGTCAGTCAGTGAAAGCAAAGAGGAAGAGCATAGAGGGGAAGAAAGAAAAAGAGACTGAGAAGGAAGAGGAGTTTGTGAAGGGAGCTGACATTGATCAAGTGGGTGAAAGTCACAAAGACTTTCATGTCACATATAAAAAGAGGAAGGTTGAAGGAAAAGAAAAAGAACTCGAACTCGATGAGAAGATCAAAATGACGGATGCTACACACAGTAAATCAATGGACTCCATTATTGATCAACTGTATAGACAAGGGTTCGATACTACACAGCTTGACTCAGAGATTAGGAGACTTGAAGTTGAAGAAATTAACTCAAGATGGGCAAGTTATGATGCATTAGAAAG
Source organism: Flaveria trinervia (assembly GCA_025506515.1). Lineage (NCBI taxonomy): Eukaryota > Viridiplantae > Streptophyta > Magnoliopsida > Asterales > Asteraceae > Flaveria > Flaveria trinervia. The sequence continues at coordinate 70,589,128 of CM046443.1, forward strand.
AGAAAGACTAGAGATCATGATCAGATTCATTGCAAAGTACCTTGGGAGATCATTGATCGAGATTAAGTCATGGACCAGGGACAGTATCTTGGCAATAACCACCAAGATCTGTTCGTCTGAAGCATACACTAAGGGATTGGTGATTGAAGCACTAAATGAGGCAGGTGCTGGGAACAGAATGGAAATAGCAAAACACTCAAAAGCCTTACTCACTACAAGAATGCTAGAACAACCTGCAAAACCTCCCACTTCAAAATCACCACTACCACAACCCACTAAACCAATTCCTTTACCCTCAAAACCAACAGCCGATGATGCACCCAAGAAGAAGAAGAGAAGGGTGTTGAGGCTAGAAGAAGAAGAAGAGGATGATGAGGAAGAAGATAGCTGCCTCTTTTCGCAGTCCTAACTTTGCCTATCACTCCCACCTCACAGATGGAAGCTGTGAGAGTAAAGATAGAAGAAGAACAGCAGCAAAAGCTTCATGATGATGAGATGCTGAAAATCATAGACAAAACTTATGCTACTTCTTCATCAATAATCAGTATGAAGAAAGAAGCTCTGAGATTGTACACCCTTGCTAACACATTTCAATATCAAAAGGAAAAGGTGAGAATATGGCCTGATCCTAGGTGGCTCACAAAATTGTGAAGAAAGACATTCCTTCGAGATACAAGGGCCAAGTAAAAAGGATCGTAGATGAAGAGATCATAGTGGTCCTTGTAGTATCACCCTAGGAAATTGTAGAAGATTTCAAGAAGGCCTATGAAACTAAACAGCCACCCCAAAAGATGTTAGAGAACAGAGTATTTAAAAAGGGGTTAGTCTACAAGAGGCTTGAGAACTTCAAACAAAATGCGCTCAGTCTGTTACTTGAAGGTACTCACCCAGATGAGTTTGCATACAGACAGATTACAACAGTTGAGCTCAAAAATGGCAAACAGGCTAAGTACATTTCAGAGCTGTATGGGCGTGAAGGACTGTTGATGGTGGAGCTGAGAATCTTACCATGGAAGAACAATTATGTTTCTTAGAGCATACACCAGAGAATCCTACAGGCTTATACATGGGAAGTAGATTTCATGGATAGGACCACAGCCCTGTGTCTAGTTACCCAAAGTCAGGGCTCTTATCCATACTATGCCAACCAAATTTCAGAAATCTATTCCTAGGCCAGTGCTTAATTGGGTCATCTTCTTAGCTGATCAAGAAGGAAAAAGACCAATCTTATCACCAACAATAAGTGGGACCTCAATAAAGTTAAGGTTTTGGCTGCATTGGTTCAGGGGGAGTTTGTTGGACCAAAAGAACCAATGAGCCGGATCAGAAAAACCTTAAGTCCCACAGACGTCACAACAACTACTGAAGTCCACAACAGCTGAAGACAAGTGCTGAAGACAAAGTCTGAAGACAAGTGCTGAAGACAAAGTCTGAAGACACAAGTGCTGAAGACAAAGTCTGAAGACACAAGTGCTGAAGACAAAGTCTGAAGACACAAGTGCTGAAGACCAAGTATCAGACGTTGTCACAACAGCTGAAGAGGTCTTCTCCAGTAGTTGTGACGGTTTTTTTTCAGTAGTTTTATGTTTTCCTTTTCAGTAGTTTTGTAAAACGACTGAAGAGCTTGTTCTTCAGTTGTTGTAGTTTCAGTAGTTTCGTATCAGTAGTTTTATGTTTTATACTTAGCACTCTGATATGTTCTCAGTAGTTGTGAACATTTCAGTAGTTTGTTAAGTTTTAGTTATTTTTGTAATAAATCTGCCAGATGTCACTAACCCGTGATATTAGCAGTGATTGCACTCTATATAAGGAGTGTCACCTAATTGTAATTTGTGAATGATTGAGCAGAAATATTTGATATTATTAAAACATTCCTTTTCACAGAAATATATTCTCTCGTAACAACCGTATTTATTCTTAATGCATACGAATATCAAATTCTTGCTATAATTTATCTGATTCTTGTTCTTATTCCGCTGCGTTACGCTCTAATCCATCAAACTTGAGATCACTGATCCTGTCAATTATCTCCATCTCCCTCTTTGATCTTTAGTGGGTCCTCTTTAGATCCTTTGAGCCTCAGCATGATGGTCTTGTTGGTAGTCTCTAACTCCTCTATGCTTTTGGCTGACTGGACATGTTGCTCTTGGAGTTGGGATATCTCTGAGCTCTGTGCAACAATCTGTTCTGCCTGATGCTCAATCAGCTGAGCCTGCTGAGATATCTGCTGAGATTTTGCAGTAGTAAGAACTACTAGCCGACGAATCTGGGCAGTCTTCTCGTCATCGGCTGCCAACAACTTCAGGATTGTACGATTAAGTGCCGGGAGCTGTTCCTCTACCCCACTAGGAGGTAGAAAGGATCCAGATGGATAGGAGGAATAAGATGACGGTCCTGCATGGTGGCTAGTGGTGGTGGTGGTGGTAGTGGTGAATATTGGGGGTGGTATAGATGAAGGTGGTGGTGGAATGGTGAAGATTAGGGGTGGTATAGATGAAGGTGGTGGTGGTGTGGTTGTGGTAGAAGTGTGTGAGGTGGTAGATAAGGTGGATGGTGTGATGGTAGTGGTGGTAGGTGGAGTGGTGGTAGTTGGTGGAGTGGTGGAAGTGGTGATAGTAGTGGTTGTGGTTATGAAGTTCATCCTCCTCCTCTTCTTCGTCAAGCCGTGGGGCAGAGCCATCCTTTTCATCCTCGAGCGCCTTGAGGTGGATGCTCCGCTTGGAACACTGCTGGACTAATTGGGAGCATAAGTAGGATCAGTGTCAGCCTCCCCCGACTCGCCATAGCACCCTCCAACCTCCCGCATACCTTGGTCGGTGGCAACCACCCGGCTCCCCACAATACGGGTTAGGGGCTCCTCGTCCGTCTCCTCCTCATAATCAAGACGAAAGTCCTCATGGAACCGTGTAGCCTCTACTCCATCTTGGGTGGATGCTGGAGATGGTATATCAGCAGTGGGGGCCCTCAGTTGAGTGGGCCCTTAATCTCCACCATTACCGATGTCGTCGTCATCGGAGTCATCTTTAGGTAGCTCTAGCTACTCGACATCCAAATCACTGTCTACATGACGCCATTTACGCCTCCCTGGCGCCACATAGTCCACCTTGGCTAGATGGCCGATGAGTTTCTTTACCGGGGGTTTGACCTGCTTTCCCTGGTAAACCTTCATACGACCCAGTGTTGTATCATCCATAATCTCCAATGCCACACCGTCATGGCTCTCCTTAGGCAGTGTGGGTAGCTTCTCATCAAAGATCATTTGTAGAAACCTAGCGTACATGCAGAAACCCTCTTTGCCCTTCGCCTCCAAGTTCTTTATCAGGTAGGAGAAGATCATGCTAGAAAAGCTGAAAGGGTGGTTCAGAACCAGTGCCACGTAGGCATTTTGTATCTGGTCTGAAGAACATCAAACCCACCCCTTCGCGACACCAGGCACTTGAGGATGACGTGTGCCAAGTACTTGTACTAGGGACACAGGTTGCTCTTGTTGAGCACACCTGTGTTTATATCCCCAACATACTTCATCCTCATGAAGCACCCTCTCACCGTCAGTGGGTGAAGTCTGGTGGGGTGGTCTGCATCGTCACCCAATCCAAGTACATGCTTAATGTCCTCAGCAGTGATCACTATATCCATCCAAAGATAGAACTCCTTATGCTGTATGGCTAACGTGATCGATCAACCAATGCACCCTCCTAGAAGGCCTATTGTATAGACCTGTAGGGGGTCCATGGTATAGATATCGCCTTGTGGATCCTAGAGCTCTTGAGGAAAGCGATGATCCTCGCAAACTCGACACCGTTCTGAGTTGTAGAATCTAGGTGAGCACAGATGTTGTGCTTGGGGTTGATGGACCACCTGTCAGCCATCAATCTGCAACACAAGACACATAAACTTTAGCTAACAACACAACACAAATCAGTTCTAATTAACTTGGTTGAATTCATTCTGGTTCATTCATGCGATTGAACCATGCGACTGTGTTCAGTCGGTAGTCTTGGCATGCGACTGGATTCAGTCAGGTGACTGAGAAGGCGACTGAGTTCAATCAGTTGACTGAGCCTGCGATTGGTTCAGTTGGCTAACTGAACTTATTTGTATGATCCATTCGGCCGATTGAGCCATTCGACCAGCTCAATCGTGCGATTGGAGTTCATCCTGGTGTCCAGTCGCATGACCCACTATTCGGGCGATTGAGATTCGATTTTTAACCAATTCTTGAAATTAAAATTCGTGTAATGGTTCTTTAAACTTGCATTGAATATACTAATAACCTAATAACCTTTATGTTAACATTTTACTTGGTTTAGTTAGGTTATTAGTCCATTTGGAGTGTCGGATCTTGCTTGGTCCAAATTCTTGAATTGTCAGTCTAATCGAGGGAATCTTTGGCATAATCACACCCCATTTTACCTGTAAAATCAACACCGAAGGTCAGAATATGCAAATAAGCAGGCAATTTGGGTCAGATGAAAATTTGGCAGAGTAATGGTAGGCTGTGCGATATGAGGGCGATTATGGGGTGATGAGTTGAATGCGATAGACTGTGGCCCTATTTATACTGAATCTGATTTCAATCTGCCGACTGGACCCATTAGCTTGGTTCATTCGGGCGAATGGACCTCAGTCGTGCGATTGGCTCAGTCGACCATATTCAGTCGCCCAACTAGATTTCTTTCGGTCGACTGACTCATTCGCAAATATCCATTCGGTCGAATAGCTCATTCTAATAAGCCATTCGGGTGAATGGTTCATACTTATGTGTCATTCGGCTGTTTAGTGCATGAGTATGACCCATTCGCATGATTGGTCCATACTCATGGTCTAGTCTTGCGATTGGATCATACTCATGATTTTGACTTTATGATCATTTCTCACTTAACCCTTTTTAACATTTGATCATCTCAGACATGATCATTTTAACTTGAAAACCTTTTGACCACCTCAGACGTGATCCTTTTAAACAAATTTGTCCCCTCAGACGTGACTGATTTTACCTTTGAAAACATGTGTGGTGTTGGACCACAAGAACCAATGAGCCTGATCAGAAAAACCTCTAAGTCCCACAGACATCACAACAACTGCTGAAGACTTGATCAGCTGTTTGACAAAGTCTGAAGACTGCAACAGCTGAAGAACTAAAGTACTAAAGAACAATAGCTGAAGATCTAAAGTGCTGAAGACTTCAACAGCTAAAGACTAAAGTACTGAAGAACAATAGCTGAAGTTCTAAAGTGCTGAAGACTTCAACAGCTGAAGATCTAAAGTGCTGAAGACTTCAATAGCTGAAGACTAAAGTACTGAAGTACAACAGCTGAAGTTCTAAAGTGCTGAAGACTTCAACAGCTGAAGACTAAAGTACTGAAGAACAACAGCTGAAGTATAAAGACTAAAGACATCAGCTGATGACAACAGCTGAAGCTCAAGTACAAGTACTGAAGCCTTCAGAGTTTGTTACAACAGCTGAAGAAGCATTCTTCAGTTGTTGTGATGGTTTACCTTTAAGTAGTTTTCTTTGTTTCAGTATTTGTAAAACAACTGAAGAGTATGTTCTTCAGTTGTTATAATTTCAGTAGTTTCTTTTCAGTAGTTGTAATAATAGTTAACACTTAGCATTTTTGTAAGAAGATGTCAGCTGTTTGACATCTTCAGTAGTTGTGTTAACTATCAGTAGTTGTAATAAATTCTGTTAGATGTCACTATCAAGTGACATCAGCAGACGTCACATCTCTTATATAAGAGGTGTTGACCTAATTGTAATTGTGACATTCCGTTACCACGAAAGCGAATATTGGATGAAATATTATTTGCAGAATTCTCTGTCTATAACCGTTTTTGGTCTTACATTGAATATCTCTTTGTTCTTGTGAATTGGCTAATTCATTGTTAGAATTCCGCTGCTATACTCTCTAATCAATCAAACGTAGATCACTGATCCTAACAAGTGGTATCAGAGCTGGTTAATCATGGATCGATCTAACAATTGATCATTGAAACTGCTAATTGATATCTATGTCTGATTGAATTAGCATATTTGCAAGAACTGGTTATAGATTATTGAATTTCTGACGCTTTCGTTCATTTATTTTGAGATCTCTCTTGGTTCAATTGGTTGTTGTGTTTTTGTTCTAAATCTGTTATAGCTTAATTGAATTGATTGAACCTGAGATGACTACTCCTTCTAATGATCCTCACAATACCAGTTCCTCAACCAAGCCCCTGATGCTGGTTAGGACCGAGTATAACATATGGCAGCGAAGAATGCTTCATCACCTGTCTGTTAACAGTTCAGGTTGTTGGACATCTGTGGTACATGGACCACATAAGCCTATGGTGAACAATCCGGAAACCAATCAAATGGTTCCGAAGAAGAAGGAACAATACTCTGATGAAGATTGGAAACTGTTTAAGATTGATGCTAAAGCCCATGGAATTCTGGCCATGGCACTGCCTAATGAAATCTATTCAGGGCTTATGCATCATGAAACTGCTCATGATCTCTGGAATGCCCTGAAGGAACAATTCGGTGGCACAGATGAGGTCTTAGCAAACAACAGAGAAATCCTTGCCCAACAATATGAGACATTCTCTTATAGAAAGGGTGAGACACTAACTCAATAGTTTGAGCGTTTTTCCTGCTTGATCTCTGAGCTGAAAATGGTGAAACAGGAATACACCAACAGCCAGATGAATAACAGGTTCCTCAGATCACTGCCTGAGAGATGGGACACATACACTATTGTCCTACGCTCCAGTGCAAATCTGGATAGCCTATCTCTCACCCAACTTCATGGGAAACTGCTTACATTCGAAAGAGAGATAGAGCAGAAAAGGAAACTGTCCTCATCAGGAAAGCTCACTGATGACTTTGTACCAGGGAATACTGCTTTGGTTGGTCATGAGTCAGAATATGCTGCATCTGAAAGCAATTATGATGAGCATATTGATTTCTCTTCAAATAGTTCTGATCATGCATTTGTTGGTATTGATAGTCATTCCGGCAGTAATAGTGACAATCTATGCTTCATCATTAATGATTTGAAAGGAATAGCTGATGATGATCTAAAAGAGATGGATATTCTGAGCCAAATGGCATTGATTAATATCAAATCTCAGAAGTTCTACAAGAGAACTGGCAGGAAATTTCCTGGACTCTCTGGCAAAACCAAAGTTGGTTTTGACAAGAGTAAGTTGAGGTGTCACAAATGCCAAAGGCCGGGACACTTTGCAAGAGAGTGTTGATCAACTGGATCTAACTCTTCTGCACCCTTTGTGACTTTTCCTAGTACTAGTCCACAAAACAGAGGGCAACATCCTACTGGTTCTGGTCATCATTCACACCCTAGATCTCCTGCATACTTTGTCCCCCAGGGTCCAATGTCATATTCTTTTCCCTGCTATTACTTGCCTCAGTCTAATCCGGTTCAAGATCCCACTTCACAACAATCACATGCATTGCCTGAACCTCAACCTTCCCAATCTCATCAACAAACTCAACCTCAACAACACAGCTTCTTCACCCCAGGAGTTGTTGACTGGAGCAGTTTACCAGATGATTTGTCTGGTCATAAACAACTGTTCACTGGTGCTGGTCAACATGGTGGTGACAGTCCCTTTGGAAATCTAGCTCTTATGGCTTTGGATTCTGCTGATACTTCATCCTCTAATGCCTCTATACCAAAGGTATCACAGGTATCCTCTGAGGCAAAAGCCAAACTATGTTCTGAATCATGCATAGCCGTATTTGCATCTATTAGAGAAGCAAATGTAGCTTGAATTAACAAGAACATTGAGCTAGAACAAACAATTTCCAAAAGCAAAGCTGAATTTGAGTCTGTGCTTAATGATAAGAATGATGAGATTTACAAACTTAAATGCCAAATCACTGATGATAAGGCTAGGGAATAGATACTTCTAGAGAAGTATAGAGATCTCAAGGAAACACTTGCAACTACCCAGGTAGAGTGTGATCGATGGGTAAATTCTTGCAAGGGTTTTGAAATGCTTCTTAGTAAGCAATCTGCTTCCAATGTGAAGTTTGGCATTGGTTATAATCACACTGCTCCACCTACAGATTTTACTCCCAGAGCAGAGGTAGAATCTGATGGTGAGAGCAATAACCAATCCATTTCATCATGTGATCTACTTTCTGATACAGCACCATCAGAAGTAGAAGTCAGCACTAAGCCCTCTCAGAACCTATCAGCTGATGTTGATGGTTCCACTGCTGACACTCACATGATCAAAGAGTTGATCAACTCAGGAGTTAATTCTGAAAGTCCTGAAAGGACTGGAGAGCAAGATTTAACACCTGAAGTTCAAACTCCAACTACTGTCAGTATTGAAGAGAAGAAAACTATCAGTAGAAAGAGTTTGAAGACTACTAAAGAGGAAGTCAAGAAAGCAAACAATGCTTCCACAGTACTGAAGAGCAAGTCTTCAGTAGTTTCATCCTCTTTAGTTGATGATCAACATAAGATGAAGAAGAAACCATGTGAAGTATGTGGCTTGTTCAATCATCTTACAGATGATTGTTGGTACAAAAGAGGATCCAAACTCAAACATAAAGAAGAAATTAAAGAGAAAATGGTTAAAATGAAAACTGAGTTTGAAGCCACATTTGTATCAGCAACATCAAATCCTGTAACCCTTAAGTCCATAAAGAAATCCAAAAAGGAAGGGGTTAAACAAGTAACAGCTGAGATTGCTCAAAAGAAGAAGGTGCAACATAGGAACTTATCAAACTCCAATGCCAATGTGTCTGAAGAGCTAAAAGCTTTATCACAAAATCAGACACTGCTGGTTATGATGGTTCAACATCTATTGGGAAGAGTTAACCAATTAGATGTTCCTATGTTGAAACCACAGAAAAGGAGGTCCAAGCCAAAGGATTCCTCTTCTTCACCATCTTCTTCCTCTCAGACTGTTGTTTCCATCAAACCTGTTAGTTTACCATCTGTTGATGAGAACAGGCCCAAAACCAAAAAGGTTTAGGTCTCCAAAACTAACTGATTGTTTATAATTGCAGGGTTCTTCAACATGCCAAAGTAGCATCTGGTATGTAGACAGTGGGGGATCTATGCACATGACTGGGAACAGCTCTCTTCTTCATGACTACTCTCAAGGAAAGAAGGGGTTTGTTTCTTTTGGCAATGATGCTAGGGGTTACATCATTGGAAAAGGCTTTGTCTCCAATGGAGAAATAAAGTTTGATGATGTTAATCATGTGGAAAATCTCAAGTACAATCTCTTGAGTGTCAGTCAAATGTGTGATAAAGGCCATGTTGCTCTTTTCACCAGTCAGAACTGTAGGATTCTGTCATCCAAAGTTCTGCATTTGATTGATAAGGTGTTGGATGATCACACTCTCCTGAGATCCAACAGGACAGGAAGAGTGTATGCCTTAGATCTTTCCAAGAAAATAGATCTCAGAGGCCATCCTTGCCTTTTTTCCAAAGCCTCTCCTCAAGAATCTAAACTGTGACACAGAAGGCTGGATCATGTTAATTTCAAAAACATGAATCAGCTGATCCACAATAGTTTAGTCAGAGGCTTACCAATAAAGGAGTTCCACTGTGATGAAACCTGCACTGCTTGTTTAAAAGGAAAACAACACAAAGTCTTATTCCCTCCTATTGAAGAGCCTAAGTCCACTGATTGCTTGCAATTACTGCATATGGATCTATTTGGTCCTGTGAGAGTGATGAGCATGGCAAAGAAGAAATACTGTCTGGTAATTGTGGATGATTACTCCAGATTTGTATGGACTTTCTTTCTACATTCAATGGATGAGGTTGCTCAGAAGATTATTCACTTTGTGTTGTATGTTGAGAAGCAGTATTCCCTTTCAGTCAAGTGTATAAGGAGTGACAATGGAACTGAATTCAGAAACCATACACTTGATGACTTCTATCTTTCAAAGGGAATCAAAAGGCAGTTTAGCATCTCACGGACTCCAGAACAAAATGGAGTAGTGGAGAGGAAGAACAGGACCTTAATTGAAGCAGCAAGGTCCATGTTGGCTGACTCTGGTTTGCCACTGACCTTTTGGGCTGAAGCTGTTAACACATCTTGCTATGTGCAGAATAGAGCCTTAGTAAATCAGAGGTTGATGAAGACTCCATATGAAGTTCTCCATCACTTGGCTCCTCTAATTTCATTTTTCAAAGCATTTGGGTGTCCCTGTTTTATTCTCAACACAAAGGATCAACTCCAACAATTTGATCCTAAGGTGGATGCAGGGTATTTTGTTGGTTATTCATCTACTTGCAAGGCATACAGAGTCTTCAACTGCAGAACAAAGATAGTTGAAGAGACTTTGCATGTGAAGTTTAATGAATCTCCTATGGAGAAGATTCCACAAAACCCTGTGGAGTTATTTGATTTGGACATACTGCAATATGTTCCTTATCAACCTCCAGCTGTTGCAGATCATGTGGATAAATCATCTTCTGCAGCATGTCTTCCACCTGGTGGTATTGATGATGATGATGATAATATCAATACTCACCTATTCAAGTTTAGTGACCAACTGCCTATGTCTGCTAAATTTGATGTTCCTGTAGCTTCAGCAGTTCCATCCACAACAAATGCTGATGAGATCTCTGATTCCTCTACATCTTTTGAGTTACCATCCAATTCTTTGTTTCAAGAGTCTGCATCAACATCTGCTGCTGTTGAAGGTCCTACAAACACTTGCACTGATCTCATTGTTTATCAAGAACTGAAGAATCACCCAATGTCTCAAATTATTGGTGATATCAATGCTGGAGTTTCAACAAGAAGTCAATTGTCTAACTTCTGCTTCTATGCTCTCTTCATCAGTCAGCTAGAGCCAAAGAACTATCATGTTGCTTTGAGAGACAATGGATGGGTTGAAGCCATGCAGCTTGAGCTACTTCAGTTCAAGAAACAGCAAGTGTGGGAACTGGTTCCTCTTCCCCCAGGTAAGTGTGCAATAGGCACTAAATGGGTGTTTAGGAATAAAACGGATGAAAATGGGCTTATTGTTAAGAACAAGGATAGACTGGTTGTACAGGGATTTTCACAAGAAGAAGGTATTGATTATGATGAAACCTTTGCCCTTGTAGCCAGACTAGAGGCAATTAGATTGTTTTTAGCCTATGCTGCATTCCACAATCTTAAAGTTTTTCAAATGGATGTCAAAAGTGCATTTTTATATGGTAAAATAAAGGAAGAAGGTTATGTGTGTCAACCACCAGGTTTTGAGGATAATAAACATCCTGAATGGGTGTATAAACTAGATAAGGCTCTTTACGGGTTGAAACAAGCTCCTAGAGCCTGGTATGAGACACTTTCCACTTTTCTTCTTAAGAATAATTTCACTAGAGGCTCCGTTGATAAAACTTTGTTTATTAAGAAGGTGGATCAGCATAAGCTACTTGTTCAGATTTATGTTGATGATATCATTTTTGCATCCTCTGATCCCCAGTTGTGTGATGATTTTACAACATTAATGAAAAAGAGGTTTGAAATGAGTGCAATGGGAGAATTACAGTTCTTTCTGGGCTTGCAAATTAAACAAAAAGCTGATGGAACCTTTATTCATCAGTCAAAATATACAAAAGATCTTTTGAATAAGTTTGATTTACAAAACTGTAAGCCCTGTTCTACTCCCATGTGCAACACCATACAACTGGATGCAGATCAGAAAGGTAAAGCTGTTGATGAAACACTTTACAGATGTATGATTGGGTCCTTGATGTATTTAACAGCTTCTAGACCAGATATCATGTTTGCTACTTGTGTTTGTGCCAGATTTCAGGCTGCTCCTAAAGAGTCTCATTTGATTGCAGTCAAGAGGATCTTTAGATATTTGCAAGGTACACAATCTCTAGGTTTATGGTATTCCACTGGACACTCTTGCAAATTAGTTGCTTTTTGTGATAGTGACTATGCAGGGTGCAAGTTAACTAGAAAGTCAACTTCTGGTGGTTGTCAATTCCTAGGCAATTGTTTGATTTCTTGGCAGAGTAAGAAACAAACATCTGTTGCTACATCAACTGCTGAAGCCGAGTACATTGCTGCTGCAAGTTGTACTTCTCATGTACTCTAGCTTCAGAACCAACTTCTGGATTATGGCATTACAGAGACTAAGACTCCATTATTAATGGATAGTGCTTCAGCTCTGTGTATTGTCAAAAATCCAGTCCAGCACTCTAGGACCAAACATATAGAGATCAGACATCACTTTATTCGAGATTGTTTTGAAAAAGGTCTGATTGATCCTAAGTTTGTGCCTAGTGCTGATGAACTTGCAGATATTTTTACTAAGCCTTTGGATAGTTCTACTTTCCAAAACCTTATGTTAAGGCTTGGTATGCTGCAGCTAGAATAAGTGATAACTACTGATGATCTCAGTAAATAAGTACTAATGATCATTAGTGACCATATCACATATTGTACTGCTTCTGTTACAACAACTGATAAAGTAACAACTATTGATGTAGTTGTAACTACTGATGTTGTCAAAATAGATAAGTACTGATGTCCTATGAAACAACTAAAAACAGCAAAAAGGCTGATGAGTAAGTGTTGAGGACAGTATGAAACAGCTGAAAGGCTATGAATTGACGAAAACTACTGATGAGAACTTTCTCTTCAGTTGTTTCTACAATTGCTGTTTCATCCTAAACAACTGATGACAAAACCATGTCTTCAGTAGTTTCACAAATACTGATGACTAATACCAAGTCATCAGCTGTTTACAACAACTAATGACAAAACCATGTCTTCAATAGTTTCAAAACTACTGATGACTAATACCAAGGCATCAGCTGTTTACAACAACTGATGACAAAACCATGTCTTCAGTAGTTTCACAACTACTGATGACTAATACCAAGTTGTCAGTTGTTTTCAAACATCTGAAGTCAAAACCATGGTCTTCAGTAGTTTTATAACTGCTGATGCCTAAAACCACGACTTCAGCTGTTTAAACGTCTGAAAGGGTAATACCATGTCAACAGTCGTTTTAAAACTACTGATGACTAACACCAAACCCTTCAGTCATTTTCTAACCCGTACCCTGACAGGATCAGCGATCACAAGTTTGATGTATTAGAGTTCAAAGCAGCGGAATAGGAATAGGAATTAGACAAATTGTAGCAAGTAATCGATACTTGTATGCATTAAGAGCACATACGGTTATAGTGAGAGAATATATATTTCTGATTCAAGGAATGTTTATAGATATAGAATATTTCTAATCAAATCATTCATATCATTCCCGTCATTCACATTATTACAATAGGTTGTCACTCCTTATATAGAGTGCAACAATCACTGCTGTTTTCACGGAAAGTGACAACTGGCAGATCTAATACAAAAATAACTAACTCTTAACAAACTACTGAAATGTTCACAACTACTGAGAACATATCAGAGTGTTAAGTACAGAATATAAAACTACTGATTAGAAACTACTGAAACTACAACGACTGAAGAACAAGCTCTTCAGTCGTTTTACAAAACTACGGAAACATAAAACTACTGAAACTAGAAATATAAAACTACTGATATCACAACTACTGAAGAAGTACTCTTCAGCAGTTGTGACAAACTACTGAGGCTTCAGTACTTGATCTTCAGACTTTGACCTTCAGGTGTTTCATCAGCTGATGACTTCAGTAGATATCATCAGCTGATGTCTTCAGTCTTTGTCTTCAGACTTTGTACGTCAGTTGTTGATCTTCAGCACTTGTAAACTCTTCAGCTGTTGTACTTCAGTACTTTGGTCTTTCAGCTTCAGCACTTGTGTTCTTCAGCTGTTGTACTTCAGCACTTTAGTTCTTCAGCTGTTGAAGTCTTCAGCACTTGATCTTCAGCTGTTGAAGTGTTCAGCACTTGTCAAACTGCTGATGAGGCTTTCAGCAGTTGTTGTGATACCATGTGGGACTTAGAGGTTTTCTGATCTTGGCTCATTGGTTCTTTTGGTCCAACAAACTCCCCCTGAACCAATGTAGCCAAAACCTCTAATTATTTAGTGTCCCACTTATTGTTGGCAAAATGTTGGTCTTTTTCCTTCTTGATCAGTAGAGAAGATGGCCCATGTAAGCTACGGCCTGGGAAGAAATCTCAGATATTTGTTTGGCAGGGTATGAATGGGAACTCTGTTTTGGGGAACTGGACACAGAGTTGTTATCCCATTCATGAGATTTACTTCCCCATAATGAGTCTGTATGACTCTCGAACATAGGCCTCAAGGAGAACAACTTGTTCCTCCTGAGAGAGTTCTTCTGCTCCTCCTTCGAAGAAGAACTCTGGACCATAGTACTCTGATAAGTACTTCATGGTCCTGCCATTTTTCAGCTCCACCGTAGTTACCTCCCTATATACAAATTCATCAGGATGGTTGCCTTCAAGGAGTAACTGGAGCTCATTCTTCTGGATGTCTTCAAGCTTTTTATATAACTACCCCTTCTTAATCATCTTGTTTTCTAGTAAAGCTTGAGGGGTCTTCTTTGCTTGGTGAGCTTTCTTGAATTCATCAATGATTTCCCAAGGTGAGACTACAACGGCCAACATGATGGTAGAATCTATTGTTTTTCGTACCTCGCCATTGTATCTGTGTGGAATAGTTCTTTTATGGATTCTAGAACTCACCCTGGGGTCTGGGCATACTCTCACTCTCTCCTTCTGATACTGAAAAGTGTGCCAGAGAGTGTACAGCCTTTGAGCATGCCCTTTCATGGCTTGAATAGATGATGACTGAGGAAATTCCTTGTCAACCATCTTCAACAGTTGCTCATCATGCAGTTTCTGCTGTTCTTCTTCTTCTATCTTGACTCTGACCATTTCCCTTTGAGAGTCAGGTGTGATCATGGGTTGACTTCGGGGTTTTGGTAGCTTTAGAACAGCAGAGAGTGGCAGACTATCATCTTCATCCTCCTCTTCTTTTTCTTCTTCCATCCTCAGCACCCTTCTCCTCCTTCTAGGTGCATCATTGGATGATGGTTGGGTTGGTGAAGGAATTGGTTTTGACGAATGAGGATGTTTGGATTTTGGCTTAGAGATTGGTTGGAGATTTGAGGGGTAGGCTCTGTTTGAGTGGGTGGAAGGGAAGGTTGATCCAGCATCTTTGTAGTTAGTTTCGCCTTTGTGAGTTTAGCCATCTCTAACCTTTTACCAGCCCCAGCCTCATCAAGGGCTTCCACAATAATCCCTTTGTTGAATTGCTCACACAGACAGATTCTGGTGGCTATAGCCAAAATGCGGTCCCTGGTCCACGCGCGAATCTCCACTAACGATCTTCCTAAGTATTTTGCAATGAAGCGGATCATTATTTCCAATCTCTCTTTTTCAAGAGCATCATACCCTGCCCATCGGGTTTGTATCTCTTGCACTTCCAACCTTCTGATCTCACTATCCAGTGTGGCTGTGTCAAACCCCTGCCTGAAGAGTTGTTCAATTATTTTATCCATGGATTGGTTGTGTGTAGTGTCAGCTTCTTTTACCAGCTCCTCCAAGGATTTGTCTTCAGTAGTATGAACATCAGCACTTCTCTTTCGCTTGTAAGTGAGCAGAGGTTGCTTTTCTTTCTCCTCCTCTTGGGCTTGCTTCTTTTCCTTCTTTTCCTCTGTTCTTTTCCTCTTCTTTTCTTTCACTGCAGTACTCTCCCCCTTTTTGGATGCATTGGAGGAAGGGGTTTGTACCGCAGAAAGAGTCTTTTGTACAGCAGCATCAATCAAGGGCTGTAAAGTTGAGGAAAGCCTCTCATCAATGGCTTTAGTCACAATATCAGTGATTATGGGTGTGATGAGAGGGAGGGAATTTTGAAGTACAGCACCTATTTGCTGAGGAGGGTTCTGTTCCTGAGAAATAGGGCCTGAAGCAGAGGCAGGTGGTTGAGTTTGGAGTGGCTTAGTGTTTGGGGAACCTTCAAGTGAAGGTGCCATCTGTGGGTGGGTAGAGGCAGATGGTCTTTCTCCTTGTGAGAGTTGATCAAGTAGGTTTTGCAGCCTGCTGACTTTCTCTTCAAGGATTGTGTTTTGGGCAAGAACATCATAGAAAAAGCCCAGGTCATCATCAGCCGAAGCTGAATCACCTGACCTTCTGCTTAGAGCAGGATTTACATGCACTAGGTGTAGACCAGTTGGTGCATGTGCCCCTTGTGCTTGGTACTGGGGACTTCCAGCCTCAGGACAGTGTCCATCATCAGTTGTTCCCTCTAGTGAGGTCTTAGCAATGTTACCAGCCTCATTCTGATCATGTGCTGAGTCAGAGGAGGTGGCAGCCTCACTAGATATTCTAAGCTCCTTGTCTACACGAGGAGATAGAAATGGTAAACCCCTGTGCTGTGGGTTCTCAAGTGCACTGTGTTCCTCCCCCTCAATTGTAGAGGTGTTCCCAGTAGTGAGTGGTTTCTGGGGAGGGGGTGAGGAGTGCAGTTGAGTCAGCACTTGTGCACCTATTAAAGTTGGGCTGTGAGGGGCGGTTGTTTGGGGTGAAGGGATAGAAGCAGTGTGCACCTGGGGAGGTTGGTGCTTTTCAATGGCAATCTCCTCAAGTGAGGAAGATCCCAGATATGTAGGTACCCCTTGTGTGGTTGCTGCAGGCTCCTGTTGAGAGGAAGCCTGAGCGGCTATGGCTGGAAGAGTCATTGTATCCACTAGGGGGTTTGGACTAGTGGATATATCCTGCGTTTGTGTTGCAGGGGCATCCTCAGGGACTCAATTCCATGAGTAGCCGTTTTGGGTTTCTTTTTGGTGGGTTTGGTGGGAACTTTTGATTTGGAGGTGGTGGCTGTGGGTTCCAGCTGCGTGGGTTTTCGCAACTTGGCAGCCATTTTTAGTGTCTGGTCAGAGTTGTGCCGGGAGTATACTTCCGGCAGAACAGCCGTAGCAGGGACTCCCAAGCCAACAAGTCCCTCAGCATTAAGCTGGTTTGTAATGATGGCCATTATGAACCGTGGATATAGTATCCAACGGTTGGCAGTTAGTTTTTGAGCCATATCCTTGAGCTCCGAAAATATTATTTCTGAAAAGTTTAGCGGTTGTTGCTCAAGAATAGAATACCTTACCTGCTGCCATTTTGTCGACATTTGATCCCAAGACGATGTCTTAGGAGCCAAACATACATTCACCATGTGAAAAATCAGGAGTTCAGCGTCATGGAAGTGTTTCTTCATGATAGTGGAGGCACTGAGATTGCCTTGATATCCATGTTGGGCAAAGGATAGATCTATGGTGCCCTTCGGATATCCAGCAGGAGAGATAGCATCATCCAGATGAAGAATTTGGCGGATAACTGCAGGAGTGATGACTACTTCTTTGTTGTTGACGACCGACTGGAGAGATGGTGTGTTGTTCTCCCCAGTGGTAATAGTAACGTTCATCCAAAATTGTTGCAGGGATTCGGCATGTAGTATGGGATTCAGAAGAAATGCCGTTTTGTATTGGGACTGAACCATGAGATCGATAGCAGTATCGAACTTAGCCCATACAGGCGATTTAGTGAGGTAGGAAACACAGTTGTGTCGCGGTTTAAGTTGCATGGACGCCATTGAGAAGAGAGAAGTTTTGGAGAGGAACGTTAAGTTTGAAGAAGATGAAGCATTGAAGGATTAGGTCAGGGATATATATAGGGTACGGGTAAGAAAACGACTGAAGGATGTGGTGTTAGTCATCAGTAGTTTTAAACGACCGTTGACATGGTATTATCCTTTCAGACGTTGAAACAGCTGAAGTCGTGGTGTTAGGCATCAGAAGTTAGAAAACTACTGAAGACCGTGGTTTTGACTTCAGATTATTAAAACAACTGAGGACTTGGTGTTTGTCATCAGTAGTTGTGAAACTACTGAAGACAGTGGTTTAGTCATCAGTTGTTGTAAACAACTAAAGACTTGGTATTAGTCATCAGTAGTTATAAAACTACTGAAGACATGGTATTGCTTCAGTTGTTTGGAATGAAACAGCAGTTGTACAAACAACTGAAGAGAAGTTGGTTCTGAAGCCAGAGTACCTGAGAGGTGCAGCTTGCAGCAGCAATGTAATCTGCTTCAGTAGTTGATGTAGCAACTGAGGTCTGTTTCTTGCTCTGCCAAGAAATCAAGCAGTTGCCTAGGAATTGACATCCACCAGAAGTTGATTTCCTGGTCAACTTACACCCTGCATAGTCACTGTCAGAAAAAGCAACTAATTTACCAGAATGTCCAGTAGAATACCATAAACCTAGAGATGGAGTGCCTTGCAGATATCTAAAGATCCTCTTGACTGCAATCAGATGAGACTCTTTAGGTGCAGCCTGAAATCTAGCACAAACACATGTAGCAAACATAATATCTGGTCTAGAAGCTGTTAAATACATCAAGGACCCAATCATACATCTGTAAAGTGTTTCATCAACCACTTTACCTTTCAGATCTGTATCCAGTTTTGTGGTGCTGCACATGGGGGTAGAACAGGGCTTACAGTTTTGTAAATCAAACTTTTGCAAAAGATCTTTTGTGTATTTGGACTGATGAATGAAAATTCCATCAGCCTTTTGTTTGATTTGCAGCCCCAGAAAGAACTGTAACTCTCCCATGGCACTCATTTCAAACTTCTGTTGCATCAACTTTCTAAAGGCATCACACAACTTTGGATCAGAGGATGCAAAAATGATATCATCTACATAAATTTGAACAAGTAGATTATGCTGCCCAGCTTTCTTAATGAATAAAGTCTGACGGGATCAGCGATCACAAGTTTGATGTATTAGAGTTCAACGCAGCGGAATACGAACAAGAATTAGACAAATTGTAGCAAGTAATCGATGCTTGTATGCATTAAGAGCACATACGGTTATAGTGAGAGAATATATATTTCTGTTTCAAGGAATGTTTATAGATGTAGAATATTTCTAATCAAATCATTCATATCATTCCTGTCATTCGCTCAAATATTACAATAGGTTGTCACTCCTTATATAGAGTGCAACAATCACTGCTGTTATCACGGAAAGTGACAACTGGCAGATCTAATACAAAAATAACTAACTCTTAACAAACTACTGAAATGTTCACAACTACTGAGAACATATCAGAGTGTTAAGTACAGAATATAAAACTACTGATTAGAAACTACTGAAACTACAACGACTGAAGAACAAGCTCTTCAGTCGTTTTACAAAACTACGGAAACATAAAACTATTGAAACTAGAATATAAAACTACTGATATCACAACTACTGAAGAAGTACTCTTCAGCAGTTGTGACAAACTACTGAGGCTTCAGTACTTGATCTTCAGACTTTGACCTTCAGGTGTTTCATCAGCTGATGACTTCAGTAGATATCATCAGCTGATGTCTTCAGTCTTTGTCTTCAGACTTTGTACGTCAGTTGTTGATCTTCAGCACTTGTAAACTCTTCAGCTGTTGTACTTCAGTACTTTGGTCTTTCAGCTTCAGCACTTGTATTCTTCAGCTGTTGTACTTCAGCACTTTAGTTCTTCAGCTGTTGAAGTCTTCAGCACTTGATCTTCAGCTGTTGAAGTGTTCAGCACTTGTCAAACTGCTGATGAGGCTTTCAGCAGTTGTTGTGATGCCATGTGGGACTTAGAGGTTTTCTGATCTTGGCTCATTGGTTCTTTTGGTCCAACAAACTCCCCCTGAACCAATGTAGCCAAAACCTCTAAATTATTTAGTGTCCCACTTATTGTTGGCAAAATGTTGGTCTTTTTCCTTCTTGATCAGTAGAGAAGATGACCCATGTAAGCTACGGCCTGGGAAGAAATCTCAGATATTTGTTTGGCAGGGTATGAATGGGAACTCTGTTTTGGGGAACTGGACACAGAGTTGTTATCCATTCATGAGATTTACTTCCCCATAATGAGTCTGTATGACTCTCGAACATAGGCCTCAAGGAGAACAACTTGTTCCTCCTGAGAGAGTTCTTCTGCTCCTCCTTCGAAGAAGAACTCTGGACCATAGTACTCTGATAAGTACTTCATGGTCCTGCCATTTTTCAGCTCCACCGTAGTTACCTCCCTATATACAAATTCATCAGGATGGTTGCCTTCAAGGAGTAACTGGAGCTCATTCTTCTGGATGTCTTCAAGCTTTTTATATAACAACCCCTTCTTAATCATCTTGTTTTTAGTAAAGCTTGAGGGGTCTTCTTTGCTTGGTGAGCTTTCTTGAATTCATCAATGATTTCCAAGGTGAGACTACAACGGCAACATGATGGTAGACTCTATTGTTTTTCGTACCTGGCCATTGTATCTGTGAGGAATAGTTCTTTTATGGATTCTAGAACTCACCCTGGGGTCTGGCCATACTCTCACTCTCTCCTTTTGATACTGAAAAGTATGCCTGAGAGTGTACAGCCTTTGAGCATGCCCTTTCATGGCTTGAATGGATGATGACTGAGGAAATTCCTTGTCAACCATCTTCAACAGTTGCTCATCGTGCTGTTTCTACTGTTCTTCTTCTTCTATCTTGACTCTGACCATTTCCCTTTGAGAGTCAGGTGTGATCATGGGTTGACTTCGGGGTTTTGGTAGCTTCAGAACAGCAGAGAGTGGCAGACTATCATCTTCATCCTCCTCTTCTTCTTCTTCTTCCATCCTCAGCACCCTTCTCCTCCTCTGGGTACATCACTGGATGATGGTTGGGTTGGTGAAGGAATTGGTTTTGAATAATGAGGATGTTTGGATTTTGGCTTAGAGATTGGTTGGGAGATTGAGGGATAGGCTCTGTTTGAGTGGGTGGAAGGGAAGGTTGATCCAGCATCTTTGTAGTTAGTTTCGCCTTTGTAAGTTAGCCATCTCTAACCTTTTACCAGCCCCAGCCTCATCAAGGGCTTCCACAATAATCCCTTTGTTGAATTGCTCAGACAGACAGATTCTGGTGGCTATAGCCAGAATGCTGTCCCTGGTCCATGCGCGAATCTCCACTAACGATCTTCCTAAGTATTTTGAAATGAAGAGGATCATTATTTCCAATCTCTCTTTCTCAAGAGCATCATACCTGCCCATCGGGTTTGTATCTCTTGCACTTCCAACCTTCTGATCTCACTATCCAGTGTGGCTGTGTCAAACCCCTGCCTGAAGAGTTGTTCAATTATTTTATCCATGGATCGGCTGTGTGTAGTGTCAGCTTCTTTTACCAGCTCCTCCAAGGATTGTCTTCAGCAGTGTGATCATCAGCACTTCTCTTTCGCTTGTAAGTGAGCAGAGGTTGCTTTTCTTCTCCTCCTCTTGGGCTTGCTTCTCTTCCTTCTTCTCCTCTGTTCTTTTCTCTTCTTTTCTTTCACTGCAGTACTCTCCCACTTTTTGGATGGATTGGAGGAGGGGGTTTGTACCGCAGAAAGAGTCTTTTGTACAACAGCATCAATCAAGGGCTGTAAAGTTAAGGAAAGCCTCTCATCAATGGCTTTAGTCACAATATCAGTGATTATGGGTGTGATGAGAGGGAGGAATTTTGAAGTACAGCACCTATTTGCTCAGGAGGGTTCTGTTCCTGAGAAATAGGGCTGAAGCAGGGCAGGTGGTTGAGTTTGGAGTGGCTCAGTGTTTGGGGAACCTTCAAGTGAAGGTGCCATCTGTGGGTGGGTGGAGGCAGATGGTCTTTCTCCTTGGGAGAGTTGATCAAGTAGGTTTTGCAGCCTACTGAGTTTCTCTTCAAGGATTGTGTTCTGGGCAAGAACATCATAGAAAAAGCCCAGGTCATCATCAGCCGAAGCTGAATCACTGACCTCCTGCTTAGAGCAGGATTTACATGCACTGGGTGTAGACCAGTTGGTGCATGTGCCCCTTGTGCTTGGTACTGGGGACTTCCAGCCTCAGGACAGTGTCCATCATCAGCTGTTGCCTCTAGTGAGGTCTTAGCAATGTTACCAGCCTCATTCTGATCATGTGCTGAGTCAGAGGAGGTGGCAGCCTCACTAGATATTCTAAGCTCCTTGTCTACACCAGGAGATAGATGTGGTAAACCCCTGTGCTGTGGGTTCTCAAGTGCACGGTGTTCCTCCCCCTCAATTGTAGAGGTATTCCAGTAGTAAGTGGTTTCTGGGGAGGGGGTGAGGAGTGCAGTTGAGTCAGCACTTGTGCAACTATTAAAGTTGGGCTGTGAGGGGCGGTTGTTTGGGGTGAAGGGATAGAAGCAGTGTGCACCTGGGGAGGTTGGTGCTTTTCAATGGCAATCTCCTCAAGTGAGGAAGATCCCAGATATGTAGGTACCCCTGTGTGGTTGCTGCAGGCTCCTGTTGAGAGGAAGCCTGAGCGGCTATGGCTGGAAGAGTCATTGTATCCACTAGGGGTTTGGACTAGTGGATATATCCTGCGTTTGTGTTGCAGGGGATCCTCAGGGACTCAATTCCCTGAGTAGCCGTTTTGGGTTTCTTTTTGGTGGGTTTGGTGGGGACTTTTGATTTGGAGGTGGTGGCTGTGGGTTCCAGCTGCGTGGGTTTTCGCAGCTTGGCAGCCATTTTGAGTGTCTGGTCAGAGTTGTGCCGGGAGTATACTTCCGGCAGAACAGCCGTAGCAGGGACTCCCAAGCCAACAAGTCCCTCAGCATTAAGCTGCTTTGTAATGATGGCCATTATGAACCGTGGATATAGTATCCAGCGGTTGTCAGTTAGTTTTTGAGCCATGTCCTTGAGCTCTGAAAATATTATTTCTGAAAAATTTAGTGGTTGTTGCTCAAGAATAGAATACATTACCTGCTGCCATTTTGTCGACATTTGATCCCAAGACGACGTCTTAGGGGCCAAACATACATTCACCATGTGAAAAATCAGGCGCTCAGCGTCATTAAAGTGTTTCTTCATGATAGTGGAGACATTGAGATCGCCTTGATATCCATGTTGAGCAAAGGATAGATCTATGGTGCCCTTCGGATATCCAGCAGGAGAAGTAGCATCATTCAGATGAAGAATTTGGCGGATCACTGCAGGAGTGATGACTACTTCTTTGTTGTTGACGACCGACTGGAGAGATAGTGTGTTGTTCTCCCCAGTGGTAATAGTAACGTTCATCCAAAATTGTTGCAGGGATTCGGCATGTAGTATGGGATTCAGAAGAAATGCCGTATTGTATTGGGATTGAACCATAAGATCGATAGCAGTATCGAACTTAGTCCAGATAGGCGATTTAGTGAGGTAGGCAACACAGTTGTGTCGCGGTTTAATTTGCATGGACGCCATTGAGAAGAGGGAAGTTTTGGAGAGGAACGTTAAGTTTGAAGAAGATGATGCATTGAAGGATTAGGTCAGGATATTATAGGTCGGGTAAGGAAACGACTGAACGACTGAAGGATGTGGTGTTAGTCATCAGTAGTTATAAACGACCGTTGACATGGTATTATCCTTTCAGACGTTGAAACAGCTGATGTCGTGGTGTTAGGCATGAGAAGTTAGAAAACTACTGAAGACCATGGTTTTGACTTCAGATGATTGAAACAACTGAAGACATGGTGTTTGGCATCAGTAGTTATGAAACTACTGAACACAGTGGTTTTGTCGTCAGCTGTTGTAAACAACTGAAGACTTGGTATTAGTCATCAGTAGTTATAAAAACTACTGAAGACATGGTTTTGCTTCAGTTGTTTAGAATGAAGCAGCAGTTGTACAAACGACTGAAGAGAAATTTCTCATCAGCTGTTTTCGTCAATTCTTAGCTTTTCAGCTGTTTCATACTGTCGTCAACACATTCATCAGCCTTTTTGGCTGATTTCAGTTGTTTCATAGGACATCAGTACTTATCTGTATACTGATTTCAGTAGTTGTAACTACATCAGTAGTTTTAACTACATCAGTAGTTTGGAACAGATAAAGTACTTCAGTACTTATGAGGCATTTAGCCATCAGTAGTTATAAAAACTACTGAAGGGAAAAGGACTCATCAGTACTTATATGTGACATGGGTACCAATGATCACAGTAATTACTACTGAAATCATCAGTAGTTGTCACTTATTCTAGCTGCAGCATACCAAGCCTTAACACCAGGTTTTGGAAAGTTGAACTATCCAAAGGCTTAGTAAAAGTCTGCAAGCTCATCAGCACTAGGCACAAACTTAGGATCAATCAGACCTTTTTCAAAACAATCCTTATAAAATGATGTCTGATCTCTATATGTTTGGTCCTAGAGTGCTGGACTGGATTTTTGACAATACACAGAGCTGAAGCACTATCCATTAACAATGGAGTCTTAGTCTCTGTAATGCCATAATCCAGAAGTTGGTTCTGAAGCCAGAGTACCTGAGAGGTGCAGCTTGCAGCAGCAATGTACTCTGCTTCAGTAGTTGATGTAGCAACTGAGGTCTGTTTCTTGCTCTGCCAAGAAATCAAGCAGTTGCCTAGGAATTGACATCCACCAGAAGTTGATTTCTAGGTCAACTTAGACCCTGCATAGTCACTGTCAGAAAAAGCAACCAATTTACCAGAATGTCCAGTAGAATACCATAAACCTAGAGATGGAGTGCCTTGCAGATATCTAAAGATCCTCTTGACTGCAATCAGATGAGACTCTTTAGGTGCAGCCTAAAATCTAGCACAAACACATGTAACAAACATAATATCTGGTCTAGAAGCTGTTAAATACATCAAGGACCCAATCATACATCTGTAAAGTGTTTCATCAACCACTTTACCTTTCTGATCTGTATCAAGTTGTGTGGTGCTGCACATGGCAGTAGAACAGGGCTTACAGTTTTGTAAATCAAACTTTTGCAAAAGATCTTTTGTATATTTGGACTGATGAATGAAAATTCCATCAGCCTTTTGTTTGATTTGCAACCCCAGAAAGAACTGTAATTCTCCCATGGCACTCATTTCAAACTTGTGTTGCATCAACTTTGTAAAGGCATCACACAACTTTGGATCAGAGGATGCAAAAATGATATCATCTACATAAATTTGAACAAGTAGATTATGCTGCCCAGCTTTCTTAATGAATAAAGTCTTATCTATGGAGCCGCTAGTGAAATTATTTTCCAGAAGAAAGTTTGATAATGTCTCATACCAGGCTCTAGGAGCTTGTTTTAACCCATAAAGAGCCTTATCAAGCTTATACACCCAATTAGGATGTTTATTGTCCTCAAAGTCTGGAGGTTGACATACATAAACCTCTTCTTTAATTTTTCCATACAAAAATGCACTTTTGACATCCATTTGAAAAACTTTAAGGTTTTGATAAGCAGCATAAGCTAAAAACAATCGAATTGCTTCCAGTCTGACTACAGGGGCAAAGGTTTCATCATAATCAATACCTTCTTCTTGTGCAAACCCCTGAACAACCAGTCTGGCCTTGTTCTTAACAATAAGCCCATTTTCATCAGTTTTGTTCCTAAACACCCATTTAGTGCCTATTGCACACTTACCGGAGGTAGAGGAACCAGTTCCCACACTTGCTGTTTCTTGAACTGAAGAAGCTCAAGCTGCATGGCATCAACCCATCCATTGTCCTTTAAAGCAATGTGATAATTCTTTGACTCTTGCTGACTGATGAAGAGAGCATAGAAGTAGAAATTTGACAATTGACTTCTTGTTGATACTCCAGCAGTGATATCACCAATGATTTGAGACATGGGGTGATTCTTCAGATCTTGATACACAATGAGATCTGTGCAAGTGTTTGTAGCAGGCTCAGCAGTAACAGATGGTGATGGTGAATCATTTCCTTGAAACCAATCAGTGGATGGTAATTCAAAGGAAGTTGAATTCAAAGAGATCTCATCAGCATTGTTGTGGATGGTGCTACTGGAGCTACAGGAACATCAGGTCTAGCAGAATCAGGCAGCTGATCACTAAACCTGAAGAGGTGAGTACTGCAATCATCATCATCATCAGCAGTACCACCAGGTGGTGAAGTGTTGACAGGAGCAACAGCAGGAGTTTGATAAGGAACATATTGCAGTATGTCCAAATCAAATAACTCCACAGGGCTTTGTGGAATCTTGTACTTTGGAGATTCATTGAACTTCACATGTAGAGTTTCTTCAACCATCTTTGTTCTGCAGTTGAAGACTCTGTATGCCTTGTAAGTAGATGAATAACCAACAAAATACCCTGCATCCACTTAGGATCAAATTTATGGAGTTGATCCTTTGTGTTGAGAATAAAACAGGGACACCCAATGCTTTGAAATATGAAGTCAGAGGAGCCAAATGATGGAGAACTTCATATGGAGTCTTCATCAACCTCTGATTTACTAAAACTCTATTTTGCACATAGCAAGCTGTGTTGACAGCTTCAGCCCAAAAGGTCAGTGGCAAACCAGAGTCAGCCAGCATGGACCTTGGAGCTTCAATGAGGGTCCTGTTCTTTCTCTCCACTACTCCATTTTGTTCTGGAGTCCTTGGGATGCTAAACTGCCTTTTGATCCCCTTTGAAAGATAGAAGTCATCAAGTGTATGATTTCTGAACTCAGTTCCATTGTCACTCCTAATACACTTGACTGGAAGGGAATACTGCTTCTCAATATACAACACAAAGTGAATAATCTTCTGAGCAGCCTCATCCTTTGAATGTAGAAAGAAAGTCCATACAAATCTGGAGTAATCATCCACAATTACCAGAGAGTATTTCTTCTTTGCCATGCTCATTACTCTCACAGGACCAAATAGATCCATATGCAGTAGTTGCAAGCAGGCAGTGGACTTAGGCACTTCAATAGGAGGGAATGAGACTTTGTGATGTTTTCCTTTTAAACAAGCAGTGCAGGTTTCATCATAGTGAAACTCCTTTATTGGTAAGCCTCTGACTAAACTATTGTGGGTAAGCTGATTCATGTTTTTGAGATTAACATGACCAAGCCTTCTGTGCCATAGTTTAGATTCTTGAGAAGAGGCTTTGGAAAATAGGCAAGGGTTGCCTTTGAGATCTATTTTCTTGGAAAGATCTAAGGCATACACTCTTCCTGTCCTGTTGGCTCTCAGGAGAGTGTGATCATCCAACACCTTGTCAATCAAGTGCAAAACTTTAGATGACAGAATCTACAGTTTTGACAGGTGAAAAGAGCAACATGGCCTTTATCACACATTTGACTGACACTCAAAAGATTGTACTTGAGATTTTACACATGATTAACATCATCAAATTTGATTTCTCCATTGGAGACAAAGCCCTTACCAATGATGTAACCCCTAGCATCATTGCCAAAAGAAACAAATCCCTTCTTTCCTTGAGAGTAGTCATGAAGAAGAAAGATGTTCCCAGTCATGTGCATAGATCCCCCATTGTCTACATACCAGATGCTACTTTGGCATGTTGAAGGACCCTGCAAAAATAAACAATCAGTAGTTTAGAGACCTAACCTTTTTGGTTTTGGGCCTGGTCTCATCAATAGATGGTAAACTAACAGGTTTATCTGAAACAACAGCCTAAGAGGAAGAAGATGGTTTAGAAGAGGAGTCCTTTGGCTTGGACCTCCTTTTCTGTGGTTTCAACATAGGAGCATCTAGTTGGTTAACTCTACCCAACAGATGTTGAACCATAATAACCAGCTGTGTCTGATTTGTGATAAAGCTTTCAGCTCATCAGACACATTGCCAGTGGAGTTTGATAAGTTCCTATGTTGCCCTTTCTTCTTCTGAGCATTCTCAGCTGTCACCTATTTAACCCCTTCCTTTTTGGATTTCTTTGAGGACTTAAGGGTTACAGGATTTGATGTTGCTGATACAAATGTGGTCTCAAACTCAGTTTTCATTTTTACCATTTTCTCTTTAATTCTTCTTTTTTTGTTTGAGTTTGGAACCTCTTTTGTACCAACAATCATCTGTAAGATGATTGAACAAACCACATACTTCACATGGTTCTTCTTCATCTTAGGTTGATCATCAACTAAAGAGGGGTGAAGCAACTGAAGACTTGTTCTTCAATGCTTTGGAAGCATTGTTTGCTTTCTTAACTGCCTCTTTAGTAGGCTTCAAACTTTTTCTACTGGCAGTTTTCTTCTCTTCAGTACTGTCAGCAGTTGAAGTTTGAACTTCAGGTGTTAAATCCTGCTCTCTAGTCCTTTCAGGACCTTCAGATTAACTCCTGAGTTGATCAACTCATTAATCATATGAGTGTCAGCATTTGAACCATCAACATCAGCTGATAGGTTCAAAGAGGGCTTGATGCTGACTGCTACTTCTGATTGTGCTGTATCAGAAGGTAGATCACATGATGTGATGGATTGGTTATCACTCTCACCCTCAGATTCTACCTCTGCTCTTGGGGTAAAATCTGTAGGTGGAGCAGTGTGATTGTAACTAATTCCAAACTTCACATTTGAAGCAGATTGCTTACTAAGAAGCATTTCATGACCTTTGCATGATTGTACCCATCTATCACACTCTACCTGGGTAACTGCAAGGGTTTCTTTGAGATCTTTGTACTTCTCTAGAAGTACCTCTTCTCTAGCCTTAGCATCAATTATTTGGCAATTCAGTTTATAAATCTCATCATTTTTATCTTTAAGCACAGACTCAAACTCAGCTTTGTTTTTGGAAATTATTTGTTCTAGCTCAATGTTCTTATTAATTAAAGCTACATTTGCTTCTCTAATGGAAGCAAATGTTGCTATGCATGGTTCAGAACATAATTTGGCTTTTGCCTCAGAGGATACCTGTGATACCTGTGGTGTAGAGGCATTAGACAATGAAGTATCAGCAGACTCCAAAGCCATGAGAGCTAGATTCCTAAAAGGACTGTCACCACGATGTTGACCAGCACCTGAGAACATTTGTTCATGACCAGACATGTCATCTGGTAAACTGCTCCAGTCACACAACTCTGGGGTGAAGAAGCTGTGTTGTTGAGGTTGAGTTTGTTGATGAGTTGGGATGGCTGAGGTTCTGGTAGTGCATGAGGTTGTGGTGCTATAGGAACTTGAACTTGATTTGACTGTGGCATGTAATAACAAGGGTACGGATATGGCATTTGACCCTGAGGAATAAAATATGCCGGAGATTGTTGTTGAGGATGATGACTAGAAGTGACAGGATGTTGCCCTCTATGTTGTTGACTATTGCCAGGAAAAGTCACAAAGGGTGCAGTGGAGTTAGATCCAGTTGATCTACACTCTCTTGCAAAGTGTCCAAGCCTTGGCATTTGTGACACCTCAACTTGCTCTTGTCAAAACCAACTTTGGTTTTGCCAAGAGTCCTGGGAATTTTCTTCCAGTTCTTTTATAGAACTTCTGAGATCTGATATTTATCAGGGCCATTTGGCTCAAAATATCCATCTCTTCTAAGTCATCATCAGCAATCCCCTTGAGATCATCCATAATGAAGCATAAATTGTCATTATTTCACCCAGTAAACTGACCATCAACACTTACAAATGCAGAATCAGAAAAGCTTGAAGAGAAATTAATATGCTCATCATACTAACATTCAGATGAAGCATATTCTGACTCATGACCCACCAAGGCAGTGTTGCCTGGTACAAAGTCTTCAGTGAGCTTTCCAGATGAAGACAGCTTTCTCTTCTGTTCCATCTCTCTCTCAAATGTGAGCAGTTTCCCATGGAGTTGGGTGAGAGATAGTTTGTCCAAACTTGCACTGGAGCGTAGGACAATAGTATATGTGTCCCATCTCTCAGGCAGTGATCTGAGAAATCTGTTATTCATCTAAATATTTGTG
Organism: Flaveria trinervia; assembly: GCA_025506515.1. Taxonomy (NCBI): domain Eukaryota; kingdom Viridiplantae; phylum Streptophyta; class Magnoliopsida; order Asterales; family Asteraceae; genus Flaveria; species Flaveria trinervia. The sequence goes on from CM046443.1 coordinate 70,618,697, forward strand.
TACTCAAGTTTGACCATTTTTAGTTTAGAGATCAAACAAGAGAACCGCTCATATTGTTGAGTCAGTGTCTCACCCTTTCTATGAGAGAATGTCTCATATTGTTGGGCAAGAATTTCTCTATTATTTGCCAAGACCTCATCTGTTCCTCCAAATTGTTCTTTCAAGGCATTCCAGAGGTCTGGGCAGTTTCATGATGCATTAGCCCAGAATAGATTTCATTTGGCAGTGCCATGGCCAGAATTCCATGGGCTTTTGCATCAATTTCAAGCAACTTCTTATCCTCATCTGAGTATTGCTCCTCCTCTCTTCGGAACCATTTGATTGGTTTCCAGGTTATTCACCATAGGCTTGTGTGGACCATGTACCACTGATGTCCAACAACCTGCACTGTTACAGATAGGTGATGGAGCATTCGTCTTTGCCATATGTTATACTCATTCCTAACCAGCATTGGTGGCTTGGTTGAGGAACCGGTATTGTGAGGATCATTGGAGGGAGTAGTCATTTTCAGTTCAAAAACAATTTAGTTCAAGCTTTTAAAAGTTTTAGACAGACCACAACAAACTCAATGAAAACCAAGAAAAGATCTCAGGATGAATGACTAGAAATACAGAAAATTCAATCTCTATAACCGTTTCTTGCAAAAACAAAAGCTAATTCAATCAAACTTAGATCTTGAATAGCAGTTTCAATGATCATTTATTAGATCGAACAATGATTAACCTGCTCTGATACCATTTGACAGGATCAGCGATCACAAGTTTGATGTATTAGAGTTCGACGCAGCGGAATACGAACAAGAATTAGACAAATTGTAGCAAGTAATCGATGCTTGTATGCATTAAGAGCACATACGGTTATAGTGAGAGAATATATATTTCTGTTTCAAGAAATGTTTATAGATGTAGATATTTCTAATCAAATCATTCATATCATTCCTTTCATTCGCTCAAATATTACAATAGGTTGTCACTCCTTATATAGAGTGCAACAATCACTGTTGTTATCACGGAAAGTGACAACTGGCAGATCTAATACAAAAATAACTAACTCTTAACAACTACTGAAATGTTCACAACTACTGAGAACATATCAGAGTGTTAAGTACAAAATATAAAACTACTGATATCACAACTACTGAAGAAGTACTCTTCAGCAGTTGTGACAAACTACTGAGGCTTTAGTACTTGATGTTCAGACTTTGACTTTCAGGTGTTTCATCAGCTGATGACTTCAGTAGATATCATCAGCTGATGTCTTCAGTCTTTGTCTTCAGACTTTGTACATCAGTTGTTGATCTTCAGCACTTGTAAACTCTTCAGCTGTTGTACTTCAGTACTTTGGTCTTTCAGCTTCAGCACTTGTGTTCTTCAGCTGTTGTACTTCAGCAATTTAGTTCTTCAGCTGTTGTACTTCAGCAATTTAGTTCTTCAGCTGTTGTACTTCAGTACTTTGGTCTTTCAGCTTCAGCACTTGTGTTCTTCAGCTGTTGAGGTCTTCAGCACTTGATCTTCAGCTGTTGAAGTCTTCAGCACTTGATCTTCAGCTGTTGAAGTCTTCAGCACTTGATCTTCAGCTGTTGAAGTCTTCAGCACTTGATCTTCAGCTGTTGAAGTCTTCAGCACTTGTCAAACTACTGATGAGGCTTTCAGCAGTTGTTGTGATGCCATGTGGAACTTAGAGGTTTTCTGATCTGGCTTATTGGTTCTTTTGGTCCAACAAAGTCTTATCTATGGAGCCTCTAGTGAAATTATTTTCCAGAAGAAAGTTTGATAATTTCTCAAACCAGGCTCTAGGAGCTTGTTTTAACCCATAAAGAGCCTTATCAAGCTTATACACCCAATTAGGATGTGTATTGTCCTCAAAGCCTGGAGGTTGACATACATAAACCTCTTCTTTAATTTTTCCATACAAAAATGCACTTTTGAAATCCATTTGAAAAACTTTAAGGTTTTGATAAGCAGCATAAGCTAAAAACAATCGAATTGCTTCCAGTCTGGCTACAGGGGCAAAGGTTTCATCATAATCAACACCTTCTTCTTGTGCAAACCCCTGAACAACCAGTCTGGCCTTGTTCTTAACAATAAGCCCATTTTCATCAGTTTTGTTCCTAAACACCCATTTAGTGCCTATTGCACACTTACCTGGAGGTAGAGGAACCAGTTCCCACACTTGCTGTTTCTTGAACTGAAGAAGCTCAAGCTGCATGGCATCAACCCATCCATTGTCCTTTAAAGCAATGTGATAATTCTTTGACTCTTGCTGACTGATGAAGAGAGCATAGAAGTAGAAATTTGACAATTGACTTCTTGTTGATACTCCAGCAGTGATATCACCAATGATTTGAGACATAGGGTGATTCTTCAGATCTTGATACACAATGAGATCTGTGCAAGTGTTTGTAGCAGGCTCAGCAGTAACAGATGGTGACGGTGAATCATTTCCTTGAAACCAATCAGTTGAAGGTAATTCAAAGGAAGTTGAATTCGAAGAGATCTCATAAGCATTTGTTGTGGATGGTGCTACTGGAGCTACAGGAACATCAAGTCTAGCTAAATCAGGCAGCTGATCACTAAACCTGAAGAGGTGAGTACTGCAATCATCATCATCATCAGCAGTACCACCAGGTGGTGAACTGTTGACAGGAGCAACAACATGAGTTTGATAAGGAACATATTGCAGTATGTCCAAATCAAATAACTCCACAGGGCTTTGTGGAATCTTGTCCTTTGGAGATTCATTGAACTTAACATGTAGAGTTTCTTCAACCATCTTTGTTCTGCAGTTGAAGCCTCTGTATGCCTTGCAAGTAGATCAAATTTATGGAGTTGATCCTTTGTGTTGAGAATAAAACAGGGACACCCAAATGCTTTGAAAAATGAAATCAAAGGAGCCAAATGATGGAGAACTTCATATGGAGTCTTCATCAACCTCTGATTTACTAAAACTCTATTTTGCACATAGCAAGCTGTGTTGACAGCTTCAGCCCAAAAGGTCAGTGGCAAACCTGAGTCAGCCAGCATGGACCTTGCAGCTTCAATGAGGGTCCTGTTCTTTCTCTCCACTACTCCATTTTGTTCTGGAGTCCTTGGGATGCTAAACTGCCTTTTGATCCCCTTTGAAAGATAGAAGTCATCAAGTGTATGATTTCTGAACTCAGTTCCATTGTCACTCCTAATACACTTGACTGGAAGGGAATACTGCTTCTCATTATACAGCACAAAGTGAATAATCTTCTGAGCAATCTCATCCTTTGAATGTAGAAAGAAAGTCCATACAAATCTGGAGTAATCATCCACAATTACCAGACAGTATTTCTTCTTTGCCATGCTCATTACTCTCACAGGACCAAATAGATCCATATGCAGTAATTGCAAGCAGGCAGTGGACTTAGGCACTTAAATAGGAGGGAATGAGACTTTGTGTTGTTTTCCTTTTAAACAAGCAATGCAGGTTTCATCATAGTGGAACTCCTTTATTGGTAAGCCTCTGACTAAACTATTGTGGGTAAGCTGATTCATGTTTTTGAGATTAACATGACCAAGCCTTCTGTGCCACAGTTTAGATTCTTGAGAAGAGGCTTTGGAAAATAGGCAAGGATTGCCTTGAGATCTATTTTCTTGGACAGATCTAAGGCATACACTCTTCCTGTCCTGTTGGCTCTCAGGAGAGTGTGATCATCCAACACCTTGTCAATCAAGTGCAAAACTTTGGATGACAGAATCCTACAGTTTTGACTGGTGAAAAGAGCAACAGGGCCTTTATCACACATTTGACTGACACTCAAGAGATTGTACTTGAGATTTTCCACATGATTAACATCATCAAATTTGATTTCTCCATTGGAGACAAAGCCCTTACCAATGATGTAACCCCTAGCATCATTGCCAAAAGAAACAAATCCCTTCTTTCCTTGAGAGTAGTCATGAACAAGAGAGTTGTTCCCAGTCATGTGCATAGATCCCCCACTGTCTACATACCAGATGCTACTTTGGCATGTTGAAGAACCCTGCAAAAATAAACAATCAGTTAGTTTTAGAGACCCAAACCTTTTTGGTTTTGGGCCTGGTCTCATCAATAGATGGTAAACTAACAGGTTTATCTGAAACAACAGCCTGAGAGGAAGAAGATGGTGTAGAAGAGGAGTCCTTTGGCTTGGACCTCCTTTTCTGTGGTTTCAACATAGGAGCATCTAGTTGGTTAACTCTACCCAACAGATGTTGAACCATCATAACCAGCTGTGTCTGATTTTGTGATAAAGCTTTCAGCTCATGAGACACATTGCCAGTGGAGTTTGATAAGTTCCTATGTTGCACCTTCTTCTTCTGAGCACTCTCAGCTGTCACCTGTTTAACCCCTTCCCTTTTGGATTTCTTTGAGGACTTAAGGGTTACAGGATTTGATGTTGCTGATACAAATGTGGTCTCAAACTCAGTTTTCATTTTTACCATTTTCTCATTAATTTCTTCTTTTTGTTTGAGTTTGGAACCTCTTTTTTACCAACAATCATCTCTAAGATGATTGAATAAACCACATACTTCACATGGTTTCTTCTTCATCTTAGGTTGATCATCAACTAAAGAGGGTGAAGCAACAGAAGACTTTTTCTTCAATGCTTTGGAAGCATTTTTTGCTTTCTTGACTGCCTCTTTAGTAGGCTTCAAACTCTTTCTAATGGCAGTTTTCTTCTCTTCAGTACTGACAGCAGTTGAAGTTTGAACTTCAGGTGTTAAATCCTGCTCTCTAGTCCTTTCTGGACCTTCAGAATTAACTCCTGAGTTGATCAACTCATTAATCATGTGAGTGTCAGCATTTGAACCATCAACATCAGTTGATAGGTTCAAAGAGGACTTGATGCTGACTGCTACTTCTGATTGTGCTGTATCAGAAGGTAGATCACATGATGTGATGGATTGGTTATCACTCTCACCCTCAGATTCTACTTCTGCTCTTGGAGTAAAATCGGTAGGTGGAGCAGTGTGATTGTAACCAATTCCAAACTTCACATTTGAAGCAGATTGCTTACTAAGAAGCATTTCAAAACCTTTGCATTATTGTACCCATCTATCACACTCCACCTGGGTAAATGCAAGGGTTTCTTTGAGATCTTTGTACTTCTCTAGAAGTACCTCTTCTCTAGCCTTATCATCAATTATTTGGCAATTCAGTTTATAAATCTCATCATTTTTATCTTTAAGCACAGACTCAAACTCAGCTTTGTTTTTGGAAATTATTTGTTCTAGCTCAATGTTCTTATTAAATAGAGAGCTACATTTGCTTCTCTAATGGAAGCAAATGCTGCTATGCATGGTTCAGAACATAATTGGCTTTTGCCTCAGAGGATACCTGTGATACCTGAGGTGTAGAGGCATTAGAAAATGAAGTATCAGCAGACTCCAAAGCCATAAGAGCTAGATTCCCAAAAGGACTGTCACCACCATGTTGACCAGCACCTGAAAACAGTTGGTCATGACCAGACATGTCATCTGGTAAACTGCTCCAGTCAACAACTCCTGGGGTGAAGAAGCTGTGTTGTTGAGGTTGAGTTTGTTGATGAGATTAGGATGGCTGAGGCTCTGTTAGTGCATGAGATTATGGTGCCATAGGAACTTGAACTTGATTTGACTGTGGCATGTAATAACAAGGGTACGGATATGGCATTTGACCCTGAGGAACAAAATATGCCGGAGATTGTTCTTGAGGATGATGACTAGAAGTGACAGGATGTTGCCCTCTGTGTTGTTGACTATTGCCAGGAAAAGTCACAAAAGGTGCAGTGGAGTTAGATCCAGTTGATCTACACTCTCTTGCAAAGTGTCCAAGCCTTTGGCATTTGTGACACCTCAACTTGCTCTTGTCAAAACCAACTTTGGTTTTGCCAGAGAGTCCTGGGAATTTTCTTCCAGTTCTTTTATAGAACTTCTGAGATCTGATATTTATCAGGGCCATTTGGCTCAAAATATCCATCTCTTCTAAGTCATCATCAGCAATCCCCTTGAGATCATCCATAATGAAGCATAAATTGTCATTATTACACCCAGTAAACTGACCATCAATACTCACAAATGCTGACTCAGAAGTGCTTGAAGAGAAATTAATATGCTCATCATACTGGCATTCAGATGAAGCATATTCTGACTCATGACCAACCAAGGCAGTGTTCCCTGGTACAAAGTCTTCAGTGAGCTTTCCAGATGAAGACAACTTTCTCTTCTGTTCTATCTCTCTCTCAAACGTGAGCAGTTTCCCATGAAGTTGGGTGAGAGATAGTTTGTCCAAACTTGCGCTGGAGCGTAGGACAATAGTATATGTGTCCCATCTCTCAGGCAGTGATCTGAGAAATCTGTTATTCATCTGAATATTTGTGTACTCAAGTTTGACCATTTTTAATTCAGAGATCAAACAAGAGAACCGCTCATATTGTTGAGTCAGTGTCTCACCCTTTCTATGAGAGAATGTCTCATATTGTTGGGCAAGAATTTCTCTATTATTTGCCAAGACCTCATCTGTTCCTCCAAATTGTCCTTTCAAGGCATTCCAGAGGTCATGGGCAGTTTCATGATGCATTAGCCCAGAGTAGATTTCATTTGGCAGTGCCATGGCCAGAATTCCATGGGCTTTTGCATCAATTTCAAGCAACTTCTTATCCTCATCTGAGTATTGCTCCCTCCTCTTCGGAACCATTTGATTGGTTTCCGGGTTATTCACCATACGCTTGTGTGGACCATGTACCACTGATGTCCAACAACCTGCACTGTTAACAGACAGGTGATGGAGCATTCGTCTTTGCCATATGTTATACTCATTGCTAACCAGCATTGGTGGCTTGGTGAGGAACCAGTATTGTGAGGATCATTGGAGGGAGTAGTCATTTTCAGTTCAAAAACAATTTAGTTCAAGCTTTTAAAAGTTTTACACAGACCGCAACAAACTCAATGAAAACCAAGAAAAGATCTCAGGATGAATGACCAGAAATACAGAAAATTCAATCTCTATAACCGTTTCTTGCAAAAACAAAAGCTAATTCAATCAAACTTAGATCTTGAATAGCAGTTTCAATGATCAATTATTAGATCGATCAATGATTAACCTGCTCTGATACCATTTGACAGGATCAGCGATCACAAGTTTGATGTATTAGAGTTCAAAGCAGCGGAATACGAACAGGAATTAGACAAATTGTATCAATTAATCAATACTTGTATGCATTAAGAGCACATACGGTTATAGTGAGAGAATATATATTTCTGATTCAAGGAATGTTTATAGATATAGAATATTTGTAATCAAATCATTCATATCATTCCCGTCATTCACATTATTACAATAGGTTGTCACTCCTTATATAGAGTGCAACAATCACTACTGTTATCACGGAAAGTGACAACTGGCAGATCTAATACAAAAATAACTAACTCTTAACAAACTACTGAAATGTTCACAACTACTGAGAACATATCAGAGTGTTAAGTACAGAATATAAAACTACTGATTAGAAACTACTGAATATACAACGACTGAAGAACAAGCTCTTCAGTCGTTTTACAAAACTACTGAAACATAAAACTACTGAAACTAGAAATATAAAACTACTGATATCACAACTACTGAAGAAGTACTCTTCAGCAGTTGTGACAACTACTGAGGCTTCAGTACTTGATCTTCAGACTTTGACCTTCAGGTGTTCATCAACTGATGACTTCACTAGATATCATCAGCTGATGTCTTCAGTCTTTGTCTTCAGACTTTGTACGTCAGTTGTTGATCTTCAGCACTTGTAAACTCTTCAGCTGTTGTACTTCAGTACTTTGGTCTTTCAGCTTCAGCACTTCTGTTCTTCAGCTGTTGTACTTCAGCACTTTAGTTCTTCAGCTGTTGAAGTCTTCAGCACTTGATCTTCAGCTGTTGAAGTCTTCAGCACTTGTCAAACTGCTGATGAGGCTTTCAGCAGTTGTTGTGATACCATGTGGGACTTAGAGGTTTTCTGATCTTGGCTCATTAGTTCTTTTGGTCCAACATACCCTATAAATATCCCCGACCTAATCCTTCAGAGCCGCATCTTCTTCAAACCTAACGTTCATATCTCCAAAACTTCTCTCTCACTAATGGCGACCATGCAGCTCATCCGCGACACAACTATGTAGCTTACCTTACCAAATCGCCATTATGGGCTAAGTTCGATAACGCTATTGATCTTATGGTCCAGTCACCCTACAAAACGGCCTTTCTTCTCAATCCAATCCTTCATGCCGAATCCCTTAACCAGTTTTGGATGGACGTCACCCTCACCACTGGGGTGAACAACACATAGTCTCTCCGGTCGGTAGTCAACGACCACCAAGTGGTCATCACCCCCGATATACTTCATCAAACCCTACACCTGGATGATGCCACTTTTCCTGCTGGATACCCAAAGGGCACAACTGATTTATCCTTTGCCCACCGTGGATATCAGGGAAACCTTAGTGCCTCCACCATTCTGAAGAAACATTTCCATGATGCTGAACGTCTCATATTTCATATGGTAAATGTATGTTTGGCTCCTAAGACTTCCTCTTGGGATCAAATGTCTACAAGGTGGCAGCAGGTACTATTCTCTATCCTTGAGCAACAGAACCTAAACTTCTCTGAAATCATTTTTTTGGAACTTAAGGACATGGCCTCAAAATCTATTTCTAACCGCTGGATATTATATCCTCGGTTCATTATGGCCATAATAGAGAATCAGCTAAAAGCTGAGGGACTTGTTGGTCTCGGAGTCCCTGCAACGGCTGTATTGCCTGAAGTATACTCCAGGCACAACTCTGACCAAACGTTGAAACAAGCTGCCAGGCTGCAAAAACCCATGCAGTTGGAACCCACAGCCACCACTTCCAGAACCAAAGTCCCCACTACACCCAAATCCAAAAAGCCAAAAAAGGCTACTCAGGGAGATGAGTCCCCTGAGGATGCCCCTGTACCACAAACACAGGAACCACACACTGGTCTTAACCCCCCAGTTGTGACACTGACTCAACCAGCACAGCCGCACAGGTATCCTCTCAACAGGATCCTGTTGCAACCAACATTGGGGAACCTACACTGCTGGAACCTATCTCCTTGAGAGGGTTACCATTGAAGCGCACCTTTCACCCTGGGTGCAATCTGCTTCCACCCAATCACCACATGCAACCGCCCCCAAAGTCCTACATTACTTGTTCCACAAGTGCTGACTCAGTTGCACTCCTCACCCCCTCCCCAGATACCAATTACAACTGGGAATACTTCTACCATTGAGGGGGAGGACCAAAGTGCAGCTGAGAACCACAACATAGGGGTTACAATGTTCCTTCTCCTAGTGTAGCAATGGAGATTGGAACTTCTGGTGAGGCTGCCACTTCTCCTGCTTCAGCATATGATCAGGTTGTAGTTGGTACCATTACTAAGACCTTACCAGAGGCAACTGCTGATGAAGGACAACGTCTTGAGGTAGGAAGTCCCTAGTTCCAAGACAAAGGGGCACATGCTACAACTGAGCTACACTCAGTGCATGTTCATCCTGATCCTATCAGGAGGTCAGGTGATTCAGTAACTACAGATGATGACCTGGGCTTCTTTTATGATGTAATCGCCCAAAACACCATCCTGGAAGAGGAGGTGAGCAGACTCAAAGAGCTGCTTGCCAAAACTTCTAAGGAACAAAGACCATCTGCCTCTACCATGTCACAGATGGCACCTTCATCTGAAGGTCTCACAAACACTAAGCCACTCCAAACAACTCAGCAACCTGCCTCTGGTTCTGGCACTATTTCTCAGGAACAGAACCCTCCTGAGCAAATAGTTGCTATCCTTCAAAATTCCCTCCTTCTCATCACACCCATAATCACTGCCATAGTGATCAAAGCCATTGATGAGAGGCTTTCCTCAGTAATACAACCATTGATAGAGGAGGTTGTGGGCAAACAGCTTTCTGGCAATCAACCCCTTGCAACCAATGCAACCAAAAACGGGGAGATTAAGTCAGTGAAAGCAAAAAGAAAGAGGAGTACAGAGGAGAAAGAAAAGGAGAAAGAAACAGAAGGGATAGTAGTGGAAAAGGAGTTGGAGTTGAATGTGGAGACCGATAAAGAGAAGGAAAAAGAGAAAGACTTGGAGCTACTGATAAAAAGGCTGATGCTGAACACAACAGATCAATGGACAACATCATTGATCAGCTGTTTAGGCAAGGCCATGACACCGATAAACTTGACTCTGAGATTCGACGATTAGAGATTGAAGAAATCCAGAATAGATGGGCAAGTTATGAAGTGTTGAAAAAGAAAGGCTTGAGATCATGATTAGATTTATTGCAAAATATCTGGGAAGATCAATGATCGAAATCAAAGCTTGGTCCAGGGACAGTATCTTGGCAATCACCACGAAGATCTGTTCGTCTGAAGCATATACTAAGGGACTTGTTATTGAAGCTTTGAATGAAGCGGGTGCTGGGAGCAGGACTGAGCTAGCCAAACAATCAAAAGCCACACTCACCTCAAAAATGCTAGAACAGCCTGTCAACAATCCCACACCAAAATCACCCAAAACACAACCCATCAAACCAACTCCCTTACCCTCAAAACCCATAGCCGATGATATACCCTTGAAGAAGAAGAGAAGGGTATTGAGGCTAGAAGATGATGAAGAAGATGATGAAGATAGGCTGCCACTCTCAGCTGTGATTCAGTTGCTTAAGGCTACAAGTCACTCTCAGCAATTACTCCTGAATTCCAAAGACAAATGGTTAAAGTGAAGCTAGAAGAAGAGCTTCATAAACAGCATGATGAGGAATTGCTGAAGAGAGTTGACAAAGCTTATGCTGCCACATCTTCTATCATGAATATGAAGAAACAAGCCCTCAGACTTTACACTCTCAAGCATACCTTTCAATATCAAAAGGAAAGAGTGAGGATTTGGCCTGATCCCAGGGTGCCTCACAGAATTCATTAGAAAAACATACCTCAGAGATACATTGGCCAGGTGAAAAAGATCGTAGATGAAGTGATCTCTCTGGTCTTTGTAGTTTCACCTTGGGAAATCCTAGAGGACTTCAAGAAAGCCTATAAAGCTAATCTAACCCCTCAGAAGATGCTGGAAAACAAAATAGTGAAAAAGGGGTTAGTTTACAAGAGGCTTGAGGAAGTCAGGAAAAATGAGCTCCAGTTGTTCCTAGAGGGTAATCACCCGGATGAGTTTGCTTACAGAATAATAACAACTGTGGAGCTAAAGAATGGGAAACAGGCCAAATACCTGTCTGAGTATTATGGGCCTGAATCATTGTTTGAAGGAGGTGCTGAAGAGCTAACCATGGAGGAACTAATCAACTTCCTTGAGGCCTACACAAGAGAGTCATACAGACTCATCATGGGAAAATAGATCTCATGAATGGGGTAACAACTCTGTGTCCAATCCCCCAAAACAGAGTTCCCATTCATACTTTCCCAAACAAATCTTTGAGACTTCTTCCCTGGCCAGTGCTTAAAAAAAAGGGTCGCTTCTGAGCTGATCTAGAAGACAAAAAGACCAACATTTCTGCCATAATAAGTGGGACAACTCTAATAAGTTTAGAGGTTTTGGCTGCATTGGTTCAGGGGGAGTTTGTTGGACCAAAAGAACCAATGAGCCTGATCAGAAAAACCTCTAAGTCCCACATACATCACAACAACTGCTGAAGACTTGATCAGCTGTTTGACAAAGTCTGAAGACTGCAACAGCTGAAGAACTAAAGTACTGAAGAACAACAGCTAAAGATCTAAAGTGCTGAAGACTTAAACAGCTAAAGACTAAAGTACTGAAGAACAACAGCTGAAGATCTAAAGTGCTGAAGACTTCAACAGCTGAAGATCTAAAGTGCTGAAGACTTCAACAGCTGAAGACTAAAGTACTGAAGTACAACAGCTGAAGTTCTAAAGTGCTGAAGACTTCAACAGCTGAAGACTAAAGTACTGAAGAACAACAGCTGAAGTATAAAGACTGAAGACATCAGCTGATGACAATAGCTGAAGCTCAAGTACAAGTACTGAAGCCTTCAGAGTTTGTTACAACAGCTGAAGAAGCATTCTTCAGTTGTTGTGATGGTTTACCTTTCAGTAGTTTTCTTTGTTTCAGTATTTGTAAAACAACTGAAGAGTATGTTCTTCAGTTGTTATAGTTTCAGTAGTTTCTTTTCAGTAGTTGTAATAATAGTTAACACTTAGCATTTTTGTAAGAAGATGTCAGCTGTTTGACATCTTCAGTAGGTGTGTTAACTATCAGTAGTTGTAATAAATTCTGTTAGATGTCACTATCAAGTGACATCAGCAGACGTCACATCTCTTATATAAGAGGTGTTGACCTAATTGTAATTGTGACATTCCGTTACCACAAAAGCGCAAATATTATTTGCAGAATTCTCTGTCTATAACCGTTTTTGTTCTTACATTGAATATCTCTTTGTTCTTGTGAATTGGCTAATTCATTGTTAGAATTCCGCTGCTATACTCTCTGATCAATCAAACGTAGATCACTGATCCTAACATGTGGTCACCTCAAACGTGACCCTTTTGGATGATTAAATCCCCTATTGAATTCCATGATGTAGTCTGATATCAAACAAGCTGAATTTGACTAAATTTAAACAAAATAAAAGACTTAAACTAAAATACAAAACTAAACTTTTTTTTGACTTTTTGTGTGAGGTGTAAATCCTAAGATAGAAATCTAATGGATTCGATTCCGGAATAGGCAGCTTCAATTTATTTTGACCATAAATGGACCAATTCAATTTGGAGTCATACAGGCAAGTCAAATCATTTGGGACATGTTATCAATACCTTTTGATGCTCAATTCTTGTTTTTCATCTGGAGTCGTTAGCAAGTTTGAGAAATCATACTAGTACTATTAGATCCCACCTTGATTTGGACTTTCAAGAATTGTAGCCACGATGATTGCCAGTATACTGGTCCTCTTAAATCCATACACAGACTTTTGATACAGATTGGTGATAGTTTAAGGCTTGATTGTTTCAACAAGCATTTGTGGATCCCACACTTATATGGTAATCAACATTCTTCAGGAGATTTTTGAGCGCTCTCAGAGTAGTTTTCTAGAAGAAACTATTCTTAGATCTTTTAGAGAGAAGCCAAGCCTCATGTCAGTGCCACCACACAACAGAGAGGAGGCAAACAACAATGATGTCTAGAATATATAGGTTATGCCTATCCTCAGGTCAGTGCCACCGCACAGCAGAGAGGCACATAACCTATCTTCTTGTTTGAGCAGTTTTACTATTTGGCACAGTTCTCACCAACAACATAAGTTATTAGTTTGATTGCTTTTGCTCATATTTTGGTCTTACACTCAGATTTGTGGTGTTTATTCTGCTCGTCACCCTTATTGGAATTTGTTGATTGTGTTAACCAGGGATAAGATGTTAACTCACAGCTTGTTGAAAAACTTAGTTTGTTCTTGAGATCACCAACAAGGTCTAATAATCTATTGTGTTGAATCTACCGACATATCATCTCTGTTCTAACAACCTCTAGGTCTACTTTCTTTGTGTTACCTTAGTAGTAGCTAGTTTTACTACCATTTTTCCTTTTATTTTGCTTAGACTACACAAACTTATACTTTGAACTTCGCATCTTGTTTTATTTATTCTTTTAAAGTCCCAAGTGATTGGTACCTGTGTACTATCATTTTGCAAAGTCATTGAATCGGTATCCCAGATACAGTCTACTTTCTATCAGCTAGCCTCTCTCCCTCCCTCGTTTTTTTAATGTTACTAACTGATTTATTCTCCCCGTAAAATTCAAAAACCATAATGGATTGACACTTTTTAGGATTTTAATAGGCGGTCGATAACATTAAGGTAATTAAACTACTTAAGTTATACAAATAAATAAAGAAAATAAAATTAAAAGAAAAATGGACAATCAGCATCGGACTACACATGGTCATCATCGAGAATTACATCACTCATCTTTTTAACGTTGTTGACCTCTAACAAATATAAAAAAATATGGTTTGTCAAAAGCCTTTGTATAAAGGTCAGAGCGTTAAAATCAATATTTATTTTAATCACATCGATTAAGTTATTTTCAAAGCAATAACGTATAAAGTGATATTTTATGCCGATGTGTTCGGTCTTAGGATGGTGGACCGGATTTTTTGTTACTGCAATCGCAGCAGAGTTATCAACAAAAAATAGAGTAGAAGAGAATTTCAAACCGTAGTCACGAATTTGATGTTGAATCCATATGATTTGTGAATAGAAACTTGCAGTAGCAACGTATTCGGCTTCACAGGTTGACAAGCAACTAAGGTCTGCTTCTTACACTTCCAGGTCACTAATCTCCTCCTAAAGAATTGACATCCTGCTAATGTAGACTTGTAGTTCATCTTGCAGCCACCATAATCTGAGTCATTATATGTTGTTAGCTTGAAGTCATCGTCATGAGGATACCACAACCCAAGTGTTGGAGTGCCCTTCGGATAACGAAAGATCCTTTTGACCCCAATCACATCGTTGACTTTTGGCTTTGCCTGATATCTTGAACATAAACATGTCGCATACATGATATCAGGTTGTGAGGTAGTGAGGTACATGAGACCAGATCACCATTCTCGTTGGGTGCTACATCATGGTTTGTAGCAAGTGGAGTCCCAGCTGTGGAAGCATTCTCCATGTCAGACCGATTGAGGATATCTCCTACATACTTGGTTTGATGTAGGAAAATCCCTTTTGATGTCTCATCCACCTGTAACCCAAGAAATAATTTCATCTCTCCCATGGCACTCATCTCAAACTCAGCCTTCATTACTACTTCCAACTCTTTACATAGATCTTCGTTCTTTGAACCAAAGATTATGTCATCGACATAGATTTGGACAAGCATTAAGTCTCCATCCTTTTCTTTTATGAACAGTGTACAATCAATGACACCTCTGTGAAAACTGTGTTTCACAAGATGAGTCGAGAGTTTCTCATAGAAGGCTCTAGGAGCTTGATGAAGCCATATAGAGCCTTGTGAAGTTTGTAAACTCTATCCCGATGATATGGATCCTCAAATCCCTCGGGTTGACTGACATACACTTTCTCTCTTATTTCACCATGAAGGAATGCACTATTCACATCAAGTTGATAAACTTTAATCTTCATATACGATACATAGGCAAGGAAGATGCAGATTGCTTCCATTCTTGCCACGGGTGCAAACACTTTATTGTAGTCAATGCCCTCGACTAGTCGAAATCCTTGGACAACAAGTCGAGCCTTGTTTCTGATGATCACGCCTTGATCATCTTTCTTCATTTCAAGACCCATTTTGTGCCAATGACCTTAGCACCTTTAGGTCTATCCACCAGACTCCATACACCTAACTTCTTGAACTGAAGAAGTTCTTCTTACATGGCACTCACCATGCCTCATCATTCAGGGCTTCACTAACAACTTTGGCTCAAAGTGAGACACAAAGAAATGATATGCACCATCATGAAGATAGCCCTTTTCCAGCACCGAGCCATAATCATCTGAGTACAACTGATTTCTGGTCTAAACGCGTGATCTCACATCCTCAATGACATTATCCAAAGGATGATATACATTTAGGTGTGACCCAGGAGTGATTGGAACTACTACCTCAGAATCAAGATTATGAACATTATGTTCCGGATCTGAGGTAGTAAGAGTGTGAGGTTCCGAAGACTCAGAGGCATCAATGTCAGATGCTTGTCGACTTGCAGTAGATGAACCTATTGCTCCTGAGTGTCCTAATCATTTTCAACGGCTTCGTCGTTAGAGGAAGAGTCACTTACCTCGAGTGCTCCCCCTGACTTGGTAGATTAATTACCTTGTGAGCCAAATGATGTAGACTCCAAAGATGGTGTTTAGAACATCATACATCATCTTTGCTACTAACTCATCATCGACGTGGAGAGAGGTATGTTGAAAGACTTGAAGAATCCATTATAGTCGAAAAAGAAAGCGGGTCCTTTTCCAGCAGGAGGGGTAGTGTATCTCTAAACATCGACGTTATACCACACCTCTACTTGACCCGTTGAGTTGTTGTAAACTCTCTTATTGGTATGTTGTATCCTAGAAGATACCTTCTTCAGCCTTCTGGCTGAATTTTCCCTCTCGAGCCTTCATCAGTAGGGTGCACGGTGCGCCAAACGGCTCGATATACTCTAGATTAGGATTACGTTGTTGTAGTAACTCGTAACACGTCTTGCCATAGCGTTTAACTACCAGAACTCGATTTAACATGTAAAACGCATTTGCAACTGCCTCATTCCAGAATTGGATAGGCGGTTTCAATTCTACTAGCATAGTCCGTGCAGTCTCTATCAAGCTCCGATTCGTTCTTCAGCAACGCCATTCATCTGAGGAGTGTAGGTAGACGTGAACTGGTGCACAATTCCCTTTTCTTTGCAGTATGCCTCCATTCATTGGTTCTTGAACTCGGTTCTGTTGTCTGAGCGTACTTGTCATACCTTCAGCTTGTATAGGGACTCCAGTGTAGTTACTAATTCCTTGAATGGCTTAAATATTTTAGATTTGGATTTCAGAAACATTACCAAGAGAATCTTGAGTAGTCATCAGTAACTACATAGTAGTACAAGTCGCCTGCAATGCTTCTTGTACTGACTGGACCAAAAAGATACATGTGAAGAAGTTTAAGAGGAAGTTTGATGGAATGAACTTTCTTTTCCTTATGAGACTTCTTCGTCTATTTGCCCTTCTTGCATGCAACACAAAAATCAGGAAGTTGGAAGTTTTTGACATTTACTCTTCTCACAAGATCATTCTGGATCAAGTGATTCATCTTTCGTGGAAAATATGTCCCATTCTCCTATGCCAGGAGATGAAATCCTTCTCAGTAGCTTCTGATAGATGCACTAAACTTCACAATTGTTGTGGAGGCCTTTGATAGATCGAAGACATAAAGGTCATTATATCTTAAGGCAAACATTAAGACTTGGTCCTCCGGAATCACATAGTCCTTTTTGAGGACATTGCGCTTCTTGTTGTCAAATACTACCTTAAAACCTTTATCACAAATTTAGGATATAAAAAGCAGGTTATTCTGAAGTTGTTGAACATAGTTTACCTTGTCAAACTTCACTTTCTGATTTCCCACTTCCCCTTGACTCATTTGTTTCCTGCAAATGAAACATGGCCTCCTTTTGTTTGTTTGACATTTGATAAGAGAGCCATGTTCCTTGTCATGTGCCTGGATGCTCCGCTATCTATAATCCACATGTTGGTTTCAACACTATAGCGAACACCCTGCACATTCAATTGAAAACATTAGTTTAGGTAAGGGACCCAAGCCTTTACTGGCTTGGGGTCCCAGAGGCATCACACATCATAAATTCAACCCATTGACTATTAGAGGGTGACTGAAGCTCAGTTTTCTTCTTGTGCTTATTATCAGCCATTGAGGTTGATTTTTCTTTCCATAAGCCAGCCTTATGGAAGGCCTGTTGTGATAAACA
Organism: Flaveria trinervia; assembly: GCA_025506515.1. Taxonomy (NCBI): domain Eukaryota; kingdom Viridiplantae; phylum Streptophyta; class Magnoliopsida; order Asterales; family Asteraceae; genus Flaveria; species Flaveria trinervia. Next base: position 70,636,191 of record CM046443.1, read on the forward strand.
GACAACTGGCTAATGGGTTGAACTTTAGGTTCACTAGCCCTTCTAGGTAGAGTCATTGAGTTCCTCTTAGAAAAACTAGGTTTTGGGTCCTGAAGTTCAACTTTCCTTCTCGGTGCCTGATAGTAAGGACAGTTAGACGCAATGTATCCATACTCTCCACAGTTATAGCATGATCTGCTTTCGACTCTTTGATTTAACTATTTGTGTGGAGAAGTGTGTGACACACATGTGACATTAACCTTTTTGGGTTGACACTCTTCTTGTTTAGATGTTTTATCTTTTTTAACAAAGTTAATCTTTTAACATTTTTAATATCTTTTACATTTTATTTACCTGGACTTTGACATGAAACCTATGACTGGTTAACATTACTGGTCTTTTTAGGTTCAGATTTTACTGTGGTTGAACTAGGCTTTATATTAACCTTCCCAAACTCTTTTTCCAGATTAACACAAGGTATTTTACCTTTTGCCTTTGAAGTTGCTGCTTTTGTTAGTACCAGATTCATTTGATTTACATGTGGAATCTGGATTACTTACAAGAGGAGTGGACACCACATGATCCTTGATTGTATTGTTATTGATTGGTTTACTTTTTACGTTCATCAAGATCTCATGTGGTGGCGGAACCACTTTATAACCCAATCCCTCCCTGTTGTTACGCTCTTCACTAAGTGTTGAACAATATGAGATGAACTTGTCCAACTATGTAGTTTTTGCTTTAATGAATTAACTTCTAAAAATGCATTTGTTTCTTAGTGTCTTCTAGGGAGTTAAGATAGAACTTAATGTCATTGATTGGTTAAAAGCTACAACTTCGGTTTCCCTAAGTTGTTTGTTCAACAGTTCTATTTTCTTATAAACTGTGCTCATTTTGTTTAAGAATTTTGTTAGCTTCAGTGCACAGTTGCAAGTCCTTTACTAAGCTATCATTATGATCTAATAACCTAGAAAAATTTAAATCTATGATTTCCTGAAATTTATTACAATCAGAACAAGCATGATTATTGAAAAGTTGGTCAGTAGTACTTACCTGAGAGGGTTCTAATGAATCCGCCATCAAGGCAGAGTCTGGTGTTTCTGGTTCTGGTGATTTAGACGTTGTTGTAGATTTCCCTTCTGTAGCCATGTAATTGACCACTATTATAGTCTCTTCGGTGTTTGACATCACGAGTTCCACAAATATCCTTCACTAGTTGAATCGTCGTCTATATCTTCAACACTAGCCATGCTAAATTCTCCCGGTGAAACAAACCGAAAGCTCCAGTCCTGTTCTTCATCATCACGAGCAGTCAAAGCTTTAGGATCCTTGCTTTATGAAGTAGGACTACTAGTTGGTTTATCCTGACGATTGAAGGATGAGAATGGATTCCCAATTCCAGTTTTCTTGGGCTTCACACACTCACGTTTGAAGTGCCCCGTTTCGCCACGGTTGAAACACGTCACCTTGGTCTTGTCGAATCCAAAGGTAGTGTCCTTAGTTGCAACCAAGTTCTGTCCTGTTTTCTTGACTAACTTCTTAGCTCTCCGAGCACCACTTGCTAAGGCCCACATTATATCCATCATCTCCAGCTCTGTCTCGTCCCCTGCTCGTAGTCATCTTGTCGGATGACAGTTCCCAATTTTTCCCACATTAGTCCATCATAGGGTGGACTACTGCTGCTAAGAGATCTATGTGCTCCTTAGCTACCTCAACTGTCACATTACAGAAATTCTCGGTCTTTAGTTTTGCAGCATTGGCTTCAGGTACTATGTATTGGGTACCAGACGACCCTGCCATTTCTAACCTTGAAGTAGAGGTTTGAGAGGGACCAGCTGAACTTGACACAAAAGCCGTCTGAAGTGGGTGCTAGACGTTTTGGTTTGTGGAGTCGCGTTGTACAGTGCCGGTTGATCATAAGAAGATTTGGGCTCTGTATTTCATCCTTAATTCTTTCTCTCTCAGCTTCAGAATGAAATCATTGATATCTAACTTCGTTAGCATATCATTCTCTATAAGATTGGAGACAAAGGAAACCCATTTCTGCGGCAACCCATCTGCAAAGTTCGACACTTTGTCTTCCATAAACGTCGTTACTCCATGAGTGTGCATCTCACTCATCAAGTGGTAGAATTGTCAATGACGTCATCCAGGCTTTCTTTACCATCGAAGAGAAGTTTTCAAACTCTTTCTTCAAAGCTTTAGCCTTTATCGCCTTTAATAATGCATTTCCGTCATACCTTTTCTCCAATGCATCCCATAGCTTCTTTGCTTGTGTATACTCAGAAAAATGGTGGAAAATATCCTTGGGGATCGACTAAGTAAGCAGAGCATAGACTTTCATCTCAGCATTGTATTTGACCTTTTGTCCATCAGTCATGCCACCTAGTGTAAGTTGACACCATCAGCACCTACTGGCATGTTGTACCCCGTCTCTATTGATTCCCACAGATTGGGATCTACTCCATTTAAGCAGATCTCAAAACGTTGCTTCCATTGTGGGTATTCATCTAACGTGATTAGCTTAGGGGGGTTGTTGTGATTCCCCACATCATTCTCTAGAAGCAGTAGGTTTTGAATCCTTGAGTCTATCCCTGTTGTGAACGCCGAGTATTGGCTCCATTAGTAACAACTTTAAACTTTTGAACAAACTGTTTCACTTGTGCGAATGAAGGTGTGAGATTGGGCTATTCTTGCGAATGAACAATGCGGATGGTTCAATCATGCGACTTAACTAATGGGGATGGCTAAGTCGGGCAAATTAACAAATGCGGTTGGACAATGAGTATAGAATGCTCAGTCATATGAATGGAGGTACGAATGAGTCCAATCGTGCGTATGAGGGATGCGTATGTATTCAGTCGTGCGATTCAGTCAATCATGCGACTGAAGCTGCTGGATTTCGAAAATTCGTGGGTTTAAGGTGTTTTGGAAGAAAAAACACGAATTTTCACTACCCTAATTGCCGTATGCCGGAAAAAGTTAAACTTTAAGAACAGGAGACGTCTAAGACACCGTTTGACAAAAAAGATTCCGTTTTTAGTGAAAAAAACACAATTTTTGTATAAAAAACGATTGAATCACATGTAAATCAAGAGCCAAAGCTCTTATACCACTTGTTAGGATTGTGTACTAGACGAATACTAACAGATTTACGCGTATACTGAATCAAATAGTGCGGAATCCTATTTGATTGGCGATCCAATTAGTGAGAACGCACGTAGAATGAAATAAAGATTGAATCTAAACGTTAAGGATGATTAGCAATCGATCTACTGCGATCTATGAAGTTGGAACAGGTTGCTAGAGGTCTCTGAACGGCTAGGGTACGTGTAGGTATCGAAAAGTTCAAAGTGTCACGTTTTTTCACGATTTAAGTGGTATTTATAGGTTAGGGTTTCTCAATAGTTCCACTGGACAATTAGCATGGTTCAGTCGTGCGATTGAGTCATGCGGTTGATCCATTCGCATGACTGAGTGTGCAGTCGTGCGACAGAGTCAGTCTCATGTTACAATCATGCGACTGATCCAGTCTCCGGGTTCATTCGTACGACTGGTTCATTAGCATGAAGTTGTTCATGCGTATGGTCCATTAGCATGGGCCAATCGTATGAGAACTTCATATGATTAAGTTTGAATATGCTTCATAATCATTAATTGACTTAGATTTATTCAAACAACCACAACCTATATAGTTAGTTCAATAAGCGTTATTACATACCAAGCAATGAAATATTCAACATTATAAGCATAACCACACATTGTATTTCATTAAGTACCGGTACAATTACATAGGTGTAAGACAATAAAGACATATTACATTAAGTTCAGAAACTACAGACACATGTATCTACACTAAGAAATATGTTACGAACTGGGCAATCGATCCCAGAGTTATTACATGCTATGATTGTGCCAGATAAAACAAAAGAGGTGAAAATTTTAGCATGGAAATATGATGCGGTATTTGATGCGTTTTTGAGAAAATGAGTTAATGCTATTTATGATATTTATCATATTTTCTAGAGCATCATATCATTACATTTTCAAGATTTGAAAGAGTTACACAAGTTACATCTCAGTAACCTTACGAAGTCTGCAAGGGGAGAGAATTTTGTGAAATTACTACACAGAGGAATTTCTAGAATGCCAGTGTTCTTATAAACTTGATGTCATCAAGAAGATAAAATATAATTTGATACGTTGAGGAAGAAATCTAGAAATAAAGATACAGACGAATCTGATGATGAAGGATATTTGTAGTCATTTGGAGAAATATATTTTGAGAAAGTAACAAATCGTGGGCTGAAAGTTGTTGATGGTACTCAATCATCAAAACCTATTTTGAGATGGTTTTATGATTCGAATACTTTTCATCTGAAGCTTGTGAGGAACTTGGATGATTGGGAAAATGATTTGATAAGCTTGTTTGGAGTGTTTGAGCTTAAACTTTTCCATCCAAGTTATATTTCTTTTCTGTCTAATAAAAAATTTGAGATAGTATCTCCAGTAGAAACAGAGCATGATAGAAGATACTTTATGATGATCATAAAGGTAATGAATGCTGCTATAGAGAGAATTTCCCTAAGGAAAGGAATGGCATATGCAAACATTTTGAAGAAATATATCAATGACATGGATTTATGAGAATTTCTAGCAAAGGAGTGTTAGAGATATACATTAAAGATAATTCAAAACCAATAAAGATGTATGCTAATGTAGATTTAGCAGGTTTGACTAAAGACACTTTGTTGATTATGGAAGCAATGGATATAAAGACAAATGAGTCCAAGCCTGAGCAAGGGATTTTGGCTGAAAAGTTCAAATCCTCAATCAAGAAAGCTCTTCGAGAACTGGAGCTATACAAGGAGAAGCCCATGTTCAAGATAAAAGAAGCACCAGAAGATTTCTTGATCTGAAGAAAAATGCAAAGAGACTTATTATGTAAATATTTGTTTCTTTTGTTTCTTGTTATTAGTATAAATAGGATTATTTCTTTTATGCAAAGAGACGTGAAAATAGATGTTTTGTTAGTTCTCTTTTGCACATGGTAATCCATAATAATATCAATTGAAACTCTATGAATTTTTCTGATATTTGTTTGTGTTGATTACATTGTTCGTATAATTGTCAATGTTTGATAACAAACAAAGATCGATCCATTTGAACCTATCACCACTAAACAATCTTATCTCAGTACCTTCTTTACCTCCCCACCTTCTTTCAAGCACCAACTCATATGTTTTTTCATCATAATAGAGATTTGAGATTGGTTGGAGGAGTGAGTTCCTATCATTATTTTATTTTCAAGGACTCAGTTGGCTTCACCTTCAGTTCTAAGAATACCACTTCTTCTACTGCCTTGGTCTTTTTCTTCTCAAGTGGTTTGAAAAAGTATCTATCTTTTCTCATGCAGATAGCCTTGAGAGATTTGAAGTTGTTTGTTCTTTTGAACATCCTCAGAATGTCTTCAAATTCATAACCCATGAACATAGCCTCTTGTCTCGTTCTTTCAGATCATGAATCTACAAGAAGTTCACTAAAGCAGTATACTCAGTGAAGAATTGAACCAACCCTTAGATCCTTTTGATCATGAACATGTTCCAGTCACTATCATACTTCAAGGAAATTATTTCTAATCACTCTTGCCCTAGGGAGGATATACACCCTTTATCACTTTGTAGTGGTGAGCCCTTCTAAATCTTTAAGTGGGGAGGTTCAGCAAACCAATGAGGATTTCTATGTAGAATAGGTGCAATAGAGTCATGATCTCTATGGGTGAGCTGGATATCTTAGGCACATACCCTGGTTCTTGGTTTCTAGTTGATTATTTATTCTTCAAGCTTCTTCAGCCTATCCTTCTTCTCATTTACCATCCTAAGGATTGTATCCCTTAGAGAATTTGTCTTCATATTGCCCAACTTCTTTTGGTGGAACCTTGTTCAGACAAATAGTCCTTCATTTTCTTGTCAGCCATATTGTAGGGATCAGAATAAAATGATTGAGGAGCTTCAGTCTACTTGGCTTTTGATGAGAATTTGACCGCTGGAGGTTTGGATGATTGAGTTTTTTCATACTTAGTCTCATATGAAGAGTCCAACAGCTTGTTTAGCTTTTCTTCTTCTGCTATCATACCGTAATAGGTCATCCCAAATACCTTATCAGCATCATATCCATAGTTGATGAGAAACATAGGCTTTCACCATCAGATCATTTGTTTTGGTTTTCTCACCATCTTATCTACCAAAGTCTCCACCTTCACAGGGCTTTCTCTAGCTATTGATTCATCGACCACATAGCCTCCCTCTATCTCTCCTTCTTATAGATCAATAAATTCAGCCATCTTTTTAGTTGTGCCTCAGCCTTTTCATGCTCATCTAGGAATTCAGCAATGGCTGTGAGGATCATCTTTTTGCTTTTTCTTCACAGGCTCTTCTTCTTCTATTGGTCTTTTACCCTTTGCCTTTTCAAACACGTATTTCCTCTTTCTGGTATATGTTTGTACTCTTGGACCAGCAGAGGTTTTAGCCATTTTAACTTCTTCTGGCAATGTTTCAGCCTCTGTCTTTTCAATTTCAGCCTGCTCTTTCTCTTTCAACTAAACATCTTATTCATCTTTATGTTATTGTTCTTCACAAAGCTTTCTCATCAACAATTTTTGCTCATCAGTGAGTCATACAATAGGTACAATCTGGATACTCATTTCCTTCTGAATTGGGATAGGAGAATGAGGAATAATCACAATGGGCTCAATTTCTTATTGTTGATCTCCAATAAAATCCCAGAACTCATCATATATAATAAAGTTTTCATGTGTAAAGTTGTCAAGAGCCTTCGTCATGTCACTGAACTCAGATTCTTTAATATGTGTTTGTTCATGATCTTTCCTTGTATAGACTACCATAGCTAAACTTTGCTCTTGGGTCTTTGTACCACTGGATTCAGCTTCCTTTTTGGGCTCTTACAATCTTATTTTCTTAGCAGGAGGAGAGTCATCATCACTCTCCCTTAGTGAACTATCTTCATTTTCTTGTTCTTTCTCATCATATTTCTTCTTTTCATTCTCATCCTCGTCACCTTCATCATCCTTTTCTTTCTCAACTTCTTGTTTGATCATAATCAACAGCTCCAACTCATAAATCCTGTTATTCAGGGATTCTATTTGTCTTTACTGTTCAGTGATTATGTCGAATTGTTCCTCAATCAATCCTTCCTGCTCTTCCATGGCTATTGTTTGAATGGCTAAAGTGTCCACATGACCACTTACATCATCCCTTGAATGTTCTAGACCAGCCTTAAGTTCTTCTATTTCTTTATCCTTTTCTACTTTTTCAGCCTTATATTTTTCTATCAAGTCTTTCAACTCCTTCTCCTTCTCATCAAACTAAAGAAGTCTGTCCCTTATGAAACCGGTGTACTTGTAGGTTGAACCCGGTGGTGTAATCGCTTGGCTTGGCTTGGCGAACAAGGAATGATCTAACGGTGATGGTGGTTCACGGTGGTAATGGTGGTTCACGGTGGTGATGTGGTGTGATGGTTTGTCGGCTATCGCTAGAATGGAAGCGAAAACAATTAGATTTTTCCTTAGAAAATTAAAGGCCTAGATCTAAGGTTTTAAATCAGTGGATCGATGTACGGAAGTTGCGTAAAGTAGTTGCAGACGATATTGAAGGGAACAAATGATAGATATGAGGCACATGAGATTCTCCTTAATTTCCATGTTTCTTGTTTTGATTTATATAATAATATTATTATTATTATTATTATTATTATTATTATCATTTATTATTATTATTATTACGGGTATTATATCGATAGTAGGTTTGATCCACTGATTTGCCTTCTGGATCAGCAAGAATCTTCACTTTAGTGTTAATAGGAGTTCTAATGGATTAACAATTAGCAAACTTGAATTTCTTTAACATGGTTTCCATATATTTTGATTGATTAATAAAGATTCCATCTGCTGTTTGTTGAACTTGCATTCCTAGATTATGAGTTCTCCCATTGTATTCATTTGGATTTTTCAATGCATAAGGTCTTTAAAGTCTTTGTAGAGTAGTTTGTTTGTTGAGCCAAAAAGGATATCATCCACATATATCTGGACCAGCAACATGTCTTTCCCTTTTCTCTTATTGAAGAGAGTCCGATCAATCTTTCCTATTTCATACCCATGTTCAAGAAAAAAAGATGATAGAGTCTCGTACCACTTCTTTGGAGCTTGATGGAGACCATACAAGGCTTTGTCAAGCTTGTACACCTTGTGTGGAAAATCTGGGTCTTCAAATCCAGGAGGTTGACTTCTTCAGCAATCTTTCCATACGAAAAAGCACACTTCACATCCATTTCATAAACAGTGAATTTCATGGATGTAGAATACGGTAGAAAAGTCTTATTGCCTCTAATCTGGCTACAAGAGCAAACACTTCATCATAATCAATTCCTTCTTCTTGAGTATAGCCCTAAGCCACTAATCTTGCTTTATTTTTGATGACAATTCCCATGTCATCAGTTTTGTTCTTGTATAGCCACCTGGTACCGATAGGGTATTGTCCTTCCGAAATATTTAGAAGTTGCCATACTTCTTGTTTCTTGAATTGTAGCAACTCTTCTTGAATTGCCTTATTCTGACTATTGTCTTGAATAGCCTCTTTGATATTTTTGGGTACTATTTGACATAGAAAGCAAGAAAACATACAGATGTTTCCTATGCTTGACTTGCTTCTTGCTTCTTTAAGTTCACCAATGATGGTTTCCATTAGATGATTCTTGTGTATTCTGGTGGTTGGAATTGAGTCACCCGCAATGGTTATATCAAGATTAGAGACTTTCAGATCATCTTAGTGAGAGGCACCTTCATCGTGTACTGTGGGAGAGTTGTGAAATTAATCAAAGACTATTCCAGTTCCTACTTCAGTAGCAACAACACTTTGATTATTTCCATCACTTGTGGTTCTTTTAGTTTCAACCGGTGGTGTAGCTTGATCTTGATTTCTGACTTCAATTGAGGGTTCTTTTAAAGGAGATGGTAGTATGCTATGACCAGCCTCAGTTGAAACACTTTGATTCTGAGATGGTTGTCTGACAGGATCAGCTTGTAATAGGACATCTTCATTTAGTTGCTCAGTAGATGTAACACCCGGTTATTCTTTTAAAGTTATGGAAGAAAAAGAAAGACCAAAAGTGGAGGAAAAGAAAGAAAAACAATAAAACCCAAGTAGAGGACTAAAAGTGTCAAAAGGACAAAATGTTTGAAACGGGGTGTAAAAGGTGATGGCCGCCCACACTCTCTTCACACATATCATTTCCTTCGGATTTTAGATAGATAGAGTAACAAGGAGCATAAAACTCTTGGGATTTTTGAAGAACAAGAGCAGAAGGTTAAATTGAAGGTAAAAATTCATGAGTTTATGATGTTCTCAACTGACCTTAGCCACGATTATATGCTTATGTGTGTTTATTTGTGTTCGGGTGTGTTTTTGGTGGGTTTCTTGGCGATTGAACTCAATTTGCAAACGGATTTTGAAGAAGTCATAACCAATGGTTGCTAAGGTGAGTTCTAGAACCCCTATTTTACTTGTTTTAAACTGTTTTGGGGATGGAAACGCATGTATGTAACTTTTTATAAAAATGGGTTTTCACTCGTATGGTTTATGTGTGTGTGTTTACGGGTGAGATTTGATTTTGGGAAATGTATATGTTTGCTCATGATGTGAATGTATATCAAAGACTAAGGATGTATGATTTAAGTTTAGAACATGTCATATAATGATTGGGGACAGAATTATGATGTTTAAGTGTGATTTAGACTGCCCATGCGCCTAAATAGTGGCCCGTGCGCCCAACTGAAATAACTGCCTAAGTGTTCCCATACGCCCAAAACCTCATGCGCCCAAACAGTACCCATGCGTCTAGAAATAGGCTGTAATTTACTAAATGTTCATGCACCCAGGAATCTTATGCGCCTAGGCACTCATGCGCCTGCATAGTACCCATGAGCCTAGAATTGCCCACAAATGACTAAGTGTTGCCCATGCGCCCCAATAGTGCCCATACGCCTAAAAGTTTCCCATGTGCCTAAGTCTTCCCATGCACCCAAAAGGCCATGCGCCTGAATAGTGCCCATGTGCCTAAAGACTTAGATTATTTTTCTGATTTTTGGGGAAAAAGTGAAATGTAGGCTTTGGCTTGGTATATTCCCGAGGGTAATGTAAGTTGACTTTTTATGATGTATGGGCTATGTTATGGCATGTATGATGATTGTTATGTCATGCGTGATGATGCCTTGTATAGTGATGTTTTGTATAGTTATGTTTATGTTCCATGTTATGTATGTTTAGTTTCCATGGCTTTACGTGTTATAGTTGTGAAAGAAATGAAAAGTATTATGTAACGTAAAGTGCAAGATAATGAAAAGAGGAACATAATGATAGAATGCATCCATTATTGGAAGTAAAAGTAAAGAAGGCCTTGCAAGCAAAATGTACGGAGGGGCACGACTCTAAAGTGCCGTTAACTCAACTATGTGTGGTTTGGCTAACCCTTAAGGATACACGCAAGGGTCTAGTCTTTGTGACTGACCAGTTGTATAGTACATGGATTATAGTGGATACACACCCTGTGCTGGTGCTAGGTTATGTGCGTTATGTAAGTCAATTATGATCTTCGGGCCAATACCAGCTTTGTGTATACGTTTGGGGTGTAGTATATAGTTGGGATCTTTGTCGCTTGACCTAGTGTTGGTCCCAGGCTAGGTGTGTTATTGAAGCCATATATGATCTTCATCTTAGTACCCGCTTTGTGCATACATTTGGGGCATAGCTGATGACACTGATCCGGAAAGGGATAAGAAAGAAATGATGAATAGTAAAGGAAGATAATAATGATATTATCTACGTGTACGTACGATGTGTGATCATGTATGAAAGTATAGAATGGTATTGAAAGAAAGTAAAGTATATTTTATTTTAAAACTAGAACCCACCCAACAACGTTGACTTTTATCTATTTCCAGTAGGCAAGTGAATGATGCTGAGGATGGTATGGGGCGGCTACTTGGCTCTTTTTGGATGGCATTCTTTTGTTTAATGATTTTGCATAGTAATGCGAACAAATGATATTCTGTAATGAATGATTATATTATTTTGCAAAGGCATTTTTAATGAAATGATGAAATTATTTAAATGTTTCCGCTGCATGGTTTTAGTAAAGTTAATGTAATTGTAAGATTTAATTGCGATGACTGACCAGCTGTGAGCATCCCGGAAACGGGGCCTTATAGTAGAAGTTGGAGGAACCATTGGAAAGTCATCCCTTTTTTCTACTACTAAAGAAGATTATGCTGATTGTAGGTTTCCTGCATCAGACAAGTGAAACTGATCAAAATATTTTGTAAATGAGTTAATATCAAACAACCGGTCAGGACCATTTGTTGATTTGGAATTGAATGTTCCTTAAATTGAACATTTGTTGATTCAACAATAATGTTTAATCTAGGATTAAACACTCCATAAGCCTTTGAGACAGAAGAATAACCTACAAAGAATCCTTCATCAGACTTTGATGAAACTTTCCAAAATGGTCTCGGGTGTTTAATATTATAAGAAGACTACCAAATGACTTGAAAAATCCAATAAATGGTTTTTCTGTGAAAGAGAAGTTCATAAGGAATCTTGTTGCTTTCTTTTACAATCAGAGTTCTATTTTTTACAAAGCACGATGTGTTAACTGGTTCTGCCCAAAAGGTAATTGGCAGTTTAGCATTGGCTAGCATAGTTCATGCCACTTCAATTAGTGTTCTATTTCGCCTTTCAGCAACCCCATTTTGTTGAGGAGTTCAAGCTGCACTAAATTGATGAGTAATGCCTTTGGTTGCACAAAATAAACTCATATCTTCATTTTTAAATTCTCACCGTTATCACTTCTAATTGTTTTGACTTTATGATCAAGTTGATTTTCAATTTCAGTGATAAAATATAATATTAGTTGGGACGTTTCATTTTAGGAAGTAAGAAGACCATGTAAATCTGGAAAAGTCATCTATGATCAACGGTCATACTTTTTCTTTCCAATGCTCATAACATGAGTTAGTCAAAAAGATCCATATGAAGTAACTTCAATGGAGAATTGTTTGTGTCACCAGTTTTGGCTTGTAGGAAGACTTATTTTGTTTCCCTTTGAGACACACTAAATAGTGATCAATAAAGTGAAATTATTTTTAGGGAAAACCAATGACATGTTTCCCTTAACCAATATGTTCATGTTTTTGAAATTAGTGTGTCACAAACGTCTGTGCCAAAGCTGTGACTCATCAAAAGATGTTTTCGATAGAAGACACGTTTCTTCTTTTAGTAAAGCAGAATTAAGGTTTAGGACATAGGTGTTATTCTTCCTCGGAGTATTCAAGACAACCCATTCTTTAGGAATTTGAAACCCTGGTTTCATAATGTAACAATGAGTGACAGTGAAGTGAGTGTAATATTTCTTGTCACAGATCTAATACACGTTGAGCAGATTAAAGTTCAATTGTTCACAGTAGTTCACTATATCAAAGATCAACAACACATTTGTCACAGATCCTTCACCAGTAATTCTGTGACCTTATGAATCTCCACTAAATTCTATAATAGTTCCTTGAATATGCTTGAAATCATGAAGGAATTAACGATCTACAGTCATGTGTCGGGAGCACCCACTATCCACATACCATAGGCTATCGAACCTGTATGGATGACCTTACAAGCACAAAAGAACTAATTAGAATGTCGAACCCAAGCCATAATGGTCTTGGGTTTCCTGTTCCTATCCATGATAGTAACTTCTTGGAACTTCCTCTAAATTATGGCCTAGAGGATGGAGTTTTGGTTGATTTCTGTTGATATCTTGTCCATTTTATCTCATCAATTTCAGCTGAAGAGTCAAAAGAATATTGGAACCTTTGATCTCTTTTTCTTTTGAGAAACCGAACATGTTTTTTATTATTAAAATTCTATTTTGATTTATGAAAATCACGACTTGGTCTGAAGTTATGAATTAGATTTTGTTGGATTTTCTTCAATTTTTTTGGTTACCCAAATCATCATTAGAACTAGAAGTCCTGGATAGTTTATCGTGAAAAAGACTTTTGATTATGGGTTTCACAAATGAGATTAGTGAGATGGGCTTGTTTTGCGGAATTCTCAACCCTTTTTCTTGAAGAAATAATCAGATGTATCATGATTACTCATATCACAGACATAACAATATTTGTTAAAATAATAATATTTGTTGGAATGATTGTTGATGCCATAGATTGAGCAGTATTGATTGAAAAAGCACTCATCTGTTCTGTGATTACACATCTCACATACTTCACAATACATGTGTTTGTTTCATTTGGTTGATCTTAATGCTTCAGTAGGTTTAGCAGTCCTTAACCGAGCATCATTCTTTGATTTTGAGGACGAAGCAATATCAGCCTTGTTTGTAGTTTGTTTCACAACACTATTGTTTTTCATTCTTTTAGGTTAACGTTGTTTCCTTAATCCTTTTTTGTCCTCCTTTTCTTTTTGGTTTACGTGATCTTTGAAAAAGATGTCAAAACCAACTCCTTACATTAATTTTATTGATGGGGAATCTGATTTGATTTGAATCATTGAATGTGAGGGGTTTTCCCTTTGTTTCTTAGTGAAACTTTTATCTGATTTGCTTGAATTTTTAGGAGATGTGATCTCACAATTAGATCTTCTTTTAGCAGTTGGTTTCATAGAAACATCTAGTTCTTTCTTTTCTTTTGAAATTGTAGGAATGAATTTCACAAATGGCACTATTGATTTGACTAGACTTTTTGGTTTAATGACATGTACTGACATATCCAAGCACTATTTGATTTTGATTAGATGTCCTAGCTTGATTTTCTCCTCATTTGTCTCAATGTAACCACTTGGTTTGTTTTGAGGATTTGTAATCTGAGTTAACACTAATTTAGGTTCAATAGTTTTAGAATCATTTTGATCAAAAAGAGTGATTGACTCAGGCATGACAGTGTAATTGTCATTGTATGGTGGGGGACATGAGCTATATCCAATCCCAGTCATATCCTTGGGATCCTTTTGTGAATCAAGAATCTCTTGCAGCTTGGCTAAAGCAAGTGCAAACTCTTCTAGTTTCATTTCAGTAACTGATTGCTTAGTGTTAGATTGAGCTAACTTTTTAGTTAACTTGTCATTCTCAGCTGTAAGAGTGTACTTTCCTCCATGCAGTTTTTCAATGTCAGAGATAAGAGAATTTTTTCATATTTCCAAACTTTTGATTTCTTTTTTAAGCATCTCATATTTTATGTTTTCTTCTGAAATCTTAGCACCTAATTTTGATTGTGCTCACGATATCCCTGCGGTTCAGGAATGCATTTGTCACTACAAAGATCGGATTTTACCTTAGATGGCATTGGAGTTAGGCCATCCTTAACGTGAGCCATGAGAGCATGATTTTGAAATTGAGGCTTCACTTCCTCAGCATACAGGCTCCAATCACATACTCCATCTTGACTGACGACAAGAGCATTTGAAGTAGATTGGCTGCTTCCATGAGCTTGATTGGTCAATTATGGTTGACTTTGGTGTGGTTGATGATGTTGTTGTTGATGTTGTTGTTGATGATGATATTGATTGTTGGATTGGAAGCTTGAGCTTGGTTGTGATGATGATTAACCTTGACAATTCCTTTGGAAACTATTTTTGTTTCTTCTTGCAGCATTGTACTCACTTGAGAAGTGGCCAGTCATACCACAGTTGAAACATTTAACTTTGGATTTGTCATATCCAAGTTTGGTATTCTCGTTTAGACTAAGATTTCTTCCTTTTCTAAAAAAAATTTTGGCTCACATTGTTATCATAGCCATTTACCACTACAGATCCATTTCTTCTACATCATTTTTTCTAAGTCTTCTTGAATCAAGTGAGCAAAAGTGAGTATTCCTCCTAAGTAAGCTTCAAAGCTTGCAACAAAGGCATTGTAAGTAGCCTTTTGCTCTTCAAATCTTGGTCTTCAGGCATACTTGTAGGAGTGGCAGTAAACCTAGTTAATTGAGATGAGGTTGATGTCTTGTTTGTTGATGGAGTAGGAATGAATCATGTTGATTTTACTTGATCACTTGATGAGATAAAATCATCGTCTTTAGTAATGAATGAATTTTCCACAGAATGAGTATCTTATGGAAATTTATATGCTTCAATGACTTGAGGTTCGCTAAGGTTTCTGCTCGTTTCATCAGGTTCAAGAGCTTCAATTTTAGCAATCACAATATCCAAGGAGGTGCTTTCCAGATCAAGATTGTTTTTCAGCATGGTCACATTTTGTTTCCAACTTTCTAGTAAACTATGTAACATCTTCTTGTTTAGCTCCTTGACTTTGTACGTAACCCCCATAATCTCCAGATCATTAACCAGCTGCACAAATATATGTAGTTGTTTAGAGATTGACTCTCCCTTAGAGCGATGGAAGGTTCCATATTGATTGACCAACTTGTCTTTGTTAATTTCTGCTACTTCACTACCGCCTTCACACGTAATCAGTAGTGCATCCCAAATAGCTTTTGCTATTCCATATTTGTCAACTTTTTTACAACATCCATTTTTAAGGCTTGTGTGAGGATGGAATATGCTTTAAGATCAATCCTTATCTTCTTGTAATTATCATCATCAAGAGTGAGGTCTTCAATGGGTAATCTTGATGTCTTGTACAAAGTAGCTTGATCAGCTGAGAGTGTCACAGGGACGTGAGGTCCTTTGCATATGGATATCCAATAATCCGGATCTACACCTTTAATATAATTCATAAACCTGATTTTCCATTGCTTAAACTCAAATTTGTGTTTTAGCATTAGAGGTTTAGGTGTAGGATCAAGTTCATAAAAATTATGAGAGTCCATTTTAATAAGCTTGTTTTTAACTTGTTGAAATAATACTTAGATTGATTGTTAAGTTCAAATAGTCCAAAAACAATCTTTTGTGAACAGATCTGATAACTATTAACTGATTTTTTTGTTGAAACTTCTTCGTAACCCTTCTGTTGGTTTAATGTGTGAATATTAAGAAGTTAATGAAGTTTTTGTTCTGATTTTATGGTTCAGCAAGCTATTCACAGATTTGTTCTTAAGAATGGTTATGGGTGAATAGTGATTGTCGAGGTTTTTAAGAAGAGTTTCAACATGTATACTGTTTAGAGGTGGTCGAACACTGTTGGACCAAAAGAACCAATGAGCCAAGATCAGAAAACCTCTAAGTCCCACATGGTATCACAACAACAGCTGAAAGCCTCATCACCAGTTTGACAAGTGCTGAAGACTTCAACAGCTGAAGATCAAGTGCTGAAGACTTCAACAACTGAAGAACTAAAGTGCTGAAGTACAACAGCTGAAGAACACAAGTGCTGAAGCTGAAAGACCAAAGTACTGAAGTACAACAGCTGAAGAGTTTACAAGTGCTGAAGATCAACAACTGACGTGCAAAGTCTGAAGACAAAGACTGAAGACATCAGCTAATGATATCTACTGAAGTCATCAGCTGATGAAACACCTGAAGGTCAAAGTCTGAAGATCAAGTACTGAAGCCTCAGTAGTTTGTCACAACTGCTGAAGAGTACTTCTTCAGTAGTTGTGATATAGTAGTTTTATATTTCTAGTTTTAGTAGTTTTATGTTTCAGTAGTTTTGTAAAACGACTGAAGAGCTTGTTCTTCAGTCGTTGTAGTTTCAGTAATTTCTAATCAGTAGTTTTATATTCTGTACTTAACACTCTGATATGTTCTCAGTAGTTGTGAACATTTCAGTAGTTTGTTAAGAGTTAGTTATTTTGTATTAGATCTGCCAGTTGTCACTCTCCGTGATAACAGCAGTGATTGCTGCACTCTATATAAGGAGTGACAACCTGTTGTAATAATGGAATGACGGGAATGATATGAATGATTTGATTAGAAATATTCTATATTTATAAACATTCCTTGAATCAGAAATATATATTCTCTCACTATAACCGTATGTGCTCTTAATGCATACAAGCATCGATTACTTGCTACAATTTGTCTAATTCCTATTCTTATTCCGCTGCCTTGAACTGTAATACATCAAACTTGTGATCGCTGATCCTGTCAAATGGTATCAGAGCAGGTTAATCATTGATCGATCTAATAATTGATCATTGAAACTGCTATTCAAGATCTAAGTTTGATTGAATTAGCTTTTGTTTTTGCAAGAAACGGTTATAGAGATTGAATTTTCTGTATTTCTGGTCATTCATCCTGAGATCTTTTCTTGGTTTTCATTGAGTTTGTTGTGGTCTGTGTAAAACTTTTAAAAGCTTGAACTAAATTATTTCTGAACTGAAAATGACTGCTCCCTCCAATGATCCTCACAATACTGGTTCCTCAACCAAGCCACCAATGCTGGTTAGGAATGAGTATAACATATGGCAAAGACGAATGCTCCATCACCTGTCTGTTAACAGCGCAGGTTGTTGGACATCAGTGGTACATGGTCCACACAAGCCTATGGTGAATAACCCGGAAACCAATCAAATGGTTTCGAAGAGGAGGGAGCAATACTCAGATGAGGATAAGAAGTTGCTTGAAATTGATGCAAAAGCCCATGGAATTCTGGCCATGGCACTGCCCAATGAAATCTATTCTGGGCTAATGCATCATGAAACTGCCCATGACCTCTGGAATGCCTTGAAAGAACAATTGGAGGAACAGATGAGGTCTTGGCAAATAATAGAGAAATTCTTGCCCAACAATATGAGACATTCTCTCATAGAAAGGGTGAGACACTGACTCAACCATATGAGCGGTTCTCTTGTTTGATCTCTGAACTAAAAATGGTCAAACTTGAGTACACAAATATTCAGATGAATAACAGATTTCTCAGATCACTGCCTGAGAGATGGGACACATATACTATTGTCCTACGCTCCAGTGCAAGTTTGGACAAACTATCTCTCACCCAACTCCATGGGAAACTGCTCACGTTTGAGAGAGAGATAGAACAGAAGAGAAAGCTGTCTTCATCTGGAAAGCTCACTGAAGACTTTGTACCAGGCAACACTGCCTTGGTGGGTCATGAGTCAGAATATGCTTCATCTGAATGCCAGTATGATGAGCATATTAATTTCTCTTCAAGCACTTCTGATTCTGCATTTGTAGTGTTGATGGTCAGTTTACTGGGTGTAATAATGACAATCTATGCTTCATTATGGATGATCTCAAGGGGATTGCTGATGATGACTTAGAAGAGATGGATATTTTGAGCCAAATGGCCCTGATAAATATCAGATCTCAGAAGTTCTATAAAAGAACTGGAAGAAAATTCCCAGGACTCTCTGGCAAAACCAAAGTTGGTTTTGACAAGAGCAAGTTGAGGTGTCACAAATGCCAAAGGCTTGGACACTTTGCAAGAGAGTGTAGATCAACTGGATCTAACTCCACTGCACCCTTTGTGACTTTTCCTGGCAATAGTCAACAACACAGAGGGCAACATCCTGTCACTTCTAGTCATCATCCTCAAGAACAATCTCCGGCATATTTTGTTCCTCAGGGTCAAATGCCATATCCGTACCCTTGTTATTACATGCCACAGTCAAATCAAGTTCAAGTTCCTATGGCACCACAATCTCATGCACTACCAGAGCCTCAGCCATCCTAATCTCATCAACAAACTCAACCTCAACAACACAGCTTCTTCACCCCAGGAGTTGTTGACTGGAGCAGTTTACCAGATGACATGTCTGGTCATGACCAACTGTTTTCAGGTGATGGTCAACATGGTGGTGACAGTCCTTTTGGGAATCTAGCTCTTATGGCTTTGGAGTCTGCTGATACTTCATTTTCTAATGCCTTTACACCTCAGGTATCACAAGTATCCTCTGAGGCAAAAGCCAAATTATGTTCTGAACCATGCATAGCAGCATTTGCTTCCATTAGAGAAGCAAATGTAGCTCTAATTAATAAGAACATTGAGCTAGAACAAATAATTTCCAAAAACAAAGCTGAGTTTGAGTCTGTGCTTAAAGATAAAAATGATGAGATTTATAAACTGAATTGCCAAATAATTGATGATAAGTCTAGAGAAGAGGTACTTCTAGAGAAGTACAAAGATCTCAAAGAAACCCTTGTAGTTACCCAGGTAGAGTGTGATAGATGGGTACAATCATGCAAAGGTTTTGAAATGCTTCTTAGTAAGCAATCTGCTTCAAATGTGAAGTTTGGAATTGGTTACAATCACACTGCTCCACCTACAGATTTTACTCCAAGAGCAGAAGTAGAATCTGAGGGTGAGAGTGATAACCAATCCATCACATCATGTGATCTACCTTCTGATACATCACAATCAGAAGTAGCAGTCAGCATCAAGCCCTCTTGAACCTATCAGCTGATGTTGATGGTTCAAATGCTGACACTCACATGATTAATGAGTTGATCAACTCAGGAGTTAATCCTGAAGGTCCTGAAAGGACTAGAGAGCAGGATTTAACACCTGAAGTTCAAACTTCAACTGCTGTCAGTACTAAAGAGAAGAAAACTGCCAATAGAAAGAGTTTGGAGACTACTAAAGAGGCAGTCAAGAAAGCAAACAATGCTTCACCCTCTTTAGTTGATGATCAACCTGAGATGAAGAAGAAACCATGTGAAGTATGTGGTTTGTTCAATCATCTTACAGATGATTGTTGGTACAAAAGAGGTTCCAAACTCAAACAAAAAGAAGAAATTAATGAGAAAATGGTAAAAATGAAAACTGAGTTTGAGACCACATTTGTATCAGCAACATCAAATCCTGTAACCCTTAAGTCCTCAAAGAAATCCAAAAAGGAAGGGGTTAAACAGGTGACAGCTGAGAATGCTCAGAAGAAGAAGGGGCAACAAAGGAACTTATCAAACTCCACTGGCAATGTGTCTGATGAGCTGAAAGCTTTATCACAAAATCAGACACAGCTGGTTATGATGGTTCAACATCTGTTGGGTAGAGTTAACCAACTAGATGCTCCTATGTTGAAACCACAGAAAAGGAGGTCCAAGCCAAAGGACTCCTCTTCTACACCATCTTCTTCCTCTCAGGCTGTTGTTCAGATAAACCTGTTAGTTTACCATCTATTGTTGAGACCAGGCCCAAAACCAAAAAGGTTTGGGTCTCTAAAACTAACTGATTGTTTATTATTGCAGGGTTCTTCAACATGCCAAAGTAGCATCTAGTATGTAGACAGTGGGGGGTCTATGCACATGACTGGGAACATTTCCCTTCTTTATGACTACTCTCAAGGAAAGAAGGGATTTGTTTCTTTTGGCAATGATGCTAGGGGTTACATCATTGGTAAGGGTTTTGTCTCCAATGGAGAAATCAAATTTGATGATGTTAATCATGTGGAAAATCTCAAGTACAATCTCTTGAGTGTCAGTCAAATGTGTGATAAAGGCCATGTTGCTCTTTTCACCAGTCATAACTGTAGGATTCTGTCATCCAAAGTTTTGCACTTGATTGACAAGGTGTTGGATGATCACACTCTCCTGAGAGCCAACAGGACAGGAAGAGTGTATGCCTTAGATCTTTCCAAGAAAATAGATCTCAAAGGCAATCCTTGCCTATTTCCCAAAGCCTCTTCTCAAGAATCTAAACTGTGGCACAGAAGGCTTGGTCATGTTAATCTCAAAAACATGAATCAGCTTACCCACAATAGTTTAGTCAGAGGCTTACCAAAAAGGAGTTCCACTGTGATGAAACCTGCACTGCTTGTTTAAAAGGAAAACAACACAAAGTCTCATTCCCTCCTATTGAAGTGCCTAAGTCCACTGCCTGCTTGCAATTACTGCATATGGATCTATTTGGTCCTGTGAGAGTAATGAGCATGGCAAAGAAGAAATACTGTCTGGTAATTGTGGATGATTACTCCAGATTTGTATGGACTTTCTTTTACATTCAAAGGATGAGGCTGCTCAGAAGATTATTCACTTTGTGCTGTATATTGAGAAGCAGTATTCCCTTCCAGTCAAGTGTATTAGGAGTGACAATGGAACTGAGTTCAGAAATCATACACTTGATGGCTTCTATCTTTCAAAGGGAATCAAAAGGCAGTTTAGCATTCCAAGGACTCCAGAACAAAATGGAGTAGTGGAGAGAAAGAACAGGACCCTCATTGAAGCTGCAAGGTCCATGCTGGCTGACTCTGGTTTGCCACTGACCTTTTGGGCTGAAGCTGTTAACACAGCTTGCTATGTGCAAAATAGAGTTTTAGTAAATCAGAGGTTGATGAAGACTCCATATGAAGTCCTCCATCATTTGGCTCCTCTGATTTCATTTTTCAAAGCATTGGGTGTCCCGTTTTTTCTCAACACAAAGGATCAACTCCATAAATTTGATCCTAAGGTGGATGCAGGGTATTTTGTTGGTTATTCATCAACTTGCAAGGCATACAGAGTCTTCAACTGCAGAACAAAGATGGTTGAAGAAACTCTACATGTTAAGTTCAATGAATCTCCAAAGACAAGATTCCACAAAACCTGTGGAGTTATTTGATTTGGACATACTGCAATATGTTCCTTATCAAACTCCTGCTGTTGCTCCTGTCAACAGTTCACCACCTGGTGGTACTGCTGATGATGATGATGATGATTGCAGTACTCACCTCTTCAGGTTTAGTGATCAGCTGCCTGATTCAGCTAGACCTGATGTTCCTGTAGCTCCAGTAGCACCATCCCAACAAATGCTGATGAGATCTCTTCGAATTCAACTTCCTTTGAATTACCATCCACTGATTGGTTTCAAGGAAATGATTCACCATCACTATCTGTTACTGCTGAGCCTGCTACAAACACTTGCACAGATCTCATTGTGTATCAAGATCTAAAGAATCACCCTATGTCTCAAATCATTGGTGATCACTGCTGGAGTATCAACAAGAGTCAATTGTCAAATTTCTGCTTCTATGCTCTCTTCATCAGTCAGCAAGAGCCAAAGAATTATCACATTGCTTTAAAGGACAATGGATGGGTTGATGCCATGCAGCTTGAGCTTCTTCAGTTCAAGAAACAGCAAGTGTGGGAACTGGTTCCTCTACCTCCAGGTAAGTGTGCAATAGGCACTAATGGGTGTTTAGGAACAAAACTGATGAAAATGGGCTTATTGTTAAGAACAAGGCCAGACTGGTTGTTCAGGGGTTTGCACAAGAAGAAGGTATTGATTATGATGAAACCTTTGCCCCTGTAGCCAGACTGGAAGCAATTCGATTGTTTTTTTTTTAGCTTATCTGCTTATCAAAACCTTAAAGTTTTTCAAATGGATGTCAAAAGTGCATTTTTGTATGGAAAAATTAAAGAAGAGGTTTATGTATGTCAACCTCCAGGCTTTGAGGACAATAACATCCTAATTGGGTGTATAAGCTTGATAAGGCTCTTTATGGGTTAAAACAAGCTCCTAGAGCCTGGTATGAGACATTATCAAACTTTCTTCTGGAAAATAATTTCACTAGAGGCTCCATAGATAAGACTTTATTCATTAAGAAAGCTGGGCAGCATAATCTACTTGTTCAAATTTATAATGATATCATTTTTGCATCCTCTGATCCAAAGTTGTGTGATGCCTTTACAAAGTTGATGCAACAGAAGTTTGAAATGAGTGCCATGGGAGAGTACAGTTCTTTCTGGGGTTGCAAATCAAACAAAAGGCTGATGGAATTTTCATTCATCAGTCCAAATACACAAAAGATCTTTTGCAAAAGTTTGATTTACAAAACTGTAAGCCTTGTTCTACCCCCATGTGCAGCACCACACACTTGATACAGATCAGAAAGGTAAAGTGGTTGATGAAACACTTTACAGATGTATGATTGGGTCCTTGATGTATTTAACAGCTTCTAGACCAGATATTATGTTTGTTACATGTGTTTGTGCTAGATTTTAGGCTGCACCTAAAGAGTCTCATCTGATTGCAGTCAAGAGGATCTTTAGATATCTGCAAGGCACTCCATCTCTAGGTTTATGGTATTCTACTGGACATTCTGGTAAATTGTGTTGCTTTTTTGACAGTGACTATGCAGGGTCTAAGTTGACCTAGAAATCAACTTCTGGTGGATGTCAATTCCTAGGCAACTGCTTGATTTCTTGGCAGAGCAAGAAACAGACCTCAGTTGCTACATCAACTACTGAAGCATAGTACATTGCTGCTGCAAGCTGCACCTCTCAGGTACTCTGGCTTCAGAACCAACTTCTGGATTATGGCATTACAGAGACTAAGACTCCATTGTTAATGGATAGTGCTTCAGCTCTGTGTATTGTCAAAAATCCAGTCCAGCACTCTAGGACCAAACATATAGAGATCAGACATCATTTTATAAAGGATTGTTTTGAAAAAGGTCTGATTGATCCTAAGTTTGTGCCTAGTGCTGATGAGCTTGCAGACATTTTTACTAAGCCTTTGGATAGTTCAACTTTCCAAAACCTGGTGTTAAGGCTTGGGATGCTGCAGCTAGAATAAGTGACAACTACTGATGATTTCAGTAGTAATTACTGGTGATCATTGGTACCCATGTCACATATAAGTACTGATGAGTCCTTTTCCCTTCAGTAGTTTTTATAACTACTGATGGCTAAATGCCTCATAAGTACTGAAGTACTTTATCTGTTCCAAACTACTGATGTAGTTAAAACTACTGATGTAGTTACAACTACTGAAATCAGTATAAACAGATAAGTACTGATGTCCTATGAAACAACTGAAATCCACCAAAAAGGCTGATGAATGTGTTGAGGACAGTATGAAACAGCTGAAAAGCTAAGAATTGACGAAAACAGCTGATGAGAAATTTCTCTTCAGTCGTTTGTACAACTGCTGTTTCATTCTAAACAACTGAAGCAATACCATGTCTTCAGTAGTTTTATAACTACTGATGACTAATACCAAGTCTTTAGTTGTTTACAACAGCTGATGACAAAACCACTGTCTTCAGTAGTTTCACAACTACTGATGACAAACACCAAGTCCTCAGTTGTTTCAATCATCTGAAGTCAAAACCACGGTCTTCAATAGTTTTCTAACTTCTGATGCCTAACACCACGAATTCAGCTGTTTCAACGTCTGAAAGGATAATACCATGTCAACGGTCGTTTAAAACTACTGATGACTAACACCACATCCTTCAGTCGTTTTCTTACCCGTACCCTATAATATATCCTTGACCTAATCCTTCAATGCTTCATCTTCTTCAAACTAACGTTCCTCTCCAAAACTTCTCTCTTCTCAATGGCGTCCATGCAACTTAAACCGTGACACAACTGTGTTGCCTACCTCACTAATCGCCTGTCTGGGCTAAGTTCGATACTGCTATCGATCTTTGGTTCAGTCCCAATACAAAACGGCATTTCTTCTGAATCCCATACAATGTCGAATCCTGCAACAATTTGGATGAACGTACTATTACCACTGGGGAGAACAACAACCATCTCTCAGTCGGTCGTCAATAACAAAGAAGTAGTCATCACTCTGCAGTTATCCGCCAAATTCTTCATCTGGATGATGCTATCTCTCCTGTTGGATATCCGAAGGGACCACAGATCTATCCTTTGCCCACATGGATTCAAGGCAATCTCAGTGCCTCTACTATCTGAAGAACACTTTAACGACGTTGAGCACCTAATTTTCACATGGTGAATGTAGTGGCTCCTAAGATGTCGTCTTGGGATCAAATGTCGACAAAATGGCAGCAGGTAATGTACTCTATTCTTGACAACAACGCTTAAACTTTTCAGTAATAATATTTTCGGAGCTCAAGGACAGGCTCAAAAACTAACATGCCAACCGTTGGATACTATCTCAAGGTTCAAATGGCCATCATTACAACCAGCTAATGCTGAGGGACTTGTTGGCTTGGAGTCCCTGCTACGGCCTGTTCTGCCGAAGTATACTCCCGGCAAAACTTGACCAGCACTAAAAAGGCTGCCAAGCTGCGAAAACCCACGCAGCTGGAACCCACAGCCACCACATCCAAACAAAGTCCCCACAAACACACCAAAAGAAACCCAAAACGGCTACTAAGGGATTGAGTACCCTGAGGATGCCCTGCAAACCAACGTAGGATACCCAATAGTCCAAACCCCTAGTGGATACAATGACTCTTCAGCAAGCCGCCAGGTTCTCTCACAGGACCTGCAGCAACCACACAAGGGGGTCGACATATCTTGGATCTCCTCACTGAGGGGTGCCATTGAAGAGCACCAACCACCCCAGGTGCAAACTGTTCTATCCCTTCATGACAGGATCAGCGATCACAAGTTTGATGTATTAGAGTTCAAAGCAGCGGAATACAAACGGAATTAGACAAATTGTAGCAAGTAATCGATACTTGTATGCATTAAGAGCACATACGGTTATAGTGAGAGAATATATTTCTGATTCAAGGAATGTTTATAGATATAGATATTTCTAATCAAATCATTCATTCATTCGTCATTCATCATATTACAATAGGTTGTCACTCCTTATATAGAGTGCAACAATCACTGCTGTTATCACGGAAAGTGACAACTGGCAGATCTAATACAAAAATAACTAACTCTTAACAAACTACTGAAATGTTCACAACTACTGAGAACATATCAGAGTGTTAAGTACAAAATATAAAACTACTGAAACTACAACGACTGAAGAACAAGCTCTTCAGTCGTTTTACAAAACTACTGAAACATAAAACTACTGAAACTAGAAATATAAAACTACTGATATCACAACTACTGAAGAAGTACTCTTCAGCAGTTGTGACAAACTACTGACGCTTCAGTACTTGATCTTCAGACTTTGACCTTCAGATGTTTCATCAGCTGATGACTTCAGTAGATATCATCAGCTGATGTCTTCAGTCTTTGTCTTCAGACTTTGTACATCAGTTGTTGATCTTCAGCACTTGTAAACTCTTCAGCTGTTGTACTTCAGCTTTGGTCTTTCAGCTTCAGCACTTGTGTTCTTCAGCTGTTGTACTTCAGCACTTTAGTTCTTCAGCTGTTGAAGTCTTCAGCACTTGATCTTCAGCTGTTGAAGTCTTCAGCACTTGTCAAACTGCTGATGAGGCTTTCAGCAGTTGTTGTGATACCATGTGGGACTTAGAGGTTTTCTGATCTTGGCTCATTGGTTCTTTTGGTCCAACAAACTCCCCCTGAACCAATGCAGCCAAAACCTCTAAATTATTTATTATCCCACTTATTGTTGGCAAAATGTTGGTCTTTTTCCTTCTTGATCAGTAGAGAAGATGACCCATGTAAGCTCCGGCCTGGGAAGAAATCTCAGATATTTGTTTGGCAGGTATGAATGGGAACTCTGTTTTGGGGAACTGGACACAGAGTTGTTATCCCATTCATGAGATTTACTTCCCCATAATGAGTCTGTATGACTCTCGAACATAGGCCTCAAGGAGAACAACTTGTTCCTCCTGAGAGAGTCTTCTACTCCTCCTCCTTCGAAGAAGAACTCTGGACCATAGTACTCTGATAAGTACTTCATGGTCCTGCCATTTTTCAGCTCCACCGTAGTTACCTCCCTATATACAAATTCATCAGGATGGTTGCCTTCAAGGAGTAACTGGAGCTCATTCTTCTGGATGTCTTCAAGCTTTTTATATAACAACCCCTTCTTAATCATCTTGTTTTCTAGTAAAGCTTGAGGGGTCTTCTTTGCTTGGTGAGCTTTCTTGAATTCATCAATGATTTCCAAGGTGAGACTACAATGGCCAACATGATGGTAGAATCTATTGTTTTTCGTACCTGGCCATTGTATCTGTGTGGAATAGTTCTTTTATGGATTCTAGAACTCACCCTGGGGTCTGGCCATACTCTCACTCTCTCCTTCTGATACTGAAAAGGTGTGCCTGAGAGTGTACAGCCTTTGAGCATGCCCTTTCATGGCTTGAATAGATGATGACTGAGGAAATTCCTTGTCAACCATCTTCAACAGTTGCTCATCGTGCGTTTTGCTGTTCTTCTTCTTCTATCTTGACTTGACCTTCCCTTTGAGAGTCAGGTGTGATCATGGGTTGACTTGGGTTTTGGTAGCTTTAGAACAGCAGAGAGTGGCAGACTATCATCTTCA
The DNA here is from genome assembly GCA_025506515.1 of Flaveria trinervia. NCBI lineage: Eukaryota > Viridiplantae > Streptophyta > Magnoliopsida > Asterales > Asteraceae > Flaveria > Flaveria trinervia. The sequence goes on from CM046443.1 coordinate 70,663,260, forward strand.
TCCTCCTCTTCTTCTTCTTCTTCCATCCTCAGCACCCTTCTCCTCCTTCTGGGTGCATCACTGGATGATGGTTGGGTTGGTGAAGGAATTGGTTTTGAAGAATGAGGATGTTTGGATTTTGGCTTAGAGATTGGTTGGGAGATTTGAGGGATAGGCTCTGTTTGAGTGGGTGGAAGGGAAGGTTGATCCAGCATCTTTGTAGTTAGTTTCGCCTTTGTGAGTTAGCCATCTCTAACCTTTTACCAGCCCCAGCCTCATCAAGGGCTTCCACAATAATCCCTTTGTTGAATTGCTCAGACAGACAGATTCTGGTGGCTATAGCCAGAATGCTGTCCCTGGTCCATGCGCGAATCTCCATAACGATCTTCCTAAGTATTTTGCAATAAAGCGGATCATTATTTCCAATCTTCTTTTTCAAGAGCATCATACCCTGCCCATCGGGTTGTATCTCTTGCACTTCTAACCTTCTGATCTCACTATCCAGTGTGGCTGTGTCAAACCCCTGCCTGAAGAGTTGTTCAATTATTTTATCCATGGATCGGCTGTGTGTGTAGTGTCAGCTTCTTTTACCAGCTCCTCCAAGGATTTGTCTTCAGCAGTATGATCATCAGCACTTCTCTTCGCTTGTAAGTGAGCAGAGGTTGCTTTTCTTTCTCCTCCTCTTGGGCTTGCTTCTCTTCCTTCTTTTCCTCTGTTCTTTTCCTCTTCTTTTCTTTCACTGCAGTACTCTCCCCCTTTTTGGATGCATTGGAGGAAGGGGTTTGTACCGCAGAAAGAGTCTTTTGACAGCAGCATCAATCAAGGGCTGTAAAGTTGAGGAAAGCCTCTCATCAATGGCTTTAGTCACAATATCAGTGATTATGGGTGTGATGAGAGGGAGGGAATTTTGAAGTACAGCACCTATTTGCTCAGGAGGGTTCTGTTCCTGAGAATAGGGCCTGAAGCAGAGGCAGGTGGTTGAGTTTGGAGTGGCTCAGTGTTTGGGGAACCTTCAAGGAAGGTGCCATCTGTGGTTGGTAGAGGCAGATGGTCTTTCTCCTTGTGAGAGTTGGTCAAGTAGGTTTTGCAGCCTACTGACTTTCTCTTCAAGGATTGTGTTCTGGGCAAGAACATCGTAGAAAAAGCCCAGGTCATCATCAGCCGAAGCTGAATCATCTGACCTCCTGCTTAGAGCAGGATTTACATGCACTGGGTGTAGACCAGTTGGTGCATGTGCCCCTTGTGCTTGGTACTGGGGACTTCCAGCCTCAGGACAGTGTCCATCATCAGCTGTTGCCTCTAGTGAGGTCTTAGCAATGTTACCAGCCTCATTCTGATCATGTGCTGAGTCAGAGGAGGTGGCAGCCTCACTAGATATTCTAAGCTCCTTGTCTACACCAGGAGATAGAAGTGGTAAACCCCTGTGCTGTGGGTTCTCAAGTGCACTGTGTTCCTCCCCCTCAATTGTAGAGGTATTCCAGTAGTAAGTGGTTTCTGGGGAGGGGGTGAGGAGTGCAGTTGAGTCAGCACTTGTGCAACTATTAAAGTTGGGCTGTGAGGGGCGGTTGTTTGGGGTGAAGGGATAGAAGCAGTGTGCACCTGGGGAGGTTGGTGCTCTTCAATGGCAATCCCCTCAAGTGAGGAAGATCCCAGATATGTAGGTACCCTTGTGTGGTTGCTGCAGGCTCCTGTTGAGAGGAAGCCTGAGCGGCTATGGCTGGAAGAGTCATTGTATCCACTAGGGGGTTTGGACTAGTGGATATATCCTGCGTTTGTGTTGCAGGGGCATCCTCAGGGGACTCAATTCCTGAGTAGCCGTTTTGGGTTTCTTTTTGGTGGGTTTGGTGGGGACTTTTGATTTGGAGGTGGTGGCTGTGGGTTCCAGCTGCGTGGGTTTTCGCAGCTTGGCAGCCATTTTTAGTGTCTGGTCAGAGTTGTGCCGGGAGTATACTTCGGCAGAACAGCCGTAGCAGGGACTCCCAAGCCAACAAGTCCCTCAGCATTAAGCTGGTTTGTAATGATGGCCATTATGAACCGTGGATATAGTATCCAACGGTTGGCAGTTAGTTTTTGAGCCATATCCTTGAGCTCCGAAAATATTATTTCTGAAAAGTTTAGCGGTTGTTGCTCAAGAATAGAATACATTACCTGCTGCCATTTTGTCGACATTTGATCCCAAGACGACGTCTTAGGAGCCAACATACATTCACCATGTGAAAAATTAGCGCTCAGCGTCATTAAAGTGTTTCTTCATGATAGTGGAGGCACTGAGATCGCCTTGATATCCATGTGGGCAAAGGATAGATCTGTGGTGCCCTTCGGATATCCAGCAGGAGAACTAGCATCATTCAGATGAAGAATTTGGCGGATTATTGCAGGAGTGATGACTACTTCTTTGTTGTTGACGACCGACTGGAGAGATGGTGTGTTGTTCTCCCCAGTGGTAATAGTAACGTTCATCCAAAATTGTTGAAGGGATTCGGCATGTAGTATGGGATTCAGAAGAAATGCCGTATTGTATTGGGACTGAACCATAAGATCGATAGCAGTATCGAACTTAGTCCAGATAGGCGATTTAGTGAGGTAGGCAACACAGTTGTGTCGCGGTTTAATTTGCATGGACGCCATTGAGAAGAGGGAAGTTTTGGAGAGGAACGTTAGGTTTGAAGAAGATGAAGCATTGAAGGATTAGGTCAGGGATATATAGGGTACGGGTAAGAAAACGACTGAAGGATGTGGTGTTAGTCATCAGTAGTTTTAAACGACCGTTGACATGGTATTATCCTTTCAGACGTTGAAACAGCTGAAGTCGTGGTGTTAGGCATCAGAAGTTAGAAAACTACTGAAGACCGTGGTTTTGACTTCAGATGATTGAAACAACTGAGGACTGGTGTTGTTTGCATCAGTAGTTATGAAACTACTGAAGACAGTGGTTTTGTCATCAGCTGTTGTAAACAACTGAAGACTTGGTATTAGTCATCAGTAGTTATAAAACTACTGAAGACATGGTTTTGCTTCAGTTGTTTAGAATGAAACAGCAGTTGTACAAACGACTGAAGAGAAAGTTCTCTTCAGCTGTTTTCGTCAATTCTTAGCTTTTCAGCTGTTTCATACTGTCCTCAACACATTCATCAGCCTTTTTGGCTGATTTCAGTTGTTTCATAGGACATCAGTACTTATCTGTTTTTACTGATTGCAGTAGTTGTAACTGCATCAGTAGTTGTAACTACATCAGTAGTTTAGAACAGATGAAGTACTTCAGTACTTGTGAGACATTTAGCCTTCAGTAGTTATAAAAACTGCTGAGGGTAAAAGAGCTCATCAGTACTTATATGTGACATAGGTACTAATGATCATCAGTACTTATTACTAAGATCATCAGTAGTTGTCACTTATTCTAGCTGCAGCATACCAAGCCTTAACACCAGGTTTTGGAAAGTTGAACTATCCAAAGGCTTAGTAAAAATGTCTGCAAGCTCATCAGCACTAGGCACAAACTTAGGATCAATCAGACCTTTTTCAAAACAATCCCTTATAAAATGATGTCTGATCTCTATATGTTTGGTCCTAGAGTGCTGGACTGGATTTTTGACAATGCAAAGAGCTGAAGCACTATCCATTAACAATGGAGTCTTAGTCTCTGTAATGCCATAATCCAGAAGTTGGTTTTGAAGCCAGAGTACCTGAGATGTACAACTTGCAGCAGCAATGTACTCTGCTTCAGCAGTTGATGTAGCAACTGAGGTCTGTTTCTTGCTCTGCCAAGAAATCAAGCAGTTGCCTAGGAATTGACATCCACCAGAAGTTGATTTCCTGGTCAACTTACACCCTGCATAGTCACTGTCAGAAAAAGCAACTAATTTACCAGAATGTCCAGTAGAATACCATAAACCTAGAGATGGAGTGCCTTGCAGATATCTAAAGATCCTCTTGACTGCAATCAGATGAGACTCTTTAGGTGCAGCCTGAAATCTAGCACAAACACATGTAGCAAACATAATATCTGGTCTAGAAGCTGTTAAATACATCAAGGACCCAATCATACATCTGTAAAGTGTTTCATCAACCACTTACCTTTCTGATCTGTATCCAGTTGTGTGGTGCTGCACATGGGGGTAGAACAGGGCTTACAGTTTTGTAAATCAAACTTTTGCAAAAGATCTTTTGTGTATTTGGACTGATGAATGAAAATTCCATCAGCCTTTGTTTGATTTGCAACCCCAGAAAGAACTGTAATTCTCCCATGGCACTCATTTCAAACTTCTGTTGCATCAACTTTGTAAAGGCATCACACAACTTTGGATCAGAGGATGCAAAAATGATATCATCTACATAAATTTGAACAAGTAGATTATGCTGCCCAGCTTTCTTAATGAATAAAGTCTTATCTATGGAGCCTCTAGTGAAATTATTTTCCAGAAGAAAGTTTGATAATGTCTCATACCAGGCTCTAGGAGCTTGTTTTAACCCATAAAGAGCCTTATCAAGCTTATACACCCAATTAGGATGTTTATTGTCCTCAAAGCCTGGAGGTTGACATACATAAACCTCTTCTTTAATTTTTCCATACAAAAATGCACTTTTGACATCCATTTGAAAAACTTTAAGGTTTTGATAAGCAGCATAAGCTAAAAACAATCGAATTGCTTCCAGTCTGGCTACAGGGGCAAAGGTTTCATCATAATCAATACCTTCTTCTTGTGCAACCCCTGAACAACCAGTCTGGCCTTGTTCTTAACAATAAGCCCATTTTCATCAGTTTTGTTCCTAAACACCCATTTAGTGCCTATTGCACACTTACCGGGAGGGTTCCCACACTTGCTGTTTCTTGAACTGAAGAAGCTCAAGCTGCATGGCATCAACCCATCCATTGTCCTTTAAAGCAATGTGATAATTCTTTGGCTCTTGCTGACTGATGAAGAGAGCATAGAAGCAGAAATTTGACAATTGACTTCTTGTTGATACTCCAGCAGTGATATCACCAATGATTTGAGACATAGGGTGATTCTTCAGATCTTGATACACAATGAGATCTGTGCAAGTGTTTGTAGCAGATCTCAGCAGTAATGTTGGCAAGTGTTTGAACGGCCATCATAATCATCATCACAGCAAGTCCACCAGGTGGTGAACTGTTGACAGGAGCAACAGCAGGAGTTTGATAAGGAACATATTGCAGTATGTCCAAATCAAATAACTCCACAGGGCTTTGTGGAATCTTGTCCTTTGGAGATTCATTGAACTTAACATGTAGAGTTTCTTCAACCATCTTTGTTCTGCAGTTGAAGACTCTGTATGCCTTGCAAGTAGATGAATAACCAACAAAATACCCTGCATCCACCTTAGGATCAAATTTGTGGAGTTGATCCTTTGTGTTGAGAATAAAACAGGGACACCCAAATGCTTTGAAAAATGAAATCAGAGGAGCCAAATGATGGAGAACTTCATATGGAGTCTTCATCAACCTCTGATTTACTAAAACTCTATTTTGCACATAGCAAGCTGTGTTGACAGCTTCAGCCCAAAAGGTCAGTGGCAAACCTGAGTCAGCCAGCATGGACCTTGCAGCTTCAATGAGGGTCCTGTTCTTTCTCTCCACTACTCCATTTTGTTCTGGAGTCCTTGGATGCTAAACTGCCTTTTGATCCCTTTGAAAGATAGAAGTCATCAAGTGTATGATTTCTGAACTCAGTTCCATTGTCACTCCTAATACACTTGACTGGAAGGGAATACTGCTTCTCAATATACAACACAAAGTGAATAATCTTCTGAGCAGCCTCATCCTTTGAATGTAGAAAGAAAGTCCATACAAATCTGGAGTAATCATCCACAATTACCAGACAGTATTTCTTCTTTGCCATGCTCATTACTCTCACAGGACCAAATAGATCCATATGCAGTAATTGCAAGCAGGCAGTGGACTTAGGCACTTCAATAGGAGGGAATGAGACTTTGTGCTGTTTTCCTTTTAAACAAGCAGTGCAGGTTTCATCACAGTGGACTCCTTTATTGGTAAGCCTCTGACTAAACTATTGTGGGTAAGCTGATTCATGTTTTTGAGATTAACATGACCAAGCCTTCTGTGCCACAGTTTAGATTCTTGAGAAGAGGCTTTGGAAAATAGGCAAGGATTGCCTTTGAGATCTATTTTCTTAGAAAGATCTAAGGCATACACTCTTCCTGTCCTGTTGGCTCTCAGGAGAGTGTGATCATCCAACACCTTGTCAATCAAGTGCAAAACTTTGGATGACAGAATCCTACAGTTTTGACTGGTGAAAAGAGCAACATGGCCTTTATCACACATTTGACTGACACTCAAGAGATTGTACTTGAGATTTTCCACATGATTAACATCATCAAATTTGATTTCTCCATTGGAGACAAAGCCCTTACCAATGATGTAACCCCTAGCATCATTGCCAAAAGAAACAAATCCCTTCTTTCCTTGAGAGTAGTCATGAAGAAGAGAGCTGTTCCCAGTCATGTGCATAGATCCCCCACTGTCTACATACCAGATGCTACTTTGGCATGTTGAAGAACCCTGCAAAAATAAACAATCAGTTAGTTTTAGAGACCCAAACCTTTTGGTTTTGGGCCTGGTCTCATCAATAGATGGTAAACTAACAGGTTTATCTGAAACAACAGCCTGAGAGGAAGAAGATGGTGTAGAAGAGGAGTCCTTTGGCTTGGACCTCCTTTTCTGTGGTTTCAACATAGGAGCATCTAGTTGGTTAACTCTACCCAACAGATGTTGAACCATCATAACCAGCTGTGTCTGATTTTGTGATAAAGCTTTCAGCTCATCAGACACATTGCCAGTGGAGTTTGATAAGTTCCTATGTTGCACCTTCTTCTTCTGAGCACTTCAGCTGTCACCTGTTTAACCCCTTCCTTTTGGATTTCTTTGAGGACTTAAGGGTTACAGGATTTGATGTTGCTGATACAAATGTGGTCTCAAACTCAGTTTTCATTTTTACCATTTTCTCATTAATTTCTTCTTTTGTTTGAGTTTGGAACCTCTTTTGTACCAACAATCATCTGTAAGATGATTGAACAAACCACATACTTCACATGGTTTCTTCTTCATCTTAGGTTGATCATCAACTAAAAGAGTGAAGCAACTGAAGACTTGTTCTTCAATGCTTTGGAAGCATTGTTTGCTTTCTTGACTGCCTCTTTAGTAGTCTTCAAACTCTTTCTACTGGCAGTTTTCTTCTCTTCAGTACTGACAGCAGTTGAAGTTTGAACTTCAGGTGTTAAATCCTGCTCTCTAGTCCTTTCAGGACCTTCAGAATTAACTCCTGAGTTGATCAACTCATTAATCATGTGAGTGTCAGCATTTGAACCATCAACATCAGCTGATAGGTTCAAAGAGGGCTTGATGCTGACTGCTACTTCTGATTGTGCTGTATCAGAAGGTAGATCACATGATGTGATGGATTGGTTATCACTCTCACCATCAGATTCTACCTCTGCTCTTGGGGTAAAATCTGTAGGTGGAGCAGTGTGATTGTAACCAATCCAAACTTCACATTGGAAGCAGATTGCTTACTAAGAAGCATTTCAAAACCTTTGCATGATTGTACCCATCTATCACACTCTACCTGGGTAACTGCAAGGGTTTCTTTGAGATCTTTGTACTTCTCTAGAAGTACCTCTTCTCTAGCCTTATCATCAATTATTTGGCAATTCAGTTTTAAATCTCATCATTTTTATCTTTAAGCACAGACTCAAACTCAGCTTTGTTTTTGGAAATTATTTGTTCTAGCTCAATGTTCTTATTAATTAGAGCTACATTTGCTTCTCTAATGGAAGCAAATGCTGCTATGCATGGTTCAGAACATAATTTGGCTTTTGCCTCAGAGGATACCTGTGATACCTGAGGTGTAGAGGCATTAGAAAATGAAGTATCAGCAGACTCCAAAGCCATAAGAGCTAGATTCCAAAAGGACTGTCACCACCATGTTGACCAGCACCTGAGAACAGTTGGTCATGACCAGACATGTCATCTGGTAAACTGCTCCAGTCAACAACTCCTGGGGTGAAGAAGCTGTGTGTTGAGGTTGAGTTTGTTGATGAGATTGGGATGGCTGAGGTTCTGGTAGTGCATGAGGTTGTGGTGCCATAGGAACTTGAACTTGATTTGACTGTGGCATGTAATAACAAGGGTACGGATATGGCATTTGACCCTGAGGAACAAAATATGCCGGAGATTGTTGTTGAGGATGATGACTAGAAGTGACAGGATGTTGCCCTCTGTGTTGTTGACTATTGCCAGGAAAAGTCACAAAGGTGCAGTGGAGTTAGATCCAGTTGATCTACACTCTCTTGCAAAGTGTCCAAGCCTTTGGCATTTGTGACACCTCAACTTGCTCTTGTCAAAACCAACTTTGGTTTTGCCAGAGAGTCCTGGGAATTTTCTTCCAGTTTTTTATAGAACTTCTGAGATCTGATATTTATCAGGGCCATTTGGCTCAAAATATCCATCTCTTCTAAGTCATCATCAGCAATCCCCTTGAGATCATCCATAATGAAGCATAGATTGTCATTATTACACCCAGTAAACTGACCATCAACACTCACAAATGCAGAATCAGAAGTGCTTGAAGAGAAATTAATATGCTCATCATACTGGCATTCAGATGAAGCATATTCTGACTCATGACCCACCAAGGCAGTGTTGCCTGGTACAAAGTCTTCAGTGAGCTTTCCAGATGAAGACAGCTTTCTCTTCTGTTCTATCTCTCTCTCAAACGTGAGCAGTTTCCCATGGAGTTGGGTGAGAGATAGTTTGTCCAAACTTGCACTGGAGCGTAGGACAATAGTATATGTGTCCCATCTCTCAGGCAGTGATCTGAGAAATCTGTTATTCATCTGAATATTTGTGTACTCAAGTTTGACCATTTTTAGTTCAGAGATCAAACAAGAGAACCGCTCATATTGTTGAGTCAGTGTCTCCCTTTCTATGAGAGAATGTCTCATATTGTTGGGCAAGAATTCTCTATTATTTGCCAAGACCTCATCTGTTCCTCCAAATTGTTCTTTCAAGGCATTCCAGAGGTCATGGGCAGTTTCATGATGCATTAGCCCAGAATAGATTTCATTGGGCAGTGCCATGGCCAGAATTCCATGGGCTTTTGCATCAATTTCAAGCAACTTCTTATCCTCATCTGAGTATTGCTCCCTCCTCTTCGGAACCATTTGATTGGTTTCCGGGTTATTCACCATAGGCTTGTGTGGACCATGTACCACTGATGTCCAACAACCTGCGCTGTTAACAGACAGGTGATGGAGCATTCGTCTTTGCCATATGTTATACTCATTCCTAACCAGCATGGTGGCTTGGTTGAGGAACCAGTATTGTGAGGATCATTGGAGGGAGTAGTCATTTTCAGTTCAAAAACAATTTAGTTCAAGCTTTTAAAAGTTTTACACAGACCACAACAAACTCAATGAAAACCAAGAAAAGATCTCAGGATGAATGACCAGAAATACAGAAAATTCAATCTCTATAACCGTTTCTTGCAAAAAACAAAAGCTAATTCAATCAAACTTAGATCTTGAATAGCAGTTTCAATGATCAATTATTAGATCGATCAATGATTAACCTGCTCTGATACCATTTGACAGGATCAGCGATCACAAGTTTGATGTATTAGAGTTCAAAGCAGCGGAATACAAACAGGAATTAGACAAATTGTAGCAAGAAATCGATACTTGTATGCATTAAGAGCACATACGGTTATAGTGAGAGAATATATATTTCTGATTCAAGGAATGTTTATAGATATAGAATATTCTAATCAAATCATTCAATCATTCCGTCATTCACTCAATATTACAATAGGTTGTCACTCCATATAGAGTGCAACAATCACTGCTGTTATCACGGAAAGTGACAACTGGCAGATCTAATACAAAAATAACTAACTCTTAACAAACTACTGAAATGTTCACAACTACTGAGAACATATCAGAGTGTTAAGTACAATATAAAAACTACTGAAACTATAAACGACTGAAGAACAAGCTCTTCAGTCGTTTTACAAAACTACTGAAACATAAAACTACTGAAACTAGAAATATAAAACTACTGATATCACAACTACTGAAGAAGTACTCTTCAGCAGTTGTGACAAACTACTGAGGCTTCAGTACTTGATCTTCAGACTTTGACCTTCAGATGTTTCATCAGCTGATGACTTCAGTAGATATCATCAGTGATGTCTTCAGTCTTTGTCTTCAGACTTTGTACATCAGTTGTTGATCTTCAGCACTTGTAAACTCTTCAGCTGTTGTACTTCAGTACTTTGGTCTTTCAGCTTCAGCACTTGTGTTCTTCAGCTGTTGTACTTCAGCACTTTAGTTCTTCAGCTGTTGAAGTCTTCAGCACTTGATCTTCAGCTGTTGAAGTCTTCAGCACTTGTCAAACTACTGATGAGGTTTTCAGCAGTTGTTGTGATACCATGTGGGACTTAGAGGTTTTCTGATCTTGGCTCATTGGTTCTTTTGGTCCAACACTTCACCCTAAACAACCGCCCCTAACAGGAGCCAACCTTAATAGTTGCACAAGTGCTGACCAACTGCACTCCTCACCACCTCCCCGAAACCACTACTATGGAACACCTTACAATTGAGGGGAGGAACCAGTGCCCTGAGAACCCACAGCACAGGGGTTTACCACTTTATATCTATGGTATAGATAAGGAGCTTAGAATATCTAGTGAGGCTGCCACCTCTTCTGTCTAGCACATGACAAATTTTCAGAATGAGGCGGTGGAAATTGCTAAGACCTCACTAGAGGCAACAGCTGATGATGGACATTGTCCTGAGGCTGGAAGTCCCCAGTACCAGAATAAGGGGCAATGCAAAAACTGGTCTATCCCAGTGCATGTAATCTGCTCTCAGCAGGAGGTCAGATGATCAGCTTCGGCTGATGATGACCTGGGCTTTTTCACGATGTTCTTGCCAGAACACAATCCTTGAAGAGAAAAAGTCAGTAGGCTGCAAAACCACTTGACCAATCTCACAAGGAGAAAGACCATCTGCCTTACCAACCCACAGATGGCACCTTCACTTGAAGGTTCCCCAAACACTGAGCCACTCCAAACTCAACCACCTGCCTTGCTTCAGGCCCTATTCTCAGGAACAGAACCCCCCTGAGCAAATAGGTGCTGTACTTCAAATTCCTCCCTCTCATCACACCATAATCACTGATATTGTGACTAAAGCCATTGATGAGAGGCTCCTCAACTTTACAACCCCTGATTGATGCTGCTGTACAAAAGACTCTTTCTGCGGTACAAACCCCTTCCTCCAATGCATCCAAAAAGGGGGAGAGTACTGCAGTGAAAGAAAAGAAGAGGAAAAGAACAGAGGAAAAGAAGGAAAAGAAGCAAGCCCAAGAGGAGGAGAAAGAAAAGCAACCTCTGCTCATTACAAGCGAAAGAAAAGTGCTGATGATCATACTCCTAAAGACAAATCCTTGGAGGAGGGTAAAAGAAGCTGACACTACACACAGCCGATCCATGGATAAAATAATTGAACAACTCTTCAGGCAGGGGTTTGACACAGCCACACTGGATAGTGAGATCAGAAGGTTGGAAGTGCAAGAGATACAAACCCGATGGGCAGGGTATGATGCTCTTGAAAAAGAGAGATTGGAAATAATGATCCGCTTCATTGCAAAATACTTAGGAAGATCGTTAGTGGAGATTCGCGCGTGGACCAGGGACAGCATTCTGGCTATAGCCACCAGAATCTGTCTGTCTGAGCAATTCAACAAAGGGATTATTGTGGAAGCCCTTGATGAGGCTGGGGCTGGTAAAAGGTTAGAGATGGCTAAACTCACAAAGGCAAAACTAACTACAAAGATGCTGGATCAACCTTCCCTTCCACCCATTCAAACAGAGCCTATCCCATAAATCTCCCAACCAATCTCTAAGCCCAAACATCTTCATTCTCCAAAACCAATTCCTTCACCAACCCAACCATCATCCAGTGATGCACCCAGAAGGAGGAGAAGGGTGCTGATGATGGAAGAAGAAGAAGAAGAAGAGGATGAAGATGATAGTCTGCCACTCTCTGCTGTTCTAAAGCTACCAAAACCCCAAAGTCAACCCATGATCACACCTGACTCTCAAAGGGAAATGGTCAGAGTCAAGATAGAAGAAGAAGAACAGCAGAAACAGCACGATGAGCAACTGTTGAAGATGGTTGACAAGGAATTTCCTCAGTCATCATCTATTCAAGCCATGAAAGGGCATGCTCAAAGGCTGTACACTCTCAGGCACACTTTTCAGTATGAGAAGGAGAGAGTGAGAGTATGGCCAGACCCCAGGGTGAGTTCTAGAATCCATAAAAGAACTATTCCACATAGATACAATGGCCAGGTACGAAAAACAATAGATTCTACCATCATGTTGGCCATTGTAGTCTCACCTTGGGAAATCATTGATGAATTCAAGAAAGCTCACCAAGCAAAGAAGACCCCTCAAGCTTTACTAGAAAACAAGATGATTAAGAAGGGGTTGTTATATAAAAAGCTTGAAGACATCCAGAAGAATGAGCTCCAGTTACTCCTTGAAGGCAACCATCCTGATGAATTTGTATATAGGGAGGTAACTACGGTGGAGCTGAAAAATTGCAGGACCATGAAGTACTTATCAGAGTACTATGGTCCAGAGTTCTTCTTTGAAGGAGGAGTAGAAGAACTCTCTCAGGAGGAACAAGTTGTTCTCCTTGAGGCCTATGTTCGAGAGTCATACAGACTCATTATGGGGAAGTAAATCTCATGAATGGGATAACAACTCTGTGTCCAGTTCCCCAAAACAGAGTTCCATTCATACCCTGCCAAACAAATATCTGAGATTTCTTCCCAGGCCGGAGCTTACATGGGTCATCTTCTCTACTAATCAAGAAGGAAAAAGACCAACATTTTGCCAACAATAAGTGGGATGATAAATAATTTAGAGGTTTTGGCTGCATTGGTTCAGGGGGAGTTTGTTGGACCAAAGAACCAATGAGCCAAGATCAGAAAACCTCTAAGTCCCACATGGTATCACAACAACTGCTTAAAGCCTCATCAGCAGTTTGACAAGTGCTGAAGACTTCAACAGCTGAAGATCAAGTGCTGAAGACTTCAACAGCTGAAGAACTAAAGTGCTGAAGTACAACAGCTGAAGAACACAAGTGCTGAAGCTGAAAGACCAAAGTACTGAAGTACAACAGCTGAAGAGTTTCCAAGTGCTGAAGATCAACAACTGACGTACAACGTCTGAAGACAAAGACTGAAGACATCAGCTGATGATATCTACTGAAGTCATCAGCTGATGAACACCTGAACGTCAAAGTCTGAAGATCAAGTACTGAAGCCTCAGTAGTTTGTCACAACTGCTGAAGAGTACTTCTTCAGTAGTTGTGATATCAGTAGTTTTATATTTCTAGTTTCAGTAGTTTTATGTTTCAGTAGTTTTGTAAAACGACTGAAGAGCTTGTTCTTCAGTCGTTGTAGTTCAGTAGTTTGTAATCATTAGTTTTATATTCTGTACTTAACACTCTGATATGTTCTCAGTAGTTGTGAACATTTCAGTAGTTTGTTAAGAGTTAGTTATTTTTGTATCAGATCTGCCAGTTGTCACTTTCCGTGATAACAGCAGTGATTGCTGCACTCTATATAAGGAGTGACAACCTATTGTAATAATGGGAATGACGGGAATGATATGAATGATTTGATTAGAAATATTCTCTATAAACATTCCTTGAATCAGAAATATATATTCTCTCACTATAACCGTATGTGCTCTTAATGCATACAAGCATCGATTACTTGCTACAATTTGTCTAATTCATATTCTTATTCCGCTGCCTTGAACTGTAATGCATCAAACTTGTGATCGCTGATCCTGTCAAACACTCTTACAACAACTCAATCATCAAATCAGCTGATTTCAGTTCAGAATCTTAGCAAATCTAAAGATGAACCGAGAGCCAAAGCTCTCATACAATTGACTAGGTGTGAGAATGGTATTCTCAGTTGAAATGATTCAACTAGGTTCAAATATGATGATAGAGACTGTGATTATATGTCAGAATCATACAACCACAAAACCTTAAATGCAAGAATAACTCATAAATGCTCTATGTATTAATTGAAGGGAATGGTTACAATGAATACTAGGGTTTGAGCATTAAATAGTAACAATACACCTTCTTAACATAAGACTAAACAAAATATTCTGATTGTCTAGTGTTTGTCATCAGTCACCTCACATATAAGGATTTCTATTCTATTTATAGATTGACAAGATGACTTTACAAAAAGACTAAATTACCCCTATACTATAATCTAAATACAAAAAGTCTTTATCAAAATTTGTCTTTGTTCATCCGCATTAACTAATGTGAATGAGTTGATCTTTATCAACATTTTTTTGTTCTATCACATTAGTGTTTGGTCATTAGCATTAACAAATGCTGATGAACAAACACTTGGCGCATTTGTTGTTGAGCATCCGGATTAGTTAATGCGGAAGTACAATTCCTTGTCAGCATTTGTTCGGTTGTCCGCATTTGTTAATGCAGAAGTACAAATACTTGTGAGCATTTGTTTTGTTGGTCACCCGCATAAACAAATGTGGATAACCGACACTTGTCTTCTATTCTTGTTGCAGATTCTTCATCCGCATATCTTCTTGGACTTGTGGGATTTTAGTAGAACAACTATCAATACACCACTTGAATTGGCATGTATGATTCTTTTAGGGTCTAACAACAAGAATACAACAAAACCAATACGGGTAACAAGGATGGACTCGTGCTAGCGGCAAGAAAATGTTTTTAAGGTAAACTAATATGAGTGTACTAATGCGGGTGAACTACTTGTTCATTCGTATTTGTCAATTGGGCTTATTAGAAGCGGCTAGTACAAATGCGGACAACAAACCAGCAACTGCGGCTGTTTGATCAACTAATACAGGTGGACTATATGTTCATCCGTATGAGTTTTACTTGGGTATTTTTTTGAATACAACCATTGTAACAAATACGGGCAACAATGCTGACTAATATGGGTGGACTAATTGTTCATCCACATTAGTACACTTGGGAACCTTAAGGACATGCAACAGTTGTGACAAATGTGAAAATAATAGCATGTTCGTATTTTAGGAGAAATATGGACAACATGACTCACATCATCCGCATAAATATGTGCGACTTAACTATACACATCTATATTTGTACACTTAGAGAATGAGATATAAAAGCGGATGGCCAGTCAGTTATTACGAGTGTTGATGAAGCTTCCGCATTAACTTTCATACTTCACATATCATCATGGAAACCATCAGATTTAATGAAAACCTATTGTTGATCTATCACTTTTTTAAAATCACCAAAAATCTTAACTTTCATACAATAGAACTTTATAATCTAAACAAATCCTTCTAAAAACCTAAAAAAGTACATGGATAGTCCAATGTTTTTAGAGTGGATTGCACCATTAGTCCCTAATGTGGATGAAAATTAAGTTTTTTTTGTTAAGTAAGTGTAAAATGACTATTGTACCCCTTGCTATGAAAAACAACAAACTCTAACAAGAAACAGAAACACAAAATAAGGCAATTTTGAAGGTGTAACCAAATGTGGTTTAATTTTAAGATTCTAATATAATGTTGCAAATTCAGTCACTATCGAATCAAGTTGGGATGTCAAGGTCAACATGATGGTGGATGGCTGGTTTGGGATTAAGGACAAGGGTTCTTAGAACTTGATATGGTTGTGATGTTCCAACAATTTCGATCACCCCTTATTTTTGCACCACCCATTCATCAATCTTTCTAAACACAATCCCAAAGTAACAAAACCAATAATTCGATGTCAATAAACAAAATCGAAGAGGAAAAATTAGGCTTCACTTCTACTTTGGAGATCATTGGTTAGGTAATGGTGGACAAAGATTAACAAGGTCATGGCCAGGTGGTAGTCGATGACATGCAATGATAATTAGCATCAATAAGGTGTGAAAATGGAAATGGCGATGTGATTGAAGTCTTTATCTCTTTTATTTTAAATATTGCAAGAGGGCTTCATGAGGAGAAAAAATAATCATTATTATTTAAACTATTTTATGTTATTTATTTTGTTATGAGTTAATTGTAAGGCCCCGAACCCGGGAAGCCTCATAGTTGTTCATTTATAGCATAGAACATTGATAAATGTAACATTTGTAAGAGAAAATATAACTTTCATTCAAAACTATGTTTGTATTAAACCATTGTGTCATCTCATTTAAACATCAAAAAATGTATAAAACAACATCATTTCCAAAATTATCGATGCCAGACTTAAACTATCATAGTAGCTTCCACATCCATGCCTACATCTACTCAGCATCAAATATTACATGCCAACTATGATGCAAACAAAGTCAGTGACACTAAGTGAGTTCTAATTTTTATAATAAAATACATTACTTTCGTTAAAAACCATTGCCTTTTTCATATGTGTGCATACATCAATACATACGCCTCAGTATGTTCATTCATTATCTTTCACCATCGTTTCATTCATATCATTCTTTCATCATATGTTTTACTAAAATGGATCAATACCATGTGTTATACCCTAACATTTGCATGAAGTTATCTAATTTGAAATTCCTTATATCCCAATCTACCTAATGCTTGTGAAATCTTATAAATTTCCCGCCTAAACTCAACTCATCACCTCAAAGGCTAGAATAACATGCTCATCACCATTAACAACATCATCATAAGCATAAACAAGCAATATAGTATAGATAATAGCCCCAAAACGTAAAAACTTGAGTTTGAAGATTTTAACGCAAAAACCAACTTTTCGAGAGCCTTTTTCAAACAAAAACTACACATTCATGCATTATATTCACCAATAATCATTCCTTAATACATAACATGAATCATTATACGAGTTACATACATCAAAAACCTTAAATCTTCACCTTTTGTCTTTACCTCGCAGCTCTCTGTCTCTCTCTCTCTCTCTCTCTAACATCAGTAGTTCTCACGCGAGAATGAGAATAAACATATGTTCTTATCTATTTATAGGATCCCCAAACTTCTCGCCTGAGTTCTCGCGCGAGAACTCTGCTTTGCTCGAGAACTTCTTCTTTAGTTTTCTTAGAAATTTGGGGGTGTTACATTAATCGTCATTTGCATTCTTGAGTTTTGGTTTGTTTTGTTATTTCCATCAAAAAAATATTGTTCTCACCTAGGTCTTTGACTATTTTATAACTTGTCATTTTTATCTACTTCCGTTATCTTAATTAATTGTTTTTGTTAAATCACGAACATTTTAAGTCATTATAAAAATGAAACCTTCATTCAATTGAGTTGTGTAATTTATCAAATGCTCTTAACTTAAGAAACACAACTAATTAAGTTAATGGAAATGGATGCAAAATACAACTTTTTAAAAGGTTACAAACCAGAAAAGAAAAAAAATTGTACGAAAATGATAAAATAGACAAACTCAAGGGAAGAAAGTGGCAATTAACTCTTTTCTGATTACAATTTATTAAAACTTTTTATCATTATTTTTATTGAGGGTTATGATAATCATTTCACAATTACTTAACCAAAATTCAACTTTCATCCACATCACGGATAAACAATGCAACCCTACGTCAATACCTTGAACTATCTATGTAATTTTTTGATTTTGAGGACAACCAAACTGTAAGGCCCCGTTCCCGGGACGCTTACAGCTGGTAAATCATTTCACATAAAACACACATTTTCAGTTATCTTACATAAATATTGTAGCGGAAACATTTAAAAATGACGTCTCATTGGTTATAAAAAACTTTTGCCAATAATACATCGTTAGTCAGTTACAAAATACATTATTGCATTCCATCACAAAAGCATTATATAAATGGATGCCATCCCAAAAGAGCTAAGTAGCCACCTCATGCCATCCTCAGCAATCATTACCTGTCAACTAGAAACACATTAAAGTCAGTATTGCTGAGTGAGTTCTAGTTCTATAATAAAACATATTTTTCTTTCGTTAAAACCGTTATTTACTTTCATGCGATCATACAACATACGTACACATAGATAATATCATTATTATCTTCATTAATCGTTCATACATTTATTCTTTCATCCGTACGTTCATTAATCTTCGCATTCTTTCATCATTACATCTTTACATCTTTTCTTTCCTTCAACCATCAACTTTACCTAGCTATTCCTTGTACTTGACCTAGGCCTATCATAGACCAACTATAACGGTGCTCCGCACCTCTGGTCACATCAGCTAGGGTAGAGTTTAGGTGTACCACTCCTATATGCAATACCCACCTATTCCTGGTATTGGACCTAGGCCTATCATAGACCAGCTATAACGGTGCATTGCACCTCTGGTGGCAGTATCTAGGGTATGCAGCAATGGGGCTATACAAATGGTCAATCACAAAGAAAGATCCTAATGTGCATCCTCTCGGGGTAGCGAACCCGCACACCGTTGGGCTAACACCTTTTAATGACGTGTCCCGACATACAAGGATTGCAAGACTTTCTTTACTTACATCATTCATTAATGCATGAATTCTTCCTTCATGTTCCTCTTTTCTTTATCTTTCACTTTACATTACGTAATACTTTCATTTCATTCATTAACATAACACGTAAAGCCAGAGGAAAGAAAAACATACATCATAATAAGGAACATAACAGACACCATTAATAACATCATAGAGGGCAACATCATACATACATAACATACATCGTGCATAAACATGCAACATCATCATCATCACGCCCAACATACCCTCTAAGGCCTCATCAGTGATCTTACATGAACTTATGGGAACCTCCCACTTCAAAACTTACATTTGCACTTTCCCCCGAAAGTCAACAATTAAACTACATTTCCTCGAGTACACCAGCCCTACTTGGGCGTATGGGCACCCTTCAGTCGCATGGCCTCCAGGTGACTGAACATCATGTGATTGAACCAGTACGGATGAACACCTACGCGAATGAACATCCAATCGTGCGAATGGACTCAATGCGGATGAATCCCATGCGAATGGACCTAATGCGGATGGAACTAATGTGGATGAGCATTTATGCAACTCGGCTCTCAATCATACGAATGAACCCTCAGTCGTGCAAATGAACTCACAGTCATGCGAATGAACCTCAATCCCACCTCAATCGACCGTATGGCCTCCATTCGGTGGTCTAGCCCTAGCTAATGTAGAATGCAGTTCAACCCAAACCCAATCTACCATTTTCAACCTCCAAGCTCATCCAAATCCATTCTAAGCCCAAATCAACCATCCTAAACCTTAGGAATGCATACCACAACACCATTCAAGCACACGCAAGACCCAAACGAATCATACACATACTCACACATACCTAAACGGGTCAAACACACACACACACACTTCAAAAACCCGATTTTCAGATGTGTTCCAGCCCCAAAATCATTCAAAATATGGAAAAGAGGGGTCCTAGAACTCACACAACAACCACAACAAGAAGAGCTTTGATTTGACCTGCTACTCGACGATTTTGCTCTCTTGAACCAACCCGAACCAACTTCTCTCCCTTTTTCTCTCTTCTTTGGCTGATTTGTGGGTGTGGGGAGAGGGTAAGGGCTGCCCTCTCCCTTAAATACCCCCACTCACCCAACTTTCTCTTGTTGGCGAGTTTGGTCCCTCGACTTTGGACTTTATTTCTTTTTCTTCCTTCGTTGGCTTGAAAATAAATAAATAACCGGGTTTTACACAAACATGCAATATGGCTAAACCGAAAGAACTTTTTGTGCAATTAAGTGTATATTTACGTATTAACTTTCGGTTAATGGTAATATTTGTTTTATATGGTTTAATTTTGTGTAATAAGTTATGACAGGTAGTTTTCTTAATAGGATATTCTGTCTATATTTACTTTAGAAATTTTAAGAAATATAGTGTCACAATCATGGTTTTATTGTCACAACCATATTTTGGTATATAACTTGTAACTTATTAAATTTGTTCAAGATTTACTAGAAAGGATGATGTTGGTACACAAAAGAAAAATATAGCACACACTTTTCTAGGCCCTTGGCTAACAACATCTAAAATAGTACCAATAATTGTCTCTATTAGAAACAACTAATATAATATTTTTATGAGTAAAGTATATTCTTTGTGTTAGTGCTAGTTATATACGTGACATTCATTACTTACGGTTAAACTGTATCAAAACAAAGTGCTAATAACAAGGGAAAGGGTGTGCTCTATCTGATGTGTGCCACAACATCCATGTTCATATCACTACCTTCTGAGCCTATTCTCACTTATGCATGCATATAGTGGGTTATTTTCCATTTTAGTTTAATGTTTTATTATTCAATTAAGTAAGAAGTGGGTGGGTTAATTATGCCCACGTTTAACCATGTTTAGTTAGTGGTGTTAGTAGTTTGTAATCCTTATTTAAGGATCCTTAATTGTTAACTAAAGATCATGAAAAAAGTTGTTGAAGAAATCTCTTTCTATCCTATTTTCTTCAAGCTTCATTCTTTTTTCTTCTTGGCCAACATTAACTGTTGGAACCACTCAGTGGTATCAGAGCCGCCGTGATTCATGGCTGCACAAAAATTATTTGAAACCGAGTTTCGTGAATGGGTGAATGAATCCTTTTCAAGACACGAATCCCAGTTTCTAAATATCTTCAACGAACTCCGATCGATCCGCACTGCGTTGGAAGCCCTCCACTCTCTTACACCTCCAATGACCGTATCCGCCACTACATCACATGTTTCGCTACCCTTTTCTGTTGCAACACCATCATATGGTCAACCAAGGCACTGCTCCCAACCCAAGATACTAGTACGTCATGCCAAAAATATTCAGTCGATGTTGATGTTCAAAGTTTACCATCACCCAAAAAATGCAATGGGATGAGCAAACTCTCGTGGAAATAGACATCCGGCTGAAGTTTAGTATGATATTAGTGCATTAAAGAGGGTTGCTTCTAGTATCAATGGCTTGTGTATTAACTTTTCTTGAAAGAAAACTCACACTGTTATGGCAATGGCCACTTTGAGCTTCGTTGTCAAGGCAAAATAAATTTGACTGCTTTGGGTGTACTTGTTGTAACAAATTCGATGGTGGAGCCTGTGAATGAACCTTGGTGCATAACTACTATGACTTCTTTGAATGTCGTCGGACGAACCTAGTGCGTCCACCGTGAAGCATTTCGTTAGAGAATTTCTTTACTTTCGCCTTGAGGACAAGGTAGACTTCAAGTGGGGTGGATTGATATGTGCCACAACATCCATGTTCTTATCATTGCCTTGAGGACCTATTCTCTTGTATGTATGCATATAGTGGGTTATTTTTTATTTTAGTTTAATGTTTTATTATTCAATTAAGGATGAAGTGGGTGGGTAATTATGCCCACATTCAACCATGTTTAGTTAGTGGTGTTAGTATTTTGTAATCCTTATTTAAGGATCCTTAATTGTTAATTAAAGATCACAAAAAAAGTTGTTCAAGAAATCTGTTTCTATTCTATTTTCTTCAAGCTTCATTCTTTTTTCTTCTTGACCAACTTTTAACTGTTGGAACCACATCATTATCCTCTATTAGGTTTTGTCACAAGCAATTTTTGTTATCTTTTATTAATTTAGGCTACAAGGTTGGTCGTTCAGTAGTTTTAATAATGCTACTAGATGACCTAATTGGTATTGCCACTAAGACTAATCACAATGTAGTGCCTTAGCCCACTCTTAGCACCTTCCCTATCGCCCTTCGGAAGGGTTGCATTGTGTAGGCTCATTCGTCCTTCACCCGCCCTTTGCCAAGGGCGCTCCATGGGTAAATTTTGTGGGGCCCACACATAAAAATATGTGTTTTTTTAGTGGTTGTTTTCGGGAAGGATAGTGTTTGGGTTAAAAGTTGATTGTAGGAAGGATGGATGAAAGTTAGTGGAAAGCTGATGTGGCATGAAGGCCTTGATTCAAAATGATTCGGAAATGATTCGGAAATGATTCGAAAAGGGCCACCTCTCCTACTCGAGCAATGATTCGGAAAGTGCCTACATACCTTAGGCTCAACTTGCCCCGCTTTCTAAATTGAATAATACCCTTCCAAGGTAAGACCTTCAACATAACCCGGTCACCCACTTGGAACTTGATCGATCTGCGTCATTTATTAGCATATGACTTTTGTCTATCTTTGGTTGCCTTTATGAAGGCCTTGATCTTTTCAAGCTTCTCAGTTGTAGCCTCAATTACCTCAACGCTCCCTAGTTCTTTTTTACCAATATCACCCCAATAGACGGGTGTTCTGCATCTCCTACCGTATAGCATCTCATAGGGTGGCATACCAATACTGGCATGATAGCTGTTGTTGTATGATAATTCAACTAACGGTAAGTGGTCATCCCAATTTCCCCCAAAATCGATAACACGTGCCCGAAGCATGTCCTCCAATGTCTTAATGGTCCTCTCTGATTGACCATCAGTCCCGAGATGATAAGTCGTGCTAATATGTAACCTCGTCTCCATGGCGTCGTGGAATTTCTTCTAGAATTTAGAGGTGAACCGGGTGTCACGATCAGACACAATAGACACCGGCACACCATGACGAGTTACAATTTCCTTGATAAACCGATCAGCCAACCTCTCAGATGAATATGTCTCACGGATCGGTAGGAAGTGAGCACTCTTCGTCAAGCGGTCAATAATCACCCATATAGCATCACACCCTTTCGGAGTACGTGGTAGTTTGGTAATAAAATCCATGGTGATGTGCTCCCACTTCCATTCCTGTATATCCAGAGGTTGGATCTTCCTATACGTCTTCTGATGCTCGGCCTTCACCTGTAGACAAGTAAGGCATTTACTCACATACTCCACTACGTCATGTTCATACCCAGCCATCAATAATCCTTCTTCATGTCTTGATACATCTTTGTGGCACCTGGATGAATGGAGTATCGAGTCTTGTGAGCTTCATCCATGATCTTCACCCTTAGAGCCCCAAAACGAGGAATCCACACCCATTCAAATCGGGTTTTAACACCAAGTGTGTTTTCACCCAATTCCCCAACCAAACCTCTCATTCTTTCCGAGTTAAGATGATCTTCCTTCAATGCCTCATCTTGAAACTCTTTAACTTGCTCTATCACGTCAGAGGTCATGATTAGCTGATATGCCTTCACCCGAATCGGCTCAGGCCTCTCCTTTCGGCTAAGGGCATCAGCCACCATATTGGCTTTGCCCGGATGGTAATAGATCTCACAATCATAGTCCTTTATAAGCTCCAACCATCGTCTATGCATCATGTTCAGATCTTTCTGCTCAAAGAAGTACTACAAGCTCTTGTGGTCAATGTAAATGGTGCACTTCATCCCGTAAAGATAGTGCCTCCAATCTTTAGTGCAAAGATCACGGCTGCTAGCTCCAAGTCATGAGTAGGATAGTTGACCTCATGAACCTTCAACTGTCGGGATGCATAAGCTCTAACCTTCCCTCTTTGAATTAGCACACACCCCAACCCCGAGTAGGAAGCATCAGAATAGACCACTAGATCTTCACTTCCATCGGGTAATGATAGAACATGAACTTGAGTCAACCTTACCTTCAGTTCCTCGAACGCCTTCTCTTGAGCTTGAACCCATACAAACTTCACATCTTTTCGGGTCAACTTGGTTAGTGGAGAAGCAATATTAGAGAAGTCTTGGATGAATCTTCTGTAGTAGCCCGCCAAACCCAAGAAACTACGAATCTCGGATGGCGTCATTGGAGACTTCCATTGTATCACCGCCTCCACCTTTGCCGGGTCCACCATAATCCCATCAGGATTCACCACATGACCCAAGAACTGAACTTCACGCAACCAAAATGCACACTTGGAGAACTTAGCATACAACTTCTCATTTCTCAATGTCTCCAGAACCTCCCGAATGTGACCGGTGTGCTCAATCTCGCTCTTTGAATAAATCAGGATATCATCAATAAACACAATCACTGATTTATCCAACATCGGCCGACACACCCGATTCATCACATCCATAAAAGCAGTTGGTGCGTTCGTCAAACCAAATGACATAACGAGGAACTCATAGTGACCGTAGCTCGTGTGAAAAGCTGTTTTAGGGACGTCCTGCTCTTTCACCTTCAGTTGATGATAGCCAGATCGAAGGTCTATTCTTGAGAACCAACTGGCACCTTGAAGCTGATCAAACAAATCATCGATTCTCGGTAAGGGGTATCGATTCTTGACCGTTAACTTGTTCAGTTCACGGTAGTCAATACACATCCTCATAGGACAGGAGCACCCTAAGGGGAGATACTCGATCGAATGAACCCCTTATCATGTAGCTCTTGCAACTGCTCCATCAACTCCTTCATCTCCATCGGAGCCAACCGATAGGATGCCTTGGCAACATGTTGGGCACCCGATATCAGATCAATCTGGAACTCGATCTCTCTGTCAGGTGGCATGCCTGGCAGGTCTTCTGGGAACACCTCTGGAAAGTCACATACAACCGGTACATCGGACAGCTCTGGTGTTAGCGTATCCATATCCTTTACATAAGCCAAGTAGGCGTTACATCCACGCCTCATACACTTTCCCGCCACCGCCATTGAGATTACTTCCGGGATCGTCGTGACTCGATCCCCATAAACAGTTACTGAACTCCTGTCAGGCGCCGTCAGGCTAATCATCTTCTTGCGACACATAATGTTCGCCTCGAAGTCCGCCAACCAATCCATCCCAAGAACCAAATCGAAACCACCTAAGGTCATCACAAACAGTCTAATAGGAAACTTATGACCTTCTAGCTTCACATCATAGTTCTCTATCATCTCGGAAACCCTGGTAGACTTACTTATGTCAGTTTCTACATCAAAGGGTGCATCGACACGTCTACTACTAACAGGTAGCTTAGCACAGAAAGCAGCAAAAATAAAACTTTTACTGGCACCCGAATCAAATAACACAGAAGCTAAAGTTTGGTTCACCAGAAACATACCGACACAGTATCAGGGTGTGCCCTAGCTTCCTCCTGTGTCATAGTGAATGTCGTAGCACTCGCCCTTGATCCTTCACTTCCCATCTTCTTTCCCCCGGAACCCTCAGCCCTTGGCTTCTTACAATCCCTACTCATGTGGCTCTCCATGCCACAGTTAAAGCACTAGATCGTACGACCGTCCTTGGCTATATGCCCCGCCTTCCCACATTTGAAGCACCCATTAAATCCTAACCTACATTCTACCGCATGCTCCCTTCCACACTTGCCACACCTTTTTGACCCCGCACTCGATGTGGCCACACGGCGGTCATCCACCCATGCCTTATTGTTACCCATCGAGGCATCACCCCGACCAAACCTCTTCCCCTGCCAGTTTTGATCACCTCCATCCTTCTTGCTACCTTCAGCCACTACAGCCATCTCATCATATAACCTCTCTGCCAAATCCACTGCCGACCTAAACGTGCTCGGTCGGGCAGCGATCATGTGCCTGGGAATATCCGCTCGCAAACCCTGGATGTACCTTTTAATCTTTCGTGACAGGGGCGTCACCTGATACGGCACCAGACGTGCCATCTCGTTGAATTTGGTGGTGTACTGTTGGTGGGTCATCGTTCCCGCCTCCAATTGCAGGAATTCACTCTCAACTTTATATATTTCTCTATGAGGACAGAACTCCTCAATCACTAGCTTCTTCAATTCAAACCATCTCATCCTCTCGATTGGCCGACTACCCTTGACTTGGACTATATTCTCCCACCAGCACAGAGCCGAGTCCACAAAAGAATGGGCAGCAAAGTTTACTTTTGGTCCTCCCGGCACTCGATGATATTCAATACAGCTTTGTTGATACATATGTACCTAGATTCGGATCTTAATGTAATATATCTTTAATGTCTTACCCTTATGTAATGCTTGGGTACATAATGAAATGAGAATGTTTGGTTGTGATTTATAATGTTTAATATTTCATTAATGAGTTGTGTACCGCATATTGACTAGATTATATAGGTTTGTGATTGTTTGAATTGATATGCATAATGTTGTAATAATGAATACATTCAAACTTGGTTAAGTAAGTTCTCATGCGTCCGACTGGACCATGCACCCCAAAAGTGGTCATACATCCGAATGGCCATGCGACTGAGTGTCCATGCGCCTAAATAGTCCATACGCCTAACAACTTCATGCGACTGACTCAGTAGCACGACTGAACACTCAGTCATGTAAATGGATCAACCGCATGGCTCAATTGCACAAATGAACCATGCAATGGTTCAGTTGCACGAATAAGTAACCCTAACCTATAAAGACCACCTAATTCGTGGAAAAACATAAACATTGTACACACTTCGACTCCAGACGTACCCTACCCGTCCAGAACCTCTAAGATCATACTCCAAGTTCATAGGTTGTATTAGATTGATTCCTAATCGATTCTTAACATTAGATTCAATCACAAAATTGTGTCTACGTGCGTTCTCACTGATTGGATCGCCAATCAAATAGGATTCAGCACTATTTGGTTTGGTATACACGTTAATCAGTTAGTACATCGTTCAGTACACGATCCTAACAAGTGGTATCAGAGCTTTGGCTCTTGATTACGTGTTGATTCAATCGTTTTTGATACAAAAAATGTGTTTTTTTCACTAAAAACGCAATCCTTTTGTGTCAAATGGAATCTTAGACGTCTCCTAACCATAAAGTTTAGTGTTTCCAGCATACGGCAATTAGGCTTTGTGAAAATTCAAGTTTTTGCAGCCAAAAACACATTTAACCTATGAATTTTCAAACTTCAGCAGGTTTCGTCGCACGATTGGCTCAATCGCATGACCGAGTTCACTCGCATTCCCCAAACGCACGATTGGACTCATTCGTAATCTGATTCGTATGACTGAGAACACTATTCGGATTGTTCAACCGCATTAGTTTATTCGGACGACTGACTCATCCGCATTTGTTCAGTCGCACGATTGAACCATTCGCCTAGTTCAATCGCCCGAATAAGCCCAATCGCATACCTTCATTCGCACACATAAACAGTTTGTTTAATAGTAAAGTTAAGTGAAATAGTGGAGCAGTTTTCAGCATACACAACAAGTAGAGACACTCGTATTTAGAATCTACTGCTGTTGGAGAACGAAGTGGGAATTCATAATAAACCCCCGAAGCTTATCATATTAGACGACTACCCACAATGGAAGCAACTTTTCGAAATCTACTTAAATGGAGTAGATATAATTTGTGGGAGGCAATAGAGTCAGGGTACAGCATGCCAGTAGGAGCTTACGGTATCAAACTTACGTTAAGTGGCATGTCCGATGCACAAAAGGTGAAACACAACGCTGAGAAGAAAGTCTACGGTTTGCTTACCCAGTCTATTCCGAAGGATATCTTCCATTAGTACTCGGAGTATACTCAAGCAAAGAAATTATGGGATGCGTTGGAGAAGAGGTATGACGGGAATGCTTCACTCAAGGCTATTAAGGCCAAAGCTTTGAAGAAGGACTTTGACAACTTCTCTTCAATGGTAAAGGAAAGCTTGGAAGACGTGATCGACAGATTCTACCATTTGATGAGTGAGATGCACACTCATGGAGTTACTACGACTATGGAGGATAAGGTATCCAACTTTGCTAATCGAATACCGGAGAAATAGGCTTCCTTCGTTTCAAAACTCAGACAGAATAGGATGCTCTCGATGTTAGATATAAACGACTTCATCTTGAAACTGAGAGAGGAGGAACTAAGGATGAAGTATAGAGCCCAAAAGGCCAACTATGATTAAAATCTAGCGCTTTACAACGCGACTCCTCAGGCCAAGACATTTGGAGCACCACTGTAGACTGCCTTCGTGTCAACCTCATCTGGTCCAGCACAAGCATCTACTTCAGGGTCTGAAACGTCAGGTCATCTGGGACCCAGTCAATCATACCCGAAGTTAATGTAGCAAAACTGAAGACCGATAACTCCAGTAATATGACTGTAGAGGTGGCCAGAGAGCATATGGACCTCTTAGCTGTGGTAGTCCACTCCTATGATGGCCTATTTGCTGTAGGAAATTGCCACCTAGCTGATGAGGATTATGAATAGGTGGATGAGATGGAATAGAACGGATGGATATAATGTGGGCCTTGGCAAGTGCTGTCCGGCGAGCTAAGAAGTTTGTCAAAAAGACCAGACAGAACTTGGTTGCAACCAAGGACACAACCTTTGGCTTCGACAAGTCAAAGGTAACTTGTTTCAACTGTGGTGAGAAGGGGCACTTCAAACGAGATTGTGTGAAGCCAAAGAAGACTGGAAATGGCAATTCATTCTCATCCTTTAATTGCCAGGACAATGCACGTCTAGTAGTTCTACTTTATCAAGAAAGGATCCTAAAGCCTTGACTGCTAACAAGGATGAAGGACAGGACTGGAGCTTCCGGTTCGTTTCCCCAGGAGAGTCCAACATAGCTAGTGTGGAGGACATTGATGATGATTCCACTAGTGAGGGAGACATAGCAGTAGAGCTCGTGATTTCTAACTCTGAAGATACTACACATGTAGTCAACCATCTGCGTGAAGAAGAAAATTCCGCATCAAGTTCAGAATCACCAGAACCAGAGACAACAGATTCTGCACAAATGGTTGATTCCTCTTCAACATCTCAGGTAAGTACTACTAACCAGTTGTTTAATAATCATGCTTGTTCTGATTGTAATAATTTTAGAGAAAGCATAGATTTAAAATTTTCTAGGTTATTAGATCATAATGATAGCTTAGTAAAGGATCTGGAACTATGCACTGAAGGTAATAGAGTTTCAAAACAAAATGAGCACAGTTACAAGGAAAAGATAGACCTTTTGAACAAACAGCTTAGGGAAACAAAAGTAGTTGCCTTTAACCAAGCTAATGACATTAAGTACTATCTTAACTCCCTAGAGGACACTAAGAAGCAGAAAGCAGTTTTAGAAGTAGAAGTCAACTCCTTAAAACAAAAACTGCACAGTTGGACAAGCTCGTCTCATATTGTCCAACACTTAGTGAGAGAGAGAAACAATGGGGAGGAATGGGATACAAAGTGGTCCTGCCACCACCAAGACCTTGATGAACACCAAAAGTAACCATTTAATAATAACCATATCAAGAATCATGTGGTGACAACTCGTCTTGTTCCCAAGATTCCACAAGTAAATCAATTGAATCTAGCACTAAACAAAAGGAGTCCACTTCAAAGGCAAAAGGAAAGATGTCTTGTGTTAACCTGGAAAAAGAGTTTGAAAAGGTAAATTTAAAGTCAGGTTCAAACAAGTAAAATGAGAACCCAAAAGACTATTAAATGTAAACAATCACGAGTATCATGTCAAAGTCCAGGTAAACAAGAAATAAAAGATGTAAAACCAGGTAAAGCAATTAAGTTTGTAAAACCCGATTATACATCTAACAAGAAGTATCTCAATCTAAACAAAATAAGGTCATCCGTGTGACACCTACATCTCCATAAAAACATTTAAACCGTAAAGTTGAAAGAAGATCCTCCTACAATTGTGGAGAGTACGATCACATTGTGTCTAATTGTCCTTATTATCAGACACCGAGGAGGAAAGTTGAACTTCCTACATCTAAAACTAGATCTTTTAAGAGGAACTTAGTGACGCCTCCTAAAAGGGATAGTGAATCCAAAGTTCAACCCATCAGCCAGTCGTCTGTTTATCACAAACAGGCCTTAAAAAAGCTCGTCTATGGAAAGAAAAATCCGCCTCAGTATCTGAAAATGAGAACAAACAGACATCTGAGCTTCCCTCAACCTCAAATGGTCAATCGGTTAAATTTATGTTATGAGATGCCTCAGGGAAACCCAAGCCAGTGAAGGCTTGGGTTCCTAACATGAACTAATGTTTTCATTGAATGTGTAGGGTGTTCGCTACAGTGCTGAGACTAACACGTGGATTGTAGATAGTGGAGCATCCAAGAACATGACGGGAACAGAGCTCTCTTATCAAACATTCGAAAAATCAAAGGAGGGCATGTTTCATTTGCTGGAAACAAAGGAGGGTATATCACAGCCCAAGGAGAAGTAGGAAATCAGAAAGTTAAGTTTGACAAGGTAAACTATGTCCAACAATTGCAAAAACTTACTTTATTTTTCTCAAATATGTGATAAAGGCGTCAAAGTAGTCTTGGACAACAAGATGTGCTACGTTCTGAAGAAGGACTACATGATCCCAGAGGACCAAGTTCTAATGACAGCTTCAAGGTATATGATCTTTATGTTTTTGATCTTTCGAAGGCCTCCACAACAGATCGTGAAGTTCAGTGCTTCTTGTCCAAAGCTACTGAAAAGGATTCCATCTCCTGGCATAGGAGAATGGGACACATAAATCCAAGGAAGATGAATCACTTAATCCAGAACGATCTAGTGAGGGGGTGAACGTCAAAAACTTCCAACTACCGGATTTCTGTGTTGCGTGCAAGAAGGGAAAAGAGACAAAGAAATCATAAGGAAAAG
Organism: Flaveria trinervia; assembly: GCA_025506515.1. Lineage (NCBI taxonomy): Eukaryota > Viridiplantae > Streptophyta > Magnoliopsida > Asterales > Asteraceae > Flaveria > Flaveria trinervia. The sequence goes on from CM046443.1 coordinate 70,693,757, forward strand.
AAAGTTCATTCCATAAAACTACCTCTTGAGCTTCTTCACATGGATCTGTTTGGTCTAGTCAGTACAAGAAGCATTGCAGGCGACTTGTACTGCTCCGTAGTTACGGATGACTACTCAAGATTCTTTTGGGTAATGTTTCTGAAGTCCAAATCAGAAACATTTGAATTGTTCAAGGAATTAGTAACTACATTGGAATCCCTATTCAAGCTGAAAGTACGACAAGTGCGCTCAGACAATGGAACCGAGTTCAAGAATCAGTGGATGGAGGCCTACTACAAGGAAAAGGGAATTGTGCATCAATTTGCCTCTACCGACACTCCTTAGATGAACGGTGTTGCTAAACGGAAGAATAGCAGCTTGATAGAGACCGCACGGGCAATGCTAGCAGACTCGAAACTGCCTATTCAATTCTAGAATGAGGCAGTTGCAAATGCATGTTATACGCTCAATCGAGTTCTGGTAGTTAAACGCCATGGAAAAACGTGCTACGAGTTACTACAATGATTTAAACCTAACTTAGAGTACCTCGAGCCATTTGGTGCTCCGTGCACCCTGCTGAAGAAGACGCAGGAGGGAAAATTCAGCGAAAAGGTTGATGAAGGGATTTTTCTAGGATACAACATACCAAAGAAGAGAGTTTACAACAACTCAACAGGTCAAGTAGAGGTGTGGTGTAATGTTGATGTTCAGAGATACACCATACCACCTACTGGAAAAAGGCCTGCTTACTTCTTTGATTATGATGAATTCTTCAAGTCCTTCAACATACCTCTCTCCATTTCCGAAGACGAGTTGGAAAACAGGATGATGTATGATGTCTTAAACACACCTTCTCAAGATTTAACACCACCCGATTCACATAGTCAATCATCTACTAACTCAGGGGAAGCACTTGATGTGAGTGACTCTTCCTCTGATGAAGAAAATGTGGTAAATGATCATAACAATCAGGATGAATAGGTTCCGACTACCACAAGTCCACAAGCTTCTGACACTGATGCTTCTGATCCTTCTAAACTTTAGACTCCTATAGCCTCAGATCTAGAACCAAATGTTCACAATCTTGATTCTGAGGTGGTTGTTCCAACAACTCCCAGCTCACGTCTAAATGTCTATCATCCTTTGGATAATGTCATAGAAGATGTGAGATCAGGAGTTCAGACCAGAAATCAGTTGTACTCAGCTGATTATGCCTCTTTGATGGAAAAGGGATACCTTCACCATGGTGCCTATCGTTACTTTATGTCTTAGTTTGAGCCAAAGTATGTCAGTGAAGCCCTGAATGATGAGGCATGGGTGAGTGTCATGCAAGAAGAACTTCTTCAGTTCAAGAAGTTGGGTGTGTGGACTCTAGTGGATAAACGTAAAGGTGCTAAGGACATTGGCACCAAATGGGTCTTGAAATGCAAGAAATATGATCAAGGAGTGATCATCAGAATCAAGGCTCAGCTTGTAGTTCAAGGATTTCAACAAGTTGAGGGTATTGACTACAATGAAGTATTTGCACCCATGGCAAGGAAGGAAGCAATCCGCATCTTCCTTGCCTATGCATCTTATATGAAGATCAAAGTTTATCAATTAGATTTGAAGAGTGTGTTCCTTCATGGTGAGATTCGAGACAGTGTATGTCAGTCACCCAAGGGATTAAGGATCCATATCATCGGGACAGATTTTACAAACTTGACAAGGCACTCTACGGGCTCCATCAAGCTTAGAGGGCCTGGTATGAGAAACTCTTGACTCATCTTGTGAAACACGGTTTTTGCAGGGGAGTCATTGACTATACATTGTTTATCAAGGAAAAGGATGGAGATTTACTGCCGGTACAAATCTATGTCGATGACATAATCTTCGGTTCCAAATGAAGAATTATCTAAAGAGTTTGAAGCAGTAATGAAGGCGGAGTTTGAGATGAGTGAAATGGGAGAGATGAAGTTCTTTCTCGGGTTACAGGTGCATCAGACACCAAATGGAATTTTCCTACATCAGACCAAGTATGTAGGTGATATTCTCAGTCAGTTTGACATGGAGAATGCTTCTACAGTTGGAACCACTTGCTACAAACATGATGTAGTGCCTGACGAGAATGGTGATCTGGTAGATGCCACTATGTACCGAGGGTTGATTGGATCTCTCATGTATCTCACTGCCTCACGACCTGATATCATGTATGCTACATGTTTATGTTCACAATATCAGGCAAAGCCTAAGGTGAACCATCTTATTAGGGTCAAAAGGATTTTTCATTATCTGAAGGGTACACCCACCCTTGGGTTGTGGTATCCTCATGATGATGACTTTGAGCTTACGCTATAGCGACTCGGATTACGAGGCTGCAAGATGAACTACAAGTCTACATCAATAGGGTGTCAGTTCTTTGGAAGAAGATTAGTAACCTGGTAGTGTAAGAAGCAGACCTCGGTTGCATTGTCAACCTGTGAAGCCGAATACATTGCTGCTGTAAGTTGCTGTTCACAACATATGGATTCAACAGCAAATGCGACATTACGGTTTGAATTTCTCTTCTACTCCTATCTTTGTTGATAACTCTGCTGCATGGCAGTCATTAAAAACCCGGTCCACATCCTAAGACCAAACACATCGGAAATAAATATCACTTTATACGTGATTGCTTTGAAAAGAACTTAATCGATGTGGTAAAAATAAACACAGATTTTTAACGCGCTGACCTCTATACAAAGGCTTTTGATAAACCATGTTTTCTATATCTGTTAGAGGTCAACGGCATTAAAAAGAAAAGTGAGGTCATTCCTGAAGATGAACATGTGTAGTCCGATGTGTGTGTAAATTTACTTTTATTTTTCAATTTATAATTTATTCGCTTAATTTTAAGTTGGTTAATTAAAATTGGTCTTATTGTATTGCCTATTAAAATCCTAAAATGCTAATCCATTACGATTTTAAATTTTATGGGAGAATAGGTTTAGCCAGTGGATAAAGAAAAAAACGAGGAGAAGGAGAGAGTTGCTGATAAAAATAAGATTGTATGTGTGATACCGATTCAATCTTTGGAATATGATAGTACACAGGAGCAAACCATTTGGGACTTTAAATTTAAATTGAAAAAGATGCAAAGCTCAAGTATAAGTCTGTGTAGTCGGAGCAATATAAAAGGAAATATGATAGACAAACTAGCTACTACTAAGGTAACAGAAAGAAAGTAGACCTAGAGGTTGCTAGACCACAGATGATATGTCGGTAGCTTCAACACAATAGATGACTAGACCTTTTTGGTGATCTCAAGATTAAACTAAAATGTTTGACTAGCTGTGGGTAACACCTTATCCCTGGTTAACACAATCAACAATATTCCAATAAAGGGTGACGAGCAAGATAAACGCCACGAATGTGTGCGTAAGACCAAAGCATGAGCAAAAGCACATAAAAAATGCAAATACAATCAAACTGATAGCCTGTGTTGTTGGTGAGATCTGTGCAAAAAGAATGAAATTGCTCAAACAAGAAGATAGGTTATGTGCCTCTCTGTTGTGCGGTGGCACTGACCTGAGGATAAGCATAACTATATATTCTATAATTCATTGTTGTTTGCTGCCTCTCTTCTGTGCGGTGGCACTAACCTGAGGCTTGGCTTCTTTGAAAGTTCTATGAATAGTTTCTTCGAATACTACCTTGAGACCGCTCAAAAATCTCCTCAGGATTGTTGATTACCATATAAGTGTGGGATCCACAAATTCTTGTTAAAATAAACAAACCTTAAACCATCACCAATCTATGTTGAAAGTCTGTGTATGGATGTAAGAGGACAAGTATACTGACAATCATTATGGCTATAATTCTTTGAAGTTCAAATCAGTGTGGGGACCTAATAGTACTAGGATGATTTCCTAAATATGCTAAATGACTCTAGATGAAAAACAAGAAAAGAGCATCAAAGGTTTTAGATAACTTGTCCTGAACGATTTCAATATCCTGTATGATTCCAAATTGAATTGGTCCATGTATGGTTTAAATGACTTGAAGCTGCCTTTTCAAAAAAATAATTTCTTAGATTTACATCTTAGGATTTAACCCTCACAAAAACACAAAGACATGTCTTAGTTGTAAGTTTAGTTTTATTTCTTTTATATTTGTATAAAGTTTGTCATTTCAGTTTGTCCAATATCAGACTATGTCATGAAAGTTGATAGGGAACCTTATCATCTAACGGTCACGTCTGAGGTGACCACACGTGCTTTCAAATAAAAAGGGGTCATATCTGAGGTGACAAAGTATTTTAAAAGGACCACATCTGAGGTGGTCAAAAGTTTTCAAGTTAAAATGATCATGTCTGAGATGATCAAAGGTTCATAATGTTAAATCAACAGTTTAAAAGGTGTCAAAGGTAAAATGGTCATAAAGTCAAAAACCATACGTATGATTCATTTGCATGACTGGACCATGAGCATGGACCAGTCGTACGATTGGAGGATACGAATATGCCCAATCACACGATTAACCCACACATATGGGACATATGGACCATCAGGATGACTAAAATGTGCTAACCGCATGGATGAAGGTGACTGAATGACCTAGTCGCATGACTGAAGGTGACCGACTGTGCTAGTCGCACGACTGATCGTCAGTCACATGAATCAACTATGCGACTGGGCTCAGTCGCATGACTGAAAGTAAACCCTAGTATAAATAGAGGGTGAGTTGGTCGCAGTTGGTCATCACTCCCAAATCGCCTCTACATCGCACGAACATACCGTTACTCTGCCCGATTTTCATTTGAGCCTTCAAGACTATTGTTTGTTGTGAACTGACAATTTCTATTGACTATATAGGTATAATGTGGTGCAATCCATGAAATTATCCATCAATTTAAGCCCAAAATTGACAGAAATGAACCCTAAAAGAAACCGTGACTTACATTGACAAATAAACTAATAAAACTAGGTCTATAGTGCAATTAAACGTTTTAATGGGTTTTGTCAGTGAATTGCGAGTCGAATGAGCCAAATTACGACGTGTAACATTAAAGATTGCTCAAAATTTGATTTTGAATTGAACAGTTAGTCTGTCATGCGAATGGACAATCTGATGAACTTCAGTCGCACGACTGAAAGGGGCGAATGGCCAAATCGCATAGCTAAATCATGCGTATGGGTTCAGTCGCACGACTGGGGTAACCGCATGAGATAGCATCCGTATGAGCTTAGTCGTATGTTAAGTCATACGTATGAGTCATTCGCATGACTAGAACTCAGTCGCACATTGTCATTCGCATAACAGAACAGAGAATTTCATGTTTAAATGATTAAGTTCATTACTTATTGACTGACACTAATGTTTTATTCATTGTGTAATAGATGGCTAGTCGTTGGACTATGAGAACCAAGCACAACATATGTGCTCATCTGGAACTGACATCCAGGAACACATCTGATTTCTCAGGCATTATTACTTTCCTACGGAGATCGAGGATCTTACGAGCCATCTCGACTCCGTGCATACCCTATCGCTTGATTCAGCAAGACTTCTGGGAAGGCGCAGTGGTTGACAGGACTTCAGAGCCCTACTAGATCAGGAGTTCTATTTTTGGTCAGCCCATAGAGATCACTGAGGATGATCTCAGGACAGTGTTAGAGCTCGGGGATGATGCTGATTGCCCTACCCGTCTGCATCCACTGATAGTACGAGGCTGTTTTCTGCGGGCCAAGTACTCTAGGGACATCAACTCAGGTGTGCTCAACAAGAGCAACCTGTGTCCTCAATTTAAGTACTTAGCCCATGTGCTGCTCAAGTGTATTGCCTCACGAAAGGGGGGGTTTGATGAGTTGTCTGATCAGATACAGAACGCCTATGTAGCATTGGTGCTGAACCATCCGTTTAGCTTCTCCAGGATGATCTTCACCTACCTAGTGGAGAACATAGAGGCCAAGGGCAAGGAGGGCTTTTGCATGTACCCTCGATTCATACAGATGATCATAGACCAAAAGCTCCCTTTGTTGACAAAGGAGAAGGATGATGTGGTAGCACTCTAGGTGATGGATAATGCCACCTTGGGTCGGATGAAAGTATACAGGGGGAAGCAGGTGAAACCCCCTATGAGGCGACTGTTTGGGCATCTGGCCCATGAAGACTATGTGGTGCCGTCACGAAGAAAGTGGTGCCACAACGATAGTGACTTAGATACTGAGCAGATCGAGCTCCTAGATGATGACTCATAACGATGACCGCGGGCTGGTGGAGATGCAAGGACCATTCAACCAAGGGCCCCCACTACTGATATAACATCTCTGGCACCCACCCACAGAGATACTGAGGATGCTGGATTCCATCAGGATTTCCAACCTGATGAGGAGGAGGATATGGATGAGGAACCCCTCACTCGGACTGTTGGCAGCAAGGTGGTTGCCACAGAGCGAGGGCTCGAGGCGGTTGGTGAACGCCCTGGCAGGTCGGGAGAGACTGACACGGATCCTACCTTTTCTCCCAATCAGCTAAGTCGTGTTCAAGGGGGAGCATCCACCTCGAAGGGATCGAGGAAGAAAAGGATGGCTCAGCCCCACGGCTTGAAGAAGAAAAAAAGAAGACTGACCTTAATAACTACCACCACTTCTACCACCACTACCACCACTCCACCTACCAACACTACTACCACAACCACACCACCACCACCTCATCTATATTACCCCTAATCTTCACACCTACCACCACTACTACCACACCCACACCACCACCACCTTCATCTATATTACCCCCAATCTTCAGCACTGCCACCAACACTACCACTAGCCATCCAGCTGCACCATCATCCTCCTCTCCATATACATCTGGATCACCTTTACCTCCCTTTCGGGTAGAGGAACAGCTGTCAGCGCTGAACCGTATGGTGATGCAACTGTTAGCGGTCGATGACGAGAAAACTGCACAAATTCGTCAGTTAGTATCTTACTGCTGCACAATCTCAGCAGATTTCTCAGCAGGCTCGATTGATTGATCAGCAGGCTCAATAGATGTCTCAGCTCCAAGAGCAACATGCCAAGAAGATTGAGGAGCTGGAGGCTGCAAACAAGACTATCTTGCTAAAGCTTAAAGGATCCAAAGAAGAGCCATTGAAGATAGGATAAGGAGACGGAGACGATGATTATGATGATGAGATGAGGATGAGATGATGATGATGATGATGATGATGGTGATGATCATGAGGGTGATACTGATGCAGATGTTGATGATGATGAAGATGATTCTTCTGCTGCGGCTGCCACATCTGCGAGGGAATGAAGGACCAAAAGGACTCAAGATTAGGGTGCCTCCACATCCGCCCCGGTAGCAGAAGAGCAGAGGATACAGGATAAGAGTAATATTTAGTTATTTACTGTATTCAAATCATGTGTATTTGAATCTTGTATCTCACTATTTTAATGAATGTTTATATATTTAATTGTGGTATTTATGTCTTGATTATTAACTAATGATTGTTGTGTTACATGTATAAATCAAGCAGATCCAAACTTTCAGAGGGATGAACATGATGTTGCTCCCCTCTAACAGATCAAGAGTCAACTCACAATGATTCTTGATCTGCAGGGTATTCTTAGGAGATCGGTAATGTACACTCCTGAAGAAGGAGAGATCATTCACAATATCACTAACGAGCAAATTGCAGAATTGTTCCAGCTTAATCCCGATGAGATTGTCAAGGACGCTCCAACTTTTGTAGAAACCAGTGACGATGAGCTAAATGACATTGATGAGATAAAGATCGACGATGTCACTGCAGAGCACTATCCCGAGTACGCTGACAAAGAGGGAAATGCAATCCCTAATTTGGGTGACTACCTGGTCGGTGATACATTTGAGATATTAGATAAGATGGAGCAAGAGTCTGAGAAGGTTGAAGAACAAGACCAAGCCTCAAACACTGATGTTGATATCAGAAAGGCTGAATGGGCTACTTGTTTTGAGGAGATCCGAGCCCAACACGCTGCTCCTAAACAGAATGTCTACACCAAGCTCGACAATGTGAAGAAACATCACAAGGTGTCAGGCAAGATTATTGCATGGGCACATTTTAGTGATCTTAATGTATACGCGGTGAATCGACAGAAAGGTATTGACTACTTTAGATTCTCGCATGACCTAAACTCTCTACCTGGTTTGAGCTCAACTAGCTAGCTAAACTGAAGCTGTTATACGCTGACCCGAGAAAGATGTCAGGCTGGTTTGAGGTTGCTTTGAAGAAAGAGTACCACACCAGGTGGGTCAACTTCAATCCTCAATAACCTACGAGGTATATCAGAGGTTCTGAAGTTGATCCCATAACTAGAACGCCAAAGATAGTGCTGAAGTGGAGTCCTCCACGAACAATGTCAAAGATCCCTCTACGGGAGATGCCACAGGACTTCACTCCTCACTTCAAATGGTGGTACTATGATTGGAGAATAGGGGAAACTGTCATAGTTCTGAACAAAGAGGGCAGAATGGATAGTATCAGGGTATTCGACCCGATATGGCTTAGCAACTTGTCAGCTGACAACGTCTAGACTCTATACAAGTGGCCATTGTTCTATGGCACGTAGGATATTGTACAAGCCCTCCAATTCCAAAATGTGATACGGCTCTGCTTTGCATTTGAAATACATGCAGGGGTCACAAGAGAGGAGAAGTACAAGAAGTATAAGGAGGTTATGAAGAAGGTAAGACAATAAATAGATCTAGGGCCAAGGGGGAGTTTGTTGATACATATGTACCTAGATTCGAATCTTAATGTAATATATCTTGAATGTCTTATGCTTATGTAATGCTTGGGTAATTAATGAAATGAGAATGTTTGGTTGTGATTTATAATGTTTAATATTTCATTAATGAGTTGTGTAATGCATATTGACCAGAATATATAGGTTTATGATTGTTTGAATTGATATGCATAATATTATAATAATGAATACATTCAAACTTGGTTAAGTGAAGTTCTCATTCGTCCGACTGGACCATGCGCCCCAACAGTGGTCATGCATCTGAATGGCCATGCGACTGAGTGTCCATGCGCCTAAATAGTCCATATGCCTGAAAAACTTCATGCGACTGACTCAGTCGCATGACTAAGCACTCAGTCGTGCAAATGGATCAACTGCATGGCTCAATTTCACGAATGAACCATGCAAATGGCACGGTCGCACGAATGAGTAACCCTAACCTATAAATACCACCTAATTCGTGAAAAAACGTAAGCATTGTACACACTTCGACTCCAGACGTACCCTACCCATCCAGAAACCTCTAAGATCATACTCCAAGTTCATAGATCGCATTAGATCGATTCCTAACGATTCTTAACATTAGATTCAATCATAAAATTGTTTCTACGTGCGTTCTCACTTATTAGATCGCCAATCAAATAGGATTCTGCACTATTTGGTTTGGTATACACATTAATCGGTTAGTACATCATCCAGTACACGATCCTAACAAGCTTCCATTTCTCTCACCTACCGGTGAGCAGCAGCAGCAGTGCCGTTTCCATCAAAAGTAGGGGGCTTGCATCGTTGAAACTCCCCATATTTACAGCCTCGTGCCACCTCCGGCGCAGGCTCTTCCTCTTCTTCTTCATCATCAGATAGAACCGTTTCAGGCTCTGGTTGCTCTCGTCCCCTTGCGGACTTGTTGCTCTCTTGTCTTTCTCCTTCCCGTACAGTCTTGATGACTTCGGTCACCACAGACAGTAAGATTGTTTGCATGACCTGATGGACTTCTTCAACAACAGCCTCCTTTACTGAAGCTCTCAGATTAGCGCTCTCGTCGCCAACCTCCGGATAAGGGGTCTTTGGTTCTTCATGAACCACCTTTTCCATTCTGGGTCTTCCTCTCTTGCGTCGCGGCTCAATACCAACCCCATCACGACCACCTCCACGAGAGGCTTTCGAAGATCTACCACCGGCCATTCACATGCACACTGAAAGATTCAAACACCAACACGTTCATTCAAGGGAACAGCTCAGTTTATGTCAAGTATAGTAAGTCTCTAATTACAGTGGGCAGTTGTGATTAGCCACTTACTTTACTCTTCACACCCCGAGCATTACCTATCCTGAGTACATCAGTATTTAAATCTACAAACAACACATAACCACATACCATGCGCATATAATACTGGTTAACATTACGAAAATACCTGATGGCACGCAGTTACTCAGATTGGCATCCCTTCCCTTTCCATCCCATTCTCATTTTAAGTTTAGGTTTATTTTTGAAAATTTACCCATTTCACTTAAACTTTGGCTCTGATACCAACTTGTAAGGCCCCATTCCCGGGACGCTTACAGCTGGTAAATCATTGCACATAAAACACACAATTTCAATTGTCTTACATAAATATTGTAGTGGAAACATTTAAAAATGATGTCTTGTTTCATTATAAAACCTTTTGCAAAATAATACGTCATTAATACGTTATAAAATACATTATTGCATTACATCACAAAAGCGTTACATAAAGGATGACATCCCAAAAGAGCTTAGTAGCCACCTCGTGCCATCCTCAACAATCATTTCCTACTAACTGGAAACACATAAAAGTCAGCGTTGCTGAGTGAGTTCTAGTTTTATAAAAAAACATACTTTCTTTCAAAAACCGTTATTTACTTTCATGCGATCATACACATATGTACACATAGATACTATCACTATTATCTTCATTAATCGTTCATACATTCATTCTTCCATTCGTACGTTCATTAATCTTTGGCTCTTTCATCTTTACATCCGTACATCTTTTCTTTCCTTCAACCATAAACATTACCCGGCTATTCCTCGTACTCGACCTAGGCCTATCATAGACCAGCTATAACAGTGCTCCGCACCTCTGGTCACAGCATCTAGGGTAGAGTTTAGGTGTACCACTGCTATTTGCAATACACTACTATTCCTGGTACTGGACCTAGGCCTATCATAGACCAGCTATAACGGTGCATCACACCTCTAGTCGCAGTACCTAGGGTATGCAGCAATGGGGCTATACAAATGGTCAATCACAAAGAAAGACCCCAATGTGCATCCTCCCGGGGTAGCGAACCCGCACACCGTTGGACTAACACCTTTTAATGATGTGTCCTAACATACAAGGCTTGCAAGACTTTCTTTACTTACATCATTCATTAATGCATGCATTCTTCCTTCATGTTCCTCTTTTCTTTATCTTTCACTTTACGTTACGTAATACTTCCACTTCATTCATTAACATAACACATAAAGCCATTGGAAGGATAAACATACATCATAATAAGGAACATAACATACACCGTCAATAACATCATACAGGGCAACATCACATACATAACATACATCATGCAAAAACATGCAACATCATCGTCATCACGCCCAACATACCCTCTAAGGCCTCAGCAGTCATCTTACATGAACTTACGGGAACTTCCCACTTCAAAACTTGCATCTGCACTTTCCCCTAAAAGTCAGCAATTAAACTACATTTCGTCGGGTACACCAACCCTACTTGGGCGTATGGGCACCGTTCAATCGCATGGCCTCCAGGCGACTGAACATCATGCGATTGAACCAATGCGGATGAACACCTATGTGGATGAACACCTATGCGAATGAACACCCACTCATGCGAATGAAACTAATGCGAATGGACTCAATGCAGATGAATCCCATGCGAATGGACCTAATGTGGATGGAACTAATGCGGATGAGCATTTATGCGACTGGGCTCTCAGTCATACGAATGAGCCCTCAGTCATGCAAATGAACTCTCAATCGTGCGAATGAACCTCAATTGCACCTCAATCGGTCGTATGGCCTCCATTCGGTCGCCTAGCCCTAGCTGATGCAAAATGCAGTTCATCCAGAACCCAATCTACCATTTCGACCTCCAAGCTTATCCAAACCCATTCTAAGCCCAAATCAACCATCCTAAACCTTAGGAATGCATATCACAACATCATTCAAGCACACACAAGCCCAAACACAAGACCTGAGCGAATCATACACATACCCACACATACATAAACGGGTCAAACACACACACACTTCAAAAACCTGATTTTCAGATGTGTTCCAGCCCCAAAATCATTCAATAATGTGTAAAAGAGGGTCCTAAAACTCACACAAACGACCACAAAGAGAAGAGCTTCGATTTGACCAGCTACTCGATGATTTTGCTCTCTTGAACCAACCCGAACCAACATTTCTCCCTTTTTCTCTCTTCTTTCTCTCTTCTTTGGCTGATTTGTGGGTGTGGGGAGAGGGTAAGAGCTGCCCTCTCCTTAAATACTCCCACTCATCCAATTTTCTCTCGTTGGCGAGTTTGGTCCCTCGAGTTTGGACTTTATTTCTTTTTCTTCCTTCGTCGGCTTCAAAATAAATAAATAACGGGTGTTACACAAACATGCAATATGGCTAAACCACAAGAACTTTTTGTGCTATTAAGTGTATATTTACGTAATAACTTTTGGTTAATGGTAATATTTGTTTAATATGGTTTAATTTTGTGTAATATGTTATGACAAGTATTTTTCTTAATAGGATATTTTGTCTATATTTACTTTATGAAATTTTAAGAAATCTAGTGTTACAATCATGGTTTTATTGTCACAACCATATTGTGGTATATAACTTGTAACTTATTAAATTTGTTCAAGATTTACTGGAATGAATGATCCTAGTACACGAAAGAAAAATATAACACACGCTTTTCTAGGCCCTTGGTTATCAACATCTAAAATAGTACCAATAATTGTCTCTACTAGAAACAACTAATATAATATTTTTATGAGTAAAGTATATTGTTTGTGTTAGTGCTAGTTATATACGTGACATTCATTACTTACGGTTAAACAATATCAAAACAAAGTGTTGATAACAAGCGAAAGGGTGTGCTCTATCTGATGTGTGCCATAACATCCATGTTCATATCACTACCTCGTGAGCTATTCTCACGTATGCATGCATATAGTGGGTTATTTTCTATTTTAGTTTAATGTTTTATTATTCAATTAAGTATGAAGTGGGTGGGTTAATTATGCCCACGCTCAACCATGTTTAGTTAGTGGTGTTAGTTGTTTGTAATCCTTATTTAAAGATCCTTAATTGTTAATTAAAGATCATGAAAAAAGTTGTTGAAGAAATCACTTTCTATCCTATTTTCTTCAAGCTTCATTCTTTTTTCATCTTGGCCAACATTTAACTGTTGGAACCACTCAGTGGTATTAGAGCCGTCGTGATTCATGGCTGCACAAAACTTATCTGAAACCGAGTTTCGTGAATGGGTGAATGAATCCTTTTCGAGACACGAATCCTAGTTTCTGAATATCTTCAACGAACTACGATCGATCCGCACTATGTCGGAAGCTCTCCACTCTCTTCCACCTCCAATGACTTTATCCGCCACTGCATCACGTGTTTCGTTACCCTTTTCTGCTGCAACACCATCATATGGTCAACCAAGGCCATGCTCCCAACCCAAGATACAAGTACATCATGCCAAATATATTCAGTCGATGTTGATGTTCAAAGGCTACCATCACCCAAAACATGCAATGGGATGGGCAAACTCTCGTGGAAATAGACATGCAGCTGAAGTTTAGTATGATATTAGTGCATTAAAAAGGGTTGCTTCTAGTATCAATGGCTTATGTATTAACTTTTCTTGAAAGCAAACTTAACACTGTTATGGCAATGGCCACTTTGAGATTCGTTGTCAAGGCAAAATATATTGACTGCTTTGGGTGTACTTGTTGTAACAAATCCGATGGCGGAGCCTGTGAATGATTGGCGGCCACCTTGGCGCTTAACTACAATGACTTCTTTGAATGTCGTCGGACGAAGCTAGTGGCGTCCGTTGTGAAGCATTTCGTTAGAGAATTTATTTACTTTCACCTTGAGGACAAGGTGGACTTCAAGTGGGGTGGATTGATATGTGTCGCAACATCCACGTTCATATCATTACCTTGTGGACCTATTCTCATGTATGTATGCATATAGTGGGTTATTTTTTTATTTTAGTTTAATGTTTTATTATTCAATTAAGGATGAAGTGGGTGGGTTAATTATGCCCACATTCAACCATGTTTAGTTAGTGGTGTTAGTATTTTGTAATCCTTATTTAATGATCCTTAATTGTTGATTAAAGATCACGAAAAAAGTTGTTCAAGAAATTTGTTTCTATTCTATTTTCTTCAAGCTTCATTCTTTTAACTTCTTGACCGACTTTTAACTGTTGGAACCACATCATTATCCTGTATTAGGTTTTGTCACAAGCAATTTTTGTTATCTTTTATTAATTTAGGCTACAAGGTTGGTCGTTCTGTAGTTTTAACAATGCTACTAGATGACCTAATTGGTATTGTCATTAAGACTATCCACAACGTAGTGTCTTAGCCCACTCTTAGCCCCTTCCCTATCGCCCTTCGAAAGGGTTGCGTTGTCCAGGCTCATTCGTCCTTCACCCGCCCTTTGCCAAGGGCGCTCCATGGGTGCATTTTGTGGGGCCCACAGTGTGTTTTTTGTTTTTTTAATGGTTGTTTGTGGGAAGGATAGTTTTTGGGGTAAAAGTTGATTGTGAGAATGATGGATAAAAGTTAGTGGAAAACTGATGTGGCATGCTCACTCGGACTATTTGTAGGAATTGTGGCTTTTAGCGTTGTGGACAGTGTAAGCAATTTTTAAAATTTCATGGACAATCAATTAAAGCAATAGTTTTGATTTACCAAATTGTCTATCCATAAAAGATGTGTTCTAACAGCATGTTGTAGGACTTAGTTTCATATAGAATTTGGAATTACGTCTCAATGGTATATTTGGAATTTCTAGAAAAATATGTTGTGAAAAAATAAATATTACATATTTTATATGACTCAGATTAGTTTCAAGCGAAACTTACATTTAAACGTAAATAAAAAGCACATCGTAATGATGCATATTTAAAAATGTTAAGAATGCATTAAGAATTCCATTAATTGAGCATCAATATATATGACTATTGAGCATCAATATATATGACTATTGTTAATTCTAAATTTTAAGAATGCATTAAGAATTCCTTTTCTCAATGACATTGTTATGCATTTGAACTTTTTGGACGTATGCATTAAGAATGTGTTCTATAGTTTAAAATAATTCCATTAATCGAGCATCAATATATATGACTATTGTTAATTCTAAACTACAAATCTTTAAATTGGACTGCAAGAGTTTAGAAGCTATAATACCGTTATTATAGAGGTAACTAATGAAAATATAGGATAGTTGTTAGAAAATAAATAATACCTGCTTTTGTATTTTGTACCGTTTTCCCAAAATCAAGCCGGAAAATATTCTTTGAGCATGTTTGTGCAATCGACTTGTGGTTTTTCTTTGATTGTAACCTTACCATGAAATCCGACCAGAAATTGTTGCCTTTTTAATCTTCACTGGTGATAATTCTTTTACCAAAACGTTAAAAACTTAAGACCGCCGCTACCATGGTCTATCTTTTCCGTTAAAACGAAATTCATGAGGAGAAAAAAATACTGGCAAGAACGAGGAGGATCGCCCAAGAGCCGGCTAGAGATATTACGGTCAATGTCAAACGTGAGTGGTAGCACGCATTGGATATAAATCACACATGAGATCCGATATGGGTGATGAATGCCATCCATGTGAGTTTAGTGGAAGATTTCAGTGGTCTCATAGATGTTTTATTTTCTTTGGTTTTTAAGAAAGATAATTGTGGTTCGCTGTGGTAGAGTTAGTGGTGTCATGCTTATGTGGTTGCACAGAATTCTCATGTAAGAGTCATGAGTACACTCTAAACTCTTAGGAAAAACAAAGAGGATAGTGAGTATAAAGACTGAGAGACGAGATACGAGAGAGTTGGGGAGCAACGCACTAATAACGTATTGTAAAATAAGAGAAAGTGAAGACGAAATGTATTCTATTTTCTTTCAATACATCTTGTACATCATATATAGGTATATATATACACACACACTACACAACATGAAACCGACTCCGTGTTGGGTTTTGTCACATGTAAAACAAGCTAGTTTAACCATTTAAACTTGAAAAATCGCAGCGGAATATAAGTTTAACATATGGTTAGTAATCTGAAATTTTCACCATTTAAAAACATAAACAAAACCCAAGTATAAGGATCATATAAATATATGTGAAATAATGTGCTATCAAACCATAAAACAACCATAGGATATTCATAGATACAACATTTCTTACACAAGATGTTGTAGATGTATAAGATGAAGAAGATAATGTTCTTGAGTGGCTAGCCTTCAAAGGAGAAGACCTCAAGCTTGTATACCCACAAGCCTAAACAAACACCTAATCTTGTTAGGAAGAAGAGCACCAAGATGAACTCCCTTTTGAACAATCCGAATTAGCCAAGAAGTTCTTGAAAAGCAGCCAAAAAATCCGAGATTTCAACCCCTTCTTTCTTCTTGAATCCGAAAAAACCCTTTGTTGTTTGAGAGAGTTGGTTGCTTTGTGTGTGTAAGAGAAGATGCAGGTTATGGTTGAGTGAATGAGTTAGTAATGTTTTGCAAAAGCCAATACAAAAGGTGAGTTCCCTACGCCCATATGGGCGGCCGAAAATGAAGTTCAAAATGGGTTCCCCCCATTTTGAAATTTTTATAAAATTCACTCTTTCAACCCTTAGTTTTATAAAATTAAAACCTATTTTAATTTTATAACAATAACACACTTTAATTTTTTATTATTTAACCAACTTAAATAATGCAACAAACAATCTCTCATGAACAAATTATCCACATAATGTTGTTCTTTTGCAAAAGCAACGTTTTAGAAAACCAATTTTCTAAATTGTTGTCAGTATTTATTTGTTTGATCTTATCAAAAAATAAATATTAATTGGTGTTTGTATAGCTTGTTATAGTGTATGACCCGACTTGGATCATAACGTACAAACCATATCAATCTTGTACGTGTCTTGGGCATATAGGATCCAACAATCTCCCACTTGCACAAGATTCATAGAAGATTGATGGAAGCAGTAAATACTGCCTAACAATGGTTTACTATCCTTAATACGTATGACTAAGTGTCATTCAATAACATCATCCCTTTCAACTACCATACTTGAAATGTTTTAGGTGAATCAATCATCTATCCTTGTGTCGCAGATGTCATGCTAAATCCTAGAGACACGGAGTGATCATTCTCCATTGATTTATCTTTATCAGGCCTTAGACATCTTACTCTCAACGAATAAAAGGGAAAAATCCCATCTTGACTACATACGTCTCTCACAATTACCTTATATCATATCTTAACTCGGACTTATGTACTGCCATGTTTCAGAACAGCGAAGAGCTAAGTCAAAGTATAATGTTAGGTAAATATCAAAACCCAATATGTGTCTCAGGTCAGAGGATACCAAATGATGTTCGCCTTTACTAAAAATTACTTATGATCAATCAGAAAGATTCCATGTAGTAATATTTGAGATACAAGTCAGTCCAATATTTGCATCCCACAAATATCAATAAACTTTGGGAGCAAACTTTTGCTCTATATTCATCCATATCAATATCTACCAATCCAAGTTATAATAGCATTACCTTCATACTTGTTCCCACAAGCATGAACAACTACGGACGTTCTGAGTAAATAATTTACTCATGGATCTTAAACATGCAAAATAGGAATATTAGTTGAATCATTATAACCAAATAATTCATTCAAGTAATAAAGGGTTACAATATCTCAATATAGAAATTAAAGATCAAATCTAGTCACTAGAATATTGCAGTCCCATGGCACAAACATGACTTTCATGCTTTGCCTTTTCAAGAAGCTCTTGAGTGGATCCGTAATGTTTTGATCCGTGTGAACTTTGCGAATACATATCTTTCTCTTTTCATCTTCATCCCTTATGTAGTTGAATCTTCGTTCAATGTGTCTAGTCTTCTGATGTGCATGGGGTTTGCAGGATCAGTGTTTGTCACTTAAACACAAATGTTTTCTCTCAAACTCACCTAGAATCACACTCGGGTAAGAATCAAGAAGAGTTGATCACAATATGAAAAGTAACTAAGAACACAGAAAGATAATTTTCAACATACTTTTATATATTGATTCTCAACTCAAAATACAAAGACTCTTACAAGCAGATTGTCTGTTGTCTGTATGAATTACAAGGAGAACCTATATATAATACTATCTACAGCTGGATATACCTTGATACCAGCTGGGATCCTAAAGCTAAAGTCTATACATCAAGACTAAAGATTAAGGTATCTTGGATAAAGTCTTATCTGAGATTTGGTAGTCGGGACATGTCCCTGACTTACCTTTTGTCACCAACTAAAGATGGAAACTGTACTATCATGAAAAGGTAAACAATGGAATAAAGTATGGTCAACAACATGGTTCTTTAAGAAGAAGCCATGCTGTATCAGAAGTCTACAGCGGAGTGTGAGAGACCATACTTGTGTCCACCGGTTATAGAAGTGTCTTCCGAAGGTTAAATGGCTTCGGAAGAGTAAGTACTTCCGAAGCCACTTTATACTTCGGAATAGAATGCTTCTTCCAAGACTTGGAAACTTCTTCATCATACTTCGGAAGTGGTCTTCACTTTATTCTTCTATGTCTTGAACTTCGAAAGTATGCATTTGTCTTCGGAAGTAGAGTTCTATCTTCGGAAGTTGGACTTTTCCTTTGTCTTCGGAAGAACTCTACAACCTTCGAAGTTCCATGAAGAGCTTCGGAAGCCTTTGCATGCAGCATCAAAATAACTTAAATGATATAGTTTTGGTTGCATTATCCTTATTCTTGATCCAACAGGTTCCTTGATTTGAGCAATCGCACCCTCGTTATCACAAAGAATTTCTAGGGGGTCCTGAATGGAAAGGACCACCCCTAGATCTGCAATGAATTTCTTCAACCTTGCAGCTTCCTGAGCTGCTATTGAAACGACAATGTATTCGGACTCTGTAGTTGATAATGCCACCATATCATGCTTAGACCTCTTCCAAGAGATTGCTCCTCCATTCAAGATGAAAATGTACCCTGATTGTGATCGTGAATCATCCCGACCACTGAATTGAACCTCCACTGAATTATCTTCCTTCTAGGCACAAGAGGCTGACTAGGAATCTTGTCCTTTTTTCTTGTATCCAGCAGAGTCACCAGTTTTCTTCTAAGCTTCTTTTCTTTCTCATTTAAAGAGTCTGAATAGAGGCCCAAAAGTCTTGTAGCCTGGTCTAAAGTTCCTCTAGGCAAATCAAGGAATCTGTCTCTTGTGAGGGAACTTGAAGATCCATCTACATAGGTAATGTTGACAGAGTCTTCTACCCAGGAAACTTCGCTCAAAGTGGTGCAATTAGTGAGCTTCATCTTGATTGCCTTAAACTCCTCATGGGAGAGATGTTGAGAAGGCTGAAGGGATGGTTTGGATAGTAATTGGGTAGGTTTAGGTTCAAAGGTTCTAGCTAGTGTTTTGGGTTGGATGATGGGAAGTTTAGGAGGTTGAGGTGAGGGAGTAGTAAAGGGTAGTGATGTGGGTTCAGGGGTGAAGGGTTCAGGTTTAATAGTGAATGGTGAAGATGAGGGTTCAAGTTGTGGTTGGGTAGAAGCAGTGAAGGTCATCCTTTTTACCTTTCTGTACATCTCTTTCCTTTCCCCAACCGGATGTCAGCCTTAATTTCACTGACAATCCGTTGGAGTGTCCTTTCAGACATAGGAACCACCTGCCTACCGGAGAAGCCATAAGCCCGGAGATAGTCCTTCATACAGGCTTTCTCAGTAAGCTTCTAGGAGGTAGTGACCCTAGCCTCTTCTTCTTTCTTCTTCTTCTCTCTTTCCTTTTCTTTTGCAGCCTTCTTCCTTTCTTTCTCCATTTGATCCTGCTCTTTGTTAAAGAGCCAGAGGATCGTGTCATCGTTGTGTGGAGAGAGTTCTTAAAGATCAAAACCTCTGTAGAGTAGGAAGTTTATCATGTTTCTCCTCAGCTGCAATTCATCCTCCTTCTGTTTCTTTTTCTTTTCCTCTAAGGCCAACCTGGCTTCTTCTTCAAGCTTGAGCCTGGTTGCCTTCTCCAGATCCACCAACTCCTCTAATGGTAGCACGAGTGTTTCTTCAATGGCAGCTCCCATTTCAATGAGCTGGTCAATGATCTGCTCTCTTCTTTTATTGATGACAACCTCCTGATTGGAAGCAGTTGCTTTTGTGCTAGCAGCTAGCAACTTCTCAGTCTGAAGTCTTCCTTTCTTCTTAAGTTTTTCAATCTTCTCCTCTTCCTGAATCTCTTCCGCAGTCATCTTCCTTTTAAATTTATCCTTTGAAGATCCTGACTGTGGTGGTTCTTGGAGAGAGGTTTCTGATTGTGAGAGAGTCAGAGATGGAGTCTGTGATGGAGGTGCAATCGGAAAGTCCTCGCTGCGCATTTTAGATGCCATTTCCAGGATAGCATCTGTGATGATCAGTTCCTCGGACATTTTAAATAGTCCTTCCACAGCTTCTATTTCAGCTTCGGAAGATTCAACTTGTTCTTCCGAGGCTTTAACTTCAGCTTCGGAAGTTAAAAGGAGATGTAGATTTTGTCCAAACTGTTTCAGTTGCTGGGCCATCAGTTCCCATTTCTCCTTTGAATTGAATCTTAGGTTCCATGAGAACCTTAGGTTGACTAACTTCTTCCACAGTGGTAGAAGGTGCAGTCAGCCTTTGAAGTTCTTCTACTCCAAAGTAGATCATTGCAGCATCATGACTTGGCTGCTCAAAGGAAGATCTTAACAGAAACTTGGTGAAGAGTCGATAGAGATTATTAAGCATCCTTGGATCAATCTAAAGAGTGACCTAAGATGTTTCAGGCACAGAAATGATGGGAGAGGAAGATGTTGAAGTGGAAGGCAGGCTTTGTGGTTCTTTGTGTGTTTGTCTTTGAACATTCTCTCCCTTTTTGGTAGCATCATCTTGAGAGCTAGATGAGCCGGAGGAGGAAGTCAGGGAGACCTGAATAGGTACATGCCTAACAGACCTCTCTGTCTGTTTCTCAGCTAGTTGAGCCTTGAGATTGTCAATCTCAAGTTGCTGAGTGGCGGATCTTGCATCTAAAGTCCTAACCTGAGATTCCAGATTTGAGACTTTAGAAAGAAGATCTTGAAAGAGGAGTTGCATGCTTCCCTCATCTTCTTTCGAAGAATCACGGGGAGATGAGGTAACATACCTAGTATGTTCAACCTCACCACCAGATGTGGTTTCTTGGCACCCTGGTTTCCCATGCTCAATGATGTCTCTTTCAGAGTCATCAAAGGGCTCGGTTGCCGTAGATTCAGTCTGAGAAATGTTACCACTATCCATAAGGTCCATTGAGGCACCTTCTGTAGTGGCAGTTGAATCTACATGAGTCCCCTCCACATTAGTGGGACTCACCTCAGTTGGTTGCTGATGGGAGCTAGAGATAAAAGATTTCTCCGGGCTCTGTTGATCTTGGAGAGGGTGTTGCAGATCAACTTCATTGCCATGGAGAGATGTTATCTCTTATCAGTTTTAAATAAAAGGTCAGTAAAAGATAGGATGGTTAAACCTACTAACCCAGGACTTTGGTCAATGTCTACATGCATTGAGCCTCTGGTGGGGCTGTCCCTTGTTGGCTGCTCGGGGGAGTATAGAGACTCACCCTGAGGGCTTTCAGCTTGGTTATGGGCTCATGGGTCTGAGACTGAGGAGACTCAGGACCCAAATTAAGGTCAATTATGAAGGATGGTTGGACCTCAGGCTGAGTGGGAGCCCTTTGTTCCACTCTAGCCTTTTTGGATGGAACAGAAGGAGCTTGTTCAAACAGAGTAGATTGAACAAGGGTTCGTTTGGGACGTCTCTGATAAGTGATGGTGATGGGTAGTGTTGGCATAGTGGGGGTAGTTGCTGGTGTGGGTTCATCACCTGTCGGGTTAACAGGGATGTCACCAGGAGCCGTTGGCTCAGTCATACCTGGAAGAAGTGCAGTATCTCTTCCTGTGAAGTTGGTGGACACTCTCTTCAAAGTCTTGAAGATGGTCGGCCTCATCTGGGGAGCAGTCAGAGTAGCTGCACAGACAAGCGTGCTCTAGTCTAGCTCACAGTTGATTATATGCTAGAGAAATCTGGGATACATGAAGAAGGTGTCTTTTTGAAGATTTCCCATGAGGTTAGTCAGCACAAATCTTGAATAGTTGAAGCGGAGGCGTTTTACCAACCCATGAACAAGGCACCCAAGTTCAAATGGGATTTGATCCCATCCGCCGGATTTATTCGACAAGCAGTGAAGGACCACGTGTAGCAGGAACTTCCATTTGTACGAGAAGTTAAATTTGTATACAGTTGACCTGCTAACGTCTCCTCCATATCCCATTTGGAGATAAGAATGGTCCAAGTCTGCTTTGGGAAATTCCATTGGAGCGCCCTCATTATGAAGCTCTAAATGCTCCCTAATGAGCTGTTCAGTAATGACCAATTCCTGGCCATAGATACTCGATCGAATGACACGGACCCCGTTTAGGGTTTCGATCTGACCATTTTCCCAAAATTCAGACATATGGTTTGTGTAAATTTTGGGGTTAACAGTCAGAGCGGTGTAGTATGAAGATTGGGTTAGGAAGGAGATGATATCTGAGAAGTCGGCATCTCTTGATGAATCAAGAAGTGAGACTTTATTGTGCTGTGGGTTGAAGGCCATTTGGAAAGGTGAATGGGAATGCTTTGAGCTGGGTAAAGATGAGTTGGAGAAATTTCTAGGGTTGTAAAGTTTGCAAGTAAGAGAGTTAAAGTGAATAGTCGAGATTATTTAAAAGATTTTGGAGAGGCGGTAATGGGGGTTAGGATAAGGTGATGTGATGGTTTAGTGGATGAAATGACAGTGGCGGTAAGGTTAAAAATCAGTTATATAATCTGACATCATTAACAAAATTTTTGCTTTTTACAGTGTGGGGCCCAAAAAATTTACGTTACACAGTGAGATCTCTCTTCCGAGTGTAAAACATTTCCGAAGGTAACTTGTCTTCCGAAGGCAATTCTTACTTCCGAAGCCAATTCTATGCTTCCGAAGGTTAGAGTTGCTTCCGAATGGAGAATTTGTAAGTTTCGGAAGTAGATCTGATATGCAATCAATCGCTTCTTCCGAGACCAAAAAATTCTTCCGAGAAGAAAGTTATCCTTTGAGAAATTATGCTTCGGAAGATATAATAATGTCTTCCGAAGGTTAGTTTCTCTTCGGAAGGAATTTACACTTACAAAATTTCAGAGAGAATTCCTTGTAACAGGGCTTAAATTGTATTGACACAATACTTACATATTAAAAAGGTTTTCAAAAAAGATGAGATTAATCAATGTTTATCATCCCAATAGCTGCTATGAGATACTTCAACCTTTGTTCATCAAAAGCTTTGGTAAACAGATCAGCATATTGTTCATTTGAATCAACTTTGATTAACCTGATTAGATTTTTCTCATGAATGTCTCTAATGAAATGATACCTGATGTCAATCTGCTTAGTCTTGGAGTGCTTCACCGGATTTTCAGTAATGGAGATAGCACTGTTGTTGTCAATATGGATAGGAGTACTCATAATGTTGAATCCATAGTCTAACATCTGATTTTGAATCCATAGAAGTTGAGCACAGCAGCTAGCAGCAGCAATGTATTCAGCTTCAGCAGTTGATGTAGAGACACAGGATTGTTTCTTGCATTGCCATGAGATGATCCTTCCACCAAGAAATTGACATCCTCCCGATGTTGATTTCTTGTCAATATTGCAGCCGTCGTAGTCACTGTTAGAGTATCCATAAAGATTGAAATCCTTGTTTCTGGGATACTAGAGACCTAGTTTAGGTGCTCCTTTGAGGTATCTGAGGATTCTCTTAACAGCAGCTAGGTGAGACACCTTAGGATCAGCCTGATATCTTGCACAAATGCAAGTACCAAGCATGATATCAGGTCTACTTGCTGTAAGATACATCAGAGAACCAATAATTGCCCTATACTGATGTTGATCAGTATCCTCCCCCTCAAGGTCAGGACAAAGAGTATGGTTTCTGGGTATGGGTGTCTTGGCAGGCTTGCAATCCTTCATCTCAAATCTTTCTAAGATGTCAGAGACATATTTAGATTGATTAATGAAGAACCCTTCCTTCAGTTGCTTTACCTGAATTCCAAGGAAATAGTCCATTTTTCCCATGGAGCTCATCTCAAACTTCTTCTTCATAATGCTCTCAAAGTCCTTGCACATTTGGTCATTTGAGGAACCAATATGATGTCATCGACATAGACTTGTACAAACAAAATGTCCTTTCCAACTTTCTAATGAAGAGAGTCTTGTCAATGGTACCTCTATTATAGCCATTCTTCAGAAGAAACTGAGACAGAGTCTCATACCATAGCCTAGGTGCTTGGTGCAACCCATATAGAGCTTTATCCAATTTGCACACATAGTTGGGATGTTGTGGATCTTCAAATCCTAGAGGTTGGCATACGTAAACTTCCCTGTCTATATCACCGTATAGAAAAGCACACTTGACATCAAGTTGGTATACTGTGAAGTCCTTGGATGCAGCATAAGCAAGGAAGATCCTAACTGCCTCAAGTCTTGCAACTGGTGCGAAGACATCAGTATAATCGATTCCTTCCTCTTGAGTGTATCCTTGAACCACAAGTCTTGCCTTATTCTTGATGATCAAGCCTCTATCATCTCTCTTGTTTCGGAAAACCCATTTGGTGCCTATGGGTACTTGACCAGATTGTAGCGGACATAGGTTCCATACCTTCTGTCTCTTGAATTGAAGCAGCTCCTCTTGCATCGATTCAATCCAGCTACTATCTTTTAAGGCATCTTCTACCTTCTTGGGTTACATCTGAGATAGAAAGCATGAGTACAAGCAGACATTCCCTTGATGAGTTGTCCTCTTGTTCTCACACCCTCAGAGACATTCCCTATGATGTTCTCAGTTGGATGAGTGTTGTGAATCCGAAGCCGAGGAATCACTTCCAGTTGCAGAGATAGATCCAAGTTGGACATATTCTGCTCAGGAACTAGAACACTCTATCCAGTGTTGTTTCAAAGTCATTTAATGAGGACTGATTGAATGAATGAGAAACATCATCGATAGTTGGCTGTGAGATAGTATTAACAGTTGCCTGTTCCTTCAAAATACTACCTCCTTCTGCCTGGGTTGTGGTGGATCACCTGATGAGCTTTGAGGCTCAGTAGGTGACTCACTTGTTGAAGCTTCACTATTCCTTGATATAGATAAACTGTCGGATCTATGAATAGTGGAAGCTTGATGTATTTCAGCACTTGGAGTGTTTGGTCTAGGCCTGAGAAGCTCAAACAGTTGATCATTAGTAGCTGCAACATCATCATTTTGAGCACCTATTCCAACTGAAACATTCTCACAAGAGGGTTTAGAATAGTTTGGAAACAATTCTAAATCAAAGATGTGATCAGGCCCATTCCCCCTAACACAAGGAGTGTGCTCATTAACAACTATATTGGATGACTCCTCAAATTGTTGATTCTTAATGTTGTATACCCTGTAAGCTTTGGAACTAGAAGAGTATCCAACAAAGATAGCATCATCTGACTTTTCAGCAAGTTTTTCTAAATTGTCCTTTGTGTTAAGTATGGTACACCTGCTGCCAAAGGACCTTAGAAAGCCAATGAACGGTGGCCTCTTGTTCCATAGCTCATAAGGGGTTTTTCCATGGGGCTTAACTACAAGAACTCTGTTCTGCATGTAGCATGCAGTGCTGACTGCCTCTGCCCAGAATGTTAGAGGTAGCTTTGAATCAGCTAACATAGTTCGAGCAGCCTCAATAAGTGTCCTATTCCTCCTCTCAGCAACACCGTTTTGTTGAGGAGTTCTGGGAGCACTATATTGTCTGGCAATCCCTTTTGAGTTATAGAATGAGTCAAGAACGAAGTTCTTAAACTCAGTCCCTTGATCACATCTAATTATTTTAACCTTGTCATCAATTTGATTTTCTATTTTAAGAATAAAATATTTTAACGTTTCAGCAGTTTCATCTTTAGTTCTTAAAAAGAATACCTATGCGAATCTTGGAAAATCATCAACTATCACAAGGCAGTATGATTTCCTTCCAATGCTCATTATACTCGTGGGACCAAAAAGATCCATGTGCAATAAGTGCAATGGAGTAGTGATAGAGTTAACACATTTGGATTTATGAGATGTCCTGTGTTGTTTCCCTTTCAGGCATGCAACACGGTTGTCTTTGCAGAAAAACTCCTTTTTAGGCAAACCATGTACCAAGTTATTTTTAGCCATTTATTCATTGTCTTAAAATTTACATGACACATACGTTTATGCCATAGTGTTGACTCATCACTATCAGCTTTGAAAGAAAGCATGATACTTCACCCATTGGGAAGCATTGTTCATATCAAGCTTATACATATCCGCTTTCCTGGGAGACTAAGAAGCACCAATTCCAGAGGAATTGTCATCCCTGGTTTCAGGATAATGCACTCATGTTCTATGAAAAGCATTTGGTGCTTTTGATCACAGAACTAAGAAACACTTAACAGATTGTGTTCAACCTGTTTGACAAAGTTAACTTTGTTAACGGTTAACATACCATTGGATATACTCTCTCTGCCAGAAATATATCCTCCAGCCTCACCTCCAAACTGGACAGGACCTGCATCATAATGTTGAAATTGTTGAAGGAGATGTATGTTCCCTGTCATGTGCCTGGAGCATCCACTATCTACAATCAATACATTGTTGTTCTTGTCAAATGAATGTTTCTGCATATAAGATGAGAATTCAATTTTGTTTGGAAACCCAAGCTTTATTTGTCTTGGGTTCTTCCAAAGATAATGACATGAGTGAACCAAATGATATGCATGGGGGTTCAACAGAGGTCTTTGAGGAAGAGGTTTGGGCTGCAGCATCTTCCTTGATCTTCCAGACCACCCTTTGGCTGATCTTGGAGGATGAGCTTGTAGAAGCTTTTGCAGCATGGTCTTCTTCCGAAGCTTCTTTCTTTTCGGAAGAAGTCCTTGCCACCTTTTCTTCCGAAGCAGTCTTCTTCTGGGATGGTTTCAAGGGAGCTTTCTTGTTCTTCCAAACCTTAGTAGCTTTTGCTTCCGAAGCCATTTTCCCTTCGGAAGAAGGAGTTTCTTCCGAAAGCAACTTGGCTTTGGAAACTAGCTTTCCCTTCTTCAACTCTTGAACCGTATGGAAAGGTCCAAATGTGAAACCTTCCTGACTCCTTCTTTCCTAACATTATTTGCATAATGTGTGCTTGCAGGATTGTAGTAACAATCTTTTGCCATATGATTTTGCAGGCCACACATGATGCATGCAATGTTAATCTTTTCAGGAAATGAGGGTTGCTGTTTCTTGGTTTTCTTTTCTTCGTCAGCAACCTTTCCTTTTAACTTCTGATCCTTTGGTAGGACAGGAATGCTGGTATTACATTCCTTTCCTGAATCAAAAGTACCCAACACTTGGAAACCAGCTGAAACAAAGACACCCTTCCGTTTGGGGTCAATTTTCAGTTTGGATTCAGCCACTTTCTTAGCAGTTCTCCTAGCAGCTTTAGCTCTGCTTCTTCTACCTTTGGTGGTTAGGATTTGATCATCACAGGAGGCGATAGGTGTGTCTACTTGTTCCTTCCCTGTGGTGGCCACTATTGGTGCCTCATCCTTTAACTTTGGAAAGAAAGGGTCAGCAGTTAGAACCTCTTGCTCTTTAGTACCATAGCTAGGCTGTCTGATAGACTCATAGGAGTGTGGTGGGGCAATTTCATTGGTTCCCAACCTTCTTTATTCTAATAACAGAGTTTGGAATGGGAGGATGATGCAAGAATAGCTTGGAAGTTTTGCTCAGAGATAGCATGCTTCCTGGCCTGAGCCTCAGCAGTGACAAGTTGGGCTTGAGCCTCGGACAATTTGGATATCAGATCCTTGATTTGAGTCTTGTAGTTGGTGTGTTCATATTTCAAAAGAGATACAGTTTTCTCCAACTCATCAATTTTCTTTTGATAGTCTGATTCAGCTCTTTTAAAATCAGATTTTAGAATATTTAAAGACTCAATGTCAGATCTGATTTCCATATTGTACTCCTGATAGAGTTTAACTTTAGCTATACAGGCTGGAGTGCAGAGATGCTCATATACCTGGCATCATATGTTCCGGCCATGAGAGCTTGAGCAAGAGTCACATCTTGTACCATGAAGCTCCAGTCAACTTCTTGAGCCATTGCGGCCGTCTCAGTCGACTTCTCAGTAGGCTTTGAGGTTGAGGGATGTGTGGAGGCCTGTGGGGTTCCTGGATTGGTCTTGGGAGCCTTGTATTCCCTTGCAAAATGACCAAGTTGGTTACAGTTGTAACACTTTGCTCTGGTCTTGTCAAACCCGAACTTGCTGGTAGTTGGGTTCTGAGGGAAGTGCCTTCCAGTTCTCTTAAAGAACTTCTTTGCTCTGTAAGTTAAAAGAGCCATTTGCTGGACAATGTCCATGTACTCTACGTCATCTGGGCTAAAGTACTCAAGATCATCAAAGCAGTATTGAAAATCTCCTGAGTGTCCACCTCTTGAGACAAAGGCACAACTTTCTTGGAAGGAGTTGTGTTGGGCCTGTTGAGACCTTGGAGTCTCAGGATAAGTGATGTAGGGACCAGATGAGCAGGATGGTTGCTGATAAGTCAGGAAGTGCTGAGGTTGAGGGGTTAATGAGCCTTCAGTAACCATTAAAGCGTTGCTAGCAGGAAGACTCATAGATCTGCTTGTTTGATGGCCTTTCTACTCTCTATCTCTAGACGGTATCCATCAAGGATGCCATTGAGCTCCGTCATGGAAAGAGTGTTCAAGTTTTCTGTTCTCTTGATAGAGACACAGTAGAATGTCCACTCATTTGGAAGAGCACTCATGAACTTTCTGGTGAGATCTCTAAGTTCAGGAGTGATCTTTACATACTGAAGGGAAGA
The DNA here is from genome assembly GCA_025506515.1 of Flaveria trinervia. NCBI lineage: Eukaryota > Viridiplantae > Streptophyta > Magnoliopsida > Asterales > Asteraceae > Flaveria > Flaveria trinervia. The sequence continues at coordinate 70,722,684 of CM046443.1, forward strand.
GATAAGATCCATGTACCTGAAGTACTGCTGGCTGAGGGTCTCTCTCAGCAATATGAGTGAAGTTCTCGAACTGCTGCTTCAGTGAGTCCTTTGAGTCGTTGGAGCAAGAATACATTTGAGCTAGTGCATCAAACAATTCTTTGGCAGTCTTGCAATGCTCAGACCCCACCATAATAGAGTTTGGTATTGCAGTCATGAGAATAGTCATAGCATTGCTGTCGATGTCCATCTTCTTTCTGTCTTCATCAGAATAGTCCTCGACAGCTTTTTCTATCATGGCACCATTTCCACCAGGTGAAGCCACCTTTGTCTTGTACGGTCCATTGACAATCGAGTTCCACATCTTGCTGTCTTGGTATCTAATGAAGCCTTCTATTCTTCTGCTCCAAGATCTGAAGTTTTCAGGGGTGATGATTAGCACTTTGGTCATCGTCCCCATTTCTACTTCAGATTTGTAGAGGGCCATTTAAGAGAGTGAGTGGTAGGGAGGAGTGAAAACAGGTTGATTTGGATGGTTAGATCACGCAATCAAGAGCCTGAGAAGCCCTGATACCAATTTTAGGATCGGTGTTTGTCACTTAAACACAAATGTTTTCTCTCAAACTCACCTAGAATCACACTCGGTAAGAATCAAGAAGAGTTGATCACAATATGAAAAGTAACTAAGAACACAGAAAGATAATTTTCAAGATACTTTTATATATTGATTCTCAACTCAAAATACAAAGACTCTTACAAGCAGATCGTCTGTTGTCTGTATGAATTACGAGAACCTATATATAATACTATCTACAGCTGGATATACTTTGATACCAGCTGAGATGCTATAGCTAAAGTCTATACTACAAGACTAAGATTAAGGTATCTCAAATAAAGTCTTATCTGAGATTTGGTAGTCAGGACATGTCCCTGACTTACCTTTTGTCACTAACTAAAGATGGCAACTGCACTATCATGAAAAGGTAAACAGTGGAATAACGTATGGTCAACAACATGGTTCATTAAGAAGAAGCCATGTTGTATCAGAAGTCTACAGCGGAGTGTCAGAGACCATACTTGTGTCCATTGGTTATAGCAGTGTCTTTCGAAGGTTAAATGGCTTCGGAAGAGTAAGTACTTCCGAAGCCACTTTATACTTCGGAAGAGACTGCTTCTTCCAAGACTTGGAGACTTCTTCATCATACTTCGGAAGTGGTCTTCACTTTATTCTTCTAAGTCTTGAACTTCGGAAGTATGCATTTGTCTTCGGAAGTAGAGTTCTGTATTCGGAAGTTGGACTTTTCCTTTGTCTTCGGAAGAACTCTACAACCTTTGGAAGTTCCATGAAGAGCTTCGGAAGCCTTTGCATGCAGCATCAAAATAACTTAAATGATATAGTTTTGGTTGCATTAGCCTTCTTCTTGATCCAACAGGGTTCCTTGATTTGAGCAATCGCACCCTCGTTATCACAAAGAATTTCTAGGGGGTCCTGAATGGAAAGGACCACCCCTAGATCTGCAATGAATTTCTTCAACCTTGCAGCTTCCTGAGCTGCTATTGAAACGGCAATGTATTCGGACTCTGTAGTTGATAATGCCACCACATCATGCTTAGAGCTCTTCCAAGAGATTGCTCCTCCATTCAAGATGAAAATGTACCCTGATTGTGATCGTGAATCATCCCGACCAGTTTGGAAACTCGCATCCGTGTAACCCTTTACTACAAGTTCCTCCTTACCAGATCCATAGATTAGGAACATATCTTTAGTCCTCCTTAGGTACTTAAGCATGTTCTTAACAGCCATCCAATGACTATTTCCAGGATTTTGTTGGTATCGGCTTGTCATGCTCAAAGCGCATTACACGTCTAGTCTAGTGCATATCATTGCATACATGATGGATCCTATAGCAGACGCATACAGAATTCCCTTCATTTTATCTTTCTCATCCTTTGAACTTGGACATTGAGTCTTACTCAATATTGTTTCTCTTTGAATAGGTACGGTACCTTTCTTATAGTTTTCCATCTTGAACCTTTTCAAGATCTTATCAATGTATGCACTTTGATTCCAACCTATCAACCACCTTGATCTATCCTATAGATCTTTATTTCTAAAATATAGGCGGCTTCACCAAGATCCTGAATGGAGAAACAGCTTCCAAGCTAGGCTTTTACACCTCCATGGTTGGAATGTCATTCCCAAATTGTAGGATGTCATAGACATACAATACTAGGAAAATGGTGATGCTCCACTAGCTTTCTTATATACACATGCTTCATCAGCATTTTTAATGAATCCAAATTTGATTATTTTTTCATCAAAACGTTGATTCCAACTCCTTGATGCTTGCTTCAATTCATAGATTGATTTCTTTAACTTGCATACTTTGTTAGGATGTTTTGAGTTGACAAAACCTTCAAGTTGAACCATATAGACATATTCCTCAAGATATCCATTTAGAAAAGCGGTTTTGACATCCATTTGCCAAATCTCATAATCATAATAAGCAGCTATGGCAAATAATATCCTAATAGACTTTAGCATTGCAACTGGTGAGAAGGTCTCATCATAATCAACCCCTTGAGTTTGAGTGAAACCTTTTGCTACAAGTCTAGCTTTATAAGTATCCAAGTTTCCATGCATATCGGTTTTCTTCTTGAAAACCCACTTACTTCCAACTATCTTGGAGTTAAGAGGTGTTTCAACCAAGTCCCACACTTGGATGTCATACATGGATTGCATCTTTACGTTCATGGCTTCAAGCCATTTGTCACAATCCAAATTGGACATTGCATCATGATAGGTGATTGGTTCATCGAAATCTGCCACATAGCATCCATCTATGAAAAATCCATATCTTTTAGGTGGATTACTAATTCTACCAGTTCTGCGAACATTCTATGTACTTTGATCAACCACTTGATCACTCTCAACATCCTCATGTTGAGTGCTACTATCAACCAAACGTGTATCGGTTGTGGTTCTTGATCCTCCTCAAGATCCACAGTTCTACTGTTAGTTCCTTCGTAAGGAACTTAGCTTCTATGAACTCAGCCTTCTTGGCAACAACTCTTTTTGTTCCAATGGATTATAGAAATAATATCCCATAGAATCTCTGGGATATCTAATGAAGATACACTTAGTGGAATGGCTTTCTAGCTTGTTTGAGGTGGGAGTCTTAACATAAACCTCACAACCCCATACCTTTAAATATGATAGTGATGGAATCCTTCCATGCCATATTTCAGAAGGTGTCGTTTCCATTTTCTTGGTTGGGGCCATATTAAAAATACGGGCCGTAGAGGCAATGAGCTTCTAGCCATCATAGATCGAACCATATCTAATAGAGTTCGATTTCTCCGCTCGAACATGCCATTATGTTATGGTGTTCCAGGTGGAGATAGTTATGAGACAATACCACAACTTCTAAGATGATCTCTAAAAGCATCACTTAGGTATTCACCTCCTTTATCGGTGTGGAGAATTTTTATTTTCTTGTTGAGTTGATTTTCTACTTCATTTTGGAAGATTTTGAATATCTCAAAAGCTTCATCTTTGTGTCTTAATAAGTACACATAACCATATCGACTATAGTCGTCGATAAAGGTAATGAAGTATCTTTCATGGTACCTAGTCATTGGCTTAAAAGGACCACATACATCTGAATGTATGATGCCTAATAAATCTTTTGCCCGTTCTGACTTGCCACTAAAAGGTGGCTTAGTGATTTTACCTTGTAAACAAGATTCACATACATCGAATGAATCATATTCATTTGCTTTTAAAATACCGTTCTTTTGAAGTGTTTGTATGCACTTCTTGTTTATATGACCAAGACGGTAATGCCGAAGATAGGTATCACTCAAATCCAATTTGAGTTTCTTAGTGGTGGTTTAGTACAATGAGCTATCATATAATGTGTTTTCAAGAACCAACTCATAAATACTATTAACAGAAATAGCTTTAAAATAAAACATGCCATTTAAAGAAACATGAATTTCATTCTCAATAAATGACAAAACATAACCATATTGTCTTAATTGGGCAACAAAAATAATGTTCCTAGTCAAACTAGGAGCATACAAAATATTGTTCAAAATTGCTTCCAAACCATTTGGAAGCTTCAAGATGTAGTCCCCTCGGCCTTCAACTTGAACCTTTGCCCCATTCCCCATGTAGAGGATTACATCTCCTTTCTTGAAGTCTTACTTCTTTTGAACCCCTACAATAAGTAACAAATGTGAGTTCCACATCCGGTATCCAATACCTATGTGTTAGAGGATATTAAATATAGATCAATATGAATCATGAAAATTGTACCTGAGGTTTGCCTGGCATCCCTCTTTGCTTATAACTCTTGAGATGGACTGGGCAATATCTTGCCTAATGTCCAATCTCCCCACACTTAAAGCATGGGCTATTCGAAGCAACCTTTTGCTTGTTTTCCGCTGGTTTGGTGGTGGCGCTCTTACCACTCCCTCTCTCTTTCCTTATCGTGCCCTTTACCTTTGGCAACATTTTCCTTGGGTGCGGGGTGAGGCCTCTTCTTCTTCCACCTTCATTAATGGTGAGAACGGGTAAAACCCTTTTACCCATGGCCGCCTCGGTAGTTTTGAGCATAGAGTGAAGCTCACTTATGTTCTTATCCCACCCGTTCATGTTATAGTTCATGAAAAAGTTATCAAACCTTTTTGACAAAGAGTTGATGATCAAATCCGTAGCCAACTCTTTCGAGACAGGACAATTTAGCCTTTCGAGGTGGTCGATGTGGCTATTCATCTTAAGTACATAAGATGAAACAGATTGGGTGTCGTCCATACGATACGCATGGAGTGCTCGAACCGTTTCGAAGCCCTCAACCCGTGCTTGTTGTTGGAACGTTTCCTTCAACTGGGTTATCATGTCGTATGCTCCATGATGTTCATACTCCTTTTAGAGATCTGGAGTCATACTTGCCAACATGAGGCAAGACACTTGGACCGAGTCCTCATTGTATTCACCCAATTATTGTAGGTCTCCTCATCCTCCTTATTAGGTTGATCGGGAATCAGATCGTCTAAAATATATGATCGTTTCTCTTGCTTGAGAACAATTCTCAAGTTTCGAAACCAATCAATAAAGTTATTATGGTTTAGATGATCCTTTTGGAGAATGGTCCTTAGTGATAGTGAGTGAGCGGACGGGATTTCATTGTTTTCATATTGTTGGTGGCCGTCTATAAAATACAACAAAGTTCAATTTTAGTATTTTCGATATTGTTCATATTTTAATAATTAAAACCCTTTTAAGTGTCTTACACAATTTTAAATATCTAGAATCCAACATTACATTCAAATAGTGGTTAGGTGACCTTTATCCCATTATTTAAATTAATAAGGTAGTCAACGTTTTGACAATTGCAACCCTTTGCAACTTCTAGGGTATGGGATCGACATTAAAACATCATATGTATAGTCGGCATGTTTATCCATCAACATCTTTGTAAACCATATTGTAGGTGATCCATTTAATATGGTTTGCAAATCAAGTTTACCCTACTTGCACACACATGCGAGTTTTCGAACATAAGTGGTTATGTGACCTTTATCCCACAAATATGGTATCTCCACCTCAAGTCACAAGTTCCCTAGGTGACCTTTATCCCATTAAGAGTCACTTCTCATCTGATCAAGAGGATAAAGAGACCAATCTATCTGCCAAAATAAGTGGGACTCGTCAATAACTTAGAGGTTTTGGCTGCATTGGTTCAGGGGGAGTTTGTTGGACCAAAAGAACCAATGAGCCTGATCAGAGAAACCTCTAAGTCCCACAAGACATCACAACAGCTGAAGAAGACCTGATCAGCTGTTCTACAAAGTCTGAAGAATACAACTGCTGAAGTACGTCTGAAGTACTGAAGACAAAGACTGAGACAACAGCTGAAGATCTAAAGTCTGAAGACTTCAACAAGTACTGAAGACAAAGACTGAAGATCAACAGCTGAAAGACAAAGTCTGACGTTTAAGTACTGAAGACATCAGCTGATGTTAACAGCTGATGACAACAGCTGAAGAGGGCTTCTCAGTTGTTGTGATGGTTTTTCTTCTTAGTAGTTTTCTTTTCCTTTCAGTAGTTTGTTTACTTTTCTTTTCAGTACTTGTAAACAACTGAAGAGGCTGTTCTTCAGTTGTTGTAGTTTCAGTAGTTTTATGTTTTTCAGTAGTTGTAAATAAGATGTTTAACACTTAGGAACATTTGTAAGAAGATGTCAGTTGTTGACATCTTCAGTAGTTGTTAAACATCAGTAGTTATAAAACGGTTACATGTCACTTTCAGGTGACATCAGCCTACGTCATTCTTTCCTTTATAAGGAAAGATGACTCACCTGTAATCGTGCCTTTGAGGCCGACAATCTTAATGCAATATTCCTTTTGTCGGATATTTCTCTCTCTATAACAAAATTCTTTTATCGTTTTATATCAATTGTTCTTGTTTGAATTTGTCTAATTCTGAGCTATTCCGCTGCTATATCTATTCAATCGATTAAACCAAGGGCTGAGATTCTAACACATTATGTTTGGTGTTTGTGTGTGTGCTAGATATCAAGCTGATCCAAAAGAATCACATGTGAACGCAGTCAAGAGGATATTCAGATATCTGAAGGGCAAACAAGCTCTCGGATTATGGTATCCAAAGGAAGGAGAATTTAATCTCTATGCCTACACAAACAGTGATTATGGAGGATGCAACTTCAACAGAAAATCCACTTTTGGCGGTTGTTAATTTCTTGGTCCCAGACTAGTATCCTGGCAATGCAAGAAGTAGAAAAATGTGTCTGTGTCCACAACCGAAGCAGAGTATATTACTGCTTGAGCATGTTGCTCTCAAGTTCTCTGGATTCAAAACCAGATGCTTGATTATGGTTTTAACTTTTTGCATACACAATTTCTATTGACAACATAATTGCTGTCTTTATAACTAATAATCCAGTTCAGCATTCAAAAACAAAACATATTGAAATTAGATATCATTTTTTAAGAGACTGTGTGAAAAGGGTTTAATCAAATTGATTCAAGTACCAATACAAAATCAATTAGCTGATTTGTTTACAAAGGCATTTGAAGCTAGTAGGTTTTAATTTCTGGTTCAGTCAATTGGCATGATTAACCTTGAGTAAAAACTATGAAAAACACCAAAAACAATTTCAAACATCATAAAAACCACAAAGAGAAATCAAGTTTTAAGAAGACAATAATTCTTGGAAATGATATAATTACAGTCGTTATATCATTCACTGTGGTTAATTTCAAAATGTAAAAGACTGAAATGACTTACCAGATATGTTGGTAGGCTCAACTTGGAAGAAAAGATACATGCAGTGATGAATTAAAGACATATTCAATTATGAAACACTCATCACAATGTACTGGTATGTATTGGCTTAGCTGAATGCATGTGTGTGTAGTAACCTAAACACACCAGGTAATGATACTTTATGAATCTCTTTCACCACATCATGTTTCATCTTTGTTTTGCTGAGCAAAGGCCTGATGAAATTTGCACATAGTGTAGATGTCATGATCCAAAATATTCCTAATGTGGAACACATCCAAAATTGGATGAATTAACAAAGTAATACATTCCAAGTGAATGAAGAAAAGAATCCTATCATGGATCACCTTCCAAAGTGAAGTGAAAAGAATCCCAATGAGGATCAACATGAAAAAGGATCAAATTAAAAGAATCCTAATGAGGATCAGTGAATATGAGATCTCATGACTTAAGTAACCTGGTAAGAAAAGTTGTGACAATGTTCTACCATGCATTGTATAAGGAGGGTTGATCATTCCATGCTTATGTGTGTGAGGTACACATTGAATAATAAATCAACCAAAACATGATAAAAGTACCATGTATGAGTTTAAGAGGATAAACATACCTTCAATCTTCAAGTTCATAATCATGTCCATTTAATTATAAAGGATGCACATGTGTAATGTAAGATTGATATGATCCCAACAAAGAGATTTTTCTCTTTATTATTAATATTAATCAAAATAATATTTAAAACTTTTAAAATCTTTAAAGTTTCTCTCCAAATGTGGACATAAACTTTAGGGGGAGTAATTTAAAATTTTTGAGTAAGTTCAAATTTTGTTTGTTAACTCAATTTTGAAAAACAAAACAAAAGAAATTTTAGTTGGTGTTGTTGCAATAAGTCATACCATATATCTCAGCTTATGCAGATTCTTATAAGCATGATAAGCCCAAGATCTGTCAAAATTGGGAAACTTGTATCGGTTGTAACATACAAGTCAATCCAAGCAAAAATTGACAACTTCAACAGCCAACTTCATAAGAAAAATCAATCAAGGACACCTCTTCATAAGATGAATAATCAATTCAATCACATTAAATTTTGATTTAGTTCAAAAGATAATGCAGTTAAGTGCATTAGTTAATGCGGGTGAAGGTAACCCATGCATATAACTAATGCGGGTAACAATAATTTTTGAAGTGCAACTAATGCGGACAATGATTTTACTCTACCGCATTAGTGTGTGAAGAAAATGTGAAGTTTGCTCTACCGCATTTACTACACTCAAATGCGGACAACAAAAAGTGTAACTTCCGCATTTGCAACAATACACAAATGCGGATAGCCAAAATATCAAGTTTAAAATTCTGCATTTGCAACAGTACAAAAATGCGGACATCCAAAATTTCAAGTTTAAACTTCCGCATTTACAACAGTACACAAATACGGATGGAATAACACATTAATAAACAAAACTTCCGCATTAGTAACAGTAGGGTAATGCGGACAGTCAATCAAAAAATTAAGCCTTCCGCATTAGCTACAGTCACAAATGCGGATGACCAAAAGAAGTCAAATACGGACTGTCCATGTCAAAAGTTTGTCTTCCGCGTTTGCTACAGCCAACAAATGCGGATGATCAAATTAAACAAATCAACCTTCAGCATTTGCTACAGTGTTGACTGTATCCGCTTGTAAACTTATAAAATTTTTCAAATTGTATTATTTGACTATTTAAAGGAATTTAAACATGTCATTTAATACTTTTTAAATTTGAGAGAACTTATAGTGAGACGAGCACAAACCTACAGTACACCACCATCAATCATCATCATCATCATAAACATTCAAAGATTTTGTTGTGTTTCATCTTAAACATTCTTGTCATCGATTCAGAACCATATTCGTTTTAAAGATAAGGTATAACCTCAACAGATTTTGAAACCAAAACCTAAGTCTCGAACTGTTACCCTAAATCGAACAATGAACCAAAAAATATTCAAGAACACCAAAATCAAACTCATTAATGTGATGTAATACACATTTTCGATGTCAATAAACATGTAAATTGATAGGAATTCAACTAATATTGAAAACCATGATAACTTGTTTACTCAAAAAAAACAAAGCAATGTGAAAAAGAAAATTGTGTAACAAATCAAAGCAAAATTAAAGTCAAAATTATGAACTAATACACATGTCTCTTGTGCAGATTACATGGCAAACCTTACATGGAGCAAGCTCCATAACGTCAGCGGTTATCAAACCCTGATGTGCCTGAAGCCGAAGGTCTCAGAGATATGATAAGATTCCTGTCTACCACAAGGGTAGCATATGCCATAACAGTAAGACTAACAATCTATGAGAATCCCATCAGGTCTTTCTAGGAATCAGCTGAAGTGATTGAAGAAAATGGAGTGAAAACTCTAACTGGCAATATCAACACTGAACTCATTCTGAGGATCACAGAAGAATCAGTTAGAAGATGTCTGCAATTCAATGATAATGCAGATGATCCTCTTGAATTGGATGATGAGGAGAGAACCACATTTTTCTCTGAAATGGTTATGAAGGGAGTTATGAAGCTAAACAGATAGTCAAAGGATTAGTGGATCTGCCCTGGAGATTCCTAATTCATATGTTCCAACATTGTCTGTCCAAAGGAAAACAGGATGGAATGACATTCCAGTCCTCACATCTTTGCAATCTGTGCTCTCTGCACCAACAAAAGATTTACAATGTCTGCATATGTATTCAATGGCCTAATCTCCAACATTCAAGAAGGGTTGAGATACAATTTTCTAATGTACCTCAAATTTATTCAATGTCTAATCAATGAATCATTTCATGACATTGTTAATGAGGACCAGTACTTAACATTCCTTATTATGATGCAAGATCCTATAAGTACATCAAGAAGAAGACCCAAGGAACTTCTACAGTGGTGCTCCTTCACCCCTTCTTCCTTGGATGTTTGAACACATACACCAAGCAGGTCAAGCACAACCACCTCACAACCATACCACAACCAATACCATCCCCTATACCATCACCAATACCACAACCAATACCATCACTATACCATCACCACTACCCTCACTATACCATCACAAATACCACAACCTTCTACACAACCATCTCTTCAAAAATTAGCTCAACCATCATCACTTCCTTCACCACAACAAACACCACCAATGATCACTCAACTTACACCTACATCACCACATCATCAATCTCCTATATCACCACACCAACTCCTATTCCACCTTACAAACCATTACCATCATCAATTGATCACCCTGATGAACCAGAAGGATCAAAAAGTGCATCCAAATCATCCAAATCATCTTTAGATAAGGAGGATCATCATGATCTAACCAAAGCTGTGAATGAACCTTCTGAGGCTGCTCCTTTTGAGAGCTATGCTGAATCAAACATCATATAGGCCTGATGAAAAGGATGAATTAATAACTGAGTTGTTACTCAAAGTAGAAAGGATGGAAAGAACATTAAACAGGAGAGCTGGAATTATAAATGATAAATCCTGGAACTTGATGAGAAAGAAGGTGAATTGAAAGATCTTAAAGAAAAATATGCAGTTGAAAGAATGGAACAAGCCAAAGAGATTGAAAATTTAAAAGCTGCACTGAAACACTCAAACGAAGAAGTGAGTGGGCATATAGATACTCTTGAAATACAAACTATTGCCATGGAGGAACAAGAGAACATCATAGAGGAACAAGTTGATATCATCTCAAAATTAGAAAAGGAAACTGAGAGCAAGAACAAAAGAATATCTGAGCTTGAAATGATGATTAAAAGAACTGATGTGAAGGATGATGTTGAGAAAGAAGAATAAAAGGTTGATGATGAGGACAACAATTTAATAGATGAGAATGAAGAACAAGTGGATGATGAAGGTCAAACTGAGATCAAAGACCAGAGCTTAGACATGGTAGTGTATTCTGGAAACACTAGTCATTCATACTCAGAAAAGGGTGAATTTGAAGAACACTTCAGTGCTTTGGATAGTTTTGCTTGTGAACAATTCACCATTGATGATGATTTTTGGGAGTTCATAAACAATCAAAGAACTGAGGCAGAGCCTATTGTATTTATTCCCAAATCACCAATGCCATTGGAAAAAGAGTTGTCTCTGCAAATTGTATCTGCCATATCATTAACTAATGAACAAAAAGAAGAACTAAAAGAAAGATATGAACAAGAAAGGAAAGAAGAAACTGTACCTAAACAAAGTGAAATGAAGGATCAAGAGCCAAGTACACCTGAAAAGGTCCCTGAACCAGAAGATCAAACTGAAACCTCTAGCCCTCAACTTCAAACTTACTCACGAAAGAGGAAGTATCTGGCAGAAAAGGCTAAAGGCAAGAGACCAATCACTGAAGAAGAACCATCCAAGAAACAAAAGGATGACCCAAGAAGTTTAGCAGCAATTGTTGAATTTTTGGAAGAACATGAGCAGGCAGAAGCTCAGTTGAAACAGTTGGCCAGAGCAATTGACTTAGAAGAAGGAGAAATTTCTAATGAAGATGAAGTTAAAAAGGATGTTCTCATGGATAGTCCTATTAAAGAAGAACAATCAGTAGAAGATATGGTAACCAAAGCTCAAACTGAAGACTTGATGATTAAAGCCATGTTTTTGATCAATCAAGGCTATGATCCTGATGAAGTGTTTGCAATGACTTATGAGAAAATGAAAGAGGAGAAGAGAAAGTGAAATTGTTGATTGATCCAACAATAGACACTGAATATGAGAAGACACTAACAAAGGACACTCCAAAACACAAAGACTCATCCTTGAAGAAACCCACAAGGTATGAGATTCCACTACCAAGAAGGGGTCCTCTACAAAAGCTTTCATAAATGAAGAAATCAACCTCATCCCATGAATCACTATTTCCTAATCCTTATAACATGTCTGAGACGGAAATGAAGGAATATCTCTCAAGTCAGGGATTCACAAAAAGAAAGATTGCCAACAGGAAGACAAGTTCATTAAGGGCTGCAACACTTCAATTGATCAATGAAAAGAAAGATAAACTCAAGAAATTGGAAGAAGAATTGACAAAGACCAAACCAGAAACAGAATATCAGCTGAAGACATGCTGTTGAACATAAAAGACCAAGAACTACTTGCCCCAGTACTCCACAAATATCCTGAATGGTTTGCAGAACCATCTTAATTGAAGCTGTAAGAAGGACTGACCACTGCTGAACTAATCAGAGAGGTGTCTACTCCCAAGGGGAAGATTGATCAGAAGATAATAGCATGGAAGTATGATAGCACCTGGAACATGTTCATGGTGAAGAGAATCTCAAGGCTAGTACAATTCTTCACAGAGTACTCAGCTCTAGTAAATGCCCTTGAGATTCATGATTTGAAGGAAGAACTGATCAATCATGCAGCTATGTTCAGGGGATATGAATTTGAGAATATACTTAAGATGTTCAGAAGGACAAACAACTTCAATTCATTAAAGACAATTTTCTTAAGAAAAGATAAAACATTTGTCAATCCCCTAGATAAGAAGAAAAGGTGGAAGTAGAAGAAATAGTATTCCCTGAGTTGAAGGTAAAGCCAATTGAGTCTTTAAAGAGGAAAGTAGTGTCTGGTACTCATTCTTCCACTCCCATCTCTAATGTGTACTATGATGAGAAAACCTATGAGCTGGTGATAGAAAGGAAGTGGGGAGGAAAAGAAGGAGCTGACATCAGACTTTTCAGTGGATATGAAGTAAGACTACTTGAAGAATCATACATCCACTAATTTATACCAGGCACTTCAGGGAATTAAACAACATTTGGGTGAACAAGACATGCACTTCTTTTTGAAATGCATCAAGTTGTTGAAACTGGCCTATGACAGAATAAAGATTAAAAGAGACAAAAGAAAGAAGAAGAAAACACCGCTGCAACTTGGAACATTGTTAAGCTTGAAGTGGATGTGGTAGGGAGTTTATTGATTCATAGAGATGGTCTTTCAACAATCTCCATATGGGAACCGATTTCTCTGAAAAAGTTACCAATGGAAGCCATCTACAACATGAGCAGAATGAAAATACATGTGCTGAGTAGAGACAGGATGTCCAAAGCAACTGATTTTGTAAACATGATCAAGGCCATTCTGGATCCCACCAAAGAAGCATTCATACTACCTCCTGAAGACCCAGCTGAATCTTCACAACGTCAATCACCTCCTAAACATTGAGGAAAACTAGGTGTATAATCCTTAAGGGGAGTATTGTTGCACCCTGAAAGGATCATACATGCCAACTCAATGGGTGAATTGATGATTGTTTAGCTGGAATCCCACAAGTCCAAGATGCAATGCGGATGAAGATATGCAAGAAAAATAACAGTGTTATCTTCCGCATTAGTCAATGCGGAAGACAAAAATCTGATGCGGACAAGTGTTTACTCTTCTGCATTAACTAATGTGGAAGACATAATACTTATGCTGAACAAGTTACTCTTCCGCATTGACTAATGCGGAAGACCAAAAGAAGATGCGGACAAGACTTTGATCATCCGCATTGACAAATGTGGATGACTAACCAAATGAAAACAAGTATTTGTTCATCTGCATTAACCAATGCGGATGACCAACATACTAATGCTGATGATCAAGTGGAAATGCTGATCAAGATTATCTTATCCGCATTTGTCAATACGGATGAACAAGCAGAGATGCGGATCAAGACTTAGACTAGTTAATGATGTAATAGGTCAGGGGTAGTTTAGTCATTTTGTAAAGGCATCTTGTCTTGTCTATAAATAGAATAGTTAACCTCGTACTAAGGTGACGGCTGATAGAGAGAGGATTTTTGTTGTAACTATTCTCTGTAATTTGTCAACTTTCATATATCAATACAAACAACATTTATGAGTAATTTCTTGCTTGATTGTTCTTCAATTGTTTGTTTCCACCACTCAATCGTTGACTTGATTATCATATTTGATTCTCAAGAAGAATATCACTCTTACTCACACCCAGTCAAAAAGTCAGCTTACATGAACCCCCGGGAACATCCCAAGTCAAGTCCTAATTCTCACTTTTCCCTAGAAAGTCAAACTATTCTAAGTGTTCATCCGCATTTGCCTTTTGTTCATCCGCATTTGTTACAGTTCATCCGCATTGGCTATAACTCATCTGCATTATAGTACATCCGCATTCCCTTTCCTTCATCCACATTTCTTTTACTTCATCCGCATTTCCCACTACTCATCCGCATTTCCCACTACTCATCCGCATTTCTCCTGCTTAGTGGAAAATGTTCATCCGCATTGACTGTTCATCCGCATTGACTTCATATGTTCATTTACGTTGACTTTCTATGTTCATCCACATTGACTTCCTATGTTCATCCGCATTGACTTTCGATGTTCATCCGCATTGACTTTCTATGTTCATCCGCATTGGGTTTCTATGTTCATCCTGATTGACTTTCTATGTTCATCCGCATTGACTTCCTATGTTCATCCGCATTAACTTTCTATGTTCATCCGCATTGGCTTTCTATGTTCATCCGCATTGACTTTCTATGTTCATCCGCATTTCTTCTGCATACTTAGGCAGATGCTAAAACTTAAACATACGAGCTTAAACATCAGATCTCAGTTCCCAAGCACCATCTATCATGTTCCAAGCTTAAGTCTTGCCTTCTCAGCCTTAGAAACACCATCATACATCAACATGCACACAGTCATACATACGGTTCCGAAACCTAGTTAAATGAAAACATACATTCATGCATTTCCAGCCCCAAAACATTTAAAAACCAGTAAAAGAGGGGTTCTAGAACTCACCTTTACAGCTGTTGAGTATGGCTTATTCCAAACTCATTTGTAATTGAGTTCAACTGCCTAGAAACCCACTAAAAACATACACGAACACAAGCAAACACACATAAGCACAACCCGAGACATAACCGGTTAAGAACACCATAAAAACATGAATTATTACCTTGAATTCGCACTTTTCTTCTTGTTTCTCTTCAAAACCGAGAGTTCTTTGCTTCCTGCTACTCTCTCGCTCTAAAAATCCGAAAATTTTATGATGTGTGTGACATATAGGCGGCCATACCACCTTTATCACTAAATTTTAAAATTTTTGTCCTTTTGACACTTTTAATCCCTAGACTTGGGTTTTAATCCTTTTCACCTTTTTCTTGCTTTATTCTTTTTTCTTTCTTTGTCTTAAAAAAATAACCGTGCGTTACAAGTCCATCCCCTTATATAGGTTTCGTCCCCGAAACCTGTTATTCCTCAAACAGTCATGGGTAATGTTGTCTCATATCTTCTTCAGTCTCTCACGTAGACTCGGATCCTTTCTTGTGCTTCCACTGTACACGCATAAGATGAACCACTTTATTCCTCAGCCTCTTCTCTTTTCAATCAATGATTGCCACTGGTTGCTCCACATAATTGAGCCATTCATTAATTTCAATATCCTCTAGTGGGACAATCATATCCTCATCCGCTAGACACTTCCTCAGGCGAGATACATGGAAAGTCGGGTGAATTCCACTTAACTCATCTGGTAATTCTAGTCTACAAGACACCTCTCCTACTCGAGCAACGATTCGGAAAGGCCCTATATACCTTGGGCTCAACTTGTCCCGCTTTTTAAATCGGATGATACCCTTCAAAGGTGAGACCTTCAACATACCCCAGTCACCCACCATAAACTCAATCGGTCTGCGTCGTTTATCAACATACGACTTCTGTCTATCTTTGGCTGGCTTGATGAAGGCCTTGATCTTTTCGAGCTTCTCCGTCGTAGCCTCGATTACCTCAACACTCCCTAATTCTTTCTGACCACTGTCGCCCCAACATATGGGCATTCGGCATCTCCTACCGTATAGCATCTCATAAGGTGGCATAACAATGTTGACATGATAATTGTTGTTATATGAGAACTCAGCTAATAGTAAGTTGCCATCCTAACTTCCTCCAAAATCGATAACACATGCCCAAAGCATGTCTTCTAATGTTTGAATGGTCCTCTCTGACTGACCATCAGTCTGGGGATGATAAGCCTTGCTGATGTGTAACCTCGTCCCCATAGCATTGTGGAATTTCTTCTAAAATTTAGATGTAAACCGGGTGTCACGATCTGACACAATAGACACCAACACACCATGACGAGCTTCCCATACAGCTTTTGGAGCTTGGCCTTCACCTGTAGACAAGTGAGGCATTTACTCACATACTTCACCACATCACGTTTCATACCCGACCACCAATAATCTTTCTTCACGTCTTGATACATCTTCGTGGCACCATGATGAATAGCGTATTGAGTCTTATGAGCTTCATCCGAAATCTTCACTCGTAGATCCCCAAAACGAGGAATCCATATCCTCCTAAATCGAGTTTCAACACTCAGTGTGTTCTCAGCCAAATCCGCAACCAGACCTCTCATTCTTTCAGAGTTAAGTTCAGTGCCTCCTCTTGAAACTCTTTAACTTGCTTCATCACATCAGAGGTCATGATCATCTGGTAAGCTTTTACCTGAATTAGCTCGGGCCTTTCTTTTCGACTAAGGGCATCCGCTACCACATTGGCTTTGCCCGGATGGTAATGGATCTCATAATCATAATCTTTTATAAGCTCCAACCATCTACTCTGCCTCATGTTATAATCTTTCTGCTCAAAGCAGCACTTCAAGCTCTTGTGGTTAGTGAATATGCTGCAATTCATCCCATACAGATAGTGCGTCCAAATCTTTAGCGCAAATACCACGACTGCTAGCTCCAAGTCATGAGTAGGATAATTGACCTCATGAACCTTCAACTGTCGGGAGGCATATGCTATAACGTTTCCCCTCTGCATTAGCACACACCCCAACCCCGAGTAGGAAGCATCGGAATAAACCACCAGATCTTCACTTCCACCGGGTAATGACAGAATAGGAGCTCGAGTCAATTCGCCTTCAATTCTTCGAACGCCTTCTCTTGAGCTTGACACTATACAAACTTCACATCTTTCCGGGTCAACTTAGTTAGTGGAGAAGCGATCTTAGAAAAGTCTTGGATGAATCTTCTATAGTAGCTCTCCAAACCCAAGAAACTAAGAATCTCGGATGACGTCTTTGGAGACTTCCATTGCATCACCACCTCCACCGTTGTCGGGTCCACCATAATCCCCTCGGGATTCACCACATGACCCAAGAATTGAACTTCGCGCAACCAAAATGCTCACTTGGAGACCTTAGCATACAACTTCTCCTTTCTCAATGTCTCCAAAACCTCCTGAATGTGGCCGGCATGCTCAATCTTGCTCTTCGAATAAATCAGAATATCGTCAATAAACACAATCAATGATTTATCCAACATTGGCCGACAAACTCGATTCATTAGATCCAATGAAGAAGCTAGCGCGTTGGTCAACCCAAAAGACATGACAAGAAACTCATAATGACCATAACGTGTGCGAAAGACTGTTTTATGGACATCTTGCTCTTTTTCCTTCAGCTGATGGTAACCAGATCGAAGATCTATTCTTGAAAACCAACTGGTACCTTGAAGGTGATCAAACAAATCATCAATTCTAGATAAGGGATATCAGTTCTTTATCATCAACATATTCAGCTCACGGTAGTCAATACACAACCTCATACTACCATCTTTCTTCCTTACGAATAAGACCGAAGCACCCCAAGGAGAGATACTCGGTCTAATAAACCCCTTATCAAGTATCTCTTGTAACTACTACATCAACTCTTTCATCTCAGTCGTAAGCAAATGATACAGTGCCTTGTCAACAGGTTGGGCACCCGGTATCAAGTCAATCTAGAACTCGATCTCTGGGTCAGGTGGCACTCCTGGTAAGTTGTCTGGGAACATGTTAGGAAAGTCATACACAACTAGTATATCAGACAGTTGTGGTGTTAGCGTATCCACATCCTATACATAGGCCAAGTAGGCACTACATCCACGCCTCATGCACTTTCCCGCCACTGCCATTAGGATTACTTTCGGGATTGTCATGACCCGATCCCCATAAACCGTCACCAAGGCGCTGTCAAATGAATCATCTTCTTGCAATACACAATGTTCGCCTCGTAGTCCGCTAACCAATCCATCCTAAGAACCATATCAAAACCACCTAAGGTCATCACGAACGGTCTAACCAGAAACTTCTGACCTTCTAATTCCACATCACATCCTTCTATCACCTCAAAAATCCTGGTAGACTTACCTATGGCAGTTTCTACATCAAAGGGCGCATCTATATTCTTACTACTAACTGGCAGTTTAGCATAGAAAGCAGCAGAAATGAAATTTTTACCAATGCAGGACCATTGAAGGGTGGTCAACTTACAACACAACACACAAAGAGGAGAGTAACTCAACTTAATTAAATAGTGAACTGGATTAACCACAAGTAATGACACTAAGAACACAAGTAATTAAGAGACAGAACATAAGAGCAAGAGACACAAGGAGATGGTTTTCAATGTTGCAGTATATTGCTTTCTAATGTTCTATTACAAGTGTTACAAAGCATAAAGGAAAGTTACAAGAACATGATATACTTATACTACATCCTTTAGCCGGCCATACTATGAAAGCTAGCTGGATACAATTGACTAGACACAACATAAAATCATTTGTAGAGTCAAAAAGGCAGATTGCCTTTTTGACTTTGTGACTATGACATGCCGTAGCTCACATCCTTATCTATTAAAAAAGGATAAACAAGATAAAGTAGAAAGTTATAGACTCAAGACCTCAATGTACAGTTAGCAAAAGCATGGACCTTTTCACCAACTCATGTTGGTTGGTGATTATACAAAGTTGCAGTGGAAAGGGGGTCCAACTTTATAGAAAAGTACATCAGTTAAGGCATGTAGTTAAAAGTCTTCAGAAGAAATCTGTGTTCAAGAGTTGAGCTTCAGAAGACCTTGTCTCTAAAGCTTCGAAAGACTTCATCTTTGGCTTCGGAAGATTTTGGTCTTGGCTTTGGAAGATTCACACCTAGAATATTTCTGTTGCTTGTGTGAAACTTCTGAAGCATTCTTCTTTAGTACTTGTGTAGCATGCATGCAGAAAGACATTGAGTGTTGGTTGCTTCATCCTTTTTATATAATCTCTACAAACTTCAATTAAGCAATTCATTAATCTAAACAATGAAACTTTTGAGGATACTATCATGGGAGTATAAATGTTTGAAGAAAAGATTTAGTCCAAAAGAGGAATCATAAAACTCTTGTTTACATGTTATGACAAAAATAATAATCATGAAAAAAGATATGAAAACCATGGACCAAAGAGATTTAATTATTTACGAATGAATTATCTAGACGCTAATGGAAAATGAGAAATTGAAGTTTAAGGATCTTCTCAAGAATAATCCTAATAAAAAATCAAAAGGATACAAGAAGAGTTATATGTTACAAGTGTAAGAAGCGTGAGCATTATTGAAATGCATGTCCTCAAAATGAGCAAAAACACGAATAATCTAAGCTAGTGTAAGAAGATGATGACCCGACTATACAAATGGCCATTCTCAAGAAACAAGAAGACCACTAAGAAATTTTATTGAACAAATAGGAAATTAAGCCAAACCGATATACAACTACCAATGAAAGTCTATAGTAACTTGACAATGGTGCAAGTAATCATATGTGTAACACCTGGCCCATCGCATCAACAATATTGTTCGCTTTGCTCATGATGAGCTCACGGATTTGCTTTTGGTTTCCAGGGTGAAAACTTCACAGGCAGGTCCACCTATCCTCTGATTACTGCCACCTGAGCATGCTTAACTATGGAGTTCTCCTCTCATCCACATCCAATATGCCCAAAACACGTTGTTAATATTATAGGCTAGACATTCCTTGTGAACCAGGAATCTCTCTTATCCATGGCCAATGTGGATATGTGTAGGGTGTCACAAGCAGCCCCTGTTTGGACTCATCATCCTCGATGAGCCCGAGAAGTCACCATCCTTGGTGACATATGTCCCACACCCTGAATGGAAAAGGAGTGGCTCTGATACCATTCTGTAATACTCTGACCATCGCATCAACAATATTCTCTACTTTGCTCACGAGGAGCTCATAGATTTGCTTTGGGTTGCCCGGGTGAAAACTTCCTAGGGATGTCACCCATCCCTGGATTGCTCTTACTTGAGCATGCTTAACTGTGGGGTTCACCTCTCATCCACAGTCAATACACCCAAAATGCATTGTTAATGTTAAAGGTTAGACATTCCTTATGAACCAGGAATCTCTCCTATCCACGGCTGATGTGGGATATGTGTAGGGTGTTAGAAGGGATATTTGTAGGTGTCACAAGCACCCCCTGTTGAGGTCCTGGGTTCGAACCCGATGACCAACATTATTTTCATGTGACACCTTACACATGTCCACATCGGTCGTGGACAAGGGAGATTCTTGGTTCAAAAGAAAATATCTGGCCTCTAACATCACAACACATTTTGGGCGTATTGGTTGTGGATGATATGAGAACTCCACAATTAATCGTGCGCAGCTAGGAGCAATCTAAGGATGGGTGACCTCCCTTGGAAGTTTTCACCTGGGCGACAAAAGAAAATCCATGAGCTCCTCGTGAGCAAAATGGACAATATTGTTGTTGGACCAAAAGAACCAATGAGCCAAGATCAGAAAACCTCTAAGTCCCACATGGTATCACAACAACTGCTGAAAGCCTCATTAGTAGTTTGACAAGTGCTAAAGACTTCAACAGCTGAAGATCAAGTGCTGAAGACCTCAACGCTGAAGAACTAAAGTGCTGAAGTACAACAGCTGAAGAACACAAGTGCTGAAGCTGAAAGACCAAAGTACTGAAGTACAACAGCTGAAGAGTTTACAAGTGCTGAAGATCAACAACTGATGTACAAGGTCTGAAGACAAAGACTGAAGACATCAGTGATGATATCTACTGAAGTCATCAGCTGATGAAACACCTGAAGGTCAAAGTCTGAAGATCAAGTACTGAAGCCTCAGTAGTTGTCACAACTGCTGAAGAGTACTTCTTCAGTAGTTGTGATATCAGTAGTTTTATATTTTTATGTTTCAGTAGTTTTGTAAAACGACTGAAGAGATTGTTCTTCAGTCGTTGTAGTTTCAGTAGTTTTATATTTTGTACTTAACACGCTGATATGTTCTCAGTAGTTGTGAACATTTCAGTAGTTTGTTAAGAATTAGTTATTTTGTATTAGATCTGCCAGTTGTCACTTTCCGTGATAACAGCAGTGATTGTTGCACTCTATATAAGGAGTGACAACTATTGTAATGTGGTGGATGAATGGAATGAATGAATGATTTGATTAGATATATCTACATCTATAAACATTCCTTGAAATCAGAAATATATATTCTCTCCCTATAACCGTATGCGCTCTTAATGCTTACAAGTATCGATTGCTTGCTACAATTTGTCTAATTCTTGTTTGTATTCCGCTGCTTTGTATCCTAATACATCAAACTTGTGATCGTTGATCCTGTCAAATGGTATCAGAGCAGGTTAATCATTGATCGATCTAATAATTGATCATTGAAACTGCTATTCAAGATCTAAGTTTGATTGAATTAGCTTTTGTTTTTGCAAGAAACGGTTATAGAGATTGAATTTTCTGTATTTCTGCTCATTCATCCTGAGATCTTTTCTTGGTTCTCATTGAGTTTGTTGTGGTCTGTCAAATTTTTAAAAGCTTGAACTAAAGTGTTTTTGAACTGAAAAGACTACTCCCTCCAATGATCCTCACAATACTGGTTCCTCAACCAAGCCACCAATGCTGGTTAGGAATGAGTATAACATATGGCAAAGACGTATGCTCCATCACATGTCTGTTAACAGCGCGGGGTGTTGGACATCAGTGGTACATGGTCCACACAAGCCTATGGTGAATAACCCGGAAACCAATCAAATGGTTCCGAAGAGGAGGGAGCAATACTCAGATGAGGATAAGAAGTTGCTTGAAATTGATGCAAAAGCCCATGGAATTCAGGCCATGGCACTGCCAAATGAAATCTATTCTGGGCTAATGCATCATGAAACTGCCCTGACCTGGAAATGCCTTGAAAAACAATTTGGAGGAACAGATGAGGTCTTGGCAAATAATAGAGAAATTCTTGCCCAACAATATAGACATTCTCTCATAGAAAGGGTGAGACACTGACTCAATAATATGAGCGGTTCTCTTGTTTGATCTCTGAACTAAAAATGGTCAAACTTGAATACACCAATATTCAGATGAATAACAGATTTCTCAGATCACTCTGCCGAGAGATGGGACACATATACTATTGTCCTACGCTCCAGTGCAAGTTTGGACAAACTATCTCTCACCCAACTCCATGGGAAACTGCTCACTTTTGAGAGAGAGATAGAACAGAAGAGAAACTGTCTTCATCTGGAAAGCTCACTAAAGACTTCGTACAAGGCAACACTGCCTTGGTGGGTCATGAGTCTGAATATGCTTCATCTGAATGCCAGTATGATGAGCATATTAATTTCTCTTCAAGCACTCTGATTCTGCATTTGTGAGTATTGATGGTCAGTATACTTGGTGTAATAATGACAATTTATGCTTCATTATGGATGATCTCAAGGGGATTGCTGATGATGACTTAGAAGAGATGGATATTTGAGCCAAATGGCCTTGATAAATATCAGATCTTAGAAGTTCTATAAAAGAACTGGAAGAAAATTCCCAGGACTCTCTGGCAAAACCAAAGTTGGTTTTGACAAGAGCAAGTTGAGGTGTCACAATGCCAAAGGCTTGGACACTTTGCAAGAGAGTGTAGATCAACTGGATCTAACTCCACTGCCCCTTTGTGACTTTTCCTGGCAATAGTCAACAACACAGAGGGCAACATCCTCTCACCTCTATCATCATTCCTCAACAACAATCTCCGGCATATTTTGTTCTCTCAGGGTCAAATGCCATATCCGTACCCTTGTTATTACATGCCACAGTCAAATCAAGTTCAAGTTCCTATGGCACCACAACCTCATGCACTACCAGAACCTCAGCCTTCCCAATCTCATCAACAATCTCAACCTCAACAACACAGCTTCTTCACCCCAGGAGTTGTTGACTGGAGCAGTTTACCAGATGACTTGTCTGGTCATGATCAACTGTTCTCAGGTGCTGGTCAACATGGTGGTGACAGTCCTTTTGGGAATCTAGCTCTTATGGCTTTGGAGTCTGCTGATACTTCATTTTCCAATGCCTTTACACCTTAGATATCACAGGTATCCTCTGAGGCAAAAGCCAAATTATGTTCTGAACCATGCATAGCAGCATTTGCTTCCATTAGAGAAGCAAATGTAGCTCTAATTAATAAGAACATTGAGCTAGAACAAATAATTTCCAAAAACAAAGCTGAGTTTGAGTTTGTGCCAAAGATAAAAATGATGAGATTTATAAACTGAATTGCCAAATAATTGATGATAAGGCTAGAGAAGAAGTACTTCTAGAGAAGTACAAAGATCTCAAAGAAACCCTTGCAGTTACCCAGGTCGAGTGTGAGATGGGTACAATCATGCAAAGGTTTTGAAATGCTTCTTAGTAAGCAATCTGCTTTAAATGTGAAGTTTGGAATTGGTTACAATCACACTGCTCCACCTACAGATTTTACCCCAAGAGCAGAGGTAGAATCTGATGGTGAGAGTGATAACCAATCCATCACATCATGTGATCTACCTTCTGATACAGCACAATCAGAAGTAGCAGTCAGCATCAAGCCCTCTTTGAACCTATCAGCTGATGTTGATGGTTCAAATGCTGACATTCACATGATTAATGAGTTGATCAACTCAGGAGTTAATTCTGAAGGTCCTGAAAGGACTAGAGAGCAGGATTTAACACCTGAAGTTCAAACTTCAACTGCTGTCAGTACTGAAGAGAAGAAAACTGGCAGTAGAAAGAGTTTGAAGACTACTAAAGAGGCCGTCAAGAAAGCAAAATGCTTCCAAAGCATTAAGAACATGTCTTCTGTTGCTTCACCCTCTTTAGTTGATGATCAACCTAAGATGAAGAAGAAACCATATGAAGTATGTGGTTTGTTCAATCATCTTACAGATGATTGTTGGTACAAAAGAGGTTCCAAACTCAACAAAAAGAAGATTAATGAGAAAATGGTAAAATGAAAACTGAGTTTGAGACCACTTTTGTATCAGCAACATCAAATCCTATAACCCTTAAGTCCTTAAAGAAATCCAAAAGGAATGGGTTAAACAGGTGACAGCTGAGGGTGCTCAAAAGAAAAAGGTGCAACATAGGAACTTATCAAACTCCACTAGCAATGTGTCTGATGAGCTGAAAGCTTTATCACAAAATCAGACACAGCTGGTGATGATGGTACAACCTGTTGGGTAGAGTTAACCAACTAGATGCTCCTATGTTGAAACCACAGAAAAGGAGGTCCAAGCCAAAGGACTCCTCTTCTACACCATCTTCTTCCTCTCAGGCTGTTGTTTCAAATAACCTGTTAGTTTACTATCTATTGATGAGACCATGCCAAAACCAAAAAGGTTTGGGTCTCTAAAACTAACTGATTGTTTTTTATTGCAGGGTTCTTCAACATGCCAAGTAGCATCTGGTATGTAGACAGTGGGGGATCTATGCACATGACTGGGAACAGCTCTCTTCTTCATGACTACTCTCAAGGAAAGAAGGGATTGTCTCTTTTGGCAATGATGCTAGGGGTTACATCATCGGTAAGGGCTTTGTCTCCAATGGAGAAATCAAATTTGATGATGTTAATCATGTGGAAAATCTCAAGTACAATCTCTTGAGTGTCAGTCAAATGTGTGATAAAGGCCATGTTGCCCTTTTCACCAGTCAAAACTGTAGGATTCTGTCATCCAAAGTTTTGCACTTGATTGACAAGGTGTTGGATGATCACACTCTCCTGAAAGCCAACAGGATAGGAAGAGTGTATGCCTTAGATCTCTCTAAGAAGATAGATCTCAAAGGCAATCCTTGCCTATTTTCCAAAGCCTCTTCTCAAGAATCTAAACTGTGGCACAGGAGACTTGGTCATGTTAATCTCAAAAACATGAATCAGCTTTCCCACAACAGTTTAGTCAGAGGCTTACCAATAAGGAGTTCCACTGTGATGAACCTGCACTGCGTGTTTAAAAGGAAAACATCACAAAGTCTCATTCCCTCCCATTGAAGTGCCTAAGTCCAATGCCTGCTTGCAATTACTGCATATGGATCTATTTGGTCCTGTGAGAGTAATGAGCATGGCAAAGAAGAAATACTGTCTGGTAATTGTGGATGATTACTCCAGATTTGTATGGACTTTCTTCCTACATTCAAAGGATGAGGCTGCTCAGAAGATTATCCACTTTGTGCTGTACATTGAGAAGCAGTATTCCCTTCCAGTCAAGTGTATTAGGAGTGATAATGGAACTGAGTTCAGAAATCATACACTTGATGACTTCTATCTTTCAAAGGGAATCAAAAGGCAGTTCAGCATTCCAAGGACTCCAGAACAAATGGAGTAGTGGAGAGAAAGAACAGGACCCTCATTGAAGCTGCAAGGTCCATGCTGGCTGACTCAGGTTTGCCACTGACCTTTTGGGCTGAAGCTGTCAACACAGCTTGTTATGTGCAAAATAGAGTTTTAGTAAATCAGAGGTTGATGAAGACTCCATATGAAGTTCTCCATCATTTGGCTCCTCTAATTTCATTTTTCAAAGCATTTGGGTGTCCCTGTTTTATTCTCAACACAAAGGATCAACTCCATAAATTTGATCCTAAGGTGGATGCAGGGTACTTTGTTGGTTATTCATCTACTTGCAAGGCATACAGTCTTCAACTGCAAAACAAAGATGGTTGAAGAAACTCTACATGTTAAGTTTAATGAATCTCCAAAGGACAAG
This sequence comes from Flaveria trinervia, assembly GCA_025506515.1. Lineage (NCBI taxonomy): Eukaryota > Viridiplantae > Streptophyta > Magnoliopsida > Asterales > Asteraceae > Flaveria > Flaveria trinervia. The sequence goes on from CM046443.1 coordinate 70,748,851, forward strand.
ATTCCACAAGTCCTGTGGAGTTATTTGATTTGGACATACTGCAATATGTTCCTTATCAAACTCCTGCTGTTGCTCCTGTCAACAGTTCACCACCTGGTGGTACTGCTGATGATGATGATGATTGCAGTACTCACCTCTTCAGGTTTATGTGATCAGCTGCCTGACTCAGCTAGACCTGATGTTCCTGTAGCTCCAGTAGCACCATCCACAACAAATGCTGATGAGATTTTTCTTCGAATTCAACTTCCTTTAAATTACCATCCACTGATTGGTTTCAAGGAAATGATTCACCATCACCATCTGTTGCTGCTGAGCCGGCTACAAACACTTGCACAGATCTCATTGTGTATCAAGATCTGAAGAATCACCCTATGTCTCAAATCATTGGTGATATCACTGCTGGAGTATCAACAAGAAGTCAATTGTCAAATTTCTGCTTCTATGCTCTCTTCATCAGTCAGCAAGAGCCAAGAATTATCACATTGCTTTAAAGGACAATGGATGGGTTGATGCCATGCAGCTTGAGCTTCTTCAGTTCAAGAAACAGCAAGTGTGGGAACTGGTTCCTCTACCTCCAGGTCAGTGTGCAATAGGCACTAAATGGGTGTTTAGGAACAAAACTGATGAAAATGGGCTTATTGTTAAGAACAAGGCCAGACTGGTTGTTCAGGGGTTTGCACAAGAAGAAGGTATTGATTATGATGAAACCTTTGCCCCTGTAGCCAGACTGGAAGCAATTCGATTGTTTTTAGCTTATGCTGCTTATCAAAACCTTAAAGTTTTCAAATGGATGTCAAAAGTGCATTTTTGTATGGAAAATTAAGAAGAGGTTTATGTATGTCACCTCCAAGCTTTGAGGACAATAAACATCCTAATTGGGTGTATAAGCTTGATAAAGCTCTTTATGGTTAAAACAAGCTCCCAGAGCCTGGTATGAGACATTATCAAACTTTCTTCTGGAAAACAATTTCACTAGAGGCTCCATAGATAAGACTTTATTCATTAAGAAAGCTGGGCAGCATAATCTACTTGTTCAAATTTATGTAGATGATATCATTTTTGCATCCTCTGATCCAAAGTTGTGTGATGCCTTTACAAGTTGATGCAACAGAAGTTTGAAATGAGTGCCATGGGAGAATTACAGTTCTTTCTGGGGTTGCAAATCAAACAAAAGCTGATGGAATTTTTATTTATCAGTCCAAATATACAAAAGATCTTTTGTAAAAGTTTGATTTACAAAACTGTAAGCCTTGTTCTACTCCCATGAGCAGCACCACACAACTGGACACAGATCAGAAAGGTAAAGTGGTTGATGAAACACTTTACAGATGTATGATTGGGTCCTTGATGTATTTAACAGCTTCTAGACCAGATATTATGTTTGCTACATGTGTTTGTGCTAGATTTCAGGCTGCACCTAAAGAGTCTCATCTGATTGCAGTCAAGAGGATCTTTAGATACCTGCAAGGCACTCCATCTCTAGGTTTATGGTATTCTACCGGACATTCTGGTAATTAGTTGCTTTTTCTGACAGTGACTATGCAGGGTGTAAGTTGACCAGAAATCAACTTCTGGTGGATGTCAATTCCTAGGCAACTGCTTGATTTCTTGGCAGAGCAAGAAACAGACCTCAGTTGCTACATCCACTGCTGAAGCAGAGTACATTGCTGCTGCAAGTGTACATCTCAGGTACTCTGGCTTCAAAACCAACTTTTGGATTATGGCATTACAGAGACTAAGACTCCATTGTTAATGGATAGTGCTTCAGCTCTTTGCATTGTCAAAAATCTGGTCCAGCACTCTAGGACCAAACATATAGAGATCAGACATCATTTTATAAGGGATTGTTTTGAAAAAGGTCTGATTCATCCTAAGTTTGTGCCTAGTGCTGATGAGCTTGCAGACATTTTTACTAAGCCTTTGGATAGTTCAACTTTCCAAAACCTGGTGTTAAGGCTTGGTATGCTGCAACTAGAATAAGTGACAACTACTGATGATCTTAGTAATTCATACTGATGATCATGAGTACCTATGTCACATATAAGTACTGATGAGCTCTTTTACCCTCAGTAGTTTTTATAACTACTGAAGGCTAAATGTCTCACAAGTACTGAAGTACTTCATCTGTTCTAAACTACTGATGTAGTTACAACTACTGATGCAGTTACAACTACTGCAATCAGTAAAAACAGATAAGTACTGATGTCCTATGAAACAACTGAAATCAGCCAAAAAGACAGTATGAAACAGCTGAAAAGCTAAGAATTAACGAAAACAGCTGAAGAGAACTTTCTCTTCAGTCGTTTGTACAACTGCTGGTTCATTCTAAACAACAGAAGCAAAACCATGTCTTCAGTAGTTTTTATAACTACTGATGACTAATACCAAGTCTTCAGTTGTTTACAACAGCTGATGACAAAACCACTGTCTTCAGTAGTTCATAACTACTGATGACAAACACCAAGTCCTCAGTTGTTTCAATCATCTGAAGTCAAAACCACGGTCTTCAGTAGTTTTCTAAACTACTGATGCCTAACACCACGACTTCAGCTGTTTCAACGTCTGAACGGATAATACCATGTCAACGGTCGTTTAAAACTACTGATGACTAACACCACATCCTTCAGTCGTTTCTTACCCGTACCCTATATATATCCCTAACCTTAGTTCTCAATGCTTCATCTTCTTCAAACCTAACGTTCCTCTCCAAAACTTCCCTCTTCTCAATGGCGTCTATGCAAATTAAACCGCGACACAACTGTGTTGCCTACCTCACCAAATCGCCCATCTGGACTAAGTTCGATACTGCTATCGATCTTATGGTTCAGTCCCAATACAACACGGCATTTCTTCTGAATCCCATATACATGCCGAATCCTTGCACCAATTTTGGATGAACGTTACTGTTACCACTGGGGAGACAACACACCATCCCTCCAGTCGGTCGTAAACACCAAAGAAGTAGTCATCACTCCTGCAATAATCCGCCAAATTCTTCAAGAATGATGCTACTTCTCCTGCTGGATATCCGAAGGGCACCATAGATCTATCCTTTGCTCAACATGGATATCAAGGCGATCTCAGTGCCTCCACTATCATGAAGAAAAACTTTAATGACGCTGAGCGCCTGATCTTTCACATGGTGAATGTATGTTTGGCCCTAAGACGTCGTCTTGGGATCAAATGTCGACAAAATGGCAGCAGGTATGTATTCTATTCTTGAGCAACAACCACTTAATTTTTCTGAAATAATATTTTAGAGCTCAAGGTATGGCTCAAAAACTAACTGCCAACCGTTGGATACTATATCCACGGTTCATAATGGCCATCACACAAACCAGCTTAATGCTGAGGGACTTGTTGGCTTGGGAGTCCCTGCTACGGCTGTTCTACCGGAAGTATACTCCCGCACAACTCTGACCGGACACTCAAAATGGCTGCCAAGCTGCGAAAACCCACGCAGCTGGAACCCATAGCCACCACCTCCAAATCCCAAGTCCCCACCAAACCCACCAAAAAGAACCCAAAAACGGCTACTCAGGGAATTGAGTCCCCTGAGGATGCCCCTGCAACACAAACGCAGGATATCCACTAGTACAAACCCCCTAGTGGATACAAGACTCCTCCAGCCATAGCCGCTCAGGTTTCTCAACAGGAGCCTGCAGCAACCACACAAGGGCACCTACATATCTGGGATCTTCCTCACTTGAGGAGATTTCCATTGAAGAGCACCAACCTCCCCAGGTGCACACTGCTTCTACCCCTTCACCCCAAACAACCGCCCCTCACAGCCCAACTTTAATAGTTGCACAAGTGCTGACTCAATTGCACTCCTCACCACCCTCCCCAGAAACCATTTACTACTGGGAATACCTCTACAATGAGGGGGAGGAACATAGTGCACTTGAGAACCCACAGCACAGGGGTTTCCCACTTCTATCTCCTGGTGTAGACAAGGAGCTTAGAATATCTAGTGAGGCTGCCACCCTCCTCTGACTCAGCATATGACCAGAGTGAGGCTGGTAACATTGCTAAGACCTCACTAGAGGCAACAGCTGATGATGGACATTGTCCTGAGGCTGGAAGTCCCTAGTACCAAGCACAAGGGGCACATGCACCAACTGGTCTACACCCAGTGCATGTAAATCCTGCTCTAAGCAGGAGGTCAGATGATTCAGCTTCGGCTGATGATGATCTGGGCTTTTTCTATGATGTTCTTGCCCAGAACACAATCCTTGAAGAGAAAGTCAGTAGGCTGCAAACCTACTTGACCAACTCTCACAAGGAGAAAGACCATCTGCCTCTATCCACCCACAGATGGCACCTTCACTTGAAGGTTTCCCAAACACTGAGCCACTCCAAACTCAACCACCTGCCTCTGCTTCAGGCCCTACTTCTCAGGAACAGAACCCTCCTGAGCAAATAGGTGCTGTACTCCAAAATTCCTCCCTCTCATCCACCCATAATCACTGATCTTGTGACCAAAGCCATTGATGAGAGGCTTTCCTCAACTTTATAGCCCTTGGTTGATGCTGCTGTCCAAAAGACTCTTTCTGCGGTACAAACCCCTTCCTCCAATGCAACCAAAAAGGGGGAGAGTACTGCAGTGAAAGAAAAGAAGAGGAAAAGATCCGAGGAAAAGAAGGAAGTGAAGCAAGCCTAAAAGGAGGAGAAAGAACAGCAACCAATGCTCACCTACAAGCGAAAGAAAGGTGCTGATGAGCACATTGCTGAAGATAAAGCCTTGAGCTACTGATAAAAGAGGCTGATGCCGAACACAACAGATCAATGGACAACATCATTGATCAGCTGTTTAGGCAAGGCCATGACACCAATAAACTTGACTCTGAGATTCGACGACTAGAGATTGAAGAAATCCAGAATAGATGGGCAAGTTATGAAGTGTTAGAAAGAGAAAGGCTTGAAATCATGATTAGATTTATTGCAAAATATCTTGGAAGATCATTGATCGAAATCAAAGCTTGGTCTAGGGACAGTATCTTGGCAATCACCACCAAGATCTGTTCATCTGAAGCTATACTAAGGGGTTGTTATTGAAGCTTTGAATGAAGCGGGTGCTGGAGCAGGACTGAGCTAGCCAAGCAATCAAAAGCCACACTCACCTCAAGGATGCTAGAACAGCCTGTCAACATTCCCGCACCAAAACCACCCCAAAACACAACCCACCAAACCAACTCCCTTACCCTCAAAACCCATAGCCGATGATATACCCTTGAAGAAGAAGAGAAGGATATTGAGGCTAGAAGATAAAAGAAGATGATGAAGACAGGCTGCCGCTCTCAGCTATGATTCAGTTGCCTAAGGCCACAAGTCACTCCTCAGCAATTACTCCTGAAGTCCAGAGACAAATGGTTAAAGTGAAGCTAGAAGAAGAAGAGCTTCATAAACAGCATGATGAGGAATTGCTGAAGAGAGTTGACAAAGCTTATGCAGCCACATCTTCTATCATCAATATGAAGGAGCAAGCCCTCAGACTTTACACTCTCAGGCATACCTTTCAATATCAAAAGGAAAGAGTGAGGATTTGGCCTGATCCAGGGTCTCTCACAGAATTCATAAGAACAATATACCTCAGAGATACATTGGCCAGGTGAAAAAGATCGTAGATGAAGTGATCTCTCTGGTCTTTGTAGTTTCACCCTGGGAAATCCTAGAAGACTTCAAGAAGGCCTACAAAGCTAATCTAACCCCTCAGAAGATGCTGGAAAACAAATAGTGAAAAAGGGGTTAGTTTACAAGAGGCTTGAGGAAGTCAGGAAAAATGAGCTCCAGTTGTTCCTAGAGGGTAATCACCCGGATGAGTTTGCTTACAGAATAATAACAACTGTGGAGCTAAAAAATGGGAAACAGGCCAAATACCTGTCGGAGTATTATGGGCCTGAATCATTGTTTGAAGGAGGTGCTGAAGAGCTAACCATGGAGGAACAAATCACCTTCCTTGAGACCTACACAAGAGAGTCGTACAGACTCATTATGGGGAAGTGAATCTCATGAATGGGATAACAACTCTGTGTCCTGTTCCCCAAAACAGAGTTCCCATTCATACTCTGCCAAACAAATGCTTGAGGTTTCTTCCCAGGCCGGAGCTTACATGGGTCATCTTCTCTACTGATCAAGAAGGAAAAAGACCAACATTTTGCCATCAATAAGTGGGAGAATAAATAAGTTAGAGGTTTTGGCTGCATTGGTTCAGGGGGAGTTTGTTGGACCAAAAGAACCATGAGCCAAGATCAGAAAACCTCTAAGTCCCACATGGTATCACAACAACTGCAGAAAGCCTCATTAGTAGTTTGACAAGTGCTGAAGACTTCAACAGCTGAAGATCAAGTGCTGAAGACCTCAACAGCTGAAGAACTAAAGTGCTAAAGTACAACAGCTGAAGAAGACAAGTGCTGAAGCTGAAAGACCAAAGTACTGAAGTACAACAGCTGAAGAGTTTACAAGTGCTGAAGATCAACAACTGATGTACAAGGTCTGAAGACAAAGACTGAAGACATCAGCTGATGATATCTACTGAAGTCATCAGCTGATGAAACACCTGAAGGTCAAAGTCTGAAGATCAAGTACTGAAGCCTTAGTAGTTTGTCACAACTGCTGAAGAGTACTTCTTCAGTAGTTGTGATATCAGTAGTTTTATATTTTTATGTTTCAGTAGTTTTGTAAAACGACTGAAGAGATTGTTCTTCAGTCGTTGTAGTTTCAGTAGTTTTATATTTTGTACTTAACACGCTGATATGTTCTCAGTAGTTGTGAACATTTCAGTAGTTTGTTAAGAATTAGTTATTTTTGTATTAAATCTGCCAGTTGTCACTTTCCGTGGTAACAGCAGTGATTGTTGCACTCTATATAAGGAGTGACAACTTATTGTAACTGTGGTGGATGAATGGAATGAATGGATGATTTGATTAGATATATTCTACATCTATAAACATTCCTTGAAATCAGAAATATATATTCTCTCCCTATAACCGTATGCGCTCTTAATGCTTACAAGTATCGATTGCTTGCTACAATTTGTCTAATTCTTGTTTGTATTCCGCTGCTTTGTATCCTAATACATCAAACTTGTGATCGCTGATCCTGTCAATTGTTGGTTTGAGGGGCCGAATGTGATAATATGACTAGCAATAAAAGAGAATTCATGAACTGGATGGAAAGATCTCTAGACAAGTTCATTTTAGTGATGGTTTGTATGTAAAGAATAAAGCAAAAAAACTCCATCTTATTGGAATGTAAGCATAAATATCAAAAAAGTATTTCTAATGTTTATTACATTCCATGTTGAAAAGTAATACTTTTAGCTTAGGAAAATTGACTAAAAACGAGTGTAAAGTCCTATTAAATGGACTTGTTATATCGATATGATCATAACTAGACTTACTTTTACATGTCGCACATTCAAGCTATAGGCTTTACAACATAAATTAAAAATTTGGTGTACTTGTGTCTTTAGTCTCTAAAGTAGAAGATAAAGCACGGTTGTGACATGCTCATTTGGCTTATATAAATTTTGATGCTATAAAATCAATGAACCATAAGAAATTGGTTCTAGATATTCCTTATAAAGTGAAGGCTTCCAAAGCTTAAGATAAAGTTTTCCGAAGCCAATGAAGTGAAGACAAATTTCTTCTGAAGACCTTTAATACATTCTTTATCTGATGTACTTTTTGAAAGTTGCACCACATTCCGTAGCAGCTCTGGTAACTCACCAACTTATATAAGTTGATGAAAAAGTCCGTGTTTTTGGTTACTGTACATTGAGGTCTTGTGTCTGTAATATCTACTTTATGTACTTTTATTTTTTTGTAATATATTAGAATGTGAGATATGGCATGTCAGAGTCATTAGTCAAAAGACAATCATTCTTTTAACTCTACATTAATCTTATGTTGTCTAGATTGATGTTTTCAGATGGCTTTCTAAGTATGATTGACTATAGGATGTAGTATAAAGTATCTCATGCTCTTTTATTTTTCTTATACTTTTGTAACAATTGTAATAGAACTTCAGAAGCAATATACTACAATCTTAAAAACCAAATACTTGTTGTTGTTCTTAAGTTTTTGTCTCTTATTTACTTTTGTTCATAGTATCATAACAAAGTCCTGGTTAACTATTTTATTTGATAAGTGTTGTAAATACTCTCCTCATTATGAGACTAAGGGTGTTGATCACCCCATCAATGATCCTGCACTTATTTTGGAAGAATTATTATTTGTCGAAGAGGAATTTCAAAATTACAAGGAGACAACCAAATATAAAATGTGAATTGAAGCCATAAACATAGAAATAGATTCAATCAAGGAGATGGGATGGAAGAAGCAAGCATGTTAATATATGTTATCATTTCATTTTGGAATGTGTTGAAAATGAGTATATAATTGTTGAAAACTCAGTGATGAACATCGATGAGACGACATAAATACAAATGCATTGGCAATAATCAAGCTTGCAACAATGTGATAATTGCTAGGCATTCAATATCTACTTGTTCGGATTAAGGGGTTAAATGTTAGTATTAATATCTCACTAGACAAACCTTAGGGTTATCTATATTATATATCATAGTATGTTTAGTTTATTTTGTTAAGTGCTTAATTAGGAAGGGTTAATGTTGTAACGTTGTGAATCGGTATATAGAAATCGATGTGTCCCTTCATCATGTGATCAAAAATGTATGTACACACTTAAGGAAATAATAGATCTTGCAATCCTTTATTGTCATTATGTTAAATCATCTTCTCCATTGTATTTTATTATGTATTAGTAATTTTTCCATTTTGCATCTCCTTTTTCCTTTTACGCTTTCAAAAGTGATTAGCACCAATACCATACCCCAAAAGGCCCACAATTTGGCCATTGTTGTGTGAATGGGGTGGTTTTCGCGTGAGTACCATTGTTGTCACACCCCAACCTTAACGGCAAAAATGATGAGATGTGAGGGTTAAGATTGTTCAACGCTACATAACACTACCATCAAGTGTAAATATAATTAAGCATAAGTTTTAATGTAACATTACAACCTAAAGTCTCAAACAAACATTCAAAGCATAACATCAAGTTCAACATCTCAAACCAATAAAAACTCTTTTATTTTCTAGGTCCAATCCTAGATGTGTCCAAACTTCAAAATCAACCATTAAGCTTATGTATTTCAAGAAACATGTTAAAAATAAAATCAACAATTGTATATTGATGAGTTCCCATGGGTTATACATACATATAACAATTTATAAGAGGCAATTCATGTCATAGGTTAGGAAATAATGCAAGAATAAACATAGCATAATGCTAAAATCAAACCTTGACAAAGATGGCCACAATAAGATAAACGATTAGCTAAGTGTACTTGGTTCCTGAGATGAACAAGAATACATCATCAGGAGCCGGTAATAACCTCGGCTTTAGCACCAAATAGGCTTGTCAGGCCCATAGATCTATGATGTCGCTAGGCTAGCAATAGTTAATAATTGTTTTTACAAGATGACAATCATATAAGGTTCATAAATATTTCAAATAAGCATGACAAGTTTATAGAAAAATTGCTAGTGCATTATAAGTTTTAAGATGGTTTACAAGTGTATGTTTATAAGATTAATATGCATTGTTATGTCTCATTCCCTCTTTTCTTTCATTTCACTCTATTGCATGAATTCAACCAATAGAGGAGTGGGATTCCGGTGAACGCTCCCAAAGGCGACCCTTTTTTTAATAAAATGAAAGTTTCACCCTAAAAGGTGTGAAATAAAGTAAAAAGGGGCATGAAAAACTCACTAGATACAAGATGAACTTAAGAGAATAATTAGAAAATAAGATTGCTCCAACAATTTCTTTATAGTATACCTAAACGTGGTTGTTCCAAAATTAGGTTAATGATATGATTAACGACTAAATCTAAACTGGGTTTTAATTGTAATTTGGGGTTTTATAGTTAAGTTAAATAAATAATGTAATTGATTTAATAATTAAAATTAGTGAAATCAAATAACTAAATTCATAATAACAGATTAATAAAGATTTAGTATAAAATGTGAAAAGAAAATAATGTGATACATATGTTTCTAGTTTATGTGCTTAATGTAAAAGTCTGTCATGTCTTACACATATGTAATGAATGGGTTGAATGAAAGATAATATGTGATTGATGTTTATAATGTTTTATATTTCAATGTATTATTGTGTGTTAAAGTATAATAAACTTATTATATATGTTGAAGTTGTTATACGATGATTCATGCTAATGGATCATACTTATGGACAACTCATCATGCTAATGAACTAGTCGCACGATTGAACAGATGACTGGATCAGTCATAAGAGTGAGACATGAGATTGACTCAGTCGCACAACTAAACTTTCAGTCGTGCGTATGAATCAGTCGCATGGCTCAGTCGCACGACTGAACCATGCTAATGATTCAGTCGCACAAATGAAGACTTAAAACCTATAAATACCACCTAATTCATGGAATAACAGTAACAATTGACATATTTTTGACACATACTCATAACCTAGTCGTCTAGAACGTCCAGAAAGCCTATTCCAAGTTCATAGTTCGCATCTGTTCTTCTTCTACTCGTTCATAACATTTGTTTAATCATTAGATTGATCGGGATTGCGTTCTCACTGATTGGATCACCAATCAAATAGGATTCCACACCAATTGATGTGGTTTCACGCATTATCAGTTATACTTCGTATGTACACGACCATAACAAGTAGTATCAGAGCTTTGGCTCTTGATTTTGCGTGTGATTCGATGTAAAAATCATGTTTTTCATTCAAAAGAGTCACCTTTTTGAGTAAAACAGTGTTTTTGATGTCTTGAGGTCTCAAAGTTTACGTTTTTCGGCATACGGCAGATTAGGGTTCTTGAAAAATCGTGTTTTTGGGTGAGAGTGTCAAAAACCTTCGAATTTGCAAAAACATCAGCCTTTAGTCGCACGATTTGCTCAATCGCACCACTGAACTCAATCACACACCCCATTCGCATGATTGAACTCAGTCGCACACTCATTTGTACAACTAAACAACCCCGTTTGCTTGTCTCCAATCGCACACTCCATACGTACGACTGAATCCAACCGCACGATTGAATTCATTCGCACCCCTCATTCGCACGAGTGATCCATACGTATAAGTCCATTCGCACGAGTGAGCCAGTCTAGTTTTAAAGTTCAAAGTTTATAGAGAAGGAAATTCAGTTCTCTGCTTTTCCTACCAGAAGAGACTCTCGCATCCAACACCATCTACTTCTGGAAAATGAAAGAGGGAATCACAATAAACCACCTAAACTTATAACTAGATGATTACCTATAATGGAAACAGCGGTTCGAGATCCATCTAAATGGAGTTGATCCTAATATTTGGGAATCCATTGAGACAGGTTATAGTATGCTAGTCGGTGCTGATGGTGTTAAGCTAACTTTGGGAGGTATGACTAATAGTCAAAAAGCTAAGTACAACGCTGAAAAGAAGGTGTATGTTCTATTGACTCAGTCGATACCGAAAGATATCTTTCATCACTTCGCTAAGAACAAACAAGTGAAAAAGTTATAGGAGGCTTTGGAGAAACGATATGATGGGAATGCATCGTTAAAGGCATTAATGGCAAAGGCTCACAAGAAGGAGTTTGATAACTTCTCCTCAATATGGAAAAAGAGTTTGGATAATATATCAACAGATTCTACCATCTGATGAGTGAGCTGCACACTCATGGGGTAACCACTTCTATGGAAAATAAAATGTCAAGCTTTGCTCATTGTTTGCTGGAGAAATGGGACTCGTTTGCATCTAATCTAAGACAGAACAATATTCTTGGAAAATTAGACATAAATGACTTCATCCGGAAATTAAGGGAGGAGGAACTAAGGAAGAAGTATAGGTCACAGAAAGGATCCTACGACCAGAATCCTTCACTTTATAATCATCTCCCACTCCAACCAGTTTAGGAGCACCACTTCAAACTGCCTTTGTATCTAGTTCAGCAGCTCCTTCCCAAACCACAGCTTCAGGACCAGAAATGTCAAGGTCATCTACTACCCAATATATAGTGCCTAAAGCCAATGCTACTAAGTTGAAGACCGAGAATCTCGGAAATATCATTGCGGAAGTTGCAAAGGAGCACATGGATCTTCTAGCAGCTGTTTTCCATTCCTATGATGGTCTAGTTGCAGGGAAGATTGGCAATTGCTATCTTGTAGATGAAGATTACGAGCAGGTGGTCGAAAATGAACTAGAGAGAACGGATATCATGTGGGCGTTGGCTAGTGCTGTTAGAAGGGCGCAAAAGTTTGCGAAAAAGACAAGACAGAATTTGGTAGCCACAAAAGACACAGCCTTTGGTTTCAACAAAACCAAAGTTACCTGCTTTAACTGTGGTGAAAAGGGGCATTTCAAACGTGAATGTGTAAAGCCCAAGAAAACAGGTAATGGAAATCCATTCTCAACCTTCCACCGTCAAGACAAACCCACGAGTGGAGGTACCTCTTCAAGCAAAGAGACAAAGGCCTTGACTGCTCAAGGTGACAAAGGACAGGATTGGACCTTCAGTTTTGTGTCTCTAGGTGAATTAAACATTGCCTGTGTCGAGCGATTGGATGATGGCTCGGCGACTGAAGGTGAAATCACAATTGAACAAGTAACGTTAGATAATGAAGAAGCTGTGAATGTGATAAATCACCTGATTGAAGAAGAACTCAGAACGATATGTTCAGAATCTCCAGCATCCAAAGAGTCTAACTCTGCATTGATGGCTCATTCAACTGATTCTTCATAGGTAAGTACAAAAGACTAGCTTTTTAAAAATCATACTTGTATTGAATGTAACAAATTTAGAGGAAGCATTGATTTGAAATTTGCTAGGTTATTAGACCACAATGATAGCTTAGTAAAGGAATTACCACTATGCATAGAAGCTAATCGTATATTGAAACAAAATGAGTGCAGTGATGTAGAAAAAATAGAACTTTTAGGTAAACCACTAAAGGAAACCGAGGTTGTTGATTTTAATCAAGCTAATTATATAAAGTTTTATTTAAATTATTTGGAAGAAACAAACAAAGAAAAAGCAGTTTTAGAAGTCGAAGTCAATTCTTTAAAACAAAAACTGCACAGTTGAACCAGATCTCCTCACAGAGTTCAATACTTAGTGAAAGAACGAAATAATAAGGAAGGATTGGGTTACAAAGTAGTTCCTCCCCACATGAGATCATGTTAAATGCAAAATGTAAACCGGTAAATGACAACCCAATTAAGGAACATGTGGTGTCCACTCCTCTGGTTAGTGATCCTGATTCCATGGGTAAACCGGTGAAATCTGTCACTAAACAGAAGAAGGCTACTTTGAAATCAGAAGGTAAGATGCCTGTTGAGAATTTAAATGTTGCCTTTAAAAGGGTTAATGTAAGGTCAGGTTCACCAAAGTCCAATTCAGAACCCAAACCGACTAAACAAGTTAACCACACAGGTGTTTGTCATCAAAGTCCAACCAAAGGGCATGTTAAAAATGTTTAAAATGTCAAATCAATTAATTTTGTAAATAAATGTCATACATCTAAATGAGAAGTGACTAAATCCAACCAGACACATGTCACACCTGTATCACACGCAACCCCACATAAATAGTTTCCACAACATGTAGAAGGGAGATCATGCTACAGTTGTGGAAAGAGAGGACACATCTATTCTAATTGTCCTTATTATTAGACTCCTAGGCAGAAAATTGAACTTTATTATACTAAACCAAGTTCTTCGAAAAGGTGTTCTATTACTCCACCAAAGAGAATTAATGAACCTAAAGTTCAAACTGTAAGCCAGACGTCTGTTTATCACAAACAGGACTTACACAAAACTAGCTTATGGAAAGAAAAGTCAAATCCATTGTTTGATAATCAGAACAATAAGAAGAATGATATGTCCTCCCCATCAAATGGTCAGTGGGTTGAGTTTATGATATGTGATTCCTCTAGGTCACCCAAGCCAATTAAGGCTTGGGTCCCAAAACCTAAACTAATCATTTCCTCTGAATGTGCAGGGTGTAACATCCACAAGTTTTCGAGTTAAAACCCAGAACCTGAATTCAATTTGAATTTTCATTATTAAATTATTTTGGTTTTAATGGATTAAATACAACCTTTTTTGTGAATCATTTTTTTAATTATTTAAAACAAGTTGTAATAATTTACTTCGAAATAAATTTTTATAAAGTTATATAGATTTACCATTCATTCTACAAATAATGGAAAAGTCTTACTAAAATTATCAAGTTATAAAATGAAATTTTAATAAAATTATAAAGTTTCTTTAATAGTTATAGATTCTTATTATTGAAATTAAATAATTAAACTATAAAGTTTATAAGTTATAAAATTTAACAAATAATTAATTTGGTTTATTATTCAAATGAGTTTTATAAAGTCTAGGGTTGGATGGGTAATTCTTAAAACTTCATTTAAAAGCTTTTACATAAAATAATAACAATATGAAACTTGAGGGGTTGAAAGTGTAAATTGCTAAACCAACCCCCCCTCCCTCTTTTGACCCCGTGCTTCCGGCCGATTCCCGACCATCCTTCGGCTGGATTCCGGTGACTCCTAAACTCGTCGAAAACTATTGAATATTGATCTGTAACCGCTCCCTAACCCTTCTAGAATGAGACTCGAACATGTGTGCATCAATTAACCACATTTAAACACTTGTTTCTTGTCTAATCGAACACTTAACCGAAACATCTTCAACTTCTTAGCCGTTCGAGTATTAAACCCCATTAATAATCCAATTAATCGAACCAAAACGATCTTTTATCTATCTCTAGATGATTATCACATTCAATTTCGCCTGATAACCACAATTCATCTCAATTGATCATCACCTTCATCGCGACCTACAACTTGATCGAGCTTCATCTTTTGAGCATTTTAAATCCAAATTGAGTGAGGGCTATTACTCAGCATCACCATCCGAAGCTTCATACAAGTTTAATTGGGTTATCAACCTCGTTTGCACCTTGAAGCACATCCCCGCAGTCGCGAATTGTTCTTGAACCTGAGATCATCAATTCGAACTTAATAACGTAAGTACCACACATCTTTGTGCTCAGTTTCACATGGGCAATCAAAGCCCTATGATTGATTTCATTAACAATATCAATTCGATGTTCAATTGGAATCAAATCGATTCTAGGGTTCTTATGAAATTGGGGGCTTTTGTATTTAATGTTTTTAAACTTTAAAACTGAGCTTTTTACAGACATGGGGCTTATAGCCCAATGGTAACTTACACGAACTCCACACATAGGGTCCCGGTTCGAACCCGGGCACCCGCAGGTTATTTTAAAATTAGTTTTTTAATCATTTTAAATTATTTAAATTCTTAATATATTACTTAATCAAAATAAAATTGTTATTGTTAATTAATTTATTCCAGAAGTTCTTAATTTAATTTCTAAAATTGTTTTAAACAATTTAATATTCTAATTTTATAGTTTAAAATTATTAAAACTATGGCAATAGTTATTTAAAAGTTTGTCTTTTATTACTTGTAATGGTCTTTTTTTAACTCAAATAAGTTATATTATAACCTATTTAATAATTGACTATTGAATTAATTATTAACTTAATTTTTAAGGTTTAAAAGCAAACTTATGATGTTAAATTTAATTATTTTTAGAATAACAAAGGTGATAAAATATTATTACTTCTTTTATGTGATTTAAATGCTAAAAATATTTTATGGTTTAAATTTTGGTTATTTCAAAACATTACAAATTTACATGTTAAATAACTAATTATTCAAATAGTTATTGTATAATTATTTAAATATAATTCTTTTAACCATGTTTTATATAAATAATTAATAAAGTTATTCCTTAAAATTTTGTTTAAATTCTTAAAACTTATGACATAATATAATGTGCTAATATATTTATTTTTTTTTTAAGGTTTTTGTATTATAAAACCTTTATAATAAATTATTTTAAAAGCTCAAAACTTTATAAAATGATTTTAAATAATTTCAACGTCATTTAAATATGTAATATCTTTATCAAGTTTTAAATAGTTAACTATTAATTAATTATTTCTTTACACATATTATACTTAATTTCTATTAAATCATAACTTAAATTGTTGAGATATTTTTTTAATTGATTTATATTGTCTTTATTAAACCAAAACATAAACAAGTCATTATTTTACTTAATTATTTAAACCCCCAAATTCCAATTGAAACCCTAGTTCATGTCTTATTGTTAATCCTATTATTGAACTTAATCTTGGAACATATACATTTAGGCATCTTGTAAGAGAGATCATTGGAGCCTCGTTTGTTTTTCTTATCATCATCTTATATATATAATGTGAGTTTTCTTTACCCCTTTTTACTTTATTTTACACTATTTTGGGGTGAAACATGATACTTATACATCGTACACTTATAAACGTTTGAGACTTTTAATGCACTTGCAATTCATCTTTATATTTTGTCATGGTTATTGTGTGTTGTAAGTGATTATATGAGATACATAGTTTGTTTACAATCATTAACTATTGCTAGCATGGCGACGTCTTAGATCTTTGGGCCTGACAAGCCTATTTGGTGCTAAAGTCGATGTATTGCCGACTCCTGATGACGTATGCTTGTTCATCATGGGAACCAAATACACTTAGCCAATCTTATATACTTGTAATCAAGTCGAGGTTTGGTTGTAACGATATGTGTTCTATAACCTTACTAACTTATAACCTATGACATGAATTGCTACTTGTAACCTTGTTATATTATGTATGAAAACCTTGGAAACTCACCAACTATTTCTAGTTGACTCTTTTATTTTCATCATGTTTCAGGTTTGACGCTTGAAAACCTTCTTGTGCTCATATAGGACTTGGACCTACACTAATTGAAAGACTTATGTTTTTGGTTGTATTTTTATTGTTATGTTATTATTTTATTTGTCTTGTAATGTTTATTGAATAATGACATTTAATAATAATTCAACGTAATTAGTTCCATGTGTTATGAGCAATCGTCACCCATTCGTCCGCCCCGATGTTTCCGCCGTCGGTCGGGGTGTGACACAGGGTGTCCGTTACAGTGCTATCAGAAATACCTGGATTGTTGATAGTGGGGTGCCTAGGCACATGATCGGGAACCTGTCTCTCCTTTTCAATGTCAAACAAATTAAAAGGGACATGTATCATTTGCTGGAAATAAAGGAGGATACATCACCGCTCAAGGCGAAGTGGGAAACTAGAAAGTCAAGATTGATAAGGTCAACTACGTTCAACAACTACAGAATAACTTGCTTTTAGTATCCCAGATATGTGACAAAGGATTCAAAGTTGTTTTTGACAACAAGAAGTTCTACGTATTGTAGAAGGATTACGTTATCCTAGAGGACCAAATCTTAATGTCAGCTTCAAGATATAATGACTTATATGTCTTGGATCTATCAAAAGCCTCCACAACCGACCATAAACTTCAATGCTTCTTGTCAAAGGCAACAAAGAGGGACTCAATCTCCTGGCATAGGAGAATGGGACACATCAATCCACGGAAGATGAATCATCTTATCCAAAATGATTTACTGAATGGAGTAAATGTCAAGATTTTTCAACTTCTGGATTTTGTGTAGCGCGCAAGTAAGGTAAACAGACCAAGAAGTCTCACAAGGCAAAGAAAGTAAATTACATTGACCTAACCCTCGAACTTCTACACATGGATCTATTTGGTCCTGTCAGCACCAAGAGCATCACTGGTGATTTGTACTATTATGTAGTCACTGATGACTACTCAAGATTCTCTAGGGTGATGTTTCTGAAATCCAAATTAGAGACCTTTGAATTTTTCAAACAACTAGTGACTACATTGGAATCTCTCTACAAGCTAAAAGTGAGACAGGTTCGCTCAGACAACGGCACGGAGTTCAAGAACCAGTGGATGGAGGTGTTCTACAAGAGAAAGGAATTGTACACCAATTCACATCTTCCTACACTCCACAAATGAATGGAGTTGTTTAATGAAAGAACAAGAGTTTGATAGAGACAGCAAGAACGGTGCTAGCCGACTCGAAACTGCCCATCCACTTTTGGAACAAGGCAGTTGCCAATGCATGTTACACCCTCAATCGAGTCTTGGTGGTCAAACGTCATGGTTAAATGTGTTATGAGTTGCTCCAGCGATGTAACCTAATCTAGAGTACCTCGAACCATCTGGCACACCATGTATGCTGCTGAAGAAAACTAAGTCAGGGAAGTTTAGTGAGAAGGCTCAAGAAGGCATTTTTCTAGGATACAATATACAAAACAAGAGAGTTTATAACAACTGAACGGGTCACGTAGAAGTGTGGTGCAACGTTGACGTTCAGAGATACACCACCCCCTTTGCTGGAAAGGGACCATCATTCTTCTTCGACTATGATGGATTCTTCAAGTCCTTCAACATCCCTCTCTCCCTTCTTGATGATGAGTTATCAACCAAAATGATGTATGATGTCTTAAACACATCGTCACTAGACTCGACAACATCAGTTTCACAAGGTTAATCTTCTAGTCCTTTAGGGGGAGCACTTGAGGTAAGCGACTCCTCCTCTGATGATGTAGAAATTGAGACTGGTCAGGTTGATTAGGAGGAATAGGTACCTACTAATGAAAGTACACAAGCCTCAGATGTTGATGTCTCTGACACTTCAGAACCTCACACTCCAACGGCTACAGATACTGAACTGAGAATTCCAAATCTGGATCAGGAAGTAGTTGTTCCCACCACTCTGAGATCTCGAGTAAATGTATATCATCCTCTGGACAACGTCATAGGGGATGTACAATCGGGAGTACAGACACGAAATTAGCTAAACTTAGCTGATTATGCCTCAGTCATGGAAAAAGGCTATCTTCATGATGGTGTTTATCGATGTTTTGTGTCTCAATTTGAGCCAAAATATGTAAGTGAAGCCTTAAACGATGAGGCATGGGTAGTGCCATGCAAGAAGAACTCCTTCAATTCAAGAATCTAGGAGTATGGACACTGATGGATACACCAAAAAGTGCTAAGTTAATTGGAACTAAATGGGTCTTGAAGTGCAAGAAAGATGACCAAGGGGTCATAATCAGAAACAAGGCTCGACTTGTGGTTCAAGGTTTTAGACAAGTTCAAGGCATTGATTACAATGAAGTGTTTGCACCTAGGGCGAGAATAGAAGCAATCTGTATCTTCCTAGCATATGCCTCTTACATGACGATTAAATCTTATCAACTAGATGTCAAAAGTGCGTTCCTTTATGGTGAAGTCCGTGAGACAGTGTATTGTTAGATTCTATATGCCCAAGACACATAGAACATTGATGCGGTTAGTATGTCATGATCCAAGTCGGGTTATACCCAATAACAAGCTTAGCAAACACCAATTAATATTTAATTGATGATATGATCATGCAGTTATATATTTACACCAATTTAGAAAATGGGTTTTCTAAATAAGTTACATATGAGGTGGAACAACTTATTAGAATATTTTGTTCAACAATATTATTTGAAGTGGTATTTAAATGAGTTAAATAACACCAAATAATAATGAGAAATTATAACTTATAAGTTAATTGGTTAATTTTATAAGTTATAAAACTTGTACATACAAATAAATGGTAATTATATGTCTAGTTGCAAGACCATTATAATGTGTGTGTCTGTGTTTAATTTAAAGAGGGAAAACCCATTTTGAATGAGTTTTGGCCGTCCCCCCCTCTATTTTCTCATTGGACCATTTTGTTTTGAGAATAACACACACGTTAAGTGGTCTTGGGGTTCACCTTTTCTCAATAAATTCACAATACATGCAAACAAGAAAAAGCTCTCTATTCTCTCTCAAAATCTCGGTTCTAGCAGCTGAAAGTTGAGGGTTTTTGGAGCTTTTGTGGTGTTTCTTCCTAACAAGAAGGTGTGTTTGCAAGATAAGCTTGGGGTATACACACTTGAGGGTTCCTCCTCTTGGAACCTTGGTCGATTTCATCTTCCCACATCATCAAATTTGCTGCTGGAAGTTCACTATCTTGAAGGTCTTTTGGCAGCTTTCATTTTGGTGTTTTTGGTGTCCAAATCCAAGCAAGAATGATGCTTACTTAGAGCTTTGTGGGAGTCAACATTTGAGGACATCCAACCTTGAAGCTTTGGCCATATTTCACCCTTCTAACTTCTTTCTTTGGTCGACTTCTAACTGCTGAAAGAGGTAGTTTGGCAGCCCCTTGTGGCTTCCATATTGTGTTGTTTTTATGTACACATAGCATGTTTATTCACATATTATGATCCTTTGATTTATGGGTTTGTTTTAAAAACTTATATGGTCACCTAAAGAACATAATTTTCAGCTTATAAAATCAGTTTTAAAGTTGTTATTCCGCTGCGTTTTTTCTGAAAGTTTAAATGGTTAAACTTGCTTTTATGTTCTAACAAACCCTTCAATGGAATCAAGAGCTGGTTATGTGGATAACTTGCTTGTTTTTGTACTTTAAAATCGGTTTTAGAGGATAATTATAAACTCATAATAGGCTGATTTTGGTTGATTGAACAAACCCCATGTCTTTCAAAGTTATATCTTCATGCTTATGATTAAACTTTGAAAGATAGAAATATCAATTGGTTGACATGTTTGGTTGTTGTTTGTTTGAACAAACAAACCCAAATTTTCAGTCTATGTTGGCTGAAAATTTAGGGTTTAATGGGTTTTATTTTGTTTGTTGAATGATGTCAATGATTGTTCATATGATAGTGCATAACCTAGCTTAAGACCTTGTGTTGTTTTGGTTTGGATTGAATGTATTTATTTGATTATAATCATTCAATTGGGTTGTAAAGTTTTGTGCTTGTATTTTGTCTTTTTATTCATTGGGATGTAATAATAGATTAGTTTTTTTAAGAAAATATGTATTAGGATATGTATTTTGTAAAAGAAGATGCTTGGGAAGGAGGCACAAGAGGAAGACACAAAAGAAAAACTTGAAGCATATGGATGGAAGTTCAAGTGGGGGTCTAAGAAGACCTCAAGTTTGTGTTGTATTCCAACCTTAGGAAAGACCAAATGACCACACTTGTGATGGCAAACAAGTGTGGTCACAATAGTAGCTAAGGTTATGCACATTATGGTTGTTTATGTTTATGCTTGTTTGTATGTTTGTTATTTGATTGTATGGTTGATATTTTGATATGCACTACAAACTAATTAACAAACTTAAAAAGCTATAAAAATGATGGTTCTTAATCATTAAAAAGTAATAAAATGTTATTAAAATGATTTAATGATTTTAAAGATTAAAATAGGTTTTAATCAAAGGACCAAAGGGTACCTTGTATTTGAAAGCATGCAAATACAAGTACAAAGAGTTTTCTAAACTAGAATTATGAAATCTCTAAACATTTGAAAAACAAGATCAACACCATCCTTTTACACAACACTTGAGTCACTTGGGAACTCTTAGTGGGATAAAGGTCACCTAACCACTTTGAGGGAACTTATGACTTAAGGTGAGAATGCCATATTCGTGGGATAAAGGTCACCTAACCACTCATTTTGGCAAACTCACACGTGTGTGTAAGTAGGATGTCTTGATTTGCAAACCATGTTAAATGGATCACCTACAATATGGTTTCCAAATGGTGTTGATGGGATTAACATGCCGACTTTACATATGATGTTTAAAGTTGATCCCATACCTCTAGAAGTTGTAAATGGTTGCAACCGTCAATCGTTGACCACCTTATTAATTTAAATCGTGAGATAAAGGTCACCTAACCACAATTTAAATGTAATGTTAGGTTCTAGACTTTAATATAAAAATAACCTTAAAAGGCATTTATTATTTAGCAATATCGAAAATACTAAAATAATCTTTGTTAAATTTTGTAGATGGCCACCAACAATGAAAATCACGATAACTCATCCGCGTCCAACCAATCATTACGAGCGATCCTCCAAAAGGAACGTCTAAATCATAACAACTTTATTGATTGGTATCGAAACTTGAGAATCGTTCTCAAGCAAGAGAGAAGATCATATGTTTTAGACGACCCTATCCCCGATCAACCTACTGAGGATGATGAGGAGGCCTACAACGATTGGCTCAAGTACACTGAGGACTCTGTCCAAGTGTCTTGTCTCATGCTAGCGAGCATGACTCCGGATCTCCAAAAGGAGTATGAACATCACGAAGCATATGACATGATAACCCAGCTGAAAGAAACGTTCCAAACGCAAGCAAGGTTGAGCGCTTCGAAACGGTTCGAGCACTCCATGCATGTCGTATGGACGACAACCAATCTGTTTCATCTTATGTACTTAAGATGAAAAGTCATACTGACCGCCTCGAGAGGCTTAATTGTCCTGTCTCGAAGGAATTGGCCACGGATATGATCCTTAATGGCCTTACCAAAAGGTTTGAGACATTCGTGTTGAACTACAACATGAATGCATGGGACAAAAGCATTGGTGAGCTTCACTCAATGCTGAAAACGGCCAGGCGGCCATGGGTAAAAGGGTTTTACCCGTTCTCACCATCAATGAAGGTGGGAACAAGAAAAGGCCTCATCCCGCACCCAAGGCAAAGGTTGCTAGGGGTAAGGGACCCGTATGGGGAAAGGGGAAAGGGGTGGCAAGGGTGCCACCTAAACCGCAAGAGAAGAAGCAAAAGGTTGCTACCAATGACCCATGCTTCAAGTGTAGGGAGATTGGACATTGGGCAAGAATTGTCCTGTCCATCTCCAAGAGTTGAAAGCCAAGAGGGATGCCGGGCAGACCTCAGGTACAATATACATGATTCATATTGATCTTAATGTTACATCTTCAAACACATGGGTATTAGATACCGGATGTGGAACTCATATTTGCAATTTGTTGCAGGGGTTCAAAAGAAGTAGGGACTTCAATCAAGGGGATGTGAGCCTCTTCATGGGCAATGGAAGCAAAGTCCAAGTTGAAGCTCGTGGGGACTACATCTTAAAACTTCCAAGTGGCTTGGATGTTATTTTGAAGAATGTTTTGTATGCTCCTAGTTTGACTAGGAACATTATTTCTGTATCCCAATTAAGACTTTATGATTATGTATTATCTTTTATTGAAAATGATATTCATGTTTCTTTAAATGATATGTTCTATTTTAAAGCTATACCCATTAATGGTATTTATGAATTGGTTCATGAAAATGCTTTAAATAGTTCATTGTACCATACTAACACCAAGAAAGTCAAGTTAGATTTGAGTGATACCTATCTTTGGCATTGTCGTCTTGGTCATATAAACAAGAAACGTATACAAACACTTCAAAAGAATGGTCTTTTAAAAACGAATGAATGTGATTCATTTGATGTATGTGAATCTTGTTTACAAGGTAAAATGATTAAGGCACCCTTTAGTGGAACTAGCGAAAGGGCAAAAGATTTATTAGGAATCATACATTAGGATGTATGTGGTCCTTTTAAACCGATGACTAGGAATGGTGAAAGATACTTCATTACCTTTACTGACGATTATAGTCGCTATCGGTATGTGTACTTATTAAGGCACAAAGATGAAGCTTTTGAAATGTTCAAAATCTTCAAGAATGAAGTAGAAAATCAACTCAACAAGTCGATTAAAGTTCTCCGCACCGATAGAGGAGGTGAATACCTAAGTGATGCTTTTCAAGATCATCTTAGGAATTGTGGGATTGTCTCACAACTCACTCCACCTGGAACACCATAACACAATGGTGTGTCTGAGAGGAGGAATCGAACCTTATTGGATATGGTCCGATCTATGATGGCTAGAAGCACATTACCTCTATCATTTTGGGGTTTCGCTTTGCTCTCTACGGCCCGTATTCTAAATATGGCCCCAACCAAAAAGGTGGAAAGGACACCTTTTGAGATATGGCACGAAGAGTTCCATCCCTATCATACTTAAGGGTCTGGGGATGTGAGGCTTATGTTAAGACTCCCACCCCAAACAAATGGAAGTCCGATCCACCAAGTGTATCTTTATTGGATATCCTAGAGATTCTATGGGATATTATTTCTATGATCCACTAGAACAAAAAGTGTTTGTTGCCAGAAAGGGTGAGTTCTTAGAAGCAAAGTTCCTTATGGAAGGAACTAGCAGTAGAACAGTGGATCTTGAGGAGGATCAAGAACCACAACCCGATACATGTTTGGTTGAAACTAGCACTCAACATGAAGATGTTGAAGATGATCAAATGGTTGATCAATACACACAAAACGTTCGCAGAAGTGGTAGAACTAGTAATCCACCTGAAAGATACAGATTTTTCATGGATGGATGCTATGTGGTAGATTCAGATGAACCAACCACATACCATGATGCAATGTCCAATTTGGATTATGACAAATGGCTTGAGGCCATGAACATTGAGATGCAATCCATGTATGACAATCAAGTTTGGGAACTTGTTGTACCACCTCTTAATTCCAAGGTAGTTGGAAGTAAGTGGGTTTTCAAGAAGAAAACCGATATGCATGGAAACTTCGATACTTATAAAGCTAGACTTGTAGCAAAGGGTTTCACTCAACTCAAGGGGTTGATTATGATGAAACCTTCTCACCTGTTGTGATGCTAAAGTCTATAAGGACATTGTTTGCCATAGCTGCTCATTATGATTATGAGATTTGGCAAATGGATGTCAAAACCGCTTTCCTAAATGGATATCTTGAGGAAGATGTCTATATGGTTCAGCCTGAAGGTTTTGTCGATCCAAAACAACCTAATAAAGTATGCAAGTTAAAGAAATCAATCTATGGATTGAAGCAAGCATCGAGAAGCTGGAATCATCGTTTTGATGAGGAGGTAAAGAAATTTGACTTCATCAAAAACGCTGATGAGGCTTGTGTGTATAAGAAGGCTTGTGGGAGCACAATAACTTTCCTAGTATTGTATGTTGATGACATACTACTATTTGGAAATGACATTCCAACCTTGGAAGGTGTAAAAACCTGGCTTGGAAGTTGTTTTTCCATTAAGGATCTTGGAGAAGCCGCCTATATTCTGGGAATAAAGATCTATAGGGACAGATCAAGGCGGTTGATTGGTTTAAATCAAAGTGCGTATATTGATAAAATCTTGAAAAGATTCAAGATGGAGAACTCTAAGAAAGGTACCGTACCTATTCAAAGGGGAACGATATTGAGTACGACTCAATGTCCTAACTCAAAGGATGAGCAAAATAAAATGAAGGCAATCCCATACGCATCTGCTATTGTATCCATCATGTATGCGATGATATGCACTCGACCGGACGTGTCATGCGCCTTAATCATGACAAGCCGTTACCAGCAAAATCTTGGAAACAGTCATTGGATGGCTGTTAAGAACATAATTAAGTACCTGAGGAGGACAAGAGATATGTTCTTAATCTATGGATCTGGGGATGAGGAACTCGTTGTAAAAGGTTACACGGATGCGAGTTTCCAAACCGATCGTGATGATTCTCGGTCACAATCAGGATATATTTTCATTCTGAATGGAGGAGCGGTCTTTTGGAAAAGCTCCAACAGGATGTGGTGGCTCTATCAACTACAGAATCAGAATATGTCGCCGCCTCATTGGCAGCTCAAGAAGCTGCATGGTTAAAGAAATTCATTGCCGATCTGGGGGTGTCCCTTCCATTCAGGACCCCCTAGAGATCTTTTGTGATAACGAGGGTGCGATTGCTCAAATCAAGGAACCTCGTGCTCATCAAAAGACTAGGCACATTGAGCGGAGATTCAACTACATACGAGATGAAGTTGAAAAAGGAAAGATATGTATTCGCAAAGTTCACACGGATCAGAACATTGCGGATCCTCTCACGAAGCTCCTTGAAAAGGCAAAGCATGAAGGTCATACTTGTGCCATGGGACTTCGATATTCTAGTGATTGGATTTGATCTGTAAATTTTGTATTTGGATATGTGGAACTCTCTATTATTTGAATAAAATTATTTGGTTATAATGCTTCAATTAATGTTCCAATTTAGCATGTTTAATCCATGAGTAAATTGTTTACTCTAAATGTCCATAGTCGTTCATACTTGTGGGAACAAGTGTGAGGGTAAGACTATTATGAACTTGGATTGGTTGATATTCATAAGGATGAATATAGAGCCATGGGTTGCTACCAAGGTTCATAGATATTTGTGGGATACAAATATTGGACTAACCCGCATCTCAAATTTCACTACATGGAATCTTATTGATTGATCATAAGTAAATTTGAGTAAAGGCGAATATCATTTGGTATCCTCCGACCTGAGATACATATTGGGTTTTGATATTCACCAAGTGTTATACCTTGAACTAATTCTTCACTGTCCTGAAATAGTAGACAACACATAATGGTATGTTCATGTATGACACGAGGTGTTTGTGAGAAACGTATGTAGTCAAGATGGAATTTGTTCCTCTTATTCATTGAGTGTTAGATGTCTAAGGCCTGATAAGTTAAATCAACAAGGAATGATCACTCTATGTTCTTGGATTTAACATGACATCTATAACAAAAGGATAAATGATTAATTCACCTAAATCATTTCAAGTAGGATACTTGAATGGGATGATGTTATTGAATGGGTATATGTCATGCGTATTAAGGGTAGTAAAGCGTTGTTAGGCGGTATTTACTACTTGCATCAATCTTCTATGAATCTTGTGCAAGTGGGAGATTGTTAGATTCTATATGCCCAAGACACATAGAACATTGATGCGGTTAGTATGTCATGATCCAAGTCAGGTTATACCCAATAACAAGCTTAGCAAACACCAATTAATATTTAATTGATGATATGATCATGCAGTTAAATATTTACACTAATTTAGAAAATGGGTTTTCTAAATAAGTTGCATATGAGGTGGAACAACTTATTAGAATATTTTGTTCAACAATATTATTTGAAGTGGTATTTAAATGAGTTAAATAACACCAAATAATAATGAGAAATTATAACTTATAAGTTAATTGGTTAATTTTATAAGTTATAAAACTTGTACATACAATTAAATGGTAATTATATGTCTAGTTGCAAGACCATTTTAATGTGTGTGTATGTGTTTAATTTAAAGAGGGAAAACCCATTTTGAATGAGTTTTGGCCGTCCCCCCCCCCTCTATTTTCTCATTGGACTATTTTGTTTTGAGAATACACACACATTAAGTGGTCTTGGGGTTCTCCTTTTCTCAATAAATTCACAATACTTGCAAACAAGAAAAAGCTCTCTATTCTCTCTCAAAATCTCGGTTCTAGCAGCTGAAAGTTGAGGGTTTTTGGAGCTTTTGTGGTGTTTCTTCCTAAAAAGAAGGTGTGTTTGCAAGATAAGCTTGGGGTATACACACTTGAGGGTTCCTCCTCTTGGAACCTTGGTCGATTTCATCTTCCACATCATCAAATTTGCTGCTGGAAGTTCACTATCTTGAAGTCTTTTGGCAGCTTTCATTTTGGTGTTTTTGGTGTCCAAATCCAAGCAATAATGATGCTTACTTAGAGCTTTGTGGGAGTCAACATTTGAGGACATCCAACCTTGAAGCTTTGGCCATATTTCACCCTTCTAACTTCTTTCTTTGGTCGACTTCTAACTGCTGAAAGAGGTAGTTTGGCAGCCCCTTTGTGGCTGCCATATTGTGTTGTTTTTATGTACACATAGCATGTTTATTCACATATTATGATCCTTTGATTTATGGGTTTGTTTTAAACACTTATATGGTCACCTAAAGAACATAATTTTCAGCTTATAAAATTGGTTTTAAAGTTGTTATTCCGTTGCGTTTTTCTAAAAGTTTAAATGGTTAAACTTGTTTTTATGTTCTAACAAACCCTTCATGTATGTTAGTCAACCCGAAGGATTTGAGGATCCTTATTATCGAGACAGAGTTTACAAGCTTGATAAGGCTCTCTACGGGCTTCATCAAGCCCCGAGAGCATGGTATGAGAAACTGTCAACTCATCTGGTGCAACACGGTTTTCGCAGAGGAGTTATTGACTGCACACTGTTCATCAAAGAAAAGGATGGCGACTTACTGCTAGTACAGTTTTATGTTGATAACATAATCTTTGTTTCCAAAAATGAAGAATTATGTAAAGAATTTGAATCTATCATGAAAGCAGAATTTGAGATGAGTGCAATGGGGGAGATGAAGTTCTTTCTAGGATTACAAGTGGATCAGACACCAAAAGGAATATTCCTACATCAGACCAAGTATGTACGCGATATCCTCAATCGGTTTGACATGGAGAATGCTTCAACTACTGGAACTCCACTTGCCACAAACCATGACGTGGCACCTGACGAAAATGGTGATCTGATTGATGCTACAATGAATAGAGGAATGATCGGATCCCTTATGTATCTCATAGCGTCTCGTCCCGATATCATGTATGCGATGTGTCTTTGTTCTAGATATCAGGCGAATCCGAAACTCAACCATCTCATTCGTGTTAAAAGGATTTTCCGTTATCTGAAGGGTACTCCAACACTCGGGTTGTGGTATCCTCATGACGATGACTTTGAGTTTATAGTGTATAGTGACTCGGATTATGGCGGTTGCAAAATGAATTACAAGTCAACATCAGGAGGATGTCAGTTCTTCGGTAGATGGTTAGTCACCTGGCAGTGTATGAAGCAGACCTTCGTTACTCTATCAACATGTGAAGCTGAATACGTTGCTATTGCAAGTTGCTGTTCACAAATAATTTGGATTCAATAGCAAATGCGCGACTAAGGTTTGCAATTTTCTAACACTCCTATCTATGTTGATAATTCTCTTGCTATAGCCGTAACAAAAAATCCAGTCCAACATCCTAAAACTAAACACGTCGGTATTAAGTATCACTTTATACGTGACTGTTTTGAAAAGAAATTAATCGATGTGGTTAAAATAAATACAGATTTTAACGTGCCGACCTCTATACAAAAGAATTTGATAAACCGAGGTTTTATATCTATTAGAGGTTAATGGCGTGAAAAAGAAAAGTTATGTGATTTCAGAGGAAGAAAATGCCTAGTCCAACATTCTTTATTTTATTTTTAATTTTATTTTATTTTCCTGTTTATTAAGGGGTAGAATAGGTTAGATTAGTATTAAATTAGCTACTTAAAAAATATAAATAAAAATAATAAATAAATAATGAAAAATAAGAAAAAATAAAAAATATAATTAATGACAACTTAGCTAAAAGGAATGTAATCGAATCTGTGATACTGATTCAACGGTTGTGGAAAATGATAGTATACAGGGAACAGATTGTTTGGGACTTCAAAAGGTTTTAACCGATTAATATGCAAATTCAAGTATAAGTCTGAAGAGTCTAAGAAAAATAAAAAGGAAATATGATAGTAAAACTAGTATGCTACCAAGGTAACATAGAGAAAGTAGACCTAGAGCTTGCTAGTTCATTATATGATGTGACGGTAGATTCAACACAATAGATGAGTACACCTCATTGGTGGTTTTAAAATTCAAACTAAGTTGTTCAACTCGCCGTGGGTTCCCATTTTATCACTGGTTTACATAATCAACGCAGTTCAATAAGGGGTGAAGAGCAAAATAAAGGCCACACATATGTGCGGACGACCATAAAAATGAGTAAAGCACATGGAAAAATGCAAAATGCAATCAAACTAATAACTTATGTTGTTGGTGCGTAATGTCCAAAAAGAAAAAATGCTCTAACAAGAAGATAGGTTGTGTGCCTCTCTGTTGTGCGGTAGCACTAACCTAAGGATAAGCATAACCTAAATATTCTAGAATTCATTGTTGTTTGCGCCTCTCTGTTGTGCGATGGTACTGACCTGATGCTTGGCATCTCTTTGAAAGCTCTTAGAATAGTCTTTTCTTGAAATACACCCGTAGACCGCTCAAAAATCTCCCGAGGAATGTTGATTACCATATAAGTGTGGGATCCACAAATGCTCGTTGAAATAATTAAACCGTAACTCATCACCAATGTGTGTCAAAAATTTGTGTATGCATTTAAGAGGACAAGTATACTGACAATCATCGTGAGCTGCAATTCTTGAAAGTGAAAATCATTGTGTGCATCTTGTAGCTTTAGTAAGATTTCCTAAAACTGCTATTGACTCTCGATCAAAACAAGAATCTAGCATCAAAATAGTTATTAAAGTGTCCCAAATGATTCTGATATACTTGTATGATTCCATAATGAATTGTACCAGAAATGATAAAATAGAATTGAAGTTGTGCTGTCCTGGAAGTAAAATCGATTAGAAGTACTCTAATAGGTTTAAATCCATCTCCAATAAAAAAATACATAATTCTACTTGTTTTGTCTTTTAAATTTTGAGTTGTTTTATTTAACTGTTAATTGTGTGGAAGGTCAAAGTCGGACTATACATCTGGATTCAATCTATGAATTACTTACTAAAAGGGGTCACGTCTGAAGTGATCAATCGGGTTTTAATTTAAAAGGATCACGTCTGAGGTGATCAACAGTTTTTCAAGTTAAAAAGGTCATTACTGAGATTATCAATCGTCATAACGTCTTATCTATGGTAAGTGTTTGAAAGTGCATGAGGTCAAACTCATAAGTCTCAGCTAGTCGCACGACTGGACCATAAGTATGGACCAGTCGCACGATTGCATCATGAGTATGAGCCAATCACACGATTGATCACATGTATGGACCAGGCGTACGATTGGACCATAAGCTTGGAGCAATCGATGCGATTGAATCACCAGAATGAACCAATCGCACGGATGGTTGTGACCGACTGAGCCCTAATCGCACAAATGAAGCGTGTGAATATGTCCAGTCGCATGACTGAAGATAAAATCAGTATAAATAGGGTGAAGTCGGTCGCACATTCTTATCACCCTTTAATCGCTCTCAAATCGCACGAAAGCACCGATACTCTGCCAAAATTTGATTTCATTGATTTCGCACTGTGATTGTGATTCTAATGTGTACTCTCTTCATCTATAGGTACTTAGTGACTGAAATCGCACAAAATGCTTGGTGTAATTAAACCCTAATTGACCTAATTGATTAAAATCAAGAAATGTATAAAACCTTTCAAATAGATAACTTAAATATGCCTAATCATTAAAATAGAGGACATACACTCATAGTTAGGGTCCCTGCAAATCTAACGAGTCTATACACAACATTTGACATCAATTTTTGACCTAGATTCAAGGTTAGAGTGTCGAACATAGAGTTATGCGAATAGACACTCCGAATGAACTTCAATCGCACGATTGAGCTGGGTGAATGACTCAATCGACCGAATGAACAAGGCGTATGTGTTCAGTAGCACGATTGACTCAACCGCATGACCTAACACACGACTAAGTTCATTCACAAGCTCAATCGCACGACTGAACTCAGCCGCATGCTCAATTGCACGACTGAACTCAGCCGCATGCTCACTCGCACGACTGAACTCATTCATATGGTTCAATCACACGATTGAACCAGACTAATCTCGAAACAGTTTAAATTTCAATAGTCTTCTGTTATGGAAAAACCTTATTTTTATATGTCTTGTGTTACCGAAATATGGCAGATAGGTGGATTATCAACACCAAGCACAACATCTATGCTCACTTGGATGCCACCACTCAGAATGCTGCTAAGTTTGTTGGGATTATTTCTATTCTGAGGAGGTTGAGGATCTACAAAGCTATCTCTGCTCCATCCACACCCTACCAATCTCTACAGTAGGCCTTCTGGAAAGGTGCCTCAGTTGACAGATCTGCTGAGCCTTACTGTATACGAAGCACCATTTTTGGCCAAGAGATTGAGGTTACTTTAGCTGATCTTAGATGGGTACTGGATCTAGGTGATGATGATGCCCATCCGACCAAGCTACATCCTATTATAGTAAGGGGCTGCTTTCTACGGATGAAGTACACTAGGGACATCAACACATGTGTGCTCAACAAAAGCAACCTAAGTCCTCAGTTCAAGTACCTGGCCCATGTCATTTTGAAGTGCATAGCATCAAGGAGGGGAGGATTTGATGATCTATCTGACCAAATCCAGAATGCCTATATGGCACTGGTGTTGAATGACCCCTTCAGCTTCTCTAACATGATCTTCTCGTACATGGTTGAGAACCTTGAGCCCAAGGGTAAGGAGGGCTTTTGCTTGTACCCTCGGTTCTTACAGCTTATTATTGATGAGAAGCTTCCATCATTTCCAAAGGAGAAAGAAGATGATGTGATACTTGAGGTGATAGATGATACCACCTTTGGTAGGATGAAGGTGTACCGGGGCAAGCAGGTGAAGCCCCTAGTGAGGAGATTGTTTCGGCATCTAGCCAGGGAGGACTACGTGGTGCCCACTCGTAAGAAGTGGCGTCACAATGACAACGATTCAAATATTAAGCCTATTGTTTTACCCACCGATGATGACGATGACGATGACAGTGAAGATGGTGGAGATACTTGCCCCACTCCATCTAGGGTCACTGCGACTGATATATCATCTCCACCATCCACTCAGGGTGGAACTGAGAGAGCTATGATCCATCGAGACTACCTTCCAAATAAGGAGGATATGTTAGGTGAGGAGCTGCTGGTAACCACGCCTTCACCATCCACTCCTATTCCCCTCCCATCTTCACCACATCCACCACCACTACCACCACCCAACAAGCTGGGACTTCTACTCAAGTCCCATGAGCCATGGACCCACTCTACCCTCTATCGGGGTAGAGGAACAGCTAGCCAACCTCAACCGGATGGTGCTGAAGCTGCTTGCAGCGAATGAGCAAAGAGCTGCACAACTTAATCAGCTTATGGAGCTCAATGGTACCCAAGCTTAGCAGATTACATAGCTACAGGAACAGAATGCAGATTCGGTTCAAAGGATAGAGGAGCTAGAGAGAAAGAACAAGAAGATCATGCTCAGGCTTAAAGGATCCAAAGATAAGCCTCTAAAGATCAGGGAAGGAGATGATGATGATGATGATGATGATGATGATGATGATTATGAGGTGAAGAAGATGAGAGTGATGATGAAGGACATAGTGAAAAGAAGAAAAGAGATGATGATGATGATGATGATGATGAAGGTGATGCTACTGCATCAGCTTCTACTCAGGCTCAAGAGAGGTGTCCTAAGAGAGCTCAAAAGCAAAGAGCCTCGTCTTTAGCTTCTCGAGCTGCAAAACTAACCGATCAAGATAAAAATAAAGATTAGATGTTTTGTATTTAGAAAACTTTTGTACTTGATTCAAATATCACATTAATTTAATTTATGATTATCTATGTTTAAATGTCTTTAGTAATTACTAATGATTGATATGTTGAAAGGTTAAATCAAACAGATAAAACTTCACAACAAGATGAATATGATATTGCTCCCCTTCAACAAATCAAGTCTCAATTCACAATGATTCTTGATTTACAAGGGATTATGAGACGGTCAGTGAGCTACACTCCCGATAAAAGAGAAATCATACACGATTTGACCAACGAACAACTTGCTGAAATGTTCAGACTGAATCCCGATGAGCTCATCAGAGTACACTAACCATAAGGGAAACGTGATCCCCAACTTGGGTGACACTCTTGGCAGTGCTAGTTTTGAAAAACTGGATGAGATGGAAAAAGAAACAGAAAAGGATGAAAGCCAAGTCCAAGCCTCTGGTGTAGATATTGATATAAAGAAGGCTGAATATGTAGCTTGTTTTGCTGAAATTAGAGCCCAACGCACATCTCAAAAGCAAAATGCCTACACCAAACTCTACAAGGTGAAGAAACATCAGAAGGTGTCTAGAAAAATTATAGCGTGGGCATATTGTGAGGGGGAGGGGAATAGAGTACTTTAGGTATCCTCATGATTTGAAGACTCTCCCAGGCTTTAAGCTCAATCAACTGGCATGCTTAAATCTACTATATACAGATCCCAGAAAGATGTCAGGTTGGTTTGAGTGTGCTTTGAAGAAAGAATACCATACCAGGTGGGTAAACTTCAGACCTCAACAATCGAAGAGGTACATCCGTAAGTCTAAAGTGGATCCCATATTTGGAAAGCATAAAGTAGTGTTGAAGTGGAGTCCCCCGCGCATGATGTCGAAGATTCCCTTACGGGAAATGCCTCAAGACTTCACTCCACATTTCAAATGGTGGTATTACGACTGTAGGACTGGTGAAGCGGTCATAGTTCTAAATAGAGCGAGCAAAATGGAAACTATCAGGGTGTTTGTACCAATGTGGCTTACTAACTTGTCAGCTGATGATGTCTACACTTTGTACAAGTGGCCACTGTTCTATGACGCGCAGGATATTGTATAAGCTCTCCAATTCTAGAATGTGATACGACTCTGTTTTGCTTTTGAAATACACGCAGGAGTCACAACAGAGGAGAAGTACAAGAAATTTGAAAAGCTTACGAAAAATGTCAGACAATAGACTAAACTTGGTCTAAGGGGGAGTTTGTTGATACATATGTCCCTAGTTTATGTGCTTAATATAAAAGTCTATCATGTCTTATACATATGTAATGAATATGTTGAATTAAAGATAATATGTGATTGATATTTATAGTCTTTAATATTTCATAGTATTATTTTGTGTTAAAGTATAATAAACTTATTGTATAGGTTAAAGTTGGTATATGATGATTCATGCTAATGGATCATACTTATGGACCATAAGCATGAACTCATCATGCTAATGAACCAGTCACACGACTAAACCAAACAACTGGATTAGTAGTACGAGTGAGACATGAGATTGATTCAGTTGTACGACTGAACTTTCAGTCATGCATTTGAATCAGTCGCATGGGTCAGTCCCACAACTGAACGATGCTAATCGTTCAGTCGCACGAATGAAGACTGCAAACCTATAAATACCACTTAATTCGTTGAAAAATAATAACAATGAGAGATTTTTGACACATACTCATAACCTAGCCTTCCAGAGCATGCAGAAAGCCTATACCATGTTCATAGTTCGCATCTAATCTTCTTCTACTCGTTCAAAATGTTTCTTTAATCATTAGATTGATCGGGATTGCGTTATAACTAATTGGATTGCCAATTAAATAGGATTCCGCACTATTTGTTCTGGTTTCACGCATTATCAGTTAGTACTCCGTACGTACACGGTCCAAACAAATAATTAATTTAATAATTATTTACGATATAACGTGGTTAAATAATTAATTGAATAATTAGTTATTTAAGGTATTAATAACATGTAGATTTAGAATGGTTTGAAATCACCTAAATAAATTAGTAATATTTTTATAGCCTTTGTTATTCTTTAAAGGTATTAAATTTTAGATATTTAATGTTTTAAAATTATTGAAAATTTTCTGAAATGTTTTAGTTAACAAAATAATTTTAATTTTAACTAAACAATATATTAAGACTTTGTGCCAGTAAAAATGATTAAAAATCTAATAACTAAAAAGGTTTGAGGGTCCCCAAGGCCAAACCCGGGTCCCTTGTGTGGATGCTAAGAGTTGTAACCAGTTGGGTAAAGGCCCAGATCTGGTTAAATGGCCCCTTTAGATCTCTAAAAACATTAATTGATTATTCCCCAAATTTCATATGAATCCTATAACTATTTGGATCTAAATTGAACATCAAATTGATGTTAATAACCAAATCAATATTGGGGCTTTTAATCCCCAAATGAAAATGAATACTTGTGTGAGTTTAATTACCCGAAAGATGATTAAATCGATGTTACAAGATGAAGAACAGTCGCGACCAAGATTGTGTAGGGTTTGTAATGCAAACGTTGATAATAATGAAATTCGTTATATGGAAAGCTTCCAATGGTCTCGATGATCGAAAGCCCTCTATCAATTTCAGCTAAGATTGCTCGGAGGTTGATGAACACCACGGTTGTAGATTGCAATGAATGTGTGAATGTTTTGGGATGTTCAAGTGTGTTTCAAATATAATTGTGTTTGCTATAGGTTTAGGAATAGTTAAACAATAGTTTAGATTTCAATTAGTTAGATTATTGTTATGTTTTAATTGATGAACGGTTTGAAGGTTGATAGTGAATGGTTACCAAGTTCAAACTTTCACCTATCCAGCTTTAAACTTTAATTAAAGCTCACCTATGAGTTCAAAACAGTTTCACGAAGCGGAGTTGGTCTTAAATTTCGAAGGTTTCAGGTGGTTTGGGGAGTTGCTGGAGCCATAACCGGGCTTCGCTGGCCGATGGCCGGGAAAACGGGGGGGGGGGGGGAGGGTTAGTTTTTAAGAATATTATACATGTGTCCCTATAGTTTAACTTTTTTCATTTTATGTTAAATCTTTCTATTTTAAAATTTTAAAATAACATAATACCCACTTGACTTATTAAAACTCTAAGTTTTAAACATTTTGAATTTATTATTTTATTTAACATTTATAAACTTTTGTTTATTCACATTAGTATCTCATAACTAATGTCAAAGTTTATAAATATATTTATTATTATTATTATTATTATTATTATTATTATTATTATTATTATAAATAAAGTTATTAGGTTCTAAATTAACTAAATAACGTAAAATAAAAGAAAACAAGCATAAATAAACCCTCATAGTTTCATTATTGATAGAAAGGTCCTTAATGAAAATAACATTTACTTAATGAAAACCGGAAAGGTTACAATTATGTCACATACCTGCCTCTTCATTCGTTTCCCTTCTCATCACTATTACACAGTCGCCAACCATAAGCTTTTCTATTTCAACCACCATACTAGAGCATTTTTCAAATATTTCTCCCTATTCGATTTCCTAAATCCATGTTGAAAAGCTTCAGTTTATAATTACATCATTCAACGATTGCAACCGGTAAAACCAATGCTAATTTCTAGTAAAACAAAGGAAAATAAATAATTTGTACGACCACTTATGCTTGTTCACCAATAGTCTTACAGTTGGAGATAACACACTTACTCTTAAATAGAGAACCAGACAAAGAAACAATGAGCAGAAAGTAAGAACACTCAAGAACACAAAGATTGGTTTTCAAGAATGATGCATATTACCCTCAAGTGTTTCACTATTGTTACAAGGCTTAGTCCTAAGACTGATACAATAAGATACTTTATTCCACATCCTACAATTGGCCATACTTTAAAGGCCAGGTGGACACTAATCTTGACAACAAGATCAATGTAACAGTTAAAAGACGGATTACCTTTTGACATGTGACAATGACATGCCATACCTCACACCCTATTGTATTATAATAAGGATAAAAGTACAGAAGTAGAAAGTTACAGAAAAAGACCATATTATAAAGTTGACAAAAAAAAGGTAATCACCACCTTGTATAAGTTGGTGTGTCTTTAGAGCTGATAGCTCAAAGGTGGTATGCTTTTGTCAAAACTGTCTTAGTAGACACATGGCTTCTTAGTCTTTAGAATAATTCAGTTGTAACATCCGGTTATTCTTTTAAAGTTAGTAAAAAAGAATAAAGTGAACAATAAGAAAGAAAAGATATAAAGCCCAAGTAGAGGGACCTAATGTGTCAAAAAGGACTAAAACTTTCAAAGTTGGTGATAAAGGTGGCATGGCTGCCCATCACCCTCTCTTCACCCATATCAATCGGATTTTAGAGAGAGAAAGCGAAGAGAGCTGAAAGCATTCGAGTTTTGAAGAGCAGAAGGAAGAAGTTCGAATTCAAGGTAAGAATTCATGAGTTTATGATGTTCTTAACTGGTTTTATCCTCAGTCGTATGCTTATGTATGTTGTATGTGTTCAGGTGTGTTTTGGTGGGTTTTTAGGCATATGAACTCATTGCAAATGGTTTTTGAAGAAATCATAACCAAAGGCTTCAATTGTGAGTTCTAGAACCCTTTTTTAGTTGTTTTAAACTGGTTTGGGGCTGAAAATGCATGTATGAATGTTTTTATTAAAATGGGTTTTTACCCGTATGTTTTATGTGTTTGATGATGTTTGGGCTTTGTATGTGTTTGATGATGTTTTGGTTGTGTTCCCAAGGCATAGAATGTATGATTTAAGCTTAGAACATGATAGGTGTTGTCCGGAGACCGAATTATGACGTTTAACTGTGACATAGTCTGCTCATGAGCCAAACAGAAATAACTGCCTAAGTGTCTCATGCTCGCAAAACCACATGCGCCCGACTAGTACCCATGTGCCTACAAATAGGCTGAAATTAACTAAGTATTTATAAGCCCAGATAGCTCATGCGCCTAGGCACTCATGCGCCTGTATAGTGCTCATGCGCCTAAAATTGCCCAGAATAGACTAAGTGTTGCTCATGCGCCCCAATAGTGTTAATGCGCCTGAAAGTTGCCCATGCGCCTAAGTGTTCCTCATGCGTCTGAGAGGACATGCTCCTGCATAGTGCTCATGCCTGCCTAGTGCCCTTGCGCCTAAATACATAGAATATTTTTTTGATTTTTAGGGAAAAGGTGTAAAGTAGGCTTTGACTTGGGAGGTTTCTAGGGGCATAGTAAGTTGACTTATTGAAGTCAAAGATGATGTGATGGGTGATGTTTGATTGATGCTTATGCATGCTGTTATGTTTGATGTATGTTATGCATGTATGATGGTGCCTTGCATGGCGATGTTTTGTATGATTATGTTTATGTTCCTGTTATGTATGTTTATCTTTCCCGTGGTTTTACGTTTTATAGTTGTGAAAGAAATGGTAAAGTATTATGTAACATAAAGTGAAAGATAATAAAAAGAGGAACATAATGATAGAATGCATACGCTAATGAAAGAGAAAGTAAAGAAAGGCATGCAAGGAAAATGTAGGGAGGTGCATGGCTCTAAAATGCCGTAAGCTCAACTGTGTGTGGTTTAGCGAACCCTTAAGGATACACGCAGGGGTCGAGTCTTTGTGACTGACGAGTGATATAGTACACGGTTTATAGTAATTACTCACCCCGGTGCTAATGCC
This sequence comes from Flaveria trinervia, assembly GCA_025506515.1. Taxonomy (NCBI): domain Eukaryota; kingdom Viridiplantae; phylum Streptophyta; class Magnoliopsida; order Asterales; family Asteraceae; genus Flaveria; species Flaveria trinervia. The sequence continues at coordinate 70,787,742 of CM046443.1, forward strand.
AGGCTATGTGCATTATGGAAGTCATTTATGATCTTCGGCCGAGTACCCGTTTTGTGCATACCTTTTGGGTGTAGTATACAGTTGGGATCTTTATCGCTTGCCCAGGTGTTGGTGCTAGGCTTTGTGCGTTATGGAAGTCATTTATGATCTTCGGCCCAGTACCCACTTTGTGCATACGTTTAGGGTATAGCTGATGACATTGATCCGGAAAGAGATAAAGAGATAAAGAGATAAAGAAAGAGAGTAGTGATGATAGTAAAGAAGATAATAATGTTATTATCTATATGTACGTACGATGTGTGATCATGTACGAAAGTATAGTATGATTTGAAAGAAAGTAAAGAATAGTTTTAATGAAAGTAAAGTATGTTTTATTTTAAAACTAGAACTCACTCAGCAACACTAACTTTTATGTGTTTCCAGTTGGCAGGTAAATGTTGCTGAGGATGGTATGGGACGGCTACTTGGCTCTTGTTGCATGGAATCCATTTGTATAATGCTTTTGTTATGTAATACAACATCTATTTTGTAATGTGTTACAATGTATTATTTTGCAAAAGCTTTTATAATGAAATGAAATGTCTGTTTTAAGGATTTCGCTAAAATGTTTTAATGAATTTAATGTAAATATATGTTTTATGTGCAATGATCGACCAGCTGTAAGTGTCCTGAGAACAAGGCCTTACAAGTTGGTATCAGAGCCAAAGTTTAAGTGAAACGGGTAAATTTTCAAAAATAAACCTAAACTTAAATTGAAAATAGGACAGAAAGGGAAGGGATGCAGTCCGAGTAGCTGCGTGCCATCAAGTATTTTCTTAATGTTTACCAGCATTATGTGCGCTTATTATGTGATTTGTTATGTGTGCTTTAGTAGATTTAGATACTGATGTAGTCAGGATAGATAATTCTTGGGGTATGAAGAGTAAAGAAAGTGGCTAATCACAACTGGTTACTGTAATTAGGGACTTACTATACTTGACATAAACTGAGATGTCCCTTGAATGATCGTGTTGGTCTTTGAATCTTATAGCGTGTTAGAGGATGGCCCGTGGTAGATCATCGAAAGCTTCATATGGTGGGGGTCATGGTGGACGTGGTGTTGAACCACGGGCCACAAGAGAAGGCCTAGGTTAGAGAAGTTGGTTCATGAAGAACACGAAACCCCTCATCCAAGAAGGTGGAGATGAGAGTGCGAACTTAAGAGCCTTAGTGAAGGAGGCTGTAGTTAAGGAAGTGCATCTGGTCATGCAGATGATCCTATTGTCTGTGGTGCCCAAAGTGATAAAGGTTGTACGGGAGGGGGAGACTGAAGGAAAGGAGTAGGCCTACGGGGAAGGAGACGGCTCAAGACTGAGACGGTGTTATCGGATGACGAGGAAGAAGAGGAGGAAGAAGGGCCTGTGCCGGAGGTGGCACGAGACTACAACTACGGGGCGTTTCAAAGATGCAGACCCCCTACCTTTGATGGTAATGGCACTGCTGCTGCTGCTCATCGATGGGTGAGAGAGATGGAAGTTGTACTAAATATCAGCGAGTGCCGAAAGGACCAGAAGGTGAAGTTTGCTGCCCACTCATTTGTGGACTCAACCTTATGTTGGTGGGAGAATATTGTCCAAGCTAAGGGTACCGGGGCTATCGGAGGATGAGGTGGGCAGAGTGGATTAAGCTGGTGATTGAGGAGTTTTGTCCTCACCGAAGATGGACAAGGTCGAAAGAGAGTTCTTGTAGCTGGAAGCGAGAATAATGACACATGAGCAATACACCCCTAAGTTCAACGAGATGGCATAGCTCGTGCTAGATTAACTGACACCCTCATCATGAAAGATCAAGAGATATATCCAGGGCTTGCCAGCGGATGTCCGAAGGCACACGATCGATGCCCGACCGAGCACATTTAGGTCGGTGGTGGATCTAGCACGAAGATTGTATGATGAGTGGACTGTGGTGGTGGCAGAAGCCAGCAAGAAAGGTGGTGGTGATCGAAAGTGGAATGAAAAGCAATTTGGACGTGGCAGAGCCGCTCTAAACAACAAAGGTGCACGGGTGGATGACCGACGTGTGGTCACATCCGGTGCGGGGTCGAGGAGGTGTGTTAAGTGTGGATGAGAGCACACCAGGGAACGCAGAATGGGATTCAATGTCTGTTTCCTTTGTGGGAGGACCGGACATGTGGCGAAGAACTGCGGGGTAAGGAGGTGTTATACTTTTGGTGAGGAGGGCCACATGAGCAAAGACTATAAGAAGCCGAGGGCTGAAAGTTCTGGTGCAGGGAGGAAGATGACTGGGACTGAAGGGGAGAGGGCGAGTGTTAGAGCGTTCGTGATGACGCAGGAGGAGGCTAGGATGGATCCCGATGTTATGTCATGTTCGTTTCTAGTAAATCAAACTTTAGCCTCTGTGTTATTTGATTCTAGTGCCCGTAAAAGTTTTATTTGTGCTGCTTTCTGTGCTAAATTTCCTGTTAGTAGTAAGAATATAGAAAAGCCCTTCGATGTAGAAACTGCCATAGGTATGTGTACCAGGATTTCAAAGATGATATAAGGTTGTGACGTAGAATTAGAAGGTCACAAGTTTCCTGTTAGAACATTTGTGCTGACCTTAGGTGGGTTTCACGTAGTCCTAGGAATGGATTGATTAGCGGACTATAAGCCGAATATTGTGTGTCGCAAGATGATGATTCGATTGACAGCCCTTGACGGGAGTTCGGTGACGGTTTATGGTGATCGAGTCATGACAATTCCGAAAGTGATTTCGATAGCGGTGGCGGGAAAGTGCATGATGCGTGGATGTACTGCCTACTTGGCCTACATAAAGGATATGGACACACCAACACCAAAATTGAACGATGTACCGGTGGTGTGTGACTTTCCAAACATGTTTCCTGAAGACTTACCAGGAGTGCCACCTGACCGCGAGATTGAGTTCCAGATTGACTTGATACCGGGTTCCCAACCTGTTGCTAAGGCACCATATCGGTTGGCTCCGATCGAGATGAAGGTACTGATGGAACAACTACAGGAGTTGCTTGATAAGGGGTTCATTCGAACGAGTATCTCTCTTTGGGGTGCTCTGGTCTTATTTGTGAAGAAGAAAAAAAGTAGCGTGAGAATGTGTGTAGATTACGGTGACCTAAACAAGTTGAGGTGAAGAATCGGTACCCGTTGTTGGGTTTGTTGGACCTTAGTCAAACTAGTTTAACCTTTAAACTATGAAAAACGCAGTAGAATATAACCTTAAAATTATCATTTGTAATCTGAAAATTAGGCTAATAACATGACAACAACAAACCCAAGAACATAAGGATCATTTATATTTGTATGAAGTAGCTATCAACAAGAAATAACAACCCAAAACAAGCCAATACATACTACCTTTAGTAAAGCTGCAGAAAAACGATTTTGGGTGAAGAAGATGATGTTGTTGAACAGCCAAAATATCAAGGAAAGATTCCTCAAGCATCCATACCCACAAGCACCAAGCAAGCACCTTTGTTGCTAGGATTTCACCACCAAAACTAACCTTGAAAGGCTGCTGAAAACCTTTCTTCCAGCCGAGATCAAGCCGCTGAAAAGCCTTTTTCAGCCGAGATTTACTTCTAGATTGGAGAGAGTTTTTCCTTGAGGTTCTTGCATATGTGAGAGAGATGAGAGGATGGAGAGTATGTGTGAGTTCTTGGAGTATGGTATGTAAAAACAAGCAAGACACACACACCAAAAAGGGGGCAGTCGAAACTTGTTCTTTAGATGGGGTTTTCCCCCCAAAACCAAAACCCAATTTTTATAAACTAATAATTAGAATAAGTTATGAATTAGCCCTTTAGTTATATAACTTATACACACTCCTATTATTTGATGTTATTTAACCAATTTAAACAACATTACAAATAATATCCATGAACAAATATCCATATAGGTTGTTCAATCTCATATGCAACATATTTAGAAAACCCATTTTCTAAATTGGTGAATTTATTTAATTGCATGAGCATATCATCAATTAAATATTAATTGGTGTTTGCTAAGCTTGTTATTGGGTATGACCCGACTTGGATCACAACGTACTAACCACATCAATGTTCTATGTGTCTTGGGCATAAGAATCCAACAATCTCCCACTTGCACAAGATTCATAGAACATTGATGCAAGCAGTAAATACCGCCTAACAACGGTTTACTACCCTTAATACGCATGACTGAAAGCCATTCAATAACATCATCCCCTTCAAGAATCCAACTTGAAATTATTTAGGTGAATCAATCATTTATCCTTTTGTTTCAGATGTCATGTTAAATCCAAGGACATAGAATGATCATTCCTTGTTGATTTAACTTAATCAGGCCTTAGACATCTTGCTCTCAACGAATAAGAGGAACAAATTCCATCTTGACTACATACGTTTTTCACAATCACCTCGTGTCACACTTGAACATAGCCTTATGTACTGCTCATTATTTCAGAGCAGCGAAGAACTAGCTCAAGGTATAAAATTTGGTGAATATCAAAACCCAATATGTATCTCAGGTTGGAGGATACCAAATGATATTCGCATTTACTTAAATTTACTTATGATCAATCTAAAAGATTCCATTTAGTAAAATTGAGATGCGGGTCAGTCCAATATTTGTATCCCACAAATATCTATGAACCTTGGCAGCAACCAATTACTCTATATTCATTCCATATGAATATCCACCAATCCATGTTCATAATAGCTTACGTTCATATTTGTTCCCACAACATGACGGACTACTAATAATAAACATATTCATGGATATATACATGCTAAAATGAATGTAACTAAAATATCACAAGTATATAAAGAGTTAGATATTACATTGTTTCAAACTTTTAATACTAAACAGATCAATTCCAGTCACTAGAATATCGAAGTCCTAAGGCACAAGTATGACTTTATGTTTTGCCCTTTCAAGGAGCTTCGTGAGTGGATCCGTAATGTATTCACCAGTGTTGACCCTTTATTTTAATACTAAACAGATCATACTTTGTTCATTAATCTATGACATGAATTGCCATCTTTTATATATTTACGTATTGAAAGTTATGGAAAACTCACCAACATTATTGTTGACCCTTTATTTTTAACATGTTTCAGGTTTAATACTTGAGGTTTCTCTTCGTGTTCATATAAGACTTGGACCTAGTTTAACTAAATATGTTATTTTCTTTGTTTGAAGCTTTTGTATTGTATGGACTTATTTGTCTTGTAATGTTCAATGATTAATGATATTTAATATTATTTCAACTTAATTAGTTTCATGTGCTATGAACAATCGTTTCACATTCGTCCGCCCCGATGATTCCGCCGTTGGTCGGGTGTGACAGATTGGTATCAGAGCCATGGTTATAGGGAATTAGGTTATTAGAAATGAAATGACCTAGACTATAACTAAGTACCCTTACACATAAGTCCTCTCATGTATTTTATATTCTTAGATAGGATTTTATGTGCCTTATGTGTTTATACTTGATTATATGATTTATACTTTATGTGCTTATTCTTATACTTTGAATCTTATCAATGCACACACGAACGTTAAATCATATTCTAAGGCATTAGGTGCCTAAATCAAATGGTTTTCAAAATGAGTTTTGAATTGTTATTTGTGGTTTTCAAGTCTCATCAAAGTCTATGTCCTATAACTTGAAACATGTAATGCTGGAAGAGCGTGATGCTTGTATCTCGAGGTGTTTTGTCTAGGAAAGGTATTCATATAAATCCAAATCAACCGATGGATCCATTTGCCTTACTTGGGAACCCTTGGGGTGAGTGTCCACTTATAGGTACACGTGTCTTCATTAAGGTTGTAGTTGACCTAATACTTTGATAAGTCAACGTAATGCTTTGGTTTGTAAACCGAATGTTACACCCGAAACATCTTGTTACTTTAAATCGTTTTATCAGTGATCTTGTCTTTTGGATCTTAAAACTCACTACCCAATTCTCTTAATGACCCTTAGTAATCTTTTTTTTGAATGTCTTCCCTTCCAAACCGCACTTATTCTGCAACCTTATCTCAATTTTACTTTTATTCTGAACTGAACCATTAATATTAACAAACATGATTCATGTATCAAATTTAACTAATGCAACTTTGAAACCTCCATGATATAAGTAAACAAGAATCAATCATCTAGAACCCTGTTAAAGTTATTTGCTTGAAAAGCTCCTATGAATTCATATCCCATCCAAAAGTGTCTTGAATATATTTCTCATGCTCGTTAAGCTGAGTCTCGTGTTGATCTAAAACTTGGTGTTGTGTCAAAACCTTTCTAATCATCTTGAACCGCTTGACATGTAAAACCTATCAATTGAAATTGTAAATTAATAATCTTGCACCCTTTTGCCAAGAAACACATGAAATCATGAATTATGAAATTTAACAAATTTAAGCATAGCAAAACATCATGACTAAACTTATTGAATTTAAGCTCTCCCAAGAGTTCACTTGCGAACGTGAAATGAAATCCAAGTCTCCTCATATCCTTGAAATTCGTCTTCTCGAGATTAAATTTCGGGACGAAATTCTTAAAGTAGGGAGACTATAACATCCGTCGAATTTCAAAATTATGAAATCAAACCCGAACTCACTTTAAACTTTCATATGATGGAAATTTAATATTTAAAATTTTTAATATTTATTTTATTGAGTCAAACGGGTTAAATGTGCAATTTAAGCAATATTGAAATTGTTTTATTCATTTTATCATTTAAACAAAGCATAATAATTTATTTATTTTATAAATAATCTTTTTCATAAAATTAAATAATATTTATCATTTTACAATAAATAACTAAATAAAAAGACTTATTAAAACTTACTAAGTTATAAAATGAATTTTAATAAACTTATAAAAGTTATAAGTCTTATAAAAGTTATAAAGATTTTATAAGAAAATAAATTGTAATTACTCTTTTATATATATTTTTTATTTAATCTAATATTTATTTCAAAATCATAACCTCCTTTTAAAAGACTTATAAATCACCATTAACACCATTCATAACCTCCTCCTAACCACAAGTATAAAAGCAAGGCTTAGGCCTCACATTTTATTTGTTTATTCTCTAAAAATCTCACTATCATATCTTTCTTTCATCCACAAGATTATTGTTTTAAATGATGGCTATGCCAAAGTCTTAGAATATTTTTATAACTCAAATGAAGACTAATATACCATATATTTACATAATAAAATGTTCTAACTCGTTTCATGCTTTAATGATTTTATAAGTGCACATAAGTGTCGTATTACAATTCTGGCAGAATATAATCTTACTTTAACCGACCATAACTTGATCATAACAAAATAAATTTGAGTAAACTCAGACTCCAATGTTAAGTTCTTTGAATTACCTTTTCAAAGACAGTTTATACGTCTTCAAACTCAATCGGACGACTCAACAATAGCCTTCACAAGATAAGTGCGCGTTTCATCACCTTCTGTCTTATGCGGCTTGTTTGACCTATTTAAAAATCTTTTCATAAAATTGTTTCTGAATGAAAGTTGTCCAGGAGACTTTGAACTAATCAAGTATAAATTTTTATAATTTTATGAAACCGTTTTTGTAGAGATTAATGAAGAGGCTGATGCAACCTAAACATCTTTAGTCTTTCCTGCATGCTGCACAAGTGCATTGAAGTGGAATGCTTCGGAAGTTTCACATGTGCGACAAAATACTCTAAGTGTGAAATCTTCCGAAGCCAAAGATGAAGTCTTCTGAAGCCTCAGAGACAAAGTCTTCCGAAGCTTCAAGATCATGAAGACAGATTTCTTCCGAAGACTTTTAGTAACATGCTTTATCTGATGTACTGTTCCATAAAGCTGGACACCTTTCCGCTGCAACTCTGCAAGTCACCAACTAACATGGTTTGGTGAAAAGGTCCATGCTTTTGGTAACTGTATATTGAGGTCTTGAGTCTGTAACTTTCTACTTTATGTACTTTATCCTTTTTGTAATAGATAAGGATGTGAGCTATGGCATGTCATAGTCACTAGTCAAAAGGCAATCTGCCTTTTGACTCTACAATTGATTTTGTGTGTGTCTAGTCAATTGTATCCAGCTGGCTTTCAAAGTATAGCCGGCTGTAGGATGTTGTATAAGTATCTCATGTTCTTATATCTTCGAATATGCTTTTGTAACACTTGTAATAGAACATAGAGAAGGCAATATACTGCATTCTTGAAAACCAAACACTTGTGTTCTTTGTGTTCTGTCTCATATATTACTTGTGTTCTTAGTGTCACCTCTTGGTTAATCCAGTTTACTATTTGATCTAAGTTTAGTTTATCTCCTCTTTGTGTTGTTGTGTTGTAACTCTTCACCCTTCAACGATCCTGCATTTGGTATCAGAGCATTCCAGGCTCTTGATATAAGATCTCACCATCTTTAGATCCCTCACACACACACAAATACTAAACTTTTCAAATAGTAGCCATTTCCAAAACTAATATGGAAACTGGAACCATGAACAAGTCCCCACTGATCACTCTTGATGAGTTTGGCACCTAGTGTTTAAGAATGGAAGGTTTCATCAGGTCTCTTGATTCAAGAATGTGGGAGTCTATCACACCTTCTGCTACTGGTGCTGGTATGATCCCCAAAGATGTGGCTAACTACTCTGATGAAGATAGGAAGAGAGTAGAGATAGACAGAAAAGCCATGACAGCTCTTCAAACTGCCCTTCCAAACTTTGTGTAAAGAGGTTTCAAGAAGTGCAAAACAGCCAAGTAGTTGTGGGATGCACGGAAACTGATGTATGAGGGTTCTTCTGAAGCCAAGGAGAACAAGAAGGATCTCCTGAAGCAGCAGTTTGAAAACTTCACCTTCAAAACAGGTGAAACCATGAGTCAGCAGTACTTCAAGTATGTTGAGATTGTGGATACCCTAGTGGATGGAGGAGTTTCTCTTGAAAACAGAGACATTGTAAGGAAGTTCATGTCCTCACTTCCTAGGCAGTGGACACACTACTGTGTGGTGATCAAGAGAACTGAAAAACTCAAAACTCTTACTCTGACAGAGTTATATGGGATTCTCAGAGGATACCAGATGGAGATGAACATGCAAGGTTCATCTACAAAATCCAACAATCAAATGGGTTCAGCCCTGCATGTGGTTGAAAGGGATAGCATAGAACCCCAAAACATCATCTCTTATGCTACCCTGACAACTCACCCAAGGGCCTTTCATCACCTTCCCAGACACCAAAGGAGAACTACACTCAAGGAAGCCCATTTCAAGAGACAAGCTCTTCTCAAGCTTTTGTGTCTTCTGATGAAAGCTATGGCACTCTCTTTTCACTCTTGAAAACCTGGACTGTATCCATCCAGATGATCTGGAATACATGGAAATAGTCCAGCACATGGCTCTAATCACTCACAGAGCCAATAAGTTCTACAAGAGGACTAGAAGGAAGTTTCCAAGCAATGCAACTAGTGGAAAGTTTGGACTGGACAAAGGCAAAGTCAAGTGTGTAACATCTCATATTTTTTTTATTTTTTTGTTAACTAAAAGTTACTTCGTTTACTCTTACAAGGGTTATTATTGTCAATTTGAAAACTCATGTGTTGTTTGTGCTTATTCATTATTGTCATTAAGTTAAAAATAAATATCAATAATATTAATCATGTTAATATAATAGTAGTAATCATAATACAAGTTATAATAATAATACTAATAACTATAATAATAATAATAATAATTGTAACAATAATAATATTAATAATAAAATTGATAATAGTATATTATTAATAATCATGTGAAATTTTATTAACTAAAACTTAAAACATCTAAGCTAGGTGGCTAATTGTTATTTTTTTTTTAAACTTAAATGCAAGTTTTGAGCATAAATAATAAAAAAAACTGCAGGGACCAAAGATGTAATTAACCAAAACCCAAACCCCCACCCCCTTTCAACCCCCGTTTTTCCGGTAGCTCTCCGGCCGCCCACCGGCCGAGCTCCGGCGAGACCAAAACTCATTTTTTTTCAAATTTCAGCCAAGGAAAGGATTCCTAACCGTTCACGAAAGGGATTCGAACTGATTGTTGTGTTTCATTGAAGATCTAACATCGGTTTCAAGAGCCTCCAAACGCGAGTAACCGCTGGGCTTTAATCATCAAACGTTTTGGCATTTAAACCTAATAATAACCTAATTAACCAACTTGTTCGATCATAAGGCAACATCTAATCGATTACAACGTTCAACTGCACCTGAAACAAGTCCAAACAATCGAATACAATCGACATACTCATCGCGACCTACACACGAGACGAACACAACCCTCTGCACGATTGGAACTACAATTGATTGAGGGTTTCGATCAAACTCTCTTGTGGAAGCTTCCTGTACAACGAATTCGTTTATCAACATCGTTTGAGCATCCATCAAGGTTGTGCATAGGCCGCGACTTGTTCATCACTCGATCTCGTCTAACACTTTGAAATCGGGTAATTGATTTCACCTACACACTCGGTTTTACTTGGAGATTAAAAGCCCCAAGGTTAATTTCATGTTCATAATCGAATTGGGGATCGATTTGGAATCAAACGATTCTAGGGTTCTTAAAGGTTTGGGGAACTTTTCTTTAAACGGGTTTATAATAATTAGAAACCAATATGAACCGCGGCTGAGGCCTTGGTTCATTGTTAAGACTTTGCATTCTCAACATGAGGTCCCGGGTTCGAACTCGGGCACCCTCATGTATTTTTAAAAGGTTTTTTTAGCCTTAATTGAATTATGGAAAATTTTTAATATATTTAAAATTATTTATATGAACTTTAAATATTTTGTAACATCCACCAAATATTTTCTGTATTTCTTTTTAGTTTTAAATGAATCTATTTTGTCAATAAAACATTTTAACAAAGATTTGTTCGTGAATAATTTCTAACAAAATAGATTACAATAATAATTAATAAATTATTATTCGGTCAAAACATTCTTTTCTAATAATTTTGTTAAATAGTACGTAATTTTTTTATTTCTGTTATAAAAGATTTTTTTTAAACTTTACGAAACTTCCATTGTTTATAAGTGTTTCCTTTCATTTTTGTATAAATATAGGCATTTAATTTTAGATCATATAAATGATGTTTATTTGTTAAATACAATTATTTAAACGAGCCCCAAAGTCCACTTAACCCTAGTACTCGTTGATTCGTTAAACCCCTTTATGTTTAAGCTTAAATCTTGTAATATCTATATACTTAGGTGTATTGTGAAGACTTTACGTTGGAGCGGCGATTACTATTTCTTATTAATCATCTAATATATACTTATTTGACCAAGTGAGTTTTCATTGCCCTCTTTTTATGCTTGTTCATCATGGGAACCAAATACACTTAGCCAATCTTTTATACTTGTAATAAAGTCGAGGTTTGGTTGTGACGATATGTGTTCTATAACCTTACTTGCTTAGGACCTATGACATGAATTGCTACTTGTAACTTTATCATATTATGTATAAAAATCCTTGGAAACTCACCAACTATTTATAGTTGACCTTTTATTTTTATCATGTTTCAGGAAATCCCCAAGTTTAAAGTGGACTTGTGAAGCTTGCAATGAAACTAGGACTTGGACCTAGTTTAATAATTAAAATGTTATGTTATGTTTTGATTTATGTTGAACTTATTTCAAGTTTGATACTTATGTTTGTACTTCCATTGAAACTTATAATTTAAATATTTACATTTAATTATAGCGTTATGTGGTTGTGAACAATCTTACCCTCACATCTCTATTTTCCGCCGTCAAGGTTGGGGTGTGACAGATTGGTATCAGAGCCCATAACTATAAGGATTTAGGTTATTAGAAATGGTGACCTAGACTATAGCTTATGCATGAACCTCATAGGATAGTATTTATATTCTTGGAATATATATATTGTTACATGCTACATAATGCTATACCTTACTTATGTGCAACTTGATGCCTTAGCATAGGTTTGCCTTATAATTGTTTAAACTTTGTTATTTGTCTCCCTAAACTTATCTTTGACATTTTGACTCTCCCCGACAAATGGAACTTCTTAATCTTATTCTCGACAACACGTGGAATTGTATATTTATGCTTAAGACTTGGAACCTTAGACTTATGTCTAATCTATGTAAAATCTCATCAAGGTTTTGATTTTATGAACCTAAGAAACTTGTGTGACACATAGACACCTGTATTCTGGATTTCCTGGCAAAAGGCCCTCGGGCTAAGGCAAGCATATCGCATAAATCCTACAGGACTAGTTATGCTTACCTGGGGATTTCTGGGATGAGTGATAAACTATGGTCAACATACATAATTTCTAAGGCGAGTGGGTCAACTTACCTTGACGTGTCAACGTTTCCAAATGGTAATGTGTTACCAAATGGAACCACTCCACGTGCCTTGCAACTTTTGCCTTATCCTTGTTGAACTATAATCCTTGTTATTCCTATTCTCGTATCTAACTCATTTTGTATATTCCAGCATGTCTTGCCATCATGGAAAGTGTGGAAGTTCCGATCCTAAGCTAGCCGCCATGATTGCTCGACAAATGGCTGTTGTCATCCCAACCATGGTTGCTGAACACAATAGCACCTTAATGACCAACTCTAGCAACAACGGTCATGGGGAAAATAGTGCTAACCAAGGGCGCAACAACCAAACTTGCACTTTCAAGCATTTTAGCTCATGTAAACCCACTAGTTTTAGTGGCAAGGAAGGAGCCACTGGTCTTCTTGAGTGGTTCGAGAGCATGGAGAACACCTTCGTCAACTGTGAGTGTCCCGAGGCACTCAAAGTTCATTATGCCACTAGCATGTTCCAAAAAAGGGCTCTCACCTGGTGGAATAGCGAGAGGAAATCATGGACCCGATGTTATTCTAGCACTTACATGGGAAGAGTTCAAGAACATCGCCATCGCGAAGTTCTGCCCGAGAAGCGAAGTGCAAAAGCTGGAGGAGGAATTTTGGAATTTGAAACAAAATGATGGTGATCATTTGGCCTACTCAACTAGGCATCACGAGTTGAGTATACTGCTGCCCCATATGGTCGACACTGTCCCCCGCAACATCGAGAAGTTTATCAAGGGTGTACCACCCCAAATTCAAGATGCTGTGGTGGGTAGCCGACCCATAACTTTGGAAGAAGCCATTACTATCACCGCTCAACTCACCGAGAATCATATACGAGTGGGCACCATGTCTGTGAAGGGTGCCAAAAAGGTGGAAAAGATGGCTACCGAGGCTGTTAAGGAGACAAAAGCTGAACCGTCCAACAACAACAACAACAAGAAGCGCAAGTTCACATCGGCGCGTAACTATGTTGTGGCTGCACCCAAACAACCCCAAAGACAACTTGTACCTGCGGCTACACCTGTGGCACAAGTGCCTCAGGCTAGGGCTTATGCTGGTCCTCAGCCTATGTGCAACATGTGTAGGTATCATCATCCGGGGAATCAACCATGCCGCATCTACACCTTATGCGGTAAATATGGACATTTGGTGGCAACTTTCCACCGTGCACCTAACAATGCCGCCGTGGTCACAAACCGGGTTTGCTACAACTATGGGAAACCTGGCCATTTCCGCCCACAATGTCCCCGTCTTGTGGGTAATGTGCCACAAGCCCGAGGACGTGCTTTCAACATCAACGCTAACCAAGCACAAGCAAACAACGATATGGTGAATGGTATGTTAACTCACTTTTAACTTTTGTGATCCGATTCTTCATACTTTACCTGTATCGTTAAATACCTTAAAAATTGAACAGGTATGTTCCTTATTAATAAAACTTATGCCTATGTCCTATTTGATTCTGGAGCCGATAAGAGTTTTGTTTCGTTGGAATTTGAACCATACTTCTAAGCCACATACGAGACTAGAAAGACCCTTACCGTTGAAGTTGCCGATGGAGAACCGATCACCGTGACGTCATTATTCGTGATTGCATCTTAAGTCTTGACACGCATGATTTTCTTATCGATCTTATCCCTATGAAACTGGAAGCTTCGACGTCATCATAGGTATGGATTGGTTAGCCAAACACAATGCCGAGATCATTTGTTTCGAGAAGTGTATTCGTATACCATTACTTTCTGGAGATACTTTGAAAGTGTTCGGTGAAAAATCTTCCAAAGGACTTAAACTCATGTCTTGCACACAAGCCCGAAAGTGCTTAAGCAAGAAGTATATGGCCTTCTTGGCTTACGTGGTCAACACGAAAGTCAAAGGGAAAGAACTTAATGATGTTCCTATCGTACGAGATTTTCCTGAAGTATTTCCGATGACCTTAGTGGTTTACCTCCCATGCGTGAAGTCGAATTTAAAATTGACTTGATACCGGGAGCAAACCCCGTGGCTAAGTCACCATATCGGCTTGCACCATCGGAAATGCAAGAACTCTCTAGCCAACTTCAAGAGCTATCCGAGAAGGGCTTCATCCGTCCTAGTTCTTCGCCTTGGGGTGCACCTGTTCTTTTCGTGAAGAAGAAAGATTTACGTATGTGCATCGATTATCGTGAGCTTAACAAGCTTACCATCAAGAACCGTTATCCTCTTCCTTGTATTGATGATTTGTTGACCAACTTCAAGGAGCTGCTATTTTCTCGAAGATCGATTTACGTTCTGGTATCATCAATTGCGAGTCCATGATGATGATATCCCAAAGACCGCTTTCCGTACTCGTTATGGGCACTATGAGTTTATGGTGATGCCTTTGGTTTAACCAATGCCCCTGCTGTCTTCATGGATCTCATGAACCGAGTATGCAAGCCTTATCTAGACAAGTTTGTGATCGTCTTCATTGATGACATACTTATCTATTCCAAGTCCAACACCGATCATGAACTGCATTTGAGATTGGTTCTTGAGTTGTTAAAGAAGAGCAATTGTACGCAAAGTTCTCGAAGTGTGATTTCTGGCTCGAGGAATTTCAATTTCTAGGACATGTGGTGAATAGCCAAGGAATTCACGTTGATCCTGCAAAGGTGGAAGCTGTGAGGAATTGGTGTGTTCCTACTACTCCTACCGAAGTTCGTTCCTTTCTTGGTCTTGCTGGTTACTATTAGCAATTCATTTCCAACTTTTCAAGAATCATGAAACCACTCACTTCTTTGACACAAAAGAATAAACCGTTTGAGTGGGGTTTCGAGCAAGAAGAAGCTTTTGAAGCGCTAAAGCACAAGTGGTGCAATGCTCCTATCTTGACCTTACCTGATGGAAATGACGACTTCACTGTGTATTGTGATGCATCTAAACAAGGCCTTGGTTGTGTTCTTATGCAACGAGGGAAGGTCATAGCGTATGCATCAAGACAATTGAAGGTTCACGAGGTGAATTACACAACTCATGATCTCGAGCTTGGTGCTGTTGTATTTGCTTTGAAGATTTGGAGACACTACATGTATGCTACACAATGCATAGTCTACACCGATCACAAAAGCCTTCAACACGTTTTCAATCAAAAAGATCTCAATATAAGACAATGTCGTTGGGTGGAGTTAATTAGTGATTACGATTGTGACATTCGTTACCATCCTGGTAAAGCAAATGTTGTAGCCGATGCACTAAGCCGAAGGATTCACAACAAGATGATCTCATTTCAAGAAATTCGCGATCGATGTCAATGGTTTGACACTTTGGGTGAGTTCGATACTGAGATCCGTCTAGATGTCAACGAGACTACCGTATTGCTACAAAACTTGAGAATAGATAGTGACATCGAGTCTAGTATTTTGGAGGCTCAACAAGTGGTGCAACAAGAAGGAAGAATGAAGGATGAAATGGAGCCTAATCTTTAACCAATTGGACACGAAACCCAATGGGTTGATGTACTTCTCAAATCGAATTTGGATTCCAAATCGCGGTAACCTTTGAACCTTTATCATGAATGAGGCTCATCAAACTCGTTATTCTATTCATCCTGGTTCCGGTAAGATGTACATGGACATACGTGGTCAATATTGGTGGCCTGGAATGAAGAAAGATATAGCGACATATGTAGCTAAGTGCCTCACGTGTACGAAGCTCAAAGCCGAACATCAACGTCCAAGTGGATTACTTGAGCAACCCGAGATCTTTATGTGGAAGTCGGAACACATATCCATGAACTTCATAACTAAGCTACCCCGAACCTCTCGAGGACATGATAGGATATGGGTGATCGTTGACCGATTAACCAAATCGGCACATTTTATACCTATACGTGACACTTACAAGACATCAAGGTTAGCTCGCATATACGTTGATGAGATTGTAAGTCGTCATGGGGTACCTCTGCACATCATATCCGACCGAGACGCTCGTTTCACTTCGCGTTTTTGGTCGTCTATGCAAGAACTCTTGGGTACACAATTGGACCTAAGCACGGCTTACCATCCTCAAACTGATGGTCAAACCGAACGAACGATCCAAACTTTGGAGGATTTGCTACGCCTGTGTGTTCTTGATTTTGGTGGTGATTGGGATACGCATCTACCGCTCACGGAATTTTCGTATAACAATAGTTATCACTCGAGTATCAAGATGGAACCGTTTGAAGCACTTTATGGTCATAAATGTCGTTCGCCGATCTGTTGGTCCGACATTGGTGAAAGCTTCATCACTGGTCCTGAACTTATACAAGAGACGACTGATAAAGTTTCTATTATCCGCAAGAACCTTGAAGTGGCGAGAAGTCGTCAAAAGAGTTATGCTGACAAGCGACGTAAGCCATTGGAATTCCAAGTTGGGGAGATGGTTCTTCTAAGGTTTCAGCGTGGAAAGGTGTTGTTCGCTTTGGAAAGAAGGTAAACTGGCTCCAAGATTTGTAGGACCTTTCAAAATCCTGAAAATGATTGGGAAAGTGGCTTATAACTAGAACTACCTTCCGACCTTAGTGAAGTTCATCCTGTGTTCCATGTCTCAAATTTGAGAAAGTGTTTGGCCGACGAAAGTCTGTATGTTCCGCTGGAGGACATTCAGATCGACGAGTCCTTGCATTTTGTCGAGAAACCAGTTGAAATCATGGATCGTATAATGAAGAAGACTAGAACCACAACAACCCCAATCGTCAAGGTTCGTTGGGAAAATAAACGTGGCGCTGAATTTACTTGGAAACGTGAGGAGCACATGAAGAAGAGATACCCATTCTTATTTATATAGTTTCATTTCTTTTAATTTCGGGACGAAATTCTTTTAAGTTGGGGAGACTGTAACATCTCGTTTTTTTTTGTTAACTAAAAGTTAACTTCGTTTACTCTTACAAGGATTATTATTGTCAATTTTGAAACTCATGTGTTGTTTGTGCTTATTCATTATTGTCTTTAAGTTAAAAATAAATATCAAATAATATTAATCATGTTAATATTAATAGTAGTAATCATAATACAAGTTATAATAATAATACTAATAACTATAATAATAATAATAATAATTGTAACGATAATAATATAATAATAAAATTGATAATAGTAATATTATTAATAATCATGTGAAATTTTATTAACTAAAACTTAAAACATCTAAGCTAGGTGGCTAATTGTTATTTTTTTAAAAAAACTTTAAATGCAAGTTTTGAGCATAAAATAATAAAAACAAAACTGCAGGGACCAAAGATGTAATTAACCAAAACCCAAACCCCCACCCCCTTTCAACCCCCGTTTTTCCGGTAGCTCTCCGGCCGCCCACCGGCCGAGCTCCGGCGAGACCAAAACTCAATTTTTTTTCGAATTTCAGCCAAGGAAAGGATTCCTAACCGTTCACGAAAGGGATTCGAACCGATTGTTGTGTTTCATTGAAGATCTAACATCGGTTTCAAGAGCTTCCAAACGCGAGTAACCACCGGGCTTTAATCATCAAATGTTTTGGCATTTAACCTAATAATAACCTAATTAAACCAACTTGTTCGATCATAAGGCAACATCTAATCGATTACAACGTTCAATTGCACATGAAACAAGTCCAAACAATCGAATACAATCGACATACTCATCGCGACCTGCACACGAGACAAACACAACCCTCTGCACGATTGGAACTACAATTGATTGAGGGTTTTCGATCAAACTCTCTTGTGGAAGCTTCCTGTACAACGAATTCGTTTATCAACATCGTTTGAGCATCCATCAAGGTTGTGCATAGGCCGCGACTTGTTCATCACTCGATCTCGTCTAACACTTTGAAATCGGGTAATTGATTTCACCTACACACTCGGTTTTACTTGGAGATTAAAAGCCCCAAGGTTAATTTCATGTTCATAATCGAATTGGGGATCGATTTGGAATCAAACGATTCTAGGGTTCTTAAAGGTTTGGGGAACTTTTCTTTAAACGGTTTATAATAATTAGAAACCAATATGAACCGCGGCTGAGGCCTTGGTTCATTGGTTAAGACTTTGCATTCTCAACATGAGGTCCCGGGTTCGAACTCGGGCACCCTCATGTATTTTTAAAAGGTTTTTTTAGCCTTAATTGAATTATGGAAAATTTTTAATATATTTAAAAATTATTTATATGAACTTTAAATATTTTGTAACATCCACCAAATATTTTCTGTATTTTCTTTTAGTTTAAATGAATCTATTTTGTCAATAAAACATTTTAACAAAGATTTGTTCGTGAATAATTTCTAACAAAATAGATTACAAATAATAATTAATAAATTATTATTTGGTCAAAACATTCTTTTCTAATAATTTTGTTAAATAGTACGTAATTTTTTTATTTCTGTTATAAAAGATTTTTTTTAAACTTTACGAAAATTCCAAATTGTTATAAGTGTTTCCTTTCATATTTTTGTATAAAATATAGGCATATAATTTTAGATCATATAAATGATGTTTATTTGTTAAATACAATTATTTAAACGAGCCCCAAAGTCCACTTAACCCTAGTACTCGTTGATTCGTTAAACCCCTTTATGTTTAAGCTTAAATCTTGTAATATCTATATACTTAGGTGTATTGTGAAGACTTTACGTTGGAGCGGCGATTACTATTTCTTATTAATCATATAATATATACTTATTTGACCAAGTGAGTTTTCCTTGCCCTCTTTTTATCTTTTCACACTAATTTGGGGTGAAACATGATTACTTATACATAACGCACTTGTAAACGTTTAGACTTGTAAAGCACTTACAATTCATACTTTTGTCATGGTTATTTGTGTGTTGTTAGTGTTTATATGAGATACATATTTTTGTTTACAATCATTAACTATTGCTAGCTTTGCCACGTCTTTGATCATTGGGCCTGACAAGCCTATTTGGTGCTAAAGTTGATAGACTGCCGACTCCTGATGACATATGCTTGTTCATCATGGGAACCAAATACACTTAGCCAATCTTTTATACTTGTAATAAAGTCGAGGTTTGGTTGTGACGATATGTGTTCTATAACCTTACTTGCTTAGGACCTATGACATGAATTGCTACTTGTAACTTTATCATATTATGTATAAAAATCCTTGGAAACTCACCAACTATTTATAGTTGACCTTTATTTTTATCATGTTTCAGGAAATCCCCAAGTTTAAAGTGGACTTGTGAAGCTTGCAATGAAACTAGGACTTGGACCTAGTTTAATATTAAAATGTTATGTTATGTTTTGATTTATGTTCAACTTATTTCAAGTTTGATACTTATGTTTGTACTTCCATTAAAACTTATAATTTAAATATTTACATTTAATTATAGCGTTATGTGGTTGTGAACAATCTTAACCCTCACATCTCGACGTTTCCGCCGTCAAGGTTGGGGTGTGACAAAGTGTTACAACTGTAACCTGATGGGCCACTTTTCCAGAGAGTTTAAGGCACCTAGAACAAATGGTGGCCAAACATAATCCAGACCAAACTACACTAAGAAAGCTCTCCATAATGAGAAGTCAAAGCAGCAAGCTGTTGTTGCTGTTGAAGAAGGAGGCTTTGACTGGAGCTTTCAGGTTGAAGATGCCTCTCCAAACCAAGCACTGATGGCAGATCATGATGAAGCCAAGATATTGGAACATCTATGTACTCCTGAATGCATTGCTAAAGTTAACAGGTACAGGTCTTATAACTTGGAATTGAGATTTGATATTGAGTCCTTAAACATTTTAAAATCTGACTTTAGAAAGTCTGAAAATGATTATAAGCTGATAATAGAGGACTTAGAGAAAACCATTTCAGTTCTAAAACATGAACACACAGATTTTAGGACTCAAATTAAAGATCTCATAACCAAGTTAACTGAGTGCCAGGCTGAGCTTGTGATCAGCAAAGCCAGGGCAGAAAAGATTGTTCTTAAAGAAGAGACCTTCAAGAACATGATATCCTTATCACTGCACAACAAAGTGTGCTATCAAAACAGACAAGGACTGGGATCCAATGAGATAGCTCCTCCACACACAATCTTGTCAGTAAGATCTCCTAGGTGTGGAACTTGTGAAGATGAGCTTCCTCTCATGGATCCTATGAGTGAGGAGAATGAAGAAGAGATAGTGAAGAATCCCTCTACAAGAGTGAAGAGGAGGATTCCAAGAAGGGCCACTATCCTTCTGAGGAGAAAGTGAAGACTGTGATGACCAAGTCCATGACAAAGAACTTGATCAGAAAGAGCAAAAGAAAGGAAAGGAAGGCTCAAGAGATCAAGGCTACTTTTGACTCTAAGCAGAAACAAGTTTTATTTCTGCAGGGTTAAAGTGGTAGGGACTGAAGACATCAACCAAAACTCTGCTAAGAGTTCTGGTTCTTGCTCAACTCATCTCAACAGCAAGAAGAAGACTAATCTGTTGTGTACCACTGCTGCACAGCCTGGTCCATCAAACTCCAAGCATAGTTCTCAGCCCAAGAGGACTGTCTCAGCATCTGCAAAGATGAAGGTGGAGAAGGGAAGTGACCAAAGACAGTCTTACTCTCAAGACAAGGCTCTTGTGAAGAAGAAAATGAATTGTGTTATGTGTGACAACACCACTCACATTGCAAAGGATTGTCCCTTCAATCCTAAAGGTACTGTCCATATGGCCAAAACAAGGTTTCAAAGAGTTCTAAGAAGATTCAAGCTTCGGAAGGAAAACCAGTTTCCTTCGGAAGTTCCAAATCTAACAAGAAGGGAAGTGGAAAATTCTCTTTGGAAGATTATTTGGTCTCGGAAGAAAGGAGTACTTCCGAAGCACTGAAGTCTGCTGCAGTGTTTGCAGAATCTTCTAAAGGTTCAGTCATCAAAACTTCTGAAGCTCCAAAAGCTTCTAAAGTTTTGAAGGTCAAGTCCAAGACTCCAAAGGTGGTGTGGACGTCTAAGAAAGACCAAGTGACTGAGATTTCTCCATCAAAAATAGCTCAAGATCCTCTTAGTACAACCATAGGATCTATTACTGTTAAATTACCTTCTACAAATGAGCCAAAGATAAGCAAGGCTTGGGTTTCCAGATGTAACTAATCATTCTCGTTTGTGCAGGGACAGCTGAAGACAGACAGAAATGTTTGGATCATAGACAGTGGCTGCTCCAAGCACATGAATGGTAATAGGTCACTACTCCAGAACTTTGAAAGGATTGATGGAGGACTTGTTGCGTTGGGAGGAATGATGTTGGTTACATTTCTGGTGGGGGCAAGGTCACAAATGGTAAGCTCAACATAGAAAAGGTAAACTTTGTAAAAGAGCTTGGATACAATGTTCTGAGTGTATCTCAATTTTGTGATCAGAGCATAACATGCTCTTTACTGAGCATGAGTGCATTGTTCTTAAGCCTGGTGTGGTCATTCCTTATGAGCACATCCTGCTTAGAGCCCCTAAGAAAGGAAACATGTACAAGATGGATTTGCAAGAAACCTCTCCCTTTGGAGAAGTTTCATGCTTTCTGTCTAAAGCCAATAGTGATGAGTCTTTCCTATGGCAAAATAATGTGCCATGTAAACTTTAAGAACATGAATAAGTTAATTAAGCATGACTTGGTAACTGGAATGCCAAAGAAAGATTTACAAGTGATGACCACTATGTTGCATGCCTAAAAGGGAAGCAACATAAGGTATCTCACAAGCCAAGGAAAAGAACTCAATCACTACTCCCTTACACTTGTTACATATGGATCTCTTTGGCCCTACCAGTGTAATGAGTTTCGGAAGGATCTTATACTGTCTAGTGATCACAGATGACTTTACAAGATTCACATGGGTTTTCTTCCTTAGAACTAAGGATGAGACTCCTGAGATTCTGAAGAATTTCATCTTAAAGATTGAGAATCAATCTGATCACAAGGTCAAGATGATAAGATGTGATCAAGGAACCGAATTTAAGAACCATATCCTTGACACATTCTGTGATGAAAAGGGTATTACAAGACAATTTAGTGCTCCTAGGACTCCTCAGCAAAACGGTGTTGTTGAGAGGAGAAACAGGACACTGATTGAAGCTGCAAGAACCATGTTGTCTGACTCTAAACTGCCCATCACCTTCTGGGCAGAGGCAGTCAACACTGCCTGCTATGTGCATAACAGAGTTTTAGTAGTTAAGACTCATGGTAAGACTCCTTATGAACTTTGGCACAAGAGGAGACCTTTCATTGTTTTCTCAGGTCCTTTGGATGTCCTTGCACAATCTTGAATACCAAAGATCAAATTGCCAAGTTTGCTAAGAAATCAGATGATGGACACTTTATTGGATACTCTTCCCAAGCTAAGGCTTATAGAGTATACAATCTCAGAACTAGAATTGTTAAGGAGTCAGCCAATGTGACTTTCAATGAACACACACCTTGTGTTACTGGTTTTGGTCTGGATTGGCTGTTTGATCTTGATTTCGTTACCAACTGTTTTAACAAATCTTGTGAGAATGTCTCAGGATCTGCAGAAAATTTGAATACAGATGATCCTGATCCAAGATTTGAGCTAGGAAGATCTTCAAGACACATATCTTCAGCTCCAGTTGGAACCACTTCTGCAAATGAGGTTTCTATCAGCCCTACAATGACAAATTCAGCTGATACATCTGGTATGCCTTCAAATTCCAGCTCAGAGGCTCTACAACCAGATAAGAACACCTCAACAGTGGAAGACAACGATGGTGACAGTGACCAAGAATTTCTTGATGCCTCTAACCACACTGTGGATGAGAACATCAATGATGTCACACACTGCTTGGATCAAGTTTCACTTGAAAAGTGTGCTGATGTGGTGGGAGAAACATCTATGCTAGATCTTCTCAAATTTAGATCTTTCTCAACAACTTGCTGTGATCCCTCAGCTTAGGATCCACAAGTCTCACCCTACCACAAACATCATTGGAGATGTTATCTCAGGGGTAAAGACAAGAGGACAAACCCATGAAGCAAATGTTTGTCTTCGCTCTTGTTTTCTATCCCAGCTAGAGCCAAAGAAAGTTGATGAAGCTCTAAAGGATGGAAGTTGGGTTGAAGCTATGCAACAAGAGCTGCTTAATTCAAAAGGCAGAAAGTTTGGAACCTTTGTCTTCTTACTTCTGGGAAGACTACCATTGGAACAAAATGGGTGTTTAGGAACAAGAAAGATGATAGAGGCATCATTATCAAGAACAAAGCTAGACTGGTTGTTCAAAGATACACACAAGAAGAAGGGATTGACTACACTGATGTCTTTGCTCTAGTGGCAAGATTAGAAGCTGTTAGGATATTCTTGGCATTTGCTGCATCCAAGAACTTCAAGGTTTTTCAACTTGATGTGAAGTGTGCCTTTTTGTATGGAGTGATAGATGAAGAGGTTTATGTCAAACAGCCATCTGGTTTTGTAGATCCTGATCATCCTGATCATGTCTGCAAGCTTGACAAAGCTCTTATGGGCTGCATCAGGCACCCAGGAAGTGGTATGAGACACTGTCTGAGTATCTCTGTAAACATGGATACAGGGGGTACTATAGATGGAACTCTCTTCATCAAAGGACAAGGAAAACTCATATTGCTAGTTCAGGTATATGTGGATGACATCATATTTGGTTCAACTAATCCAAAGCTCTGCAAAGACTTTGAGAAGCTGATGAAAGACAGATTTGAAATGAGTGCCATGGGGGAACTCAATTCTTTCTGGGAATTCAAGTGAAGCAAGTTGAAGATGGCATCTTCATAAGTCAGTCAAAGTATGTTCAGGACATACTCAAGAGGATTAATATGACTGACTGTAAGATTGCTAAGACACCCATAGCCAGAAACCACTCTCTTGGTCTTGATCTTGAGGGGGGTGTAGATGAGCATTTATACAGGGCTATGATTGGGTCTCTTATGTATCTTACTGCTAGCAGGCCTGATATCATTTTGCTACATGTATTTGTGCAAGATATCAAGCCAACCCTAAGATGTGTCACCTTATCACTGTCAAGAGGATTCTAAGATACCTCAAGGGTGCATCAACACTTGGCCTATGGTATCCCAAGAATTCTGACTTCAATCTGTATGCCTATACAATAGTGATTATGGTGGTTGCAACATGACTGCAAAGTCTACATCTGGGCGATGTCAATTTCTTGGTGGAAGGGTTGTCTCATGGCAATGCAAGAAACAATCCTGTGTCTCTGCATCAACTACTGAAGCTGAATACATTGCTGCTGCAAGCTGCTGTGCTCAAGTACTTTGGATTCAAAATCAGATGCTGGACTATGGATTAAACTTCAAGGAGACTCCCATTCACATAGACAACAACAATGCTATCTCAATCACAGAGAACCCTATGCAGCACTCAAGGACAAAGCACATCAATATCAGGTATCATTTAATAAGGGATAACTATGAAAAGGGATTAATTAAACTAGTCAAGGTTCACACAGATGAACAATATGTTGATCTGTTTACAAAGGCTTTTGATGAACAAAGATTTAATATCTTATATCAGCTATTGGATGATAAACCTTGAGTAAGCTTTTCTTAAAACTAATTCTTATTATTTCTTAAAATATGTGTGTCCTAAGTTGTCTAGTTCATCACTTTCATAAGCTCATGTTTTCTTGGGATGAAAATTTCTTTTTGAAGACTTTCCTTAGATTTTTTAAAATTCTGATACTTTGGAAGTTTTGTTTTTAACTTCGGAAGTAAATCATGCCTTCAAATTAGATAACTGTCTAAGAAGTTTACCTTCAAAAGAGTTTTCAAAATTTATCTTCCGAAGCTTAAATATTTGTCTCAGACACTTATTCAATTTTAAGGACCATTTACTTCCGAAGCAAAATTAACCCTCGGAAGCTTTGTCTGTTTACACACAAAGCACTCAATCTTTAAATTTTCTTCCGAAGCAAAATTTTCAAATCTCTCAGGAAATTCTTCCGAAGTCATTTTAGCTTCGGAAGCTTTTTAATTAAAACTTCTGAAGATAATTAACCTTCAGAAGCTTTTTGACTTCCAAGAAAACTACTTTTTGAGCAAAAAGTAAACTACTTTTTCAGAGGTGGGACCGACATCCGGATTTCAAAGTTTATCCTCTTTCATTAAACTTTATCTGAAATCCCTCTTACATATAAACCCAACGGTTTCCCCCTCTTTCTATCATCTGTTCTTCCTCCAAACCTAAAAACCCAAATTTCTCTCTGAAATTTCTTTCTTTCTTCTTCCTTCGTCTTAAGCTACTTCAAAATGGGCAACCTTGCTCACAGAAATGATCCTAACTTTACCATGCAGCTACACAGACAACACAATCAAGTTGCTCTGTTTGCTCTAAGAAAGATCCTCATTTCTCAAAGGTTTATCGTTCTTGTCTCTATCGAACTACTTCACCTCCCTCACCATTGATCCTCCACTCTATGAGGATCAGTTGCTTGAATTCTGGAAGACCTGCCAAGAGGTCATTATGGATGGGGAGAAGGCATTGTCTGCCATAGTGCAGGGGAGAACAATCTTCATCACTCTGGCCATCATCAACAGACATCTTCAGCTGGATGATGAAGAAGGTGAGGTGTTCTTTCCAAAGAAAGCTATTAATCATTCCTTTGAGCAGATGGGGTATGAGGGAGATTTCTCTATAAAGACCTTTAGGAAAGGGAAGGTCTCATCCTAATGGAGACTCTTGCTCCATGTGGTCATCCACAGCTTATTAAACAAGCATGGTGGATGGGACCAGATTCCTGAAGATCTCTCCTTCATAGTCCATGGAATGGTTCAAGGGGTCAAATTCGGGTACTCTCAGTTTGTTTATACAAATTTGCTTGCTAATTTAGACTCCTTAGAATATTACATGTTTCCTAGATATGTCCAGTACATTCTTAACTGTGAACTGGGCTCACAGTTAAGGGAAACAGGTAACATTCTTAAATTGGGACAGATGAAGCCCGACATCTTTAAAATATTGAAAAAGTCCACTGTTGGATTCTCTGGGTAGAAACAGCCCTAGTCCCAAAAATGTTAGAGCTCATTGCTCAAGGTGACAACCTAGCAGCACAAGCTAGTGTTGAACCCACACCTACTACTTCCCAACCACCCACGCAACCTCAAATATCCATCACCTACCAAAGAAAATACAAACGAACCCCTGCTCAGACTATTCAGTCTGTGGAGGTCCCCATATACTCACCCATACAGGAAGAAATGGACACTGGAGCTCTCATTTCTCCTGAGGAGCAGACCACTCCCATCTCTTCAAGAATCAGTGCTGAGGTTCCTCATCCAGATGAGCTCATTAGCCCTACTGCCTTAAGCCATCACTCTGAGTCTCAACACTCAAGTGATCAACCTTCCGGGGATAGTTACCATCCCCAGCCTATAGATCTCAACCAACCCATTCCCAACCTTGACTTCTATACTGATGAAGATATAGGTTTCAGTGAGTATAATGAATCTCTCTTCTTTCCCTCTACTCAAAGAAAGATGAGTACTACTAAGTCTCCTACATCTATCCTACATCAGTCACCTACAACTGAGGTGGACACTACTGAACCTGTTCAGGATGTCCATATGGAAGAGGCTCTCACTTCTGAAATTGATTACATCATTAAGACCTCAACCATGGCAACTCAGCCCACTAACATCTCAACTGAGACTGCCAGTGAGCAGAGGAAATCCAGTAGCCAAGAACTTAGAACTGGTCATGAGAGAAAGGACTCTGGTCCAATCTTCTCCACCCCCAGTGATTCTTCTAATGAAGATGAGAGGGATCTGAGACTAAAAGTGCAAAAAATGTCTAAAACATGCACTTACCTAGTCTCAAAGGTCAATCACCTTGAATCTCAGGTGACTACCTTACAAAATAGGATCAATGATCAGCAACTTGAGATTTCATATCTTAAGGAAAAACTAGCTGGGAGGCCCTTAAGGAGAGCTCAACCAGGAACACAAGAACCTGTGGATGTGATTGACCTATCCTCCAGCTCACCTATACAAGTGGGTGATGCTACTAAAAAGGGGGAGAAAGTCATTCCAGCCACAAAACCTGGGAGTTCCTCTGAGAGAATGGACATTAAGGAGTCACTATCCTCACTTGCAACTGTGCATTCTCAGCAACCTCCTCTAGTTCACATTGATGTGGACTACACAGACTCCTTCATACAGAGTTTGTTTAAGGATGGGATACCAAGGGCTATGTCAGCTTCCTCATCCTCCAATCACATTATTAGGTGGAGGTATGGCAACAACAAGAAAGCCCTCATTATCATAAGAGTTCAAGGACAGTAAGAAGTCTTTAATTTTCAAAACTTGGACTACTATGAAGGTCTGGATCTAGTCAACATGCCACTTGTCAACCCAAGCCAATCAAGACAAGCTGACAGACTGGCTAGAAGAATCCAAGACAGGATCATTGCAGAGTTCAGCCTAAGAAGGAGACTAAGGCAATCAGGCAATGTCATCGGTCAACTGGATGTTGAGGCAGACCCTAAGATTAGCTACATAGGGGAAACCTTGACTGAAGGCCCAGTGATAGAACCTGAGAGCCCTGTCTCATCATCTCCAACTGCTGCAGAGATCCATATTCCTTCTGAGACACCTACTGGTGAAGGTGCTTCTCAACCTCTCTCTGGCCTGAGCTCAGATGCTGCAACGAGCAATGAAGGCCAAAGCTCTCTCCACCCTAAGTCACAAAGGTCTGAGAGTGACAAAGGAAAAAGAAATATGACATCTGAGGAGATTGAGGAGGAGGAGAGAGAGAGGAAAAGAAGGCTAAGGGGAGAAAGTTCCTCTACTGAGTCTTCAAGACTCATAGAGTCTGCAATCAGGGCTGCCCCCAGACCAGATACTCAGAATGATGAGTTAAGGGCAGTCAGGATCAACTATCTACAGACTAGGAACTATGACATAGATAATATCATTTCTCTCCCCTTGGATGAATTGAATGAGCTGGTTGATCTGGAAAGGTCAAGAGAGAAGAAGGAGGCAGAAGATGCAGAACTCCTAGTACAAGTCAAAGAAGAGAGAAGAAGAAAAAGACTATACAAAGGTATGCCTACCCTCTCACCAGTTCAAGAAATTCCTGAACAAGAGGATGTGGTTTAACAAGAACCTCAGGTAGATAAGGAAGAAGACAGAATCAAGATGATTAACTACCTGAGTGCCACAGGCCTTTATCAGGCAGATGCACTTCTTCCCTTACCTTATGACTATATTGAGTTTAAGTACTTAAAACAACTCGAGCTTGAGTTAGTCAAGGAAAGAAAGACAACAAAGAAGAAATTGAGGGAAGAAGCTGCAAAGTCAAGAGCTATCATCCAAAAGAGCATGAAGAAGTCTGTTGATAGGCAGAGGATGATGAGCTTCTTGAAGCTGTATGGATTCTCCGGAAGGAGACTTGGACCTATGTCTCTATCCACTATGGATGAGCATATCAGGGTAATCAAGCAGAAGATTAAGAGTGGAGAGCTCACTGACTTACACTCCACTCCAAGTCAGGCCCCACCTGAAGTGGAGGTTAAGGTTGAACAAACAGACACAACACAACCTGGACCTCCTGCTAATGCTCAGAAGCTTCATCTTCTGATCCACAGCAGGGTCAACCTCCTTCTCCATCTGAACCTGAGAGAGAGGAAGTCCCAACTGAGAAAGATAGTGAAGATCAATCTGGTGCTGCAGGCCAGTCTTCTCAGTTAAAATTTGGAAAGAGAAGGAAAAGGATGGCTTCTAAACCAAAGTCTAAGAAGAAGAAGAAGCCTGAGAAGACACTTTGACAGCCTGAAGGATCCTACTCATCTTATGAAGAAAGGAATGGTGATCATCCTAATGAGGACTGTTAATATCTGAAGTTTTCTAAATGTTTTGGTAGCATCAGCCTAGGGGGAGTTTGTAGAGATTAATGAAGAGCTGATGCAACCTAAACATCTTTAGTCTTTCCTGCATGCTGCACAAGTGCATTGAAGTGGAATGCTTCGGAAGTTTCACATGTGCAACAGAAATACTCTAAGTGTGAAATCTTCCGAAGCCAAGACCAACATCTTCCGAAGCCAAAGATGAACTCTTCCGAAGCCTCGGAGACAAAGTCTTCCGAAGCTTCAAGTTCATGAAGACAGATTTCTTCCGAAGACTTTTAGTAACATGCTTTATCTGATGTACTATTCCATAAAGCTGGACACCTTCCGCTGCAACTCTACAAGTCACCAACTAACATGGTTTGGTGAAAAGGTCCATGCTTTTGGTAACTGTACATTGAGGTCTTGAGTTGTAACTTTCTACTTTATGTACTTTATCCTTTTTGTAATAGATAAGGATGTGAGCTATGGCATGTCATAGTCACTAGTCAAAAGGCAATCTGCCTTTTGACTCTACAATTGATTTTGTGTGTGTCTAGTCAATTGTATCTAGTTGGCTTTCAAAGTATAGCCGGTTGTAGGATGTTGTATAAGTATCTCATGTTCTTGTATCTTTCGAATATGCTTTTGTAACACTTGTAATAGAACATAGAGAAGGCAATATACTACATTCTTGAAAACCAAACACTTGTGTTCTTTGTGTTTTGTCTCATATATTACTTGTGTTCTTAGTGTCACCTTTTGGTTAATCTAATTTACTGTTTGATCTAAGTTTAGTTTATCTCCTCTTTGTGTTGTTGTGTTGTAACTCTTCACCCTTCAACGATCCTGCAGTTTTCTATTTTTAAAACCTGTTCAAACACATACCAAATATTCTGTCCAAAATCTAAAATTGATGCACTAATCATTTTTCAATCTACCTTTTGTTTTTAGCATTCTTTAAACGTCCTAATTTCTTGTAATGATTTCCAACCTCAAGTTATTGTTCTTTTTATCATTTAGGACATCACCTTTGACTCTTGGCATTTAAGTTTTCTTATGTACTCTACAACCACCACTATACTTGTGAGTTTTCCATGTGAGTATTTCTATGCCCTTTTTTCATATTTTCACACTTTAGGGTGAAACATATTACCTTATAATCGTTGCACTTGTAAAACGTTTGATTCTTGTAAACTTATGGCAATTCACTTGTATGTTGTGGTTAGTTGATCTTTGTAGCTACCATGTAATGTCAATTATATGTACAATCATTAACTATTGCTAGCCTGGCGACGTCATAGATCTATGGGCCCGACAAGCCTGCTTGGTTGATCCAAGTACACTTAGCTAATCGTATATACTTGTAAACGTTTGAGACTTGTAAAACTGTCAAGGTCTGATTGTGCATTCTGTCTTACATCCCTAGTTACTTTGTTCACTAATCTATGACATGATATGCTATCTATTATATATTTATGTATTGAAAATTATGGAAAACTCACCAACATTATTGTTGATCCTTTATTTTTAACATGTTTCAGGTTGAATACTTGAGGTTTCTCTTCGTGCTCATATAAGACTTGGACCTAGTTTAACTAAATATGTTGTTTTCTTTGTTTAAACCTTTTGTATTGTATGAACTTATTTGTCTTGTAATGTTCAATGATTAATGATATTTAATATTATTTCAACTTAATTAGTTCCATGTGCTATGAACAATCATTTCATATTCGTCCCCCCCATGATTCTGCCGTTGGTCGGGGTGTGACAATGATGATGATGATGTATTATGATGATGATGTATGAAGATGATGATGTTATGATTGATTCTTATGCATGATGGTATGTATGATGTATATTATGCATGTATGATATATATTATGCATGTATGATGTATATTATGCATGTATGATGATGTGTGATTGATGATGTGCGATTGATGATGTTATGTTTATGTATGATTGTATGTTATGATCTGTTCTGTTCCTTATTACGTGTGATGATGTGACTTTACGTGGTTTGATATTGTTAATGAACGTAAAGTATTATCTTAATGACGTGAAAGATTTAAGATAATGGAAGTGGAACATAATGAGCGAATGAATGAAAAGCCTTGCAAGCATATGAAGGGAAGTTCATAACTCATTGAGAGTTGTTACCTTTTGTGTGGCTACAACATGCAATTTTGGCTAACTCATAAGGATTCATACACACAGTCAGAGTTCTGTCTTGGTGACTGCTCCAATAACGTGCGATTTCCTAAAAACTGTGTATATATCTATTTACAATATGCGATCTTGGCTAACCCATAATAGTTCACACACACACAGGGGGAGTCTATCCTAGTGACCACTCCATACGTGCGATATGTGCGATACGTGCGATACGTGCGCTATGTGCGATACGTGCGCTATGTGCGATACGTGCGATATGTGCGATACGTGCGATATGTGCGATACGTGCGATATGTGCGATACGTGCGATATGTGCGATACGTGCGATATGTGCGATATGTGCGAGATGTGCAAAATGTACTAGCAAATGATGTTGAAGATAATAATTATGACCTTGATGTATGTACGATGTGTGATCACGTGCGATAGTAATGAAAATGTTTTAACGAATGGAAAGTAATATAATGTTTTTATAAAACTAGAACTCACTCAGTAACGCTGACTTTTTATGCATTTTCTAGTTGGCAGGTAAAATTGCTGAGGATGGCACGGGGCGGCTACTTGGCTCTTTTGGATGGCATTCCTCTGATTAATGTTTTTGCATTGTAATGCGAACGAACGATGTTTTGAAATGAATGATTATATTAACTTGCAAAAGCATTTTAAATGAAATGAAAAGTTATTTTAATGTTCCGCTACGATGTTTTATGAAGGTTAAATGTAATTATATGTTTTATGAAGGTTAAATGTAATTATATGTTTTATGTGCGATGGTCGACCAGCTATAAGCGTCCCGGGATCAGGGCCTTACAGAAAATTAAAGTTTCATCATTTTAAGGGTTAATGGCAAAGTAATCATTAAAGAAAATAAGTTTATTAAAATAAAAGTGTTTAGAAAACAGAAAAAAATTAAAAGAAAAAGTAAAGAAAAAAACAAAAAGAAAAAGGAAAGAAAAAGATTAGTGAAAAATATAAATAGTGTCCTTTAAGTGGTAAGGAAAAATAATATTTTACAAAACTATCTGAAAATGTTAACTTTGGTTAGAAAAAATTACCAAAAAAACGTGATAAGTTTTCAATCAAATAACAGTCAGTGTACTTATCAAAGTTTAGTAACAAGATCTATAATTTTAATTATACTTAAAAGATAAAATTTGTAATTTACTCTAAAATATATAAATCCCGGTTGTAAAAAAAGAATCTTTATTTAAAGTATACACACCCATACACATTATTTTTGAATTATTTTGTTTTTATTTTTTCTTTATTGTTTTAATCAGTTAACTTATTTGATTGTGTTTATTGCTTATGCTAATAATTAACAAATAACATGTAAGGCCCCGTTCCCTGGCACCTCACAGTTGGTCATTCATCGCACATAAAACATTATAAAATGTACGTATATTTTGCAACGGAATTTAAATCTTTCATTTATAACTAAAAACATGTCATTTCATTCATTTACAACATTTGTTTTCATCTCAAAATACAAAGACATGTTAAAATACGGATGCCAGCCTCAAAATGCTCTCAGTAGCTTATGCATCCATGCCTGCAACTCCTCAGCATCAACATATACTTGCCAACTATCATGCATACAAAAGTCAACGACACTGAGTGAGTTCTAGTTTTTATAATAAAACATACTTTTCTTTGTTAAAACCGTTCTTTACTTTATTTTAAATCATACTATACTTTACATCGTTCGTGATCATGCATCATACGTACATACAGATAATATTATTATTATCTTCGTCATTACGTTCATTAACTTTGTTCGTTCAACGTATTACATTATTGTTCACTTCTCTTTCTAGATCCGGTCAGACTTTACCCTCTTCGTGGCACTCAGCTACGATTACTGAGGTCGAATGACAATGATCTTGTTCGGTACATTATTACGATAATTCATTAACGTTCATTCATCTCTTGCTCATTACTCTTTATTACTCGAATCTTGTCTTGTGCAATATCCCCGACTCATGCTCGAAAGCTGATGCTGTGCCGGGGCCTGCTCACAAACCCCCGACTCATGTCCGAAGACTGACACAGCACCGGGATACGCAACAAAGATCCCATACGAGTCAATCACAGGGATTGAACTCTATCCGAGTCTATTGCAACACAAAGTCGCTCACCTCATTATCTCGTCTCATGGACAAAGACCTCTATCAAGTCTGTTGCGACACAGAGTCGCTCACCTCATATCTATGCTTGGCTTTGTGCCACACCCCCAAAGTTATACGTAACTCGTGTAACCATCATATATTTCACCCCCAACATTATGAGTAACAACACCCCATCGAAATGGGTAACACCCCCACTGAAATGGGTAACACCCCCATCGAAATGGGTAACACCCCCACCAAAATGGGTAACACCCCCACCAAAATAGGTAACACCCCCATCGAAATAGGTAACACCCCCATCGAAATGGGTAATACCACTGAAGGTCAGTCACAAAGACTGGAACCCTTGCATGCACACTTTAGGATTTGCTGAACCTCATGCGGTAGAGCTTAAGGCATTTAGTGTCGTGCACCTCTGTACATATTGCTTGCAAGCCTTTTTATACTTTCTCTTTTATTAATGCATGCATTCTATCATTATGTTCATCTTTTCATTATCTTCCACTTTACGTTACATAATACTTTCATTACATTTATTAACGTTCAATGCAAAGCCAAGGGAAGACATACATACAATAAGGAACATATACATAATCATACACCATCACCCCACAGGCGACATCATACATACATAACACACATCAAACATAAGCCATCGCATCATAACCATGCCTATCTCCCCATTTTACCCCTTAAAAACCACTTAGAAACCTCAAGTCCAAATTGGGCGCATGGGACCTTCCAGGCGCATGAGCATAAAAATTCTAAGTGTATAACAATTTGGGCACATAGGCACTATTTGGGCGCTTCTGCCCTATTCAGGCGCATTGCCACTACGCAGGCGCATCAACACTTAGCCGTTTCATTCACTTTGGGCGCATGGCACTATTTAGGCACATGGCCCACACTTGAGCGTATGGCCAACACTTGGGCGCATGGGCCACTATTTAGGCGCATGGTCCCCCTCTGGGCGCATGACCAACACTTAGACGCATGGGCCAACATGCTGGGCGCATGGGCCGCTGTTTAGATGCATGACCCACCCTTGGGCGCATGGCCAACACTTAGGCGTCTGGCCACTCATACTGGACACATGGGCCACTGTTTGGGTGCATGAACCACTGTTCATGTTCATCAAAACATTCTAAAATATTTTCTATGTTATCAACATCACCCGATTATCATTCTAATCATACCCAAACACAGATCTAACATACTAAGGCCATCTAAGCATGATAAACATCATCACTAACCCATAATCATCACTATAACATACATACATCATTTCGAACATAAAGCTGTAAACCCACGGTTTCTTTCAAAATGTTTACTTAGTATGCATAATAGCCCCAAACCAGTTGTAAATCAATAAAAGAGGGGTTCTAGAAACTCATCTTGAGTAACCTTTGAGCAACACACTTCAAGTTCGAGACCACCTTCGATTCAGCTCTTGAATCCCGAAAACAAACACTAAACAACCAGAACTTCAGTCAAGAACTCGAAACCCAGCCAAAACCAAGCTCATATAAGAGAAGACTTACCTTTGAAGCTGCTTCTTCCACTTTCTCTCTCTAGAACCGGGGCTTCTCTCTCTTCTTTCTTCTTTTCAGCCGATTGAAGAAGATGAAGAAGAAATGGGCAACCATGCCCCCTTAAATTCTTAAAATATTAAGGTTTTGTACCTTGTATACTTTATCCCCCTCTATTTGTGCACAATTTCTATTCTTTCCATTTACTTTTCTTTTCTTTCCTTTTAAATAGAAATTCGGGGTGTTACATAACATATAGATAACAAATTTGATCAAAAAACTTATAAAACCAGTCGTACAAGAGGTATCAAGTAATAACATATCATATCCTTTTCGTTATAAGTTAAGTTTGGTTAATTTACACTTTCAAGTTTAACTAACTTTTTAGTTAAGTTAGTAGTAACATCTTATGTTGACATGATAAGGGAAAATATTATATCCATGTCTTATGTTTAGTTTATTTTATTTAAAAGTTGTTCTCATCTTATTATTTTAGAATCTTGATTTTAACAAATAATACAACTTTGGTA
Source organism: Flaveria trinervia (assembly GCA_025506515.1). Classification (NCBI taxonomy): domain Eukaryota; kingdom Viridiplantae; phylum Streptophyta; class Magnoliopsida; order Asterales; family Asteraceae; genus Flaveria; species Flaveria trinervia. The sequence continues at coordinate 70,823,224 of CM046443.1, forward strand.
ACACAAAAAAACTCCAACGTATGGCATGTTATGCAAAGAAATAAGTGTTTGAAGGAGCTCATTAAAAGTGATTACTTTACTAGGTGTTTGTAACATCATATTTTAACATGTTACAAAGCCAAGTATTGTAATTATTTCTGGTGTCCTCCCCTAAGGCAACTATGTATCGGAAACACATCTATTGTAACAAGCATGAAAAGCAATTAATAGTGCTTTACATAGTTTACATTAGTTGTTAATTTTTTTAAAACGGCCAACAAATAATTTTTAAGCCTCGTCTCCAGGGTAAAATAACGGCGAAAGGTCACCCACGCCCGCGAACACAGACAACGCTAGTGACTCGGCTCGCCTACCATTCTAAGAAAAACCCACCACTTAAAAGTCCACTGTGGTAAAATCCTTGGCCCACTAAGAGTATATTGTATCTAGTGAGACTTCAACCCATGACCTCCATTTTAAAAAGTCATAAGGTGTCTCCTTCTAAACCAGTTGATTTAGAACTCATTAGCTAATTGTTAATTAATAAAATGAAAACAATATCTAAATATTATCAACCTTGCATAAGACGAGAATATATAAACACTATTTGCAACATTAAATGCTGAATATGTACAAACCGTGGTAAATGTAGAGTGAAAAGAGTTGTTGAGCTTCAATACTATTTTCGAATTAAGCAGTGGTAAGCTGGTAATGGCAATAATGAGTCTGTAAATCTCAGACATGAATTAAACATTCATAAAATGGAATCGTGGCTATGATGTCACGTAACTCCCGCATAGAGATGTAATATAGGGGCATATTACATTACATTGAAATAATAATTAGCTTAATGACTTTCTCTAATTATTAATCAATCATATACTAAATATCAGCTATTTATACACATATAATAGAACGTGTTTTCAATTTATACACTTTAGCCCTCGAGAAACATAAAAACTCACCAAACGTTATTCCAACACATAAGGCACTACATAAAGTTTTACAAACACACATGACCTACAATCGTGTACATATATACTATCTTGGCCCCGATAGCCGTACCGCAGATAAATACGCATCACTGTTACAATCAGATGGTCCCGATGACGACGTTCCTTCCTCGCTAATGGACTTGAATAGGCCCGAATAGAGCCGCAAACCACTTTTAGAGGCCATTGGTGGTGCAGGCACAGGGCTTAAACCCTCGAGCATTTGAACCACTTTGGTCATTGGAGGCCTTAAGTTCATATCATCTTGTATGCACCATAGAGCTACTTTGATAGCCACAATCACTCGTTCATCTCCCTCATCAAATTTCATTTGCCGGTCAAAGATCTCTTGTATATTCCTTCTTCCATCATCTTGAAAGCATAAGACGGAAAATGGGATTTCTCGGAAATCATCGAGGAGTCATAGTTTTTCCGGCCCCCAATGATTTCAAGAAGTACCATCCCAAAGCTATAAACATCACTTTTTTCTGATATCGCGTAGCTTGTGATCCACTCGGGTGCTAAATAACCTCTTGTACCTCTCATAGTTGTGAATACATGGCTTTGTTCTCTTGTCATCAGCTTAGCCAAACCAAAATCCGAAACTTTGGCTCGGAAATTATCATCAAGTAGTACATTTTCAGGTTTTATGTCACAATGAACAATCTTTACATCACAGTCTTCATGCAGATATGCAAGGCCTTTTGCAGTACCAACCGCAATGTTATAGCGCGTGTCCCAATCCAGTAAGAACTCTGTTTTGTTCTTCCTGAATATCCATCGGTCCAACGAGCCATTAGCCATGTACTCATAAACAAGGAGCCGATGTAACCCTTCAGCACAGAAGCCTTTGAGCCGAACCAAATGGTGGTGGTGAATCCCACCTATGATGCTCACTTCGGCTCGAAACTCTTTCTTCCCTTGACCAATCCCTTCCAACTGCTTGACTGCGAGTCGTGTCCCGTCTTTTAACACCCCTTCATAAACTGACCCGAACCCTCCTTGGCCAAGCTTCTTACTGAAGTTATTTGTGGCTCGTTGGAGATCTAAGTAAGTAAAACGAATGGGCATGCCCGATATGCTCTCCAAGAAATTATCCTCTTCTGATGTCCCATCGGGATTTTCATCCGGATCCTTGTTCTTTTTCTTCTTGTATAGACGAACACCTATGAACACAAGGCTGATTATCACAAACACTGTGGCTATAACTATTCCAATCACCACTATCGTCGACTCTTTCTTTTTCCCATGTGAAGTGCTTGAAACCTTAACGTATGATTCGAAGCTTACACCACTATTACCATCCATGAAGCTCCCAATCTGATCAAACATATAACAATTCCCCAATTTGTTATCAAAGAACATAACCAAGCAAGAACAGTTACTCAAACAAGAAGATTTGCAGCCTTCTAAGCTTGTTTTTGAAGAGGGCTGCACAAACCCGAGAGCCGAATAGGTCAAACTCTCACCTGCACTGATAAGAGTCATTGGATCTTTAGATGCTTTACAAGAGACGGGGCTCGGTTTGCAGCCGATCTCATTAAGCCCAGATGGGCACTGACACGTTTTTCCATTGTGACAAACGAAATAAGGCGAACAAGATTGAGGGGTGCTACATGAATCGCCGGGGATTATAACATTTCCAGTGATCTTTGAGAAGAGATTGTAGAATCTAATGAAACCATCATCATCTAAAACTGCAGCCCAGGTGGTGTTGGCATCAGCACCATCTGCAAACACAAATTGCCCTAACAACACTTTGGTTTGATCAAAGAACCTCCATGAATTGCCTTGGATGGTGGCAGATTCAAGAATTCCACCATATTTGTTAATGGTCTTCCTACTGTCCTTCTCCATAGCCCAATACGGCTGCGGGTTTTGAAATCCAGCTGATAAAATCAAGTCTCCAGACTTGATTTCTAGCAAGAATGTCGAATTGTTTTTGGGTTTGCTTAGCAGCTTCATTCCTTCACTAAACTCTTGATTTGGCATAAGGGTGTCTGTGGGGTGGCTAAAACTTTGCCAAACAACATCACCATTGTTTCCAACCAAAATCAAGTTTCCGGAATCTAGCAACTGCATTGATGAAACACCTTTGTGGCTCGTGTTTGTGGACCAAATAACCCTCCCGTTGCTTTCGATATAAGCATTGCCATCAACATCAAGGACAAAGTCAACATTGTTATCAACAGGAAGCCCTCTGTTTGCAGACCAAATGATCCTAGAACTGGCAATGTGAATGATAGCAAGGGTGAACGAAATGATATTATCATTGGTGTTGAAACCAAAGGCGAAATTCGAGCTGTTCGATACAAGGAACAAACCATTGTTGTCGATGTACTGCATTTGAGAGGCGTTGAAACCAGGGCTCACCGTGGCAATTTTCCGAACACTTGATAGGCACGGTTGAGGCAAGGACAAGAAGAACAAACCGATCACAGCCAGACAGGAGAAGAACCAACCTCTCATGATCAAGAACCAAAACATTCAAATCTGAAGCCTATCAGTTGACTTTCCCAGGTCTCAGGGAGTTCACAAAGGAAATCTGAAGCCTATCAGTTGACTTACTCGCAAAAGGTAGATAATTTGAGACAAGTAATAAAGACTACCAGAAAACCAGAAAGACCACCATCTACAAAACTTGTAGCAAACACGAGTCAAGGGAAGCACCACCGGAATTGAAGAGAAATCACAGAATAATCAGAGATATAAGCTCGTAATCTGGGGCCAGAAGCAGAGCTAATTGACCATCTCCACGTCAAAACGAAGAGAAGAAATTGAGAACTTCAGGTATGGGCCATCTTTCTTAATGGTCAAAATGGGATGAGAAAAAGGAAAATGATGAGCAAAAAGATTCATCGGCGGAGTTAATATTAATAGTGGGTAGAAAGAGAAAAAAGGGCATAATTCATGATTCATGATTCATAATTCATAATTCATAATTCATTCATTGAGTAGTGAACACATGAGAACAGACAAGTCTTTGTTCCAGCAAATGCCAGCAAAGAAGAAAGAGAAGGTTGGAAAAGAGATTGTGTTCGTTATGGTGGGGTTGGGGAGTAAAATATTAAATACGGGATTGTGTTGAAAAAAAGGAGGGGATTGAATTAAGGTTGATGCCTTGATGGGAGGTGGTTGAGAAATGAGAAATGAATAGATGAGAGATGAGAGATGAGAGATGAGAGATGATTCGATGATGATGAAATTGAATTGAAATGAATAGGTGGTTGTAATGGACTATTGTTATTTTACTTCAATAAAAAATGCTAGAGCAGCCAAACAAAAAAGAAAGTGGGTTTCAAATATTTATTTCTTAAAAAAGTAGTAATAAAAAACCAAAAACAAAGTGTTGAAATATTTAAGGATGAAGCAATTAAAATAAGAAATTAATTTAACAACCGAAAAGTATTATATGCTAATCTTTCATCTAGTGAATTGAAGTTTGCCTACGTTGAAATGCATAATAGTCAAATAATCTGCATATCTATCTGTCGCAGTATTACAAGACAAGTGGTAGAGCAATCTTAACTATACACCTACTAAAGATCTGCTACATGACAGTATTGTACTAGTTTTTTGTTTGTTTCAGGCTTAATGTATCCAATTAAAGCCTATATTCCAGGAATGCCACAATACAATGGTCAATGGTTGTAGTTCACCATCAATCTTGATCCTAGAATGAAAGGTGTAGATTTATTTCTAGTAGTCTTTTGTGCGACATAAAACCCTTTTGAGGTTATTGTTTGTATTACATTTTTGTTTATGTAAATTGCTATTGTTAAGTGAAAGATACCTTGAAAGTAATTAAGTTTTATTTTCATAACATACTTCATTGTATTTTCTGTGTAATAGAGATTCCACATCATTTAAGTGTGATTCTAGAAACTTGTTAATTAATTTAACCCCTTGGTCTAACGAACACTTAATAGAGATTCCACATCATTTAAGTGTGATTCTAGAAACTTATTAATTAATTTAACCCCTTGGTCTAATGAACAGGTGAATGTGCGACTACAATGGTTGAAATCGGGAACTAAAGACTAAATAATGGAAAGATCCAAGTAATTGTGAATGTGGGATCATAGCGGACCACTATAGGTGGCATAAAGATCCGTCATGAAAGAAGATTCGAGATCAGGAAACATGGTTTCCTCATGGATTATCAAGATTTTGATAACGCTCTACTAAGGTTGTTGTGGCCGCTAGGGTTAATAAGTAAAGTCCCACGAAGAATATTCCATTCCAAGATGCGAATATTTCTTTTGAAGTGGCGGCGGACCGTAGTGGCATGCTTAGCAGTCCGCCGAGGTCACCTATCGGGCAAAATCAATATAAAAAGCCTGAGAAACCGGTTTTTCATATTTTAATCACATCACGCTCGGTGCTCTCTCTCTCTCTAGACGACTTGTGCGCTCTCTCTCTATGATTTCAACATTTTGGAAGTCTTGTGGGGATGATCTAAGCCCGTACACATGCTTATTGACGTTTATTTGGACTAGGATTTACGTTTGGAGGCTTGATTCTCTTTGGTAAGCCTCAAACTCTTGTATTTACAAGTTATTAATCACTATGAACAGATATGTGACGTAAGAATCTGATTTATAGTGTCAGATCACTCAATGGTGTAGTCGAGAACGTTAAGAATCAACTGAAAGCTTAGATCTGCTATGGTAAGATCCTAGAACTTCACATTATGCATTATCGTTGATTAATTGGGTAAACCCAAGTTTTTTGGAAAACACCAAACTGATAGATAGTGATTAGGATGCATATAGTTTTTATGATCTAGAAATGACTGTGTATTGATATATGGATTTATTACTAACAAAGTCCGGATCTAGTGAGAAACAGGTAATACATAGTAGTTACTAAACCATATGGTTGACACGGAAAACAAGGCTATAAAAATTTTTGAGATATGGCAAGATAAGTCCATCTAGCCACTATGATTGGGTGTATGCATGAAGCCAAGCTCTTTAACACGTGTTCATCATGGGCTATGATGGGAAATGATTACTAAGGGCTATGATGGGAAATGATTACTAAGGGCTATGAAGACCCTAGCATGAGGTCATTGAAATGACTAGAGCTGGTTGAATAAATTAAACTTAGGTGGGGAATCCTAAGGTTTTGGCACGTTTAAAATTATGCCAAGTTGACATGTATATCTGTGTGATACAGGATTTCAATATGTTCGCCAACCGGTGTAACCGTGCCATTTTCTTATATATTGCGGTTGTATCCAGGCTTGCAAATTTTTTGATGAAAATGTTTTAAGAATGTGTGAAGAAGTAAAATAATCTAGAAAGCTGGGTAGCCATGGTCGTAGGCACGTCCAAACTAATGGTGAGGACTAGACACAAGCACATCATTTTGATAAAGAGAGGATTACTAGTATGCAATGTCTAGCTCAAACCTCGAGGCATATGTGCACTTGATGGATACATTTAGGTAGGAAAGCCATACTCTTTGGATACAAAGACTATGGATAGTGTTGAGCTAGTTTGATGGTGTAGGATTTGGTCGATCGTTGGGCCTTTAACCTACCCTTCCATTGTTATATGGTAAACCTAGAGTGGCACATATGTGGTTGAAACTGATGATCGTTATGATGATCTCGGTAGATTAGATTTGTTCTATTACTTGCACACTTGGTCGTGATATATAACTGCTTTAGAGTCACTAGTTATGACTCATAAATAACATTATTGTTGATGTGTTTTAGCTCGTGATGTAGGTTCAGGAGGTGCCACAAGGCACTAGATAAGTCGAGGAGATTTAGCAGTTATAATAAATATGATCGAAGATAGTGACTATATTAAAGTTTCCTACGGTGATGTACTTGATATATGTTTTGTAATAAATTGCATGTAATACGAGGATTTATGTAAATGATGTTAAGTTTTAAGTTAGTCTAAGTTTTGTGGTCTTGGATGTAAGTCTTCCGATGTAAATATGTTGTAAGACTAATACAATGGGTCGCAATCGTGGATAATATTTACCAAAAATATATAACTATAATATCATATTAAAAATCGACCGTTTACATTTAAAGAATGAAACGAAGTCTGATCAAGAATATTAGACTCTACTTAGATAGTTCCATTTCAATTGACATATAAAATTAGATTCCTTTGGGCTTTACATCTAATGATTTTTTATGACCTATAAGTTGCAATGGATATGTAAACCTATGAAAAAAACTAACTTTTAAAAGGTGTAGCGAATCTAAGTGCAATAAAAAGGACATATATAACCTACGTAACTTAACTTTATAAGGATATATGATTTGTTTTACCTTACTATAAAAAAGTCAAAGATTACTTTTTTATATAATTATAGGTGGTGGTGCTCACACAACGATGAAATCGACAGGCTTAAGTACTTAAAAACAAGCTGCAAGACCGTTTAAGGGGAATGGTCACTTACAACACAACAACACAATGAGGAGGGTGAGTTAGAACACTTAACATATCAAATGGGGAACTAGCAACCAGTCACGCTTTGATACTAAGAAATACAAGTAATAAAGAGACAGAACATGAACAATAACACAAGTGTTTGGTTTTCAAGAATGCTATATATTGCTCTCTAGTTCCTTATAAGTATTACAAAGAATAAAAAAAGATACAAGGGACAATAGATACTTTACACTACATCTTATAGTCGGCCATACTTTGAAGGCCAGATGGATACATGATCTAGACAACAACAAAGTCAATGTAGAGTCAAAAAGGCAGATTGTCTTTTGACTAGTGACTATGACATGCCATAGCTCATATCCTAACATATTACAAAAAGGATAAAGTACATAAAGTAGAAAGAAACAGACTAAAAACCTCAATGTACAGTTTACCAAAAGCATGGACCTTTAACCAACTTGTGAAAGTTGGTGAGTCAAACAGAGTTGTAGCGGAAAGGTGGTCCAACTTTATGGTAAAAGGTACATCATATAAAGCATGTACTCAAAAGTCTTCAGAAGAATATATCTTGAAGTGTTGCCTTCGAAAGACTTTGTCTTTGAAGCTTGGAAGACTTCATGTTTGGCTTCAGAAGATATTGGTCTTGGCTTCGGAAGATTTCACACTTAGAACATCTTCTAATGCAGAATGTGAAACTTCCGAAGCATTCCACTTTAGCAGTTGGTGCATGCATGTAGGACAAACTGTTTGGATGTTTTGGGTTGCATCAGGCTTATATAAATCCTTACAAACTCCCCCAAGACTGATGCTACCAAAACATTTGAAGACTGCAGATATTGACAGTCCTCATCATGATGATGACCATGCCTTTCTTCATAAGATGGTCAGGATCACTCAGACTCTCATAGTGTCTTCTCATCTCAAAGAGATCATGCAGAGGTAAATTTAATATGTCTTGCCATGTGTAGACATCTTCAATACCTTGATCTCTGATAACATGCCATCTTTTTGGATTAGTAGTGTAAGTTCAGGATAAGATGGGTCTTCTTGATGCCAGAGGAGCTACTTGAATTGGAGTTGGTGGAGCTTCCTCTTATTGCACATCCTCGGAATGTTCTGACTCATCCTGAGGTTTGGAGATGGATGCTCCTTTCTTTTATTCTTAGAATTTGATCTAGAAGCCATCTTTTTCTCCTCTTCATACCTTTTAACTAAGAAGACTGGCCTGCAACATCTTGTTGATCATCTTTTTCTTGCTCAGTTGGGTTTTCCTCTCTCACAAGTTCCAATTGAGAAGGGACTGAACCTAGCTGTGTATCAGAAGATGAAGCTTGCTGAGATTTAGCAGGAGGTCCATGTGGTTTTGTCTTAAAAGGTTCAACCTTAACCTCCACTTCTTGAGGGACCTGACTTAGTGGGGAGAGTAAGTCAACAAGTTCTCCTCTTTTGATCTTCTGTTTGATTACCCTAATATGCTCATCCATGATGGATAGAGACATAGGGCCAAGTCTCCTTTAGAGAATCTATATAGCTTCAAGAAGCTCATCATCCTCTGCCTATCAGCAGACTTCTTTTGACTCTTCTGGATGATGGCTCTTGGCTTGACAACTTCTTCCCTCATCTTCCTCTTTGTTGCCTTTTTTTCTTTAAGTACTTCAAGTTCAAGTTGCTTAAGATACTCAAACTCAATGTACTCAAACGACAAGGGAAGAAGTACATCAACCAGATAAAGACCTGTAACACTCAGGTAGTTGATCATGTTGATCTTATCAGTTTCTTTGTCTACCTGAGGTTCTTGTGGAGCCATAGTCTCCTGCATAGAAATTTCTTGAACTGGTGAGAGTGTAGGAACATATTTGCAGAGCCTTTTCAGTCTACTTTCCTCTTTGATTTGAAAAAGTAATCTTGCATCCTCTACTTCCTTCTTCTCTCTTGACAATTCTATGTCAGCAAGCTTATTTAATTCCTTTAAGAGGAGGGAGATAATATTATCAATATCATAGTTTCTGGTCTGTAAGTAAGCAATCCTGACTGCACTTAACTCATCATTTTGAGTGTTCGGTCTGGGAGTAGCCTTGATTGCAGCTTCCATAAAGCCAGTGGACCTAGTAGAGGAACTTTCTCCCCTTAGCTTCTTTTCCTCTCTCTCTCCTCCTCCTTAATCTCCTTAGAAGTAATTTTCCTTTTCCTTTGTCACTCATAGATGTTTGTGACTCGAGGTGGAGAGAGCCTTGGTCTTCATTGCTTGGAGTAGCATCTATGCTCTAGCCAAAGAGAGGTTGAGATACATCTTCACCAACAAATGTCTCATCAATGGAATGGACTTCTGAAGTTGTTGTAGGTGTGACAGGGCTCTCAGGTTCTATCACTAGGCCTTCAGTCAAGGTTTTCCCTTTGAAGCTAATCTCAGGGTCTGCCTCAACATCCAGTTGACCAATGACATTACCTGATTGCCTTTGTCTCCTTCTGAGGCTGAACTCTTTAGTAATGATGGGGTGCGGATAGTATATATATTTTAATAAATATTTTACACACAGATTTAGTTTTAAATGGTTATTACAAGCACTAAACCACACACACAAAAGTCAAGTGTACCTGTCGTGTGGTAATATAGTATTGGTAAGAATCGAGTATCAATCCGTGGACACGCCTAGCCTACTCAACAAACTTCACATTTGACTATCAAATTTGGTTTTTGTTAAAGAAAATGATAAGTTGCATTAGGAATATTTTTAGGGTTTAAAAACAACGATAAAAAAAGTAACTAAGATTTGAAGCGTTTGGATTTAAAACCAGGAAATAAAAGTTATCATCCTAATTAGACTCCACTTATGTAATCATGATGAATTGGTGGTGTGATTTAAATATATGGATTAATGTAATTATGTTAATGTTTATAAAGATGAGCTGGCGTGATTTCTCGTCTATCCTGCTGCCGTAGTGACTAGGATCATGTCAGGTTGAGTTTTACTGCTTAGATCAAAGCCCTAGTAATGTAGGCAAATCTTTTGTGACCTATTTGACATATGATTTCTGAAAACATAACTTAATGTTAAAAAGAGAGTTGATCAACTTCCTTCCTAACATACCATTAATTTTAGAAAACCATAACAATTGCTGAAGATTTCTCAAACTAATAAATGGGAACCCGCAAATGATCAGAAAGTTAAGGTGATATGATTTCTAATAACCATTTCTAGTTCATTAGCCATGGATTTATTATGAAGACCGGTTTCGCGAATGAAAGTTAATCATACGGTTTTCAACCTTGTATGACAATCACAATCACAAACCATAAGTTTATAACTTCCTGTTCAAATGTAGATGCTACCCATCAATAGTTTTCCCAAGACCACCATAACATTAACATAATATTTATCACACCATTAGTTCATCACAATTACTTAAATTTCATCCAATTAGGATGATAGAAAGAGTTTAGCTCATAATGAGCTTGAACATAACAACATATAACAAAGAAGATAGATATGTAATCATCGGTGAAATGAAACAATCAAACCGATAATCCACAATGGATGACGTTTAGACGATCTCGAGCTTCTTCCAAGTGTTGTATGCACCTCCCGAGCCTCCAAATGACCATGAAGTCTTGATTCCCGAGAGAGTTTTGCAGAGTAACTCTCCCATCAAAGCTTGCCAAAAATGGTGAACTTAGGCTTCTATTTATAGGCTTTCTGGAGTGTTTAAGCATGGCCCCGTGCTAGTACAATGCTTACGAAAGTTGGTCGGCTCGTACATGCAGGTTGTGTCGGGCATGCCCCGTGCTAAATGGGGCACGACCCCGTGTTGGAGGTGGGGCACGACCCTGTGCCTTATGGGGCACAACCCCGTATCTACTTTTAGGGAACAGTACTTTTTGTCTTGTCAGATGTCCAAACACAAGGCGTGTTAATTTAGCATGGGGGTGTGTTTTTAGCAAAGCATGGGGGCGTGCTTAAAGAGACGACCCCATGCTTGGACTCCAAAGCTTGGATTACTTCAATTTCTTGCTAAATATGTTTTTTGTCCATCTTTCTCTTTTAAACACCTGAAAACACAATTCACATTTTTAAGTATATTTTCATCATTTTAAGGAAGGTATTAAGGAATAATTGATGTGCTTTTGATAAAATTTTTATGTATAATTTGGAGCACATTAGTAATCCTGTCTTGAATCATTTGGGCCAACTTATCAGCTTGTCTAGATTGGCTTGGGTTGACAAGTGGCATGTTGATAAGGTCAAGACCTTCATAGTAGTTCAAGGTCTGAAAGTTAAAGACTTCTGCTGCCCTTGAACTATTTGAAGAATAAGGGCTATTCTGTTAGCATCGTACATCCACCCTATGATATAGTTAGAAGTTCCTTGAGGTGGAGATGACACATCCCTTGGTATACCTTCCTCAAAAAGACTCTGAATGAAAGATTCTATAGAGTCCACATCGATATGAACTTGAGGAAGTTGCTGAGTATGGACAGTTGCAAGTGAAGATGGTAAGTCCTCAAAGTCCATGCTCTGTGAAGAACTCTCAGGTTCTATGATTGTAATGACTTTCTCCCCCTTTTTGGTAGCATCACCCTCTTGCATAGGTGAGCTAGGAGTTAGGTCAATCATATCCATAGGTTCTTGTGTTCCAAGTTAAGATCTTCTTAATGGTCTCCCTACTAGTTTCTCCTTGAGATAAGAAATCTCTAGTTGCTGATCATTGACCCTATTGTGTAAGGTAGTCACACAAGATTCCAAGTGACTAACCTTAGAGACTAGATAGGTGCATGTTTTTGACAGTTTTTGCATGTTTAGTCTTAGAGTTCCCTCTTCTCATCAGAAAATTCATTGGGGGATAAGATAATTTATTGGATCAAGAAGAAGGCTAATGCAACCAAAACTATGTCACTTAAGTTATTTTGGTTCTACATGCAAAAGGCTTCCGAAGCTTAGCATGGAACTTCCGAAGGTTGTAGAGTTCTTCCGAAGACAAAATGAAAGATCAACTTCCGAAGACAGAACTCTACTTCCGAAGACAAGTACATACTTCCGAAGTTCAAGACTTAGAAGAATAAAGAAAAGACCACTTCCGAAGTATGATGAAAAGAAGAAGTCTCCAAGCCTTGGAAGAAGCAGCCTCTTTCGAAGTATAAGTGGCTTCGGAAGTACTTACTCTTCCAAAGTAATTTAACCTTCGGAAGACACTACTATGAACCAGTGGACACAAGTATGGTCTCTGACACTCCGCTGCAGACTTCTGATACAACATGGCTTCTTCCTAAAGAACCATGTTGTTGACCATACTTTATTCCATTGTTCATCTTTTTATGATAGTACATGTTACCAACTTTAGTTGGTGACAAAAGGTAAGTCAGGGACATGTCCTGACTACCAAATCTCATATAAGACTTTATCCGAGATACCTTAATCTTTAGTCTTGTAGTATAGACTTTAGCTATAGGATCCCAACTAGTATCAAAGTATATCCGGCTGTAGATAGTATTATATATAGGTTCTCCTTGTAACTCATTGTAAGAATAGACATCATCTGCTTGTAAGAGTCTTGTATTTGAGTTGAGAATCAATATATAAAAGTATCTTGAAAATTATCTTTCTGTGTTCTTAGTTACTTTTTATATTGTGATAAACTCTTACTGATTCTTCATATATTCGAGTGTGTTCTAGGTGAGTTTGAGAGAAAAACGTTGTGTTTAAGTGACAAAAACCGATCCTGCAATTGGTATCAGAGCACCTCAGGCTCTTGATTGTGTGATCTTACCATCCAAATCAACCTGTTTTTACTCCTCCCTACCACTCACTCACTCAAATGGCCCTTAACAAATCCGAGGTAGAGATAGGAACAATGACAAAAGCTCCCATCATTACCCCTAAAAACTTCTGGTCTTGGAGTAGAAGAATAGAAGGCTTCATTAGATACCAAGATAGCAGACTGTGGAACTCCATTGTCAATGGACCGTACAAGCCAAAGGTGGCATCGCCTGGTGGAAACAGTGCCATGATAGAGAAGGCTGTCGAGGACTATTCTGATGAAGACAGGAAGAAGATGGACATCGATAGCAATGCTATGACTATTCTCATGACTGCAATACGAACTCTATTATGGTGGGCTTGGAGCATTGCAAGACTGCCAAAGAATTGTTTGATGTACTTGCTCAGATGTACTCAAGCTCCAACGACTCAAAGAAGGACTCACTGAAGTAGCAGTTCGAGAATTTCACTCATATTGCTGGAGAGACCTCAGCCAGCAGCAGTACTTCAGGTACATGGATCTTATCTCTTCCCTTCAGTCTGTGAAGATCACTCCTGAACTCAGAAATCTCACCAGAAAGTTCACGAGTGCTATTCCAAATGAGTGGACATTCTATTGTGTCTCTATCAAGAGAACAGAAAACTTGAACACTCTTTCCATGACTGAACTCTACGGCATCCTTGATGGATATCTCCTAGAGATAGAGAGTAAGAAGGGCCACCAAACAAGCAGACCCATGAGTCTTCCTGCTAGCAATGCTTTAATGGTTGCTAAAGGCTCATTAACCCCTCAACCTCAGCATTTCTTGACTTATCAGCAGCCATCCTACTCTTCTGGACCTTACATCACTTTCCCTGAGACTCCAAGGTCTCAACAGGTTTAACACAACTCCTTCCAGGAAAGTTGTGCCTTTGTTTCAGGAAGTGGACACTCAGGAGATTTTCAATGTTGTTTTGATGATCTTGAGTGTTTTAGTCTAGATGATGTAGAGTACATGAACATTGTCTAGTAGATGGCTCTCTTAACTTACAGAGCGAAGAAGTTCTTTAAGAGAACTGGAAGGCATTTCCCTCAAAACCCAACTACCAGCAAGTTCGGGTTTGACAAGACCAAGGCAAAGTGTTACAACTGTAACCAACTGGGTCATTTTGCAAGGGAATGCAAGGCTCCCAAGACCAATCCGGGAACCCCACAGGCCTCCACATATCCTCAACCTCAAAGCCCACTGAGAGGTCAACCAAAACAGCTGCAATGGTTCAAGAAGTTGACTGAAGCTTCATGGTACAGGATGTGACTCCTGCTCAAGCTCTCATGGCCGGAGCAGATGATGCCTATGTATATGAACATCTTGTACTCCAGCCTGTATAGATAAAGTTAAACTTTATCAGGACTACAATATGGAATCAGATCCGATATTGAGTCTTTAAATATTCTAAAATCTAATTTTAAAAGAGCTGAATCTGACTATCAAAAGAAAGTTGATGAGTTAGAGAAAACTGTATCTCTTTTAAAACATGAACACACCAACTACAAGACTCAAATCAAGGATCTGATATCCAAATTGTCTGAGGCTCAAGCCCAGCTTGTCACTGCTGAGGCTCAGGCCAGAAAGCATGCTATTTTGAGCAAAACTTCCAAGCTATTCTTGCATCATCCTCCCATTCCAAACTCTGTTATCAAAACAAAGGAGGTTTGGGAACTAATGAAATCGCTCCACCACACTCCTATGAGTCTATTAGACAGCTTAGATATGGTATTGAAGAGCAAGAGGTTCCAACTACTGACCCTTCCTTTCCAGAGTTGAAGGATGAGGCATTAATAGTGGCCACCACAGGGAAGGAACAGGTAGATGTACCCATCTCCTCCTGTGAAGATCAAATCCTAACCACTAAAGCCAGAAGAAGCAAAGCTAAAGCTGCTAGAAGAACTGCCAAGAAGGTTGCTGAGTCCAAACTGAAGATTGACCCCAAGCAGAAGGGTGTCTTTATCTCAACTGGATTCCAAGCGGCAGGTACTTCTGAATCAGGAAAGGAATGTAATACTAGCATTCCTATCCTCCCAAAGGATCAGAAGTTGAAAGGAAAAGTTGCTGATGAAGAAAAGAAGCCCAAGAAACAGCAACCCTCACTTTCCTAAAAGACTAACATTACATGCATCATGTCTGGCCTGCAAAATCACATGGCAAAAGATTGTTACTACAATCTTGCAAGCACATATTATGCAAATAATGTTAGGAAAGAAGGAGTCAAGGAAAGTTTCACATTTGGACCTTTCAAACGGTTCAAGTAATGAAAAAGGGAAAGCTAGTCTCGGAAGTCGGTTGTTTTCGGAAGAAACTCCTTCTTCCAAAGGGAAAATGGCCTCAGAAGCAAAAGCCATTAAGGTTCGGAAGAACAAAAAGGCTCCCTTGAAACCATCCAAGAAGAAGACTGCTTTAGAAGAAAAGGTGGTGAAGGCTTCGTCCGAAAAGAAAGAAGCTTCTAAGGTCAGCCAAAGGGTGGACTGGAAGATCAAGGAAGATGTTGCAGCCTAAACCTCTTCTTCGAAGACCTCTATTGAACCCCTATGCATAACATTTGGTTCAATTATGTCATTATCCTTGGAAGAACCCAAGACTAGTAAGGCTTGGGATTCCAAACAAAACTAACAATCTCATCTTATGTGTAGGGACATCCATTTGACAAGAACAACAATGTATGGATTGTAGATAGTGGATGCTCTAGGCACATGACAGGGAACAGATCTCTACTTCAACAGTTTCAGAACTATGATGGAGGTCCTGTCCAATTTGGAGGTGAGGCTGGAGGATATATTTCTAGCAGAGGGAGTATATCCAACGGTAAATTAAAAGTTGATAAAGTCCACTTTGTCAAGCAGCTTGAACACAATCTGTTAACTGTTTCTCAATTCTATGATCAAAAGCACCAGATGCTTTTCTAAGAACATGAGTGCATTATCCTCAAACCAGGGATGACAATTCCTCTGGAATTGGTGCTTCTTAGATCTCCCAGGAAAGGGGATATGTACAAGCTAGATATGAACAATGCTTCCCCAATGGGTGAAGTATCATGCTTTCTTTCAAAGCTGATAGTGATGAGTCAACACTGTGGCATAAACGTATGTGTCATGTAAATTTTAAGACAATTAATAAATTGGCTAAAAATAACTTGGTACATGGTTTGCCTAAAAAGGAGTTTTTCTGCAAAGATAACTGTGTTGCATGCCTAAAAGGGAAACAACACAGGACATCTTATAAATCCAAATGTGTTAACTCTATCACTACTCCATTACACTTATTGCACATGGATCTTTTTGGTCCCACAAGTATAATGAGCATTGGAAGGAAATCATACTGCCTTATGATAGTTGATGATTTTACAAGATTCACATGGGTATTCTTTTTAAGAACTAAAGATGAAACTGCTGAAACATTAAAATCTTTTATTCTTAAAATAGAAAATCAAATTGATCACAAGGTTAAAATAATTAGAAGTGATCAAGGGACTGAGTTTAAGAACTTCGTCCTTGACTCATTCTGTAACTCAAAAGGGATGGCCAGACAATACAGTGCTCCCCGAACTCCTCAACAAAACAGTGTTGCTGAGAGGAGGAATAGGACACTTGTTGAGGCTGCTCGAACTATGTTAGCTGATTCAAAGCTACCTCTAACATTCTGGGCAGAGGCAGTCAGCACTACATGCTATGTGCAGAACAAAGTTCTTGTAGTTAAGCCACATGGAAAGACCCCTTATGAGCTATGGAACAAGAGGCCACCGTTCATTGGCTTTCTAATGTCCTTTGACAGCAGGTGTACCATACTTAACACAAAGGACAATTTAGTAAAATTTGCTGAAAAGTCAGATGATGCTATCTTTGTTGGATATTCTTCTAGCTCCAAAGCTTACAGAGTATACAACATTAAGAATCAACAATTTGAGGAGTCATCCAATATAGTTGTTAATGAGCACACTCCTTGTGTTAGGGGGAATGGCCTTGATCATATTTTTGATTTAGAATTGTTTCCAAACTATGCTAAACCATCTTGTGAGAATGTTTCAGTTCGAACAGGTGCTCAAAGTGATGCTGATGCTACTGCTAATGATCAACTGTTTGAGCTTCCCAGACCTAGTCCAAATTCTCCAAGTGCTACAATACATCAAGCTTCCACTATTCACAGATCTGATAGTTTAACTATAATAAGGAACATTGAAGCTTCAACAAGTGAATCAGTTACTGAGCCTCAAAACTCATCAGGTGATCCACCACAGCACCAGGCAGAAGGAAGTAGTATTTTGAAGGAACAGGCAACTGTAATACTACTTCACGGTCAACCATTGATGATGTTTCTCATTCATTCAATCAGTCCTCATTGAATGACTTTGAAACAGCAGCTGGACAAAGTGTTCTAGTTCCTGAGCAGAATATGTCCAACCTAGAGTTATCTCTATAACTGGAAGTGATTCCTCGTCTTTGTATTCACAACACTCATCCAACTGAGAACATCATAGGGGATGTCACTGAAGGTGTGAGAACAAGAGGACAGACTCATCAAGGGAGCGTCTGCTTGTACTCATGCTTTCTATCTCAAATGGAACCTAAGAAGGTAGAAGATGCCTTGAAAGACAGTAGCTGGATTGAATCGATGTAAGAGGAGCTGCTTCAATTCAAGAGACCGAAGGTATGGAACCTATGTCCGCTACCACCTGGTCAAGTACCTATAGGCACCAAATGGGTTTTCAGAAATAAGAGAGATGATAGAGGCTTGATCATCAAGAACAAGGCAAGAGTTGTAGTTCAAGGATACACTCAAGAGGAAGGAATCGATTATACTGATGTCTTTGCACCAGTTGCAAAACTTGAGGCAGTTAGGATCTTCCTTGCTTATGATGCATCCAAGGACTTTACTGTCTATCAACTTGATGTCAAGTGTGCATTTCTATATAGGGGTATAGATAGGGAAGTCTATGTATGCCAACCTCCAGGATTTGAAGACCCATAACACCCCTACTATGTGTGCAAGTTGGATAAAGCTTTGTATGGGCTGCACCAAGCACCTAGGCTGTGGTATGAGACTTTGTCTTAGTTTCTTCTGAAGAATGGCTACACTTGAGGTACCATTGATAAGACTCTCTTCATCAAAAATTCTAGAAAGGACATCTTGCGCGTTCAAGTCTATGTTGATGACATCGTATTTGGTTCCTCAAATGACCGAATGTGTAAGGACTTTGAGAGCATTATGAAGAAAAAGTTTGAGATGAGTTCCATGGGAAAAATGGACTTTTTCCTTGGAATTTAGGTAAAGCAAATGAAGGAAGGGTTTTTCATTAATCAATCTAAGTATGTCTCTAACATCTTAGAAAGATTTGAAATGAAAGATTGCAAGCCTGCCAAGACACCCATACCCAGAAACCATAATCTTTGTCCTGACCTTGAGGGGGAGGATACTGATCAACATCAGTATAGGGAAATTATTGGTACTCTGATGTATCTCACAGCTAGTAGACCTGATATCATGTTTGCTACTTGTATCTGTGCAAGATATCAGGCTGCTCCAAAGGTGTCTCACCTAGCTGCTATTAAGAAAATCCTCATATACCTCAAAGGAGCACCTAAACTAGGTCTCTGGTATCCCAGAAACAAAGATTTCAATCTCTATGGATACTCTGACAATGACTATGGAGGCTGCAATGTTGATAAGAAATCAACATCAGGAGGATGTCAATTTCTTGGTGGAAGGATCATCTCATGGCAATGCAAGAAACAATCCTGTGTCTCTACATCAACTGCTGAAGCTGAATACATTGCTGCTACTAGCTGCTGTGCTCAACTGCTATGGATTCAAAATCAGATGTTAGACTATGGATTCAACTTTATGAGTACTCCTATCCATTGACAACAACAGTGCTATCTCAATTACTGAAAATCTGTAAAGCACTCCAAGACAAAGCATATTGACATCAGGTATCATTTCATTAGAGATATCATGTGAAAAATCTAATTAAGCTAATCAAAGTTGATTCAAATGAACAATATGCTGATCTGTTCACCAAAGCTTTGATGAACAAAGATTTAAGTATCTCATAACATCTATTGGGATGATAAACATTGATTAATTTAATCTCTTTTGAAAACCTTTCTAATATGTAAGTCTTGTGTCAATACAATTTAAGCCATGTTACAGAAGTTCTCTCCAAACTTTTCTAAGTGTAAATTCCTTCCGAAGAGAAATTAACCCTCGAAAGACATTCTCATATCTTCCGAAGCAAGATTTCTCAAAGGATAACTTTCTTCTCGGAAGAATTTTTGGCCTCGGAAGAAGCGATTGATTGCATATCAGATCTACTTCCGAGACTTACAGATTCTCCATTCGAAGCAACTCTAACCTTCGGAAGCAAAGTTTTGGCTTCGGAAGTAGGAATTGCCTTCGGAAGACAATTACCTTCGGAAATGTTTTCCACTCGGAAGAGAGATTCTACTGTGTAACGTAAATCTCTTGGGCCCCACACTGTAAAAGGCAAAGATTTTGTTAATGATGTCGGATTATTTAATTTTAACCTTACCGCCACTGTCAATTCATCCACTAAACCATCACATCACCTTATCCTAACCTTCATTACCGCCTTACTACCCTCTTTTAAATAATCTCGACTGTTCAATTTCATCTTCTTACTTGCAATTTTTACTGCCCTAGAAATTTCTCCTCTCTAAATTTACCCAAGCCCAAAATCATCTACACTCACCTTTCCCAAATGACACTCAACCATCAACACAACCAAGTCGCACTTCTTGATTCTTCAAGAGATGCTGACTTCTCGAAAATTATTTCCTTTCTCACCCAATCAACCTACTACACTGCCCTTACTATTAACCCCACTGTTTACTCCAACCAAATGGCAAAATTTTAGGGAAATGGTCAGGTCGAAACCCTAAATGGGATTCGTGTACTACGGTCCAGCAGGGAGCACCTGAGCTTCATGATGAAGGAGCTCCTATTGAATTCCCAATGGAAGATTGGATAGCACTTATATCCTAATGGGATATGGTGAGACATCAGCAGGTCGACTGTTTACAAGTTCAACTTCTCTACAATTGGAAGTTCCTCCTGCATGTTGTTCTTCATTGCTTGTCCAACAAATCGGAGGATGGGATCAAATCCCTTATGAACTAGGATGCTTAGTTCATGGATTGGTGAGAGGCTTGCACTTTACTACTCACGATTTGTGTTTTCAAATCTGATAGGAAATCTTCAAAAGGAGACATTCTTCATGTATCCTAGATTCTTCAACACATAATCAACTGTGAGTTGGACCAGAGCATGCTTGTCTGTGCAGCTGCTCTGACTGTCCCCCACATGCGGCCTACCATCTTCAAGACCTTGAAGAAGATGTCCACCAACTTCACTGGGAGTACACTGCTCTGCTTCCAGGTATGATTGAGCGCATAGCTCCTGGTGACATCCCTATTCACCCCACAGGTGATGAACCCACACCAGCAACCTCCACCACAATGCCAACACTACCTTCTCCACCCTCACCATCACTTATCAAAGACGCCCCAAACAAACCCTTGTTAATCTACTCTGATTGAACAAGCCCTCCTGTTCAATCCAAAAAGACTAGAGTGGAAACATGGGCTCCCACTCAGTCAGAGGTCTCTCCATCTTTCTTTTTGACCTCAATTTGGGTTTTGAGTCTCCTCAGTCTCAAACCCAGGAGCCCGATACCCAAACCAACAGCCCTCAGAATGAGTATCTACACTCTTCTGAGCTGCCAACAAGGGACAACCCCACCAGAGGCTTAATGCTTGTAGACATTGACCAAAGTCCCGGGTCAGTAGGCTTAACCTCCCTATCTTTCACTAACCATCTATTCAAAACTGATGAAGAGATAACATCTCTCTATGGCAATGAAGTGATCTACAATACCCACTTCAAGATCAACAGATCCTGGAGAAGCCCCTTATCTCTAGCCCCCATCAGCAACCAATAACTGAGGTGAGTCCCACTGATGTGGAGGGGACTCATGTAGATTCAGCTGCCACTACAGAAGGTGCCTCAATGGACCTTGTGGACAGTGGTAACATCTCTCAGACTGAATCTACGGCAACCGAGCCCTTTGATGACTCTGAAAGAGACATCATTGAGCATGGGAAACCAGGGTGCCAAGAAACCACATCTGGTGGTGAGGCTGAACATACTAGGTATGTTACCTCATCTCCCTGTGATTCTTCAAAAGAAGATGAGGGAAGCATGCAACTCCTTGTTAAAGACCTTCTATCTAAAGTCTCAAACCTTGAATCCTTGGTTAGGACTTTAGAAGCAAGGTCTGCCACTCAGCAACTTGAGATTGACAATCTCAAGGCTCAACTAGCTGAGAAACAGACAGAGAGGTCTGTTAGTAGGACATGTACCTATTCAGGTCTCCTGACTTCCTCTAGCTCATCTAGCTCTCAAGATGATGCTACCAAAAAGGGGGAGAATGTTCAAAGACAAATACATGAGGAACCACAGAGCCGACCTTCAACTTCAACATCTTCCTCTCCCATCATCTCAGCAACTGAGACACCTCAAGTCATTCTTCAGATTGACCCAAGGATGCTTAGTGATCTCTACAGACTCTTCATGAAGTTTCTGTTAAGATCCTCCTTTGAGCAGCCAAGCCATGATGCTGCAATGATCTAATTTGGAGATGAAGAGCTTCAGAGGCTGACTGCACCTTCTACCACTGTGGAAGAAGTTGGTCAACCTAAGGTCCACATGGAACCCAAGATTCAATTCGAAGGGGAAATGGGGACTGATGGACCAGCAACTAAAACAGTTGGGACAGAATCTACATCTCCTCTAACTTCGAAGCTGAAGTTAAAGCCTCGGAAGAACAAGCTGAATCTTCCGAAGCTGAAATGGAAGCTGTGGAAGGACTGTTCAAATGTCCGAGGAACTGATCATCACAGATGCAATCCTGGAAATGGCATCTGAGGTGAGCAGTGAGGACTTTCCCATTCCACCTCCATCCCAGACACCATCTCTACCTCTCTCATAATCAGAAACCTCTCTCCAAGAACCACCACAGTCAAGATCTTCAAAAGACAAAGGAAAAAGGAAGATGACTGCGGAAGAGCTTCAGGAAGACCAGAAGATTGAAAAACTCAAGAAGAAAGGAAGACTTCAGACTGAGAAGTTGCTAGCTGCTAGTACAAAAGCAGCTGCTTCCTATCAGGAGGTTGTCATCAATAAAAGAAGAGAGCAGATCATTGACCAGCTCATTGAAATGGGAGCTACCAATGAAGAAACACTCCTGCTACCATTAAAGGAGTTTGGATCTGGAGAAGGCAACCAGGCTAAAACTTGAGGGAGAAACAAGGTTGGCCTTGGAGAAAGAAAAAGAAGAACAGAAGGAGGCCGAATTGCAGCTAAGGAGAGACAGGGTGAACTTCCCACTCTCCAGAGGTTTTGAACTTCAAGAACTTTCTCCACACAATGATGATACGATCCTCTGGCTCTACAACAAAGAGCAGGATCAAATGGAAAAAGTAAGGAAAAAGGCTGCAAAAGAAAAGGCAAGAGAGAAGAAGAAGAAGGAAGAAGAGGCTAGGGTCACTACCTCGAAGGTCACTGAGAAAGCTTGGATGAAGGACTATCTTTGGGCTCATGGATTCTCTGGGAGGTAGGTGGGTCCCATGTCTGAAAGGACACTCCAACGGATTGTCAGTGAAATTAAGGCTGACACCGGATGGGGAAAAGGAAAGAGATGTATAGAAGGGTAAAAGGGATGACCTTCACTGCTACCACCCAACCACAACATGAACCTTCACCCTTACCATTCACCATGAAACCTGAACCTTTCACCCCTGAACTCACTTTACTATCCTCACCTACTCCCTCACCTCAACCACCCAAACTTCCCATCATCCAACCCAAAACACTAGCCAGAACCTCTGAACCTAAACCTACCCAATTACCACCCAGACCATCCCCTTAGCCTTCTCAACATCTCTCCCTTGAGGAGTTTAAGGCAATCAAGACGAAGCTCATCAACTGCACTACTCTGAGCAAAGTCTCTTGTGTAGAAGACTCTGTCAACATCACCTATGTTGATGGTTCTTCAAGTTCCTCACAAGAGATAAATTCTTGATCTGCCTAGAGGAACTTTGGACCAGGCTGCGAGACTTCTGGGACTCAACTCAGATTCTTTGAAAGATGAAGAGAAGAAGCTCAGAAGCAAATTGGTGACTCTACTGGATACAAAGAAAGAGGACAAGATTCCTAGTCAGTCTCTTGCGCCAGAAGGAAGATAATCCAGTGGAGGTTTGATGAACCTTCTCACAACTTTGTTGTGGAAAGAGAGAATGGTGAGGTCAATAGACTCAATGCAACCTCTCTACTACACTCCAACAGGTTCAACATTGCTGAACTAGCAGAAAAGCCATTCTCCAACCCCTCCAACTCTGAAACTACTGCACTCATCAGAAATCATCTCAGCAGTCTTCATCTAGCTGAGTTAACTGCAAAGGCAAAGGTTGAAGAAGAGTTAAAGTTGAGAAGCAGGAAGACAAGGAAAGATCTCCCACCAAAGGTACTCCCTTTCTACAGATGGTGGAAGGCCCTGAATTGGAACATATAGTTTGATGGGAATATGATTATAGTTCTCATCAACTAACTCTTTTCAAAGGGCAACAACAAAGGGTACATGTTATCCAAGGTGACAGACTGGATTTCCTGTCTACTAAGGATCTGTACAAACTTCTCAACTTCAGGGAAGAACAAGGAGACAGACAAATACTTACTCTCCTTGGTGCTGAAAGTTTTGAAAAGTCGAGACAAGTGAAGTTTTGGTAGCATCAACCTAGGGGGAGTTTGTTGGATCAAGAAGAAGGCTAATGCAACCAAAACTATGTCACTTAAGTTATTTGGTGCTACATGCAAAAGGCTTCCGAAGCTTAGCATGGAACTTCCGAAGGTTATAGAGTTCTTCCGAAGACAAAATGAAAGATCAACTTCCGAAGACAGAACTCTACTTCCGAAGACAAGTACATACTTCCGAAGTTCAAGACTTAGAAGAATAAAGAAAAGACCACTTCCGAAGTATGATGAAAAGAAGAAGTCTACAAGCCTTGGAAGAAGCAGCCTCTTCCGAAGTCTAAGTGGCTTCGGAAGTACTTACTCTTCCGAAGTCATTTAACCTTCGAAAGACACTGCTATGAACCAATGGACACAAGTGTGGTCTCTGACACTCCGCTACAGACTTCTGATACAGCATGGCTTCTTCCTAAAGAACCATGTTGTTGACCATACTTTATTCCATTGTTCACCTTTTTATGATAGTACATGTTACCAACTTTAGTTGGTGACAAAAGGTAAGTCAGGGACATGTCCTGACTACCAAATCTTATATAAGACTTTATCCGAGATACCTTAATCTTTAGTCTTATAGTATAGACTTTAGCTATAGGATTCCAGCTCGTATCAAAGTATATCTGGTTGTAGATAGTATTATATATAGGTTCTCCTTGTAACTCATTGTAAGAATAGACATTATCTTCTTGTAAGAGTTTTGTATTTGAGTTGAGAATCAATATAAAAGTATCTTGAAAATTATCTTTCTGTGTTCTTAGTTACTTTCTATATTGTGATCAACTCTTACTGATTCTTCATATAGCCAAGTGTGTTATAGGTGAGTTTGAGAGAAAAATATTGTGTTTAAGTTACAAACACCGATCCTGCATAATTGGACCAAAGTCCTCAGCCTCACCACCAACATGGTGTTCTTAACTACTAGTTTTCCTATGCTCACTAACTACTTCAGATGGAGTATCAGTGGGCTGAGTTGTCATGGTTGAGGTCTTAAAGATGTAATCACTTGCAGAAGTGAGAGCCTCTTCCATATGGACCTCCTGAACAGATTCAGAGAGATCCATATCAGTAGTGGGTAGATGATATGGGCTAGACATAGGAGAGGCAGGAGCACTCATCTCTCTTTGAGTAGGGGAAGAGTAGAGAGAGTCATGGTACTCACCGAACCCTAAGTCTTCATCATCATAAAAGTCAAGGCTAGCGATTGGTTGGTTGAGATCTAATGGATGGGGATGGTAACTTTCCCCTGAAGGTTGTTCACTTGAGTCTTGAGACTTGAAGTGAAAGCTTAAGGCTGTTGGGCAAATGAGCTCATTAGTCTGAGCATGAGGAACCTCAGGACTGATTGTTGAAATGATGGGAGTGGTTTGCTCCTCAGGGGAAGTGGGAGCTCCATTGTCCACCTCCTCCTGTATGGGTAGTAGTTGGGGGTCTGCACAGATTGAATAGCTTGTGCATGGGTTTGTTAGATTTTCTTTAGTAGGTGAGGGTGATTTGTGGTGGTATTTTTGGTTGAGAGGTAGAAAGTGTGGGTTAAACACTAGCTTGTGTTGCTAGGTTGTCACTAAACACTTGGTTTTTTCTAACACTCACTTATATTCTCACGGTTATGATGAAGCATAATCTCAAAGAGTTGATTATAATATACTATGTAACTCAAGAGCACAAGGAAATACTTTTCAAGGTACTTGTATATTACTTCTTAACTCTAAGTTTACAGGACTCTTACAAGCATAATACAAGAGTTACAATGAGAAACTATTATACTATCACCTACAGCCAGCTATACTTTGATACCAGCTAGAATCCTATAACTAAAGTAGATACTACAAATCTATAGTTAAAGTATCTTAGATAATGTCTTATCTAAGATATGGTAGTCATGACATGTCCATGACTTACCTTTTGTCACCAACTAAAGTTGGCAACTGTACTAACAAATAAAGGTAAACAGTGGAATAAAGTATGATGGTGAGGATGAACATACTAGGTATGTTACCTCATCTCCCCATGATTCTTCAGAAAAAGATGAGGGAACTCTGCAACTCACCATTTAAGACCTACTTTCTAAAGTCTCAAATCTTGAATCTAAGGTTAAGACTTTAGAGGATAGGTCTGCCACTCCGCAACTTGAGATTGAAAATCTCAAGGCTCAATAGCTGAGAAAAAGATTAAGAGATATGTTAGGCACGTACCCATTAGGTTTCATTGAGCTCTTCCTCTAACTCATCTAGCTCTTAAGATTATGCTACCAAAAAGAGGAAGAGTGTCAGGAGTCAAACACATGTGGAACGATAGAGCCAAACTTTAACTTCTCTATCTTCAAGATACCCTACTCATCAAGCAATAGTTTTTCCTGAGCCTCCTCCAATGTTCTTCAAATGGATCAAAGGATGCTTCAAAATCTGAATAGGTTTTTCTCCAAGTACCTGCTTGGATCTTCTATCGAACAACCAAGCCCTGATGTTATTGTGGCATACTTTGGAGCTGAAGAGCTTCAGAGGTTGAATGCACCTTCTACGTTGTCAAAGAAGTTGGTCAACCTCAGGTCTACGTGGAACATGAGATTGATTTCGAAGGGGAAACGGAAAACTGATGGCCTATCAACTAAAAATGTTGGGGAAGAAAGTGCATTGCCACAGACTTGAAGCAAAAGTCAAAGCCTTGGAAGAATAATTTCAATCTTTCGAAGCTGAGATGGAAGCTGCGGAAGGACTATTTTCCTTATCCGAGGATCTGGTTATCACAAAATCAATCCTAGAACTTGCATTTGAGGTAAATAGTGAGGATTTTCTCAGCAAACCTCTCACTCAAACAACTTCATTACAACAAGCTCCAACCACCATCTCTCAACCTGAAACTTCCATCCAAGAACCCCCACAGTCTAGCACTTCCAAAGATGTGAAAGACAAAAGGAAGATGAGTGCGGAAGAGCTTCAGGAGGAAGAAAGTTTAGAAAAACTTAAAAGAAAAGGTAGCTTCCAACTGGGAAGCTGTTAGCTGTTAGCTGCTAGCAGCAAAGCAGTTGCAGCCAACCAGGAGGCGGTCAACAACCGGATAAGGATGGAAATCATTGGCAGGCTTGTCAAGCTTGGAGCTGTCATTGAAAAAGTGCTTCTGATACCATTAGAGGAGCTAATTGAGTTTGAGAAGGCAACCCTGCTTCAAATTAAACTGGTTGGCCCTATTAGAAGAGAGGGGGAAAAAGAAAAGAGAGGCTGATTTGCAGCAAAGATGGGAAAGGATAAATTTCCTGATCTCCAAAGGTTTCTCTCTATAAGACTTGTCTCCACATAACAATGATACGATCTTATGGCTCTTCAACAAAGAGAAAGATCAAATGGAGAATGAGAGGAAGAAAGCTACAAAGGAGAAATTAAGGGAGAAGAAGAAGAATGAAGAAGAAGCATGACTCACTACTGTCAAGAAGATGGTGATAAGGCCTGGATGAAGGACTATCTCCAGGCTCATGGCTTCTCTGCAGGCAGGTGGGTCCTATGTCTGAAAAGACCTTGCAGTGACATGTCAGTAACATCAAGCCTGACATCACTCAGGGAAAAGGAAAGGGATGTATAGAAGGGGACATGGAATGTTCTTCAAGCCAACACCTCAACCTCAACCACAACCTGAACCAACCCCTTTCCTATTTCCCATTAAAAACTGAACCTACCTCTAAACCTTAAACCCCTGAACCTACACATCCTTCATTTCCGCATCATCACCACAACCACCTCAACTACTCATCCTCAAGCCAAAAACACTTCCCATAACCAAACACCACTACCTACCCAATAACCACCAAAACCATCTCCTCAGCCTTCCAAACATCTCTTTAGAGGAGTTTAAGGAGATCAAGATGAAGCTCAATAAGTGTAAACCTTGAGCGACATCTCTTGTGAGGAGGAGTCTGTCAAATTGACTTATGTTCTATGACTCCTCATGTTCCCTCACAAGAGATCAATTCTTGATCTGCCTAGAGGAACACTGGATCAAACTGTAAAATTCCTTGACCTCAACTCTAATTTCTTAAATGATGAAGAGAAGAAGCTGAGAAGAAGGCCGGTGACTCTACTGGATTCCAAGAAAGGGGATAGAGTGCAAATTAATCCCCTTGTGACAAGAAAAAAGATCATCCAGTGGAGGTTCGAAGACTCTTCATACAACTTTGTTGTTGAGGGAGAGAATGGGGAGATAAATAGGCTCAATGTCTCATCTCTGCTATAGTTAAACAAATTTGATTTCTGAGTTAGCAGAAAAGCCATTCTCCAACCCCTCCAACTTTAAGATAGTTGCTCACATCAGGAGTCATTTAAGCAGCCTTCATCTGGCCGAGCTAACTGCAAGGACCAAGATAAAGAGAAGCTGAAATTAAGAGAGGATGAATGGAAAGGATCAACAACCAAAGGCAAAGCCTTCCTTCAAATGGTTGAAGGTCCCAACCTTGAATCAATAGTTAGATGGAAGTATGACTATAATTCTCGACAACTAACTCTCTTCAAGGGAGGCACAACTAAGGGTGCATGTCATTCAAAGTGACATATTGGATCTTATGTCCACTAATGACTTGTACTTCTTCTCAGCACAACTTTAGGGAAGAACAAAGAAATAGATAAACATCTTTTGTCCTTGGCGCTGAAGTTTTTAAGAACCAGGAATAAGTGAGGTTTTGATAGCATCAGCCTAGGGGGAGTTTGTTGGATCAAGAAAGACTGGTGCAACAAAAACCAAACACTTAGTGAATTTTTGGTGCTATTAATAAAGGACTTCCAAAGCTAAGTGTGGAACTTCCGAAGACAAATGGTGTTCTTCCGAAGACAAGTTCAAGAACAAATCCGAAGGAAAACTCCAACTTCCAAAGACAAAGTCTTCTCTTTCGAAGTTCAAAACTTAGAAGATTTCAAGATGATGACTTCGAAAGTAGAAGTCCCCAAGCCTCGGAAGAAGTAAGTCTCTTCCGAAGTATAAATTGGCCTTGGAAGAACTTGTTCTTCCGAAGCCAATTAACCTTTAGAAGACACTTCTTTGAACTAGTGGACATAAGTATGGTCCTTCTGACACTCCGTTGCAGACCTCTGATATACTACATGGCGCTTTCTCAAAAGGCATGTAGTTGACCATACTTTATTCCACTGTTCACCTTTATCAGATAGTACAGTTACTAACTTTAGTTGGTGACAAAAGGTAAGTCGTGGATATGTCATGATTACCTAATCTTAGATAAGACATTATCTAAGATACCTTAACTTTAACTTTGTAGTATTTGCTTTAGTTATAGGTTCTCAACTAGTATCAATGTATATCCTGCTGTAGGTGATGGTATGTATAGTTTCTCATTGTAACTCTTGGAACATGCTATAAGAGTCTGTTGGACCAAAAGAACCAATGAGCCAGATCAGAAAAACCTTTAAGTCCCACAAGACATCACAACAAATGCTGAAGACTTGATCAGCTGTTTGACAAAGTCTGAAGATCAACAGCTGAAGACTAAAGTACTGAAGACTTCAACAGCTGAAGACCAAAGTCTGAAGATCAACAGCTGAAGACTAAGTACTGAAGATCAAAAGCTGAAGTACAAGGACTGAAGACATCAGCTGAAGACATCAGCTGATGACAACAACTGAAGTTCAAGAAGTCCAAGTATTGAAGCCTTCAGAGTTTGTCGCAACAGCTGAAGAAGCATTCTTCAGTTGTTGTGATGGTTTCCTTTCAGTAGTTTTATTTTCTATTTCAGTACTTGTAAAACGACTAAGAGCATGTTCTTCAGTCGTTGTTGTTTTAGTAGTATCTTTTTCAGTAGTTGAAGTGATAGTTTACACGGTATTTTTGTAAGAAAATGTCAGCTGTTTGACATCTTCAGTAGTTGTGTTAACTTTCAGTAGTTTGAATAATTCTGTTAGATGTCACTATCAAGTGACATCAGCAGACGTCACATCTCCTATATAAGAGATGTTGACCTAATTGTACGTGTGACATTTTGCCACCACGAAAGCATATGAATGAATATTCTATTTGCAGAATTCTCTCTCTCTATAACTGTTTACTCTTACATTGAATATCAATTGTGTTCTTGTGAATTGTCTAATTCATTGTTCGAATTCTGCTGCAATACTCTCTAATCAATCAAACTTAGATCACTGATCCTAACAAATGGTATCAGAGCTGGTTAATCATTGATCGATCTAACAATTGATCATTGAAACTGCTATTCGATATCTATGTTTGATTGAATTAGCATATTTGCAAGAATAGGTTATAGATATTGAATCTCTGTTGCTTTTGTTATTTGCTTTGAGTTTTCTCTTGGTTCATTTGGTTTGTTGTGTTTTGTTCTAAATCTGTTAAAACTTAATTGAATTTGGTTGAATCTGAGAATGACTACTCCTTCTAATGACCCTCACAATACCGGTTCCTCAACCCAGCCTCCGATGCTGGTTAGGACTGAGTATAACATATGGCAACGAAGAATGCTTCATCACCTGTCTGTTAACAGTTCAGGTTGTTGGACATCTGTGGTACATGGTCCACACAAGCCTATGGTGAACAATCCGGAAACCAATCAATGGTTCCGAAGAAGAAGGAACTATACTCAGATGAGGATCGGAAACTGTTTGAGATTGACGCTAAAGCGCATGGTATTCTGGCCATAACTCAGCCTAATGAAATCTATTCAGGGCTTATGCATCATGAAACTACTCATGACCTCTGGAATGCATGAAGGAACAATTCGGTGGAACTGATGAGGTCTTAGCAAACAACAGAGAAATTCTTGCACAACAATATGAGACATCTCTCATAGGAAGGGTGAGACACTGACTCAACAGTTTGAGCATTTTTCCTGTTTGATCTCTGAGCTGAAAATGGTCAAACATGAATACACCAATAGCCAGATGAACAACAGATTCCTCAGATCACTGCCTGAGAGATGGGACACATACACCATTGTCCTACGCTCCAGTGCAAATCTGGATAGCCTATCTCTCACCCAACTCCATGAGAAACTGCTTACATTTGAAAGAGAGATAGAGCAGAAAAGGAAACTAGCATCATCAGGAAAGCTCACTGATGACTTTGTACCAGGGAACACTGCCTTGGTTGGTCATGAGTCAGAATATGCTGCATCTGAAAGTAATTATGATGAGCATATAGATTTCTCTTCAAACAGTTCTGATCATGCATTTGTGGTGTTGATAGTCAGTCTAGCTGTAATAGTGACAATTGTGCTTCATCATGGATGATCTGAAGGGTATTGTTGATGATGACTTAGAAGAGATGGATATTCTAAGCCAAATGGCCTTGGTTAATATCAGATCTCAAAAATTCTACAAGAGAACTGGTAGGAAATTCCCTGGACTCTCTGGCAAAACCAAAGTTGGTTTTGACAAGAGTAAGTTGAGGTGTCACAAATGCCATAGGCTTGGGTACTTTGCAAGAGAGTGTAGATCATCTGGATCTAACTCCTCTGCACCCTTTGTGACCTTTCCAAGTAATATTCAACAAAACAGAGGGCAACATCCTGCTAGTTCTGGTCATCATTCACAACCTATATCTCCTGCATATTTTGTCCCTCAGGGTCCAATGTCATATCCATATCCCTGCTATACATGCCTCAGCCAAATCCAGTTCAAGCTCCTATTGCACAACAACCACAAGCATTACCTGAGCCTCTACCATCTCAATCATCTCAATCACAACCTCATCACAGCTTCTTCACCCCTGGCATTGTTGACTGGAGCAGTTTACCAGATGATCTCTCTGGTAATGAGCATTTATTTGCTGGTGATAGTCAACATGGTGGTGGTGAAATTCTTTGGGAATCTAGCTCTCATGGCCCTGGAATCTACTGAGAGTTCATGCTCCAATGCATCTTCTTCACAGGTAACCCAGGTATCCTCTGAGGCTAAGGCCAAGCTTTGTTCTGAATCTTGCATAGAGGCATCTATCTCTATTAGAGAGGCAAATGTAGCTTTAATAAATCAAAATTTAGAACTTGAGCAAAACCTTTCCAAAAGAAAAGCTGAATATGAGTCCGTTATTAAGGATAAAGATGATGAGATTATAAGCTTAAATGCTAATTAAATGATGAAAAGGCTAAGCTAGAGGTCATTCTTGAGGACCATAGAGAACTCAAAGAAAAACTTGCAGTTACCCAAGTTGAGTGTGACCGCTGGGTATCATCATGCAAGGGATTTGAAATGCTGCTCAGCAAGCAATCTGCTTCGAATGTGAAGTTTGGAATTGGTTACAACCACATTGCACCACCAACAGATTTTACTCCAAAACCAATAGTAAAATCTGAAGGTGAAAGCATTTCCAAACCACATCATCCTCAAGTGATCTCCCAAAATCACAAGATGAAATAGTGTTGATACCTTAGCAAATCAATTAGCTGATGGGTTAACTACTGATAAGCACATGAAGCTGAGTACTTCAGATGTTGTCCCTCAAAGTACCTCAAGTACTGAAGGGCAAGTTACAACAACTGAAAAGCATTTCAAATCAGCTGAAATAAAAGGATTAACAACTGCTGATAAAGAACAGCTGAAGAACAAGTCTTCAGTTGTTACAGATCCTTCAGTACTAAACAAAAGTACTAAAGGAGGAAAGTACTGAAGAGCACACCTTCAGTAGTTTCCACATCAGCAGTTGATCAATCCAAGATGAAGAATAAGCCATGTGAAATATGTGGTAAATTATCATCTTCTAATGAATGTTGGTACAAAAAGGGTTCCAAATTCAACAGAGATAAGCTCATTAAAATCCAGATGGATGAAATGAAAACTGAGTTTGAGATCAAGTTTGTACCACAATCATCCCAATGTGATAAACCCAAGACTTCAACTAAATCCAAAAAGAAGGATAGGGTTCATCACAAAACAGCTGATAGTGCTCCTAATGATAAACATCAGACTAAGTCTGTGAATTTTAAGGAGAAAATGGTGGGTCACAGGAACTCATCAAACACAAGTACTGATATGTCACAAGAGCTGAAAGCTTTGGCTACAAATCAGACACAACTTCTTATGATGGTTCAACATTTGTTGGGGAGAGTTAACCAACTAGATGCACCTGTGATCAAACCACTGAAAAGGCATTCCAAGCCCAAATCCAAGGAATCCATTCAATACCATCTCCTTCTTCATCAGCTGTTAATCATAAGAAACAAGTTATGGTTACATCTGTTGATGAAAACAGACCCAAAACCAAAAAGGTTTGGGTCTCTAAACCTAACTAGTTACTTTTGATGAATGCAGGGTTCTTCAGCATGCCAAAGGAGCATTTGGTATGTGGACAGTGGAGGATCTATGCATATGACTGGGAGCAGTTCTCTTCTTAATGACTACTCTCAAGGAAAGAAGGGATTTGTTTCATTTGGAAATGATGCCAAGGGTTACATCATTGGGAAAGGATTTGTGTCTAATGGACAAATCTGGTTTGATGATGTTAACCATGTGGAGAATCTTAAGTATAATCTGCTGAGTGTCAGTCAGATGTGTGATAAAGGGCATGTTGCACTTTTCATAAGCCAGAACTGCAGGATTCTGTCTTCCCAAGTTCTGAGGCTGATTGACAAGGTATTGGATGAACATACTCTCCTGAAGCCAACAGGATTGGAAGAGTATATGCCTTGGATTTGTCAAAAAAGATTGATTTGAAGGGTCATCCATGCCTGTTCTCCAAAGCCTCTCCTCAGGAATCTAAACTGTGGCATAGAAGGCTGGGTCATGTTAATCTCAAAAACATGAATCAACTGATCCACAATAGTTTAGTGAGAGGTCTACCAATAAAGGAGTTCCACTGTGATGAAACCTGCACTGCTTGTTTTAAAGGAAAATAGCACAAAGTCTCATTCCCTCCTATTGAAGAACCTAAGTCCAATCCCTACTTGCAGTTACTGCACATGGATCTATTTGGTCCTGTAAGAGTGATGAGCATGGCAAAAGAAATACTATCTTGTAATTATGGATGATTACTCCAGATTTGTATGACTTTCTTTCTGCATTCAAAGGATGAGGTTGCTCAGAAGATTATAAACTTTGTGTTGTATGTTGAGAAGCAGTATTCCCTATCAGTTAAGTGTATAAGGAGTGACAATGGAACAGAATTCAGAAACCATACACTTGATGATTTTTATCTCTCAAAGGGAATCAAGTGGCAGTTTAGCATCCCAAGGACTCCAGAACAAAATGGGGTAGTGGACAGAAAGAACAGGACCTTAATT
The DNA here is from genome assembly GCA_025506515.1 of Flaveria trinervia. Lineage (NCBI taxonomy): Eukaryota > Viridiplantae > Streptophyta > Magnoliopsida > Asterales > Asteraceae > Flaveria > Flaveria trinervia. Next base: position 70,857,439 of record CM046443.1, read on the forward strand.
GAAGCTGCAAGGTCTATGTTGACTGACTCTGGTTTGCCATTGACCTTTTGGGCTGAAGCTGTCAATACAGCTTGCTATGTGCAAAATAGAGTGTTAGTAAATCAGAGGTTGATGAAGACTCCATATGAAGTTCTACATCATTTGGCTCCTTTGATTTCATTTTTCAGAGCCTTTGGTGTCCTTGTTTCATTCTCAACACAAAGGATCAACTCCACAAATTTGATCCTAAGGTGGATGCAGGGTATTTTGTTGGTTATTCATCTACTTGCAAGGCATACAGGTCTTCAACTGCAGAACAAAGATAGTTGAAGAGACTCTGCATGTGAAGTTTAATGAATCTCCAAAGGACAAGGTTCCACAAAACCCTGTGGAGTTATTTGATTTGGACATACTACAATATGTTCCTTATCAACCTCCAGCTGTTGCAATCATGTGGATAATCATCTTCTGCAGCATGTCTTCCACCTGGTGGTACTGAAGATGATGATGATATCAGTACTCACCTTTTCAAGTTTAGTGACCAACTGCCTGAGTCTGCTAAACTTGATGTTCTTGTAGCTTCAGTAGCTCCATCCACAACAAATGCTGATGAGATTTCTAATTCCTCAACATCATTTGACTTGCCATCTAATACTTGGTTTCAAGAATCTGGATCAACATCTGCTGCTGCTGAGCCTGCTACAAAAACTTGCACTGATCTCATAGTGTACCAAGAGCTGAAGAATCACCCCATGTCTCAAATCATTGTGATATCAATGCTGGTGTCTCAACCAGAAGTCAATTGTCTAACTTCTGCTTCTATGCTCTCTTCATCCGTCAGCTAGAGCCAAAGAACTATCATGTTGCTTTGAGAGACAATGGATGGGTTGAAGCCATGCAGCTTGAGCTACTTCAGTTCAAAAAGCAGCAAGTGTGGGAACTGGTTCCTCTACCCCCAGGTAAGTGTGCAATAGGCACTAAATGGGTGTTTAGGAATAAAACTGATGAAAATGGGCTTATTGTCAAGAACAAGCTAGACTGGTTGTACAAGGGTTTTCACAAAAGAAGAAGTATTGATTATGATGAACCTTTGCCCCTGTAGCCAGACTAGAGGCAATTAGATTGTTCTTAGCCTATGCTGCATTCCATAATCTTAAAGTTTTTCAAATGGATGTCAAAAGTGCATTTTTATGGTAAAATAAAGAAGAGGTTTATATGTGTCAACCACCAGGTTTTGAGGATAATAAACATCCAGATTGTGTTTACAAGCTTGATAAGGCTCTTTAAGGGTTGAACAAGCTCCTAGAGCCTGGTATGAAACATTATCAAATTTTCTCCTTCAAAATAATTTCACTAGAGGCTCCATAGATAAAACTTTGTTCATTAAGAAGGTGGATCAGCATAAGCTACTTGTTCAAATTTATGTTGATTATATTATTTTTGCATCCTCTGATCCCCAGTTGTGTGATGATTTTACATGTTTAATGAAACAAAAGTTTGAAATGAGTGCAATGGGAGAATTACAGTTCTTTCTAGGCTTGCAAATCAACAAAAGGCTGATGGAACATTTATTCATCAGTCAAAATATACAAAAGATCTTTTGAATAAGTTTGATTTACAAAATTGTAAGCCCTGTTCTACTCCCATGTGCAACACCACACAACTGGATGCCGATCAGAAAGGTAAAGCTGTTGATGAAACACTTTACAGATGTATGATTGGGTCCTTGATGTACTTAACAAGACCAGATATCATGTTTGCAACTTGTGTTTGTGCTAGATTTCAGGCTGCTCCTAAAGAGTCTCATTTGATTGCAGTCAAGAGGATCTTTAGATACTGCAAGGTACACAATCTCTAGGTTTATGGTATTCCACCGGACACTCTTGCAAATTAGTTGCCTTTTCTGATAGTGACTATGCAGGGTGTAAGTTAACCAGAAAGTCAACTTCTGGTGGATGTCAATTCCTAGGCAACTGTTTGATTTCTTGGCAGAGTAAGAAACAAACATATGTTGCTACATCCACTGCTGAAGCAAGTACATTGCTGCTGCAAGTTGTACATCTCAGGTACTCTGGCTTCAGAACCACTTTTGGATTATGGCATTACAGAGACTAAGACTCCATTATTAATGGACAGTGCTTCAGCTCTTTGCATTGTCAAGAATCCTGTCCAGCACTCTCGGACCAAACATATAGATATCAGACACCATTTTATTAGGGACTGTTTTGAAAAGGTCTGATTGATCCAAAGTTTGTGCCTAGTGCTGATGAGCTGGTAGACATTTTTACTAAGCTTTGGATAGTTCAACTTTCTAAAACCTTGTGTTAAGGCTTGGTATGCTGTAGCTAGAATAAGTGACAACTACTGATGATCTCAGTAAACAAGTACCGATGATATTAGTAAACATGTCACAAATAAGTATTGATTCTGTTACAAACTACTGATGTAGTTATACTACTGATGTTAGTAAAAACAGATAAGTACTGATGTCCTATGAAACAACTGAAAACAGCCAAAAAGACTGATGAGTAAGTGTTGAGGACAGTATGAAACAGCTGAAAAAGCTAAGAATTGACGAAACTACTGATGAGAATTTTCTCTTCTGTTGTTTCTAACTGCTGTTTCACCTTAAATAGCTGATGACAAAACCATGTCTTTAGTAGTTTCACAACTACTGATGACTAACACCAAGTCCTCAGCTGTTTACAACAACTGATGACAAAACCATGTCTTCAGTAGTTTTACAACTACTGATGACTAACACCAAGTTATCAGTTGTTTACAACATCTGAAGTCAAAACCAAGGTTTTCAGTAGTTTCACAACTACTGATGACTAACACCAAGTCTTTAGTTGTTTTCAAACGTCTGACAGTTAAAACCAAGTCTTCAGTTGTTTTCATAACAACTGATGACAACACCAATACTTTCAGTCATTTTTTCTCAGCCTTTTCTAACCTATAAATACCTGTATTTGTAGCCAAACGTTTCATTAGCCGTTTTCAAATCTCTCTCTCTCAACAATGGCGACCATGAAACTCAAACCCCGACACACTGTGTTGCCTACCTTACAAAATCGGCCTTCTGGAACAAGTTTGACATTGCCATCGATCTGTATGGTGGATTCCCCGTACCGAACAACCTTTCTTTTTGAATCCTACCATATATCCAGACTCCCTATCCCAGTTCTGGACCAACGTTTCTGTAATCACTGGTGAGAATGATAACCAAATCATTCTACAGTCGTTGGTAAACCAGAAACAGGTGCTCATCACTACAGACATCATTCGCAATACCCTAAATTTGCATGATGGCACCTATCCTAAAGAATACCCGAAAGGCACCACTGATATGTCTTTCATTAATAATGGGTATGAAGGCGACATAAGTGCTACAACCATACTGAAGAAGCGCTTCCATGATGCAGAACGACTTATTTTTCACATGGTGAATGTCTGCCTAGCTTCGAAGACATCTTCTTGGGATCAGATGTCTTCCCGATGGCAACAGGTATTGTATTCTATCCTTGAGCAACAAAATCTAAATTTTTCTGAGATAGTTTTTATGGAATTAAAGGATCTGGCTCAGAAACTTGTGGCAAATAGATGGCTACTTTATCCCAGGTTTCTGATGGCCATTATTTTAACCAACTAAAATCTGATGGACTTGTTGGTCTTGGAGTCCCTGCTCCAGCTATTTTAGCTGAGGTATATCCCTGACATAACACAGACCCTACTCTCAAAGGGGCTGCCCGATGCTAAAACCCAAGCAGAGGGAACCCACAGCCTCCACTTCCAGATCCAAAGTCCCCACCAAACCCAAAACACAAAAACCCAAAAGACTACTCAGGGAGATGAGTCCCCTGAGGATGTCCCTACCACCAACACAGGATATACATACTGGTTCTAACCCCCCAGTTATTTCAAAGACTCAACCTGCTAAAGCCGCACAAGTTTCTTCTCAACAGGATCCTGTTGCAACCAATATTGGGGATCCTACATTGCTGGACCTATCTCAATTGAGAGGGTTACCATTGAAGAGCACCTCTCACCCAAATGCAATCTGCTTCGATCACTCTCCATATGTAACCGCCCCTCAAAGCCCAACACTTATTGTTGCAAAAGTGCTGAGTCAGTTGCACTCCTCACCTCCTCCCAGAAACCAATTACAACTGGGAATACTCAACCATTGAGGGGGAGGACCAAAGTGCTTCTGATAACCCACAGCATAGGGGTTACAATGTTCAATCTCCAAGTGTAGAAAAGGAGATTCGAACTTCTGGTAAGGCTGCCACTTCTACTGATTCAGCAAATGATCAGGATGAAGTTGGTACCATCCATAAGACCTCTCCAGAGGCAACTACCATGAAGGACATAGTCCTGAGGCAGGAAGTCCCCAGTACCAAGAACAGGGGCACATGCTACTACTGATCTACACTCAGAGCATGTACATCCTGATTCAATCAGGAGGTTAGGTGATTCAGCACAGATTGATGATGACCTGGGTTTTTTCTATGATGTTCTAGCCTATAATACCATTCTAGAGAATGAGGTGAGTAGACTCAAAGAGCTGCTTGCCAAATGTCTCAGGATCTAAGACCATCTACCCCACAAACCCCACAAATGGCACCTTCAATTGAAGGTTTCCCAACACTAAGCCTACACACATAATTGAGCCACCAGCCTTGCTTTTGGCACCACCTCTCAGAGACAAAACCCTCTGAGCAGATGGTTGTTATCTTTCAAAACTCCTTACCTCTCATCACTCTCATCATCACTGACATAGTGCATAAAGCATTGATGAGAGGATTCCTCAAATCTACAAACCTCATTGATGATGATGTTCATAAATCTCTTTCTGCCTTCAAAACCCCTGATTCCAATGCAACCAAAAAGGGGGAGAGTGCAAAGTCTAAGGCAGTGAAAGACAAGAAAAGAAAGAGAGTTGATGCTGAGAAAGAGCCTGAAAAAGAGAAAGAGCCTGAGAAAGAGAAGGAGGTTGAGAAAGAACTGATCTCAAAACAGCTGATTACATATAAAAGAAAAAAAAAGTGTTGAGTCAAGAGCTGATGAAGAAAAATCATTAGAAGACCTTGTTAAAGATGCTGATGAAGCTCATAGTAGATCAATGGATACAATTATAGATCAGCTATTTAGACATGGTCATGACATAGCCACATTAGACTCTGAGATCAGAAGGCTGGAAATAGAAGAGATACAATCAAGATGGGCCGGTTATAGTGTGTTGGAAAGGGAAAGATTGGAAATCATGATCAGGCTCATAGCTAAGTATCTTGGAAGATCATTGATTGAAATCAAGTCATGGTCCAGAGACAGCATCTTGGCAATAACCCCAAGATCTGTTCGTCTGAAGTATATACCAAAGGGCTGGTCATTGAAGCCTTGAATGAAGCTGGTGCTGGGAGCAGGTCTGAACTGGTAAAACAATCTAAAGCCTCACTTACATCCAAAATGCTAGAACAGCCTGTCAAAATTCCCACACCAAAACCCACCACAACCACAACCACTAAACCAATTCCCTTACCCACAAAACCAATAGCCGATGATGTACCCCAGAAGAGGAAGAGAAGGGTATGAGGCTAGAAGAGAAGAAGAAGATAATGATGAAATGAAGATAGGCTGCCAGTCTCAGCTGTTATACAGTTGCCTAAGGCCATAAGTCACCCTCCAACAATTACTCCTGAATCTCAAAGACAATTGTGAAAGTGAAGTTAGAAGAGGAGAGCTTCACAAACAACATGATGAGGAATTGTTGAGAAGAGTCGACAAAGCATATGCTGCCACATCTTCAATCATCAATATGAAGAAACATGCTCAGAGATTATACACTCTCAGACACACCTTTCAATATCAAAAAGAGAGAGTGAGGATTTGGCCTGATCCAGGGTGTCTCATAGGATTCAAAGAAAATATTCCACAAGATACATTGGCCAAGTAAAGAAGATTGTAGATGAAGTGATCTCATTGGCCTTTGTAGTATCACCTTGGGAGATCCTAGATGACTTCAAGAAAGCCTATAAAGCTAAACTGACCCCACAAAAGATGCTGGAGAATAAAATGGTGAAAAAGGGGTTAGTGTATAGGAGGCTTGAGGAAGTTAGAAAGAATGAGGTCCAGTTGTTCTTAGAGGGTATTCATCCAGATGAATTCGCATATAGAATATAACAACTATGGAGCTAAAAATGGGAAGCAGGTCAAATACCTCTCTGAGTACTATGGGCCAAAATCACTCTTTGAAGGAGAAAGAGAAGAGCTTACCATGGAGGAACAAATAACCTTCATTGAGGCCTATACAAGGGAGTCTTACAGACTCATATTTGGGAAGTAGATCTCATGGATGGGGTAACAGCTCTGTGTCCAGTTCCCCAAGACAGAGTTCCCATCCATCTTTGCCAAACAGATCATTGAGACCTTTCCCGGCCGTGCTTACAAGGGTCACTTCTGAGTGATCTAGAAGACAAAAAGACCAATCTTTCTGCATAATAAGTGGGACATCTTCAATAAGCTTAAAGGTTTTGGCTGCATTGGTTCAGGGGGAGTTTGTTGGACCAAAAGAACCTGAGCCAGATTAGAAAAACCTTTAAGTCCCACAAGACATCACAACAACTGCTGAAGACTTGATCAGCTGTTTGACAAAGTCTGAAGATCAACAGCTGAAGACTAAAGTACTGAAGACTTCAACAGCAGAAGACCAAAGTCTGAAGATCAACAGCTGAAGACTAAAGTACTGAAGATCAACAGCTGAAGTACAAGGACTGAAGACATCAGCTGAAGACATCAACTGATGACAACAACTGAAGTTCAAGAAGTCCAAGTACTGAAGCCTTCAGAGTTTGTCGCAACAGCTGAAGAAGCATCTTCAGTTGTTGTGATGGTTTCCTTTCAGTAGTTTATTTTCTATTTCAGTACTTGTAAAACGACTGAAGAGCATGTTCTTCAGTCGTTGTGTTTCAGTAGTTTCTTTTCAGTAGTTGTAGTGATAGTTTACACGGTAGTTTTGTAAGAAAATGTCAGTTGTTTGACATCTTCAGTAGTTGTGTTAACTTTCAGTAGTTTGAATAATTCTGTTAGATGTCACTATCAACTGGCATCAGCAGACGTCACATCTCCTATATAAGAGATGTTGACCTAATTGTACGTGTGACATTTTGCCACCACGAAAGCATATGAATGAAATATTCTATTTGCAGAATTCTCTCTCTATAACGTTTACTCTTACATTGAATATCAATTGTGTTCTTGTGAATTGTCTATTCATTGTTCGAATTCCGCTGCAATACTCTCTAATCAATCAAATTTAGATCACTGATCCTAACAGAGTCTGTAATACTTTGAGTTGAGAAGTAATATATACAAGTACCTGAAAATTATTTTCTTTGTATTCTTTGTTACTTAGTATATTATTATCAACTTTTAAAAGAGATTCTGCTTCATCTAAAACCGTATGTGAGTAAGTGAGTTTGAAAGAAAAACAAAGTGTTAGTGACAAACATCGATCCTACATATCTTTTTATAAATATATTCTAGAATTTTTGTTGTAGAAATTTACTAGTAGGTCATTGCTTCCAACACATTATCACCTGAATTGTTATTTGAAGGTGGATCATATTGTCACAGTGTAAAAAGTCTTTGTTTTTGCCTTGATTCATTCAGACAAATATTCATATCGTAATTTATACAATCTTGGATTATCTTTAAATTTATTATCATTGTTACTCGTTTACTAACTATAATATAAAATCCATATTTAATTCATACTATTTTAGGTCATATTGAGATTTATATTTATTAAGCCATATTAGTTATTGTCTTAGAATAGTCACTTCACTAAATCATATTGACTACTTCACTAAATCATATTAATTATTGTTGATTATAATATTTATCTCCAAAATACAAAATATGTAACATGATTGGTTTTCTAACTCATAAACAAATTATATTCACTAGAACTTGAACTTTCTCTATGCTGAATGTCATAACGCAGATGCCAAACATGTTGGAATAACTATTGTTATCACCGTGCCACACGGTGGGAGTCTAGTCAATTTCCACATACAATGTTGCGTTACTTTGATCGTTATATGTCCGGTTTGTCGAACCCATAAAATCCAAGTTTGCGAAACTCAGAAACACTAAACTTTAGTAGCCAAACTTAAAAAAAAACTTTAGTATGAATAATTAAGTGATCAAACACTAAGATCTAAAATTTAGTAGCCAAAGTAATGCCCAACGTGACGGGAGTTCGATCAATTTTCCCACACGAATGATGTGATGTTTTGGTTGTCATCTATCTAGCTCGTCAAACTAAAAAATTGAAGTTTGATGAAGAAACTCAAAGTATTAAGCTTTAGTGATCATACTCAAAAAAATATAACTTTATTTTAAACAATTTGTAGCCAAACTCTAAGATACTAAATTTTAGTGGCCAAAGTTAAATAACTATAAATATTACTAAAAGTGAAACTACTTAGAACTATCGTGGTTAAAATCTAAAAACTCAAAACTATATATTCATTTCTGGCAATTAATTATAGTAGCCAAACTCTAAAATACTAAACATTAGTGGCTAAAGTTAAATAACTAAAAATTATTGAACTAAAAGTGAAACTACTTAAAATATTATGATTAAATTCTAAAAACTCAAAACTATTATTATTCATTTCCCATTCTATTTTATTATAGAGTAATTGTTTATAATATTGTGTTATACAATACATATGAAGATATTCTACAATCATTAAATATGAATAATTTATGTTGAATGTAAAACATATTAAGAATGCAATGATTTTCATTGCAAAATATCATAAATGCAATTTATTAAAATGATTATAACAATGAATATAACTTGCTTATAATTTTGTGATTGTCTTAACATGTTATTTAATGGCAGAATGTATGACTTAGTACTTGATATATTTAACTTAGTACTTGGATCCATTTCTCACAAAGAAATCTTTCAAAGCTATCTCATTTCTGTTACTAGAAATTACTATAAACTTTGTAGCTATATAGCCTAAGTTTTAGTTAACCGAAATCCTAGTGACATTAATTCATCCAGGATGTCTTCCCTTCATGTAAGAGAATCAACAAATCTACACATAGTGCTTAATTGTATCTTGTGAGGTAATTTGTCAAGAGATCAGTGTCATACTGCTACCAATAGTGGTATCGAAATACCAATATCAAATTTGTGCAAAAGTAGATACCGAATATCGTACCGAATCTAGCGGTTTGATACTTGTACCAATTTTTTAGTTTTTTTAGTATCAGATTGGTGGTTTTTGGTGGCTAAAAGATAAGCCCTGATTCTTGAATATCGATTTAAAATTTTCTAATCCCAAAAACATTAAAGTATATCAAAAGGGTAGAAAGGACATTCGTAACCTTCAACTTCGAATATAATACATTGAAAGTTGTATTAAAATAATAAAAAACCTAATAATATTTCGACACTCTTTACCGAATCGGTACTTTTTGGTATTTATCGTGCCGGTAGCACCTAGTCCTTACTAAAATTAGGCAAAATCAAGTACCGGTGCCATTCATTCCGGTCGGTACAATACGATACGATACTGGTACTCGATCCCAGAAGCTCATCTAATAACTGCGATACATGAGTCAAATAACCGAAGGTGACTAAATTACTCAAACACGACTCGAATAACCGAAGGTGATGACATTACTTGGAGGATAGAGAGATATCTAATTATTATATTTATAGAAATAGTGGAACAATCAAGTAGCAACCAGAAACATATTAGAATCTCCGATCATGAAGCTTATAAAAGTTTGATTCGTTAATCATCATACATAGAAAAATTATATAAATTTAGTTTGTTTTAAATACTTAGGTTTGAAAATAGATAACTAAAGACTGCCTGGATTCCATGGTTGGGCTTTTGCTATTGATATTTGCGTTTTAAGGGCGAAACCATTTTGCATTTTTCATTGTCTTTTCCTTTGATTGACTTTAGTATCATCATGAACGCTAATCTTTTATTTTATTTTATAAATAGATATAATTACTTTTACTTTATTTTATAAATTAATAAAATAAAGGATTCGATGTATAAATTAACATACTATATATTAAAAAAAGGTCGATTAAAATTGTATCTTTTTATGTCTTAATATCAAAAGTATTTATAAATTCATGTCGAATTTAAAGGTAGATAAAAATAGCATTTCACAATGAAAAAATTAGAACTTTATAAAACATTATTATTATACTAGTGAAACTGTGCGACATGTTTACGAAGTGTTTTATATATATATATATGATAGTGATTGTTGATGGGTTGTGGTGTGGTGGTCAGGCTTTAAATTAGTAAGCCGTGTTAAAAACTCAAAACTCAAAACTCAAAACTCAAAACTCAAAACTATGTGCCTCTTCTGTCTTCCCTCTTGCCCATCTTGACTTCTCACGTCACACACCACAAATTCTTTCTTTACAAATTTTTTTTTCATTTTAGTTTATTGCACACACCACACATGCTTTCCTTCTACCATTTTTCCAACTATATATGTTGTAATCAAAATACTTTTCATATCACACCTTCGGCCCTTCTATCATCAATTAATCATCAACTTACCATTTACACATGTAATTAAAGAGCTTAAACATATGTAGACGGATAGACATGTTATTTTAAATTTATAAACAAAATATATCTTTTAAAACAAATGTATATTCAAAATATGAAAAATTCACGAAAATAGGTATAAGACGGAGAGAATGTTTGAATCATGTACTGAGTATCATCACATTTAGGTAACGTGTTTAGTTTTCTACTAACATTTTGATATATATTTTGTTTAAGCTTGAATTGGGTAAATTAAAACATTTATTTTATGCTTTTACTTAAAATCATTTTTTCAAAACAATGTACTTCGCGGTGTGTAGTGATCATCACCTCACCTAGTGATAAAATTTTTCTTTCAAACCAATCTGCCACAACACGTAATGACACTTTTGTAAATAAACTTTTTATACGTTTTCCCCTTTCTTTTATAATCAAATAGTTTTTTTGGTACATATCGACATTTGAAATATATGAATATATCATTATAGCATGTTTATTTTTAACTACTTTATGCTATGTAAACACGAGTTTCTAGCTGCATCGAGCGGTGAATACCATACTTAATTTTATTTGTGCATTTATATAGACAACAGATAATTTATGTATGTTTTTCTATTTGGTTAGTTAAACACGAAATCCTTGATATGCTATCATGATAGGTATAAAAAATAACAATAAAAAGTTTGTAAATTATTTTGTCATGTGTGTAATCATCGTTTCGCTTGACATGTGGTTACAACATATAGGTTATGCAACTTAATTGACGGATATTTACAATCTCTTATTTTATAGGTTACGGATTTCATAAGATAAGGTTGTATATTAAGTTTTTTAAAAACGGTAAACAAAAATTGTTAAATAAGCAAAAATTTTGCTTTCCACTTTTGCCACAGAATTTTAGATATTCAATTAACACAATTATTTATCCCCTAGGATCCAACAAAAATACCTCAAAGATTTCAGCAAAATTGTTTCTTATTTATCCCAAGAAACTCTAGAAATTATCACCCCAAAAGCAATCCTGACTTCTATGAATCTAACATTATTCAATTAGCAATTGATTCTAAAATCCAATGAGTTTTATATCAACTGATTTAGAAAAAGAAATCTTATGATTTTTTAAAAAGAGGGTCATGAGTTGGAGTCTTACTAAATACAATATGTTTCAAGTGGGTTAAGGGTTTTATCACAGTGGCCCTTTAGGTGGTGGGTTCTTTTGGAATGGTGAACGAGCTGGGTCACCAGCGCTGTCTGTGTTCACGGGCGTGGGTGGCCTTTCGCCATTGGATTTACCCGGATGACCGGGCTAAAAAAATTATTCTTTGGCCGTTAAAAAATATTCCAAAAGATTAAGTGAATCTTTAGGTGAATCTGGAGTATATTTGTAAACATAGATATTGTTTGATAAAGATTAAGCTTTAGATTAATCAAGTTAAACTCCTTAATCGAATGTCATATTTTCTAGAACTTAACCATAAACAATAATTCTGAGATATCTGCCATGAATAATTGATTCAAAGAACATACATTAGACATTGAATGTAACACATGAACATGAAACGCTTGGCACTACAATAAATTAGTCTTTTTGCGATTAATTTTTTTCACTTTTAGCGACGAATTGTAGTCTCTAAAACCTATTGCTACGAAATTTAGTCTCCACCGTGTCGTCACCATTTCTCATCGTATTAGACCAATATTTCTTCGCTATAAGTTTCGTCGCAATAGTTGGAGCTTTAGCGACGTATTGTCGTGATAGTAGTGTTGTCGTTAAATATATTATTCTAAATTAAAATAATCTTCAAATAAAGAAAGTATTACCTATTACGACTAAATATGGTTGCCATAAACAATAATTCTAAGATATCTTTCATGAATAATTGATTCAAAGAACATAACAGTAAACATGAAACGCTTTTCACTATAGAAAAATATCACAAAGAGTAATTTCATAATGTAATAAAGTTCAACAATAAATTTTAAAAACACTCTAACTAAAAAAGTTCAACAATAAACTTTAGAAACAAACATGCTTAATTAAGTCGTTTCTTACAGCAAAACAAATAATGTCTACAATGATCAGGTTGAAGCTATTTCCTTTAATTCATTGTATTACACTTTTTAGTACATGCTAGAGGTTAACAGAAGCCTAATGTTAAAAAAAACAAATAATTTTTACACAACGAGTGTAGTCTACTCGTCTTCATCCATGTGTCAAACTATCGATTCTATATTTTCTTATATATTCTAAAGTGTCGTTAGCCATCATGATCATGATTTCATTAATGGAGTGACACTTTAGACTTGCTACAAAATTATTCTCATTCATATCTATGTCAACTATTATGGTTAACAAGTACAATATGGAGGCATAATTACACATGTGCTGTTAAAAGTTGTAGCTTGTAGAAAGTTTTTTTAGCAGCAATATTTATATTTTTAGAATAAAATCATTACATCATATAAACTAAAACCTACATAGTCAATCCAATAGTGTTTCTGGTATAAACTTCTTATCAAGTTATGAGAAGAACAATTAAACCCGTTGAACTAAACCTAGTAGGATTATGTTATCACAATTGTGTTTGGCTTCATGTTTTCCGAGACTAAGGATAGGTTGAGGATGAGATATGTTAGTTAGTCCATTATATATTTGTACCCCTTCCGAGTAAGTTGCGATAGTTACTTGGTTTATAAAATACATAGAATATATGTTGTGGATAAATTGAAGAAGCTCTATGCCGGAGGACTTAATACAAGGCAATAAAGGAAAGAAAACGTATAAAAAAGTAAGTTTCTTAGAATACGATGAAGCTTTTAGCAAGATATTCAATAACAACTTCTTATTGCTGGATTCAAATCTTTTTAATAAGCAATATTTTTAGACTTGAATGCATATTAAACTGGCTGTCGATCTTCCTAATTTTATACAAGAAAGATTTAAGAATCGTTAACATCATAAATATTATAAGAATTCAAACGGTATATTATTTAAAACATGGAGCATGAAATATTAAACTAATGGGATGACTTTATAAAATAATAATCAATTTTTTTTACAGATTTTAATAAAGTCACTGAATCTTTTTTTGAATTTTTGAAGTTACTCAAGTTTTATTATTTTCTTTTAATCTTGCACAATCAATAAGTCTCCAGGTTACCTTAAAGACGTTTCAGTTTACATTTTTTGCTAAATCTATAACGCTTACATGTATTAATAAAAAGTTACGCGACTTTTTAATTAAATAAACTGATTGAACGAAAGATTATCTTTTTATTTTTAAATCTAGAAAAGTAGAATTTATCTAGGTTTTAAAAATTATTCTTGAAATTAAAAATAAAAATTTTAACCTTTTAATTTGAATAAGTAGACCAATTTTACGTTTGAAATCCCAAACTATTATAACAAAGATAAATTAATCAAATTCTATTATGAAAAATCAAATCATAAGAATTAAACCAACCTTATAAAAAGTAAACGAATGTAACATCATTAAAAAATAATAATAGTTAACAAAAAGAAATGACATTTACATATTTCACCTTACTAGAGTTATTAATTACATGTTTACTTTAAGTAAAAAATCAATTACATTTTTCCTCTCTCTAAAACATTTATATTACATATTATTTATGTTATTAAAGTTATTTATTAAATAATTATTCAAGAATTGTTCAAATAAAAAATCTTTTAAAACTAAAAAAATCTAAAAAGTAATCTCAACCGTCCATAATCTTAATCAGTAATTGAGATCAAATCATGAGGAAATATTTGTTAGAGGGTTATTTTATGAATAACCACTTTCGTTGCATTTTTGCAAATTCCCCCATTTATTTAAAAACTTCATTGCTTTTATAAATGCATTATTTTCTATAAAAATTAGACCATAAAAATGAACATTTTTATATTTAAAACGAGTATAATATTGTTACATAAAATGATAAAAAAAATTAATATTTTAAGCTCATATCTCGTCATTGTGTCTTTTGTTGGTCATTGTGTTAATTTTGAATACTATTGTGTTTTTTATTGAATGATGAATTTTATAAAGAATACAATAATACAAAAACATTGTTTTTTTATCTCTAATAAAGTATTGAAATAACATCATTGTGTATTTCTAATGGTAAAACACAATGAATAATACCAAGATTATATAATATTAAATACAATAATAGAAATAACACATTATACTATCTTCAATAATGGTAAAACACAATAAATCATACCAAGATTATATAATATATTAAAAATAATAACAGAAATAACACATTATACTATCTTCAACACTATGAGCTTTAAAAACTAGATCGGTGAACGTATCATTGTATATTATAATTGTAAAACACAATGATAGATAAGAAATTTATAATTTATACAAACAATAATAAAAAATAACACAAAATGATCTGAAACGTATAACATAATGACTAATCCACACAACAATTGATGTAAAATATGTGACACAATAAACTGATATTTGTCACAATGAACTTATGAAACCCAATGAGATAATGTATTTGACACAATGAACAAAATGTCATTCTCTTTAAAATAATAGAAGGGCAAGTGTCAAACCCACAATATTTATTAAGTTTTTTAAATTAAAAATCATTTTTAGTATAATCATACCCTAATTATTTTACTCATATATATTTACTAAGGTATTTCTGAACATTTCATTTACTAAGACTATCAATTACATATTTCTTAAAGTTTGAGTATTTTATAAAAATAATAATAACAAAATTATATATCATTTAAAACTTCATTTCAAAACAATAATAAGTGATGATCAAAATTATATATTCAAATACAAAACATAACTATCAAATGTTTTGAATAAATATAATAATGAAATATCAATATGTAAAAATATCTTAGTAAATACAAGATAAAATAGTCATTTACAATATGTTAATTTTAATAAAATGAATAAATATGTAATATATATGTTTTAGAAAAGAGAATATGTAATTGAGTTTTTAACTTTGAGAAATATGTAATTTATGGTTTTAAAAAGAGAAAATATATAAAAATCCCCAAAAAAGAGAGTATAATGTATCACCATTGCTCCAAATCTTTTACGTCTATTTTTAAATAAATCTCGCCTCCTTTGGCTGTAGATTGTCATTTGTTGCAAGACCTGATGTTGGGTTCATTTGTTTTTTAGTTTTTAGCCGGTCATATTTCCTTCATTTCCGTTCTTTGATTTTGTCACTTTCTCGGAAAGGATCTTCTTACCCCTTTATGCATGATCTACCGGGAATTCCTCTTTGTTTCAAAGGTAGAGTTTTAGTATCATCTACTTTAGGTCAATATATAAACGTGATCATTTTAAGCCGGTTACTTGTATTAGTTTCCTGATCCTGTTTATGAACACTAAAGCCACTAGTGTATACTCACATTAGTTTCTAGGTCCTTCATCATGACGACTAAATCTGCTAGTGTATGAACACAACGTTAATTGTCATGATCTACAATTACAAATTTTCATCAGTGGTCTACTCATATGCACCTATCTAATTTCTTACCTCCAATATGATGTATCATTTGAAATCGTGTTTCAATGCCTACAAGATCGATCAACCTTTAATTTTATAAAAATCAATTTAAGGCTAGTTGAATCAATTAGACGTTTGATCTTCGCTCCGGCCAATCCAACCCAGTGCGAAAACATTTTTTTTAATATTTAGGAACAAGTTATACTACCATAACACTATACAAGCATGAATTAATTAATTTGAGTACTGTGAAGAACTTACATCAACGGGGTTATCACCTTTGGATTTTTTTCATTTATATTGATCATTAAATCTAGAGCACAAACTATGAAAACAGAAAAACTAGTTTCATATGCTTCAGTTATTCTTTATAACAGATTTCACATATTGCATCGAACTATATGGTTTTCGATTTTCACAATCCGAAACATACATTGTGAAGCACAAATTATTAAAATTGTTAAGTACATCTTCTTTGGTTCACATGTTTTTTTATGCTTTAGCAAGTAGGCTCATGTGGGTTTATAAATCCTTCGGATGTATACGATCTACGAGGTTTTTTATTTCTAAACACTACAAAACACATTCGATTTTGTCTTTTAGGGGTTATTACATATTTGCTAGTTATTACCTAGATATAATCAGTAGAACTATTTCATAAATCATATATGATAATGATAATATTGTTGGATCCTAAGACATAAAGTACTAGCTGAAGTGCATTGAAGATGTAAAAGTCCTTGCTGTTAGGCACTGAAATCGTCGTCGTTAGACTTTTTAAAAAGTCAAGTGGGTAAAGCGAACAACTAAACCCTTGCTTAATTGATACTCGTCTCTTGTCACTTCTAACTGCGACTAAGTTTATCTTTTCAATGATTATCTTTAGTTAATTAGTTTGCTGAAAATAAGAGTGTAACTATATATAGGGATGAGATCGGTACCAGTACCTTACCAAACAACGAACCAAAAGTACCGATCCCGAAAATAATCAAAACCAGGTGTCTGACACCGAAAATACTTGGTATGGTTCCGGTACAACATTTAAATGGAAAAATCGATAAAATACTGATATCATACTGAACCGGTACCGAAATCAAACCGGTATCGTACTGAAAGTACTGATCCCAAAAACATCAAAAAGTAAGAACCGAATTGGGACTGAAAATAATTCGGTACGGGAATTGCGGTACCGCTGCCGATACAGTACATGTTTTGTTTTGGTATTTGCTACCATTTATATATGTGGTGAAACTTAAATTATGTAATGGTTGAGATTTATTACTAAACATTAAATTATGAAAACATATATAATAGATATAAATCGTTTAAAGGTAGTTCCTATTTCAACAATTATATTCTTTGCACACACAAATAAGTATGTTTATGCATATAAATGATAATCAAACTTATATGTCATGTTTTTTAACTATTAATATTTGTGCTACTCATATGTAGGTAATATAAATTACACATGACTTATGCATGTATAGGCTAAATATTTAAATAAAATATGTATGAATGCCATTCACAAAGTAAAATAAAACACTTTTACTATTTTGAATAGAGGGATTGTCGTCTCTAACAACGCATTTTAGGAAGACGAAAGAGAACAACCTAAACAGATTGTGCAGTTAGAATTAACCTAGCACTCGAAAATATACCAGAATCAAGAGTGTGCAGAGCAGAGTAAACCGGAAGATCTTCAAATTTTATATGTTTTATTTTCTGAAACATGTAAGTTTGAGTGCTAAACTATGCAAAGAAGTGTTGATACGCGTGTCCCTAGATTCTGATCTGAATGTAATATGTCTTTATTGTATTGTGCTTATGTAATCGTTGGGTACTTAATGAAATACAAATGTTTGGTTGTGTTTATAATGTTTAATATTTCATTAATGAGTTGTTTAAACGCACATTGACTTGATTATATAGGTTTGTGATTGTTTGAATTGATATACATAATGTTATAATAATGAATACATTCAAACTTGGTGTCCATGCGCCCCAACAGTGGTCATGCGTCCGGATGGCCATGCGACTGAGTGTCCATGCGCCTTAATAGTCCATACGCCTGAAGAACTTCATGCGACTGACTCAGTCGCACGACTTAACACTCAGTCGTGCGAATGGATCAACGCATGGCTCAATCGCACGAATGAACCATGCTGATGGTTTAGTTGCTCGAATGAGCAATCCTAACCTATAAATACCACCTAATTCGTGGAAAAATGTAAGCATTCAATCCCTTCGACTCCAGACGTACCCTAACCGTCCAGAAGCCTCTAAGTTCGTACTCCAAGTTCATAGAATGCTGTAGATCGATTCCTAATGATTCTTGACGTTAGATTCAATACGTTATTGTTTCTACGTGCGTTTCACTGATTGGATCGCCAATCAAATAGGATTCCGCACTATTTGGTTTGGTTTCACGTTAATCAGTTGGTGTTTAGTTCAAATACCAGATCCTAACAAGTGGTATTAGAGCCTTGGCTCTTGATTACGTGTTGATTCAATAGTTTTGACAAAAAAAATTGTGTTTTGCATAAAAAACACAATCCTTTTGTGTCTAACGGAGTCTTAGACGTTTCCTGATCGAAAAGTGTAGTTTTTCCGGCATACGGCTATTAGGGTTTGGTAAAATTCGAGTTATTACGGCTAAAACAAGTTTAACCTACGAATTATCAAACTTCAGCAAGTTCAGTCGCACGATTGGCTCAATCGCACGACTGAGTTCATTCGCATTCTTCAACCGCACGATTGGACTCATTCGTACCCTCATTCGTACGACTGAGATCTTCATTCGGACTGCTCAACTACGCATTATTCATTCGGACGACTGACTCATCCGCATTTGTTTAGTCGCACGATTAAACCATCCGCATTGTTCAATCACCCGAATAAGCCCAATCGCATACCTTCATTCGCATTCTCATACAGTTTGTTGAACAGTAAAGTTAAGTGAAATGGAGGATCAATTTTCAGCATACACAGCTAGTAGAGATACTCGTATCCAGAATCTACTGTTGTTGGAGAACGAAGTGGGAATTCACAATAAACCCCCGAAGCTTATCACGTTAGACAACTACCCACAATGGAAGCAACGTTTGAAATCTACTTAAATGGAGTAGATACAAATTGTGGGAGGTAATAGAGTCGGGGTACAGCATGCCAGTAGGAGCTGACGGAGTAAAACTTACTCTAAGTGGCATGCCGGATGCACAGAAGGTAAAACACAACGCTGAGAAGAAAGTCTACGCTTTGCTTACTCAGTATTCCGAAGGATATTTTCCATCAGTATTCGGAGTATACTCAAGCAAAGAAACTTTGGGATGTGTTGGAGAAGAGGTATGACGGAAATGCCTCTCTGAAGGCCATCAAGGCAAAAGCCTTGAAGAAGGAGTTTGACAACTTCTCTTTTATGGGAAAAGAAAGTCTTGATAATGTGATCGATAGATTCTACCACTTGATGAGTGAGATGCACACTCATGGAGTGGTTACTTCGATGGAGGATAAGGTATCCAACTTTGCTGATGGATTACCAAAAAATAGGCTTCGTTTGTTTCAAATCTCAAACAGAATGGAATGCTCTCGAAGTTAGATATAAATGACTTCATTCTGAAACTGAGAGAAGAGGAGCTTAGGATGAAGTATCGAGCCCAAAAGGCTAACTACGATCAGAATCTACACTCTACAATGCTACTCCTTCAGTTAAGACATCTGGAGCACCACTGCAAACCACCTTCATCTCAAGCGCAACAGTTCCAGCACAACCCTCAACTTCAGGATCCGAAATGTTAGGGTCGTCTAGCACCCAATATATGATACCTGAAGCTAATGCAGCAAAGCTTAAAACCGACAACCTCGGGAATGTAACTGTGGAGGTGGCCAGAGAACATATGGACTTTTAGCTACGGTGGTTCAATCCTACGATGGATAATTGCTGGAAAGATAGGTAAATGCCACCTGGCAGATGAAGATTATGAGCAGGTGGATGAAATGGAGTTGGAACGTATGGACATAATGTGGGCTCTGGCAAGTGCTGTCGACGAGAAAAAGTTTGTCAAAAAGATCGGACAGAACTTGGTTGCAACAAAAGACACAACCTTTGGTTTGATAAGTCAAAGGTTACATGTTTCAACTGTGGTGAGAAGGGACACTTCAAGAGGGAGTGTAAAAACCAAAAAAGATAGGTAATGGTAATCCCTTCTCGTCATTTAATCGTCAAGACAAGGCCACATCTAGTAGTTCTAACTCATCAAGTAAGGATCCAAAATCCTTAACTGCTAATGAAGATGAAGGGCAGGACTAGAGCTTTCGGTTCGTCTCACAAGGAGAGTCCAATATAGCTAGTGTGGAGGACATTGATGACGATTCTGCAAGTGAGGGAGATATAGTAGTAGAGCTCGCGATGTCAAATTCTGAAGACACTACAAATGTGGTCAACCACCTGCCTGAAGAAGAAAAATCTGCATCATTATCTGAATCACCAGAACCAGAGACAACCGAGTCAGCACTCATGGCTGATTCTTCTTTAACATCTCAGGTAAGTACTACTGACCAAATGTTAATAATCATGTTGGCTTAGAATGTAATAAATTCAGAGAAGTTATAGATTCAAAATTTGCGAGGCTATTAGATCATAATGATAGCTTAGTAAAGGATCTGGAACTGTGCACAGAAGCAAATAGAGTGTTGAAACAAAACGAGCACAGTTACAAGGAAAAGATAGACCTATTAAATAAACAACTTAGGGAAACTGAGGTAGTTGCCTTTAACCAAGCAAATAACATTAGGTACTATCTGAACTCTCTGAGGACACTAAGAAGCAAAAAGCAGTTTTAGAAGTAGAAGTCAATTCATTAAAACAAAACTGCATAGTTGGACAAGCTCATCACACATTGTCCAACACTTAGTGAGAGAGAGAAATAATGGGAGGGACTGGGATACAAAGTGGTTCCACCACCACCTAAAACCTTGATGAACACCAAAAGTAAACCAATTAACAATAACCCCATCAAGGATCAAGTGGTGTCTACTCCTCTTGTAAATGATCCAAATTCATAAGTAAATCAAGTGAATCCGATTCTAAACAAAAAGAGGACACTTCAAAGGCAAGAGGAAAGATGCCATGTGTTAACCTGGAAAAAGAATTTGGAAAAGTTAGTTAAAGTCGGGTCAAACAAAGTCAAACAAGAACCTAAAAAGACTATAAAATCTAATCAATCATGTGCATCATGTCACAGTCCAGAGAAAAACGAGAGATCAAGATGTAAAACCAGGTAAAGCAATTAAGTTTGTAAAACCAACTCATACATCTAACAAAGTAGGTCTCAGTCCAAACATAATACGGTCAACAGTGTGACATCTACATCTCCACAAAAAAATTTAAATAGGAAAGTTGAAAGCAGATCTTGCTATAATTATGGAGAGTATGGTCACATAGTGTCTCATTGTCCTAATTACCAGACACCAAGGAGAAAAGTTGAACTTTCTGCATCCACGTCTAGATCCTTCAAGAGGAACTCAGTGACGCCTCCAAAGGGGATAGTGAATCCAAAGTTCAACCCATTATCCAGTCGTCTATTTATCACAAATATGCTTTACACAAATCTGGATTATGGAAGGAAAAAACCTCCTTAGTGCCTAAAAATGAGAACAAACAGAATTCTGATCAATCCTTAACCTCAAAGGGTCAGTGGGTTGAGTTTGTGATATGTGATGCCTTAGGGAAACTCAAGCCAGTTAAGGCTTGGGTTCCTAACATGAACTAATGTTTTCATTGAATGTGCAGGGTGTTCGCTATAGTGCTGAGACTAACACATGGATTGTAGATAGCGGAGCATCCAGGCACATGACAGGGAACAGAGATCTCTTATCAAATGTCAGACAAATTAAAGGAGGGCATGGTTCATTTGCTGGAAACAAAGGTGGGTATATCATAGCCCAAGGAGAAGTGGGAAATATGAAGGTTAAGTTGATAAGGTAAACTATGTCCAACAATTACAAAATAACCTGCTTCTGTCTCTCAAATCTGTGATAAAGGATTCAAGGTAGTTTTTGACAACCAAAAGTGTTATGTCTAAAGAAGAAATACATGATCCCGGAGGACTAGATCCTAATGTCAGCTTCAAGATATAATGATCTTTATGTCTTGGATCTCTCAAAGGCATCCACAACATCGTGAAGTCCAATGCTTCCTGTCCAAAGCTACTGAGAAGGACTCCATCTCCTGGCATAGGAGAATGGGACACATAAATCCTAGAAAGATGAATCACTTGATCCAAAATGATCTTGTGAGAGGAGTAAATGTCAAAAACTTTCAACTCCGGATTCTTGTGTTGCATGAAAAAAGGGCAAACAGACGAAGAAATCTCATAAGAAAGAAAAGAAAGTTCATTCTATAGAACTTCCTCTTGAACTCTTCACATGGATCTGTTTGGTCCAGTCAGTACAAGAAGCATCGTTGGCGACCTGTATTGCTATGTAGTTAAAGGACTACTCAAGGTTCTCTTGGGTAATGTTTCTGAAATCCAAATCAGAAACATTTGAATCCTTCATGGAATTGGTAACTACACTGGAATCCCTATACAAGCTGAAGGTACAATAGGTGCGCTCAGATAACGGAACCGAGTTTAAGAATCAGAGGATGGAGGCCTATTGCAAGGAAAAGGGAATTGTACATCAATTTACCTCGGCTTATACCCCTCAGATGAACGACGTTGCTGAACGGAAGAACCGCAGCTTGATAGAAATGGAACGGACTATGCTGGCAGACTCGAAACTACCTATCCAATTTTGGAATGAAGCAGTGGCAAATGCATGTTATACCCTTAATCGAGTTTTGGTATTAAAAAGGCATGGTAAAACGTGCTACGAGTTATTACAGCGACGTAAACCTAACTTGGAATATCTCGAGCCGTTTGGCACTCCGTGCACCCTGCTGAAGAAGACTCAGGAGGGAAAATTCTATGAGAAGATTGATGAAGGTATCTTTTTAGGATACAACATACCGAACAAGAGAGTTTACAACAAATCAATAGGCCAAGTAGAGGTGTGGTGTAATATTGATGTTCAGGCCAAGTAGAGTTTACAACAAATCAACAGGCCAACTCCGTGCACTCTGCTGACCAATTTTACGTTTAGGATCAACCAGGATGTACAGGTTCCGACTACCACAAGTTCACAAGCATCGATGAGTGATGCTTCTGAGCCATCAAAACCTCAGACTCCGACTGCCTCATATCCAGAACCAAATGTTCATAATCTTGACTTTGAGGTGATGTTCCGATAACTCCTGGCTCACGTCTAAACGTCTATCACCCATTGGATAACATTATAGGAGATGTGAGATCAGGGGTTCAGACTAAAAATCAGCTATACTCAGCTGATTATGTCTCCATGATAGAAAAAGGATACCTTCACGACGGTGCATACCGTTGCTTTGTGTCTCAGTTTGAACCAAAGTATGTTAGTGAAGCACTAAATGATGAGGCTTGGGTTAGTGCCATGCAAGAAGAACTTCTTCAGTTTAAGAAGTTAGGTGTAGGACACTAGTGATAGACCGAAAGGTGCTAAAGTCATTGGCACCAAATGGGTCTTGAAATGCAAGAAAGATGATCAATGGGTGATCATCAGAACAAGGCTTGGCTTGTTGTTCAGGGTTTTCGACACGTTGAAGGTATCGACTACAATGAAGTATTTGTGCCAGTGGCAAGGATGGAAGCCATCCGCATCTTCCTTGCCTATGCATCTTATATGAAAATGAAGGTCTATCAACTAGATGTTAAGAGTGCATTCCTTCATGGTGAGATCAGAGAAACAGTGTATGTTAGTCAACCCGAGGGATTTGAGGATCCATATCATCGGGATAGAGTCTACAAACTCGACAAGGCTCTATACGGGCTTCATCAAGCTCCACGGGCTTGGTATGAGAAACTCTCGACTCATCTTGTGAAACACGGATTTCGCAGGGGAGTCATTGACTGCACACTATTTATCAAAGAAAAAGATGGAGACTTACTGCTAGTACAGATCTATGTAAATGACATAATCTTCGGTTCAAAGAATGAAGAATTATGCAAAGAATTCAAAGCAGTAATGAAGGCGGAGTTTGAGATGAGTGCCATGGGGGAGATGAAGTTCTTTCTCGGGTTACAGGTGGATCAGACACCAAAAGGAATCTTCCTACATCAGACCAAGTATGTAGGAGATATTCTCAGTCGGTTTGATATGGAAAATGCTTCCACAGCTGGCACTCCACTGGCTACAAACCATGATGTCGCACCTGATGAGAATAGTGATCTGGTAGATCCCACTATGTACCGAGGGATGATTGGATCTCTCATGTATCTCACGGCCTCGAGACCTGATATCATCTATGCTACATGTTTATGCTCATGATATCAGGCAAAGCCTAAGGTGAAGCATCTAATTGGAGTCAAAAGGATATTTCGTTATCTTAAGGGCACACCCACACTTGGGTTGTGGTATCCTCATGATGATGACTTTGAACTTATAGCTATAGTGACTCGGATTACGGTGGTTGCAAGATGAACTACAAGTCTACATCAGCGGTGTCAGTTCTTTAGGAGAAGATTAGTACCTGGCAGTGTAAGAAGCAGACCTCGGTTGCTCTGTCAACCTGTGAAGCGAATATGTTGCTGCTGCAAGCTGCTGTTCCCAAATCATATGGATTCAACAGCAAATGCGGGATTACGGTTTGCATTTCACTTCCACTCCTATCTTTGTTGATAACTCTGCTGCGATTGCAGTCACTAAAAACCCGGTCCAACATCCTAAGACCAAACACATCGGAATCAAATATCACTTCATACGTGATTGTTTTGAAAAGAATTTAATCGATGTGATAAAAATAAACACTGATTTTCAACGCGCTGACCTCTATACAAAGGCTTTTGACAAACCACGTTTTCTATATCTGTTAGAGGTCAATGGCGTTAAAAAGAAAAGTGAGGTTATTCCTGAAGATGACCATGTATAGTCCGATACGTCGAGTCTAGTTTCTTTAAATTTTTAAATTTTTAATTTTATTTTAGTTTATTCTCTTGTTTTTGTTTAATGTTATTTCATTAATTACAATTAGGTTATTTCCTGCCCATTAAAATCCAAAATGCAAATAATAGTGGTTTTAGAATTTTAGGGGGAGAATAGGTCTAAAAAATCGAGAAAAAGGAGAGGCGAGCTGAAAATAAATAAGATCGTATGTGGATACTAATTCAATGTTTGGATATGATAGTACACAGGTACAAACCATTTGGGACTTTAAAAATCAAAATTGAAAAAGATGCAAAGTTCAAGTATAAGTCTGTGTAGTCAGAGCAATATAAAAGGAAATATGATAGTTAAGCTAGCTACTACTAAGGCAACACAAAGAAAGTAGACCTAGAGGTTGCTAGACCACAGTTGATATGTCGGTAGATTCAACACAATAGATGACTAGACCTTTTTGGTGATCTCAAGATTAAACTAAAATGTTTGACTAGCTGTGGGTAACACCTTATCCCTGGTTAACACAATCAACAATATTCCAATAAGGTGACGAGCAAAATAAATGCCACAAAAGTGTGCGTAAGACCAAAGCATGAGCAAAAGCACATGAAAAATGCAAATACAATCAAACTGATAACCTAGGTTGTTGGTGAGATCTGTGCTAAAAGAATGAAACTTGCTCATACAAGAAGATAGTTATGTGCCTCTCTTCTGTGCGGTGGCACTGACCTGAGGATAAGCATAACCTATATATTCTAGAACTCATTGTTGTTTGCTGCCTCTCCTGTGCGAAACACTGACCTGAGGATTGGCTTCTCTTTGAAAATTCTATGAATAGTCTCTTCTTGAATTCAACCCTAAGACCGCTTGAAAATCTCCTGAGGAATGTTGATTACCATATAAGTGTGGGATCCACAAATGCTTGTTGAAATAAACACCTTAAGACGATCACCCAACTGAGTTGAAAGTCTGTGTATGGATTTAAGAGGATAAGTATACTGACAATCACTTTGGCTACAATTCTTGAAAGTTCAAATCATGTGGGGACCTAATAGTACTAGTATGATTTCCTAATTTGCTAAATGGCTCTAGATAAAAACAACGAATAGAGCATCAAAGGTTTTAGCTAACTTGTCTCAAATGATTTGAATATCCTGTATGATTCCAGCTTAACTTGGTCCATGTATGGCTTAAAATAATGAAGTTGCCCTCTCTGAAATTTATTCCTTAGATTTACATCTTAGGAATTAACCCTCACAAAACACAAAAACATGTCTTAGTATAATTTTCAGTGTTAATTCTTTTATGTAGGTACAACGTTAGTCTATTGCAGTTTTGTGTAGTATCGGACTATGTCATGGAAGTTGATAAGGGACCTTATCATCTAAAAGGTCACGTCTGAAGTAACCACATGTGCTTTCAAGTAAAAATTGGGTCACATCTGAGGTGACAGAATTTCTTAAAAGGATCACGTCTGAGGTGATCAAAAGTTTTAAGTTAAAATGATCATGTCTGAGATGATCAAGTGTTCATAATGTTAAAGCAACAGTTGAAATGGGTCTAAAGTCAAATGGTCATAAAGTCAGAAAAATTTAAAGAGTATGACCCATTCGCATGACTGGATCCTAAGTATGGACCAATCATGCGAATCGACCATACTCATGCATTAAACAGTCGAATGGACATGAGTATGGACCATTAAACCGAATGACTTATACGAATCAGACATTTGGCCGATTGAGAGTGGGAGAATGAACAAGTCGCACGACTGAACTCTAGTCGGACGACTGACGGTGAGCGACTGATCCAGTCGCATGACTTAGGTCCATTCGCCCGAATGAATGAGCGTATGTGTTCAGTCGTAAGATTGAATTCACATTTGGTATAAATAGAGGGGGAGTCGGTCGCATAGACTCGTCACTCCCAAATTAGCCCTAATTCGCACGACTTACGTTACTCTGCCAAATTTTCATTCGATCTCACTATATCTCAAATTGTTGTGAACTGACGATTTTTACTGACTTTACAGGTATAATGTGGTTCAATCCAACAATGCGTCATTCAATTTGACTCCTAAATCGATACGTTTGGCCCAAAACAAGAAACGAGACCTGTTGGAGTAAGTTGCCGAATTAAAATAAGCCAACAACTGAAATCAATGTTATCAGGGGTTAAATACAATGATTGCGAGTCAAATGAACCAAAACACGACGTCAAATGATAAGAATGGTCAAAACTTGAATTTGAATTGAACAGCAGTCTGTCATGTGACTGGACAGATTGACGAACTTCAGTTGCACGACTGAGTAGTGCAAACAGCTAAACCGCATGACTGAATCATGCGTGTGAGTCCAGTCGCACGACTGATATACACAAATGATTTTACATACTTGTGAGCTCAGTCGCATGACCAGTCATACGTATGAGGTAATTCGCACGACTAGATCTAAGTCGCACTACTCATTCGCACGACTAGATCTTAGTCGTACAGTCTCATTCGCATGACAAAACAAAAATGAATATTTTCAAGTCCAAGTGATTCAAGATATTATCAGTCAACGGATACTAATGTTTTTTTATTGTGTAACAGATGGCGAGTCGGTGGACCATGAGCACTAAGCACAATATATGTGCTTATTTGGATCAGTCATCCAGACATGCTCCTGACTTTTCTGGTATCATCACGTTTCTCAGGAGATCAAGGATCTTTCATGCAATCTCTACTCCATGTACATCGTACCGTTCTATTTAGCAGGCCTTCAGGGAAGGCGCTGTAGTTGATAGATCCTCAGAGCCTCATTGTATCCATAGTTCTATATTTGGAGAGGCCATTGAGATCATGAGGATGATCTCAGGACGGTGTTGCAGTTTGGGGACGACGTTGACTGCCCTACTAGACTACATCCCCTTACTGTCTGAGGTTGCTTTCTACGCCCAAGTACGCTGGGGACATCAATGCAGGGGTGCTCAACAAGAGCAACCTGTGCCCCTAGTTCAAGTACCTTGCACATGTTCTGCTAAAATGTATAGCGTCACAGAAGGGAGGCTTTGATGAGCTCTCTGATCAGATTCAGAACGCATATGCTGCGTTGGTGCTGAACCACCCATTCAGCTTCTCAAAGATGATCTTCACCTACTTGGTGGAGAACATTAAAGGGAAAGGGATGGAGGGCTTCTGCATGTACCCTCGTTTTATGAAAATGATTATTGACCAGTAGCTCCCTTCCTTGCCGAAGGAAAAGAAGGATGCAGTTGTACTCGAGGTGATGGAC
The DNA here is from genome assembly GCA_025506515.1 of Flaveria trinervia. Taxonomy (NCBI): domain Eukaryota; kingdom Viridiplantae; phylum Streptophyta; class Magnoliopsida; order Asterales; family Asteraceae; genus Flaveria; species Flaveria trinervia. Next base: position 70,885,811 of record CM046443.1, read on the forward strand.
AACACCACCTTGGGGAGGATGAAGGTCTATAGGGGAAAGCAGGTAAAGCCCCTGTTGGGAGACTATTTGGGCATATGGGCCGGGAGGATTACGTGGTGCCAGCTAGACATAAATGGCGTCATGTTGACAGTGACTCGGAGGTAGAGCAGTTGCAGCTACTAGATGATGACTCTGACAATGATGATAGTGGGAATGCTGGAGATGTAGGGCCCCAAACCAAGGGGCCCCACTGCTGATATTGTATCTCCAGCCTCTGCCCCCACTGGAGATATCGCTGAGACTGCTGGATTCACCAAGGTTTCATACCTGGTGAGGAAGAGGAGGAGTCAGATGAGGAGCCTCTGACTCGGACTATGGGAAGTAAAGTCGTTCCGACAGAACGAGGGCTCCGTGCAGTTGGTGAACGCCCAGGCGGATTGGGAGAAACTACTGCTGATCCTACATATACTCCTGATCTGCCAAGCCGTGTTCTAGGGAGAGCATCCTCCTCGACTGGATCGAGAAGAAGAGGATGGCTCAGCCCCACGGCCTGAAAAAGAAGAAGTGCAGAATCACCTTTATCACCACCACAGCCACCATGACAGCTACCACCACTCCACCTACCACCACTACCACCATTCCACCCACCACCACTACCACCTCATACACCACTTCCATACCTACTCCACCAGTTACACACTTCCTATCCACAACCACTATAGCCCATCCACAACCATCCACATCTATACCAACCCCAATCTTCTCTACATCCACTACCACCACCACATGCCATGGAGTCAGGACCTCTTCACAGGTCCCACCTATTTTGGATCCTCTTACCCATCTATCGGGTTGGAGGAGTAGTTGGCTAACCTTAACCGGTTAGTGCTGAAGTTGTTGGCGACGGATGAATAGCGAGCCTCTCAGCTTAATCAGCTGATGGAGCTTAATGCATCCCAAGCCCAAAGGATAGAGACTTAGAGCCAAGAGATCACAGAGCTAAGAGAGATGCATACATCCTCAGTACAGAGGATACAAGATTTAGAGGCCCAGAACAAAGCTTAGGCCGAGACTGAAGGGATCCAAAGATGAGCCTCTAAAGATCCGAGAAGGAGACAAAGATGATGGTGATGACAATGATAGTGATGATGATGATGATGATTGTGATGATCAGGGGATGACACTGATGCAGGTGAGAATGTCGATGATGATGATGATGATGAAGGAGCTGCAGTTGCATCTACATCAGCTCAAGGTCAAGAGAGGCGCACAAAGAAAAATCAAGACCAAGGAGCCCCATCATCTTCTGCTAATCCTACTGACACACCAGCTATCAAGACAAGAGTAATGCATAGTTGTTTATGTTATTTAAATCATGTGTATCTGAATATTGTATCAAATAAATGTAATTAATGTTTATGGTTATTATTGATGTTTACTGCTTTGATTGTTGACTAATGATTGATGTGTTACATGTTTTAAATCAAGCAGATCCAAATTTTCAAGGAGATGAATATGATGTTGCTCCCCTCCAACAAATCAAGACTCAACTCACAATGATTCTTGATCTGCAGGGGATTGTCAGGAGATCGGTGAATTACACTCCTGAAGAAGGAGAGATAATTCATGATCTCACCGACGAGCAACTGGCTAAAATGTTCCGACTCAATCCTGATGAGATTGTAAAGATACTCCAACAGTCCATGTTGAAAGTGATGACGAGCTCAAGGACATTGATGAGATAGAGATCAAGGATGTCATAGCAGATCACTATCCAGAGTATGCTGACAAAGAGGGAATGTGGTCCCCAATTTAGGTGATTCCTAATCAGTGATACATTTGATATACTGGATCAGATGGAACAAGAAAGTAAAAGAGTTGAAGAACAAGCCCAAGCCTCAAACGCCGATGTTGATATCAGAAAGGCTGAATGGGCTGCATGTTTTGAGGAGATCTGAGCACAATGCTTTGCTCCTAAACCAAATGTATACACCAAGCTCTGCAGAGTAAAGAAACATCAAAAAGTGTCAGGCAAGATTATCGCATGGGCTCATTTTGATGATCTTAATGTATACGCGGTAAAGAGAGAGATAGGTATCGAGTACTTTAGATTCCACATGATCTAAAGTCTCTACTGGTTTTGAGCTCAACCAGCTGGCTAAACTGAAGTTACTATATGCTGACCCAAGGAAGATGTCAGGCTGGTTTGAGGCTGCCTGAAGAAAGAGTACCACACCAGGTGGGTCAACTTCAAACCTCCACAACTACTAGGTATATCAGACATTCTGAAGTTGATCCCATAACTGGGAAGCCTAAGATAGTGCTAAAGTGGAGTCCCCTAAGAACAATGTCAAGAATCCCTCTCAGGAAAATGCCACAGGACTTCACACCACACTTTAAATGGTGGTACTATGATTGGAGAACATGAGAGGCAGTCATAGTTCTGAACAAAGAAGAGAAAATGGATACTCTCAGGGTATTTGACACAATGTGGCTTACAAACTTGTCTGCTGATGATGTATACACATTATACAAGTGGCCACTATTCTATGACACGCAAGATATTATACAAGCCCTCCAATTCCAAAATGTGATACGACTATGCTTTGCGTTTGAGATACACGCAGGAGTTACAAGAGAGGAGAAGTACAAGAAGTATGATGAGGTTATGAAGAAGGTAAGACAATAGATGAATCTAGGTCCAAGGGGGAGTTTGTTGATACATGTGTCCCTAGATTCTGAACTGAATGTAATATGTATTTATTGTCTTGCGCTTATGTAATCGTTGGGTACTTAATGAAATACAAATGTTTGGTTGTGTTTATAATATTTAATATTTCCTTAATGAGTTGTTTAAACGCACATTGACTTGATTATATAGGTTTGTGATTGTTTGAATTGATATGCATAATGTTATAATAATGAATACATTCAAACTTGGTGAAGTAAAGTTCTCATGCGTCTGACTGGACCATGCACCCCAACAGTGGTCATGCGTCCGAATGGCCATGTGACTGAGTGTCCATGCGCCTAAATAGTCCATACGCCTGAACAACTTCATGCGACTGACTCAGTCGCACGACTTAACACTCAGTCGTGCGAATGGATCAACCGCATGGCTCAATCGCACGAATGAACCATGCTGATGGTTCAGTCGCCCGAATGAGCAATCCTAACCTATAAATACCACCTAATTCGTGGAAAAAAGAAAGCATTCAATCCACTTCGACTCCAGACGTACCCTAGCCATCTAGAAGCCTCTAAGTTCGTACTCCAAGTTCATAGAACGCTGTAGATCGATTCCTAATCGATTCTTGACATTAGATTCAATACGTTATTGTTTCTATGTGCGTTCTCACTGATTGGGCCACCAATCAAATAGGATTCCATACTATTTGGTTTGGTTTAACACGTTAATCAGTTGGTGTTTAGTTCAAATACCAGATCCTAACAAGAAGCCTTGCTTATATACACTTCAAGTTATGAGCGAGAAGGGTCTCTTAATGTACAAACTAAAGTAATTTAATTGGTACATTATTGTTTCTAGAATTGGAACCGACAATCTCTTCGTTTGTTGAGCCGAATTTGTAACTACTGAACGAAGGATCTTTACTCTGGTCTGGAGCTGAGCAAAGAATTTTGTCCTCTGCTTTAATAAAAAAATATTAGTGGACGGATGATCTTTTCTCTTGTCTAGAGTTTAAGATCAATCTGATCAAACGGTTTGGTGGACGGAGAATCTTTCCTCTAGTCTAGAGCAGAAGATCCTTTACTATGGTCAAATCCGTAGGTTCAATGGATAGAGGAATAACCGTTGGTCTAAAATAGAGGATCCTTTCCTCTAGTCTAGAGCAAAGGATTCTTTCCTCCGGTTAGATCAATAGCTTTGGTGGACGGAGGATCATTTCTCTGGTCTTAAGGTGAGCAACTTTTGTTCTAAACCCCAAAAGCTGCTTATTAATTTTCATACTAGTTTCTAACCTTTTAAAATACAGTTGACAAGTCAAAAATACTAAAGACGACTCTCAAGCGGCTCATGGTGATATTAGAGTGCAAAGTGCAAAGAGCGCTATCAAAGCGCAACATTGTGCCCATCACCCTAGCCCTAATCATGATCTCGCTCCCTGTCCGGGCGTGGCCACTTGGATGCTTTGCACCCATCTAATCGTAATTATGTGTCCCTTGTCATATAGGAACACATTCCTATATACATGTGAGTATGTGGGTATAGCTACAGTTTGTATAATATGTATGTATGTGTAGATATACTAGGTGTGTATGTACAAGTATATGTATATATGAGTGTGTGGTGTCATATAGGTGTGTACATATGTGCCACCATAATGTGAATGTTTTTATAGTGGGCGTATGAGTAAAGTGATGGTAGGTGTTGTGTATGAGTGGATCATATGAACAATGAATATAAATGTAAGTATGTGAGTCGCGCAATAAACCCAAACCAACCTGATATAGAGGTGAAAATATTATATATATATTATGTATATATAATATGTATATATGTATATATATATGTATATGTATATATATACATATATATATATATATACATATATATATATATATTATATATATATATATTATATATATATATATGTATATATATGTATATGTATATATATACACATATACAAGTAATATATATATATTATATATATAATATATATATATATATGTATATATGTATATACATGTATATATATACATATATATATACATATATATATATATACATATATATAATGTGTTTATAGGTTCTTTTATCTATTATTATAGGTGCTTGATTGTTTATTTTGCATGTGTTAGTAGAAGCCTCCCATTTATTTTTTTTATTTTTGCATCATTTTAAGGTAAGTTTCACGATCTTGTTTTCTTTCAAACGTTTACAAATTTAGGGGGAAAGTATGCTCAAACCCTTTATGGTTGTGAAATCAGTTTTATCTTTTTAGACTATTATGTGATTATTGTAAATAATTATTTGGTATGTGCATGAGTTATCAGTTTGGTTCTTATTTTATAGTTATTTAACTCTAGTGTTAATGTTGACTGATAGGTGTTCTTAGTACTATTGGGATGACACCCCCACCCTTGTTGGTTAGTATACTAGTTGGGAGTGACAAAGGTCTCGAATAGACCCTAAGGTGAATATGATCAGATAAGTTCTGTGTCTACGTCATTAGGCTAGTTGTGGTTGTTAGATCAAGAAGAAGGCTGGTGCAACCAAAACCAAATCACTTAGATAGTTTTGGTGCTACATGCAAAGGCTTCCGAAGCTTAGCATGGAACTTCCGAAGGATGAAGAGTTCTTCCGAAGACAAGTGAAAGATCAACTTCCGAAGACAGAACTCAACTTCAGAAGTCAAGAGCATGCTTCCGAAGGTCAAGTCACTACTTCTGAAGTATGAAGAAAAGAAGAAGTTCCCAAGCCTTAGAAGAAGTAGTCTCTTCTGAAGTATAAGTGGCTTCGAAAGTACTTGTTCTTCCAAAGCCATTAACCTTCGGAAGACAATGCTATGAACTAGTGGACATAAGTATGGACCCTGACACTCCACTGCAGACCTTTGATACTGCATGACATTTTCTCAAAGAGGCATGCAGTTGACCATACTTTATTCCACTATTTACCTTTTATGATAGTACATGTTACCAACTTTAGTTGGTGACAAAGGTAAGTCAGGGACATGTCATGACTACCATATCTCAGATAAGACTTTATCTGAGATACCTTAAACTATAGTCTTGTATTATAGGATTTAGTTATAGGATTCCAGCTGGTATCAAAGTATATCCGGCTGTAGGTAGTATTATATATAGGTTCTCATTGTAACTCATTCCACACTACTTGTAAGAGTCTTGTAATATTTGAGTTGAGAAGCAATATATAAAAGTACCTTAAAAATTACTTCTTGTGTTCCTTATTAATTATTGTATTGTGATCAACTCTTATTGACTCTATCTTTATCCGAGTGTTTTTTTAAGTGAGTTGAGAAAAAAACAAAGTTTTAGTGACTAAAAAACGATCCTGCAGTGGTGTTATGTCTACATGTCATATAACTTGCTTATAACTGTTTACACATATGTCCTACGATTGCAAGCACAATATTTTTTCTTATAATTAAAACCTATCAACTCACCAACCATGTGTTGATCATATCGAGCATTACTTTTTAGGTTACAAAAATAATATAGGATAGAAGGAGTTTGTGCCTTATAGTTGACCTTTTAGGATTTGAGATAGGCAAACTTTATTTTAGGATTTCACTTTAATCACTCAATACCTTATGCATTGTTTACCTTCAAGAGTGTTTGTCCTTTACTTGTCCCAGGTTATGGGATTTAATCTATTATGATTTATTTGACTATGCTTGTCATGGAATTCACTAACCACGACACAAGTGTCCATTTGTGTTGGGTGACGTGATGACACGTTGTTTTATCTCATTTAATGCATCTCTATTAACTAGCATGTTGTTATGACGATTCCATTTATGGTAATTAATTTGTTATGCTTTATTTGCCTATGCTTGTCATGGAAGTAACTAACCATGAAGCAAGTCTCTATTGTGGCAAGTGATGTCATGACACGTTGTTTTATCTCATTTAATGCATCTATATTAACTAACCGTGTGTAATAACGATTTCATTTGTTACATTCTCGTGTTTCCGCTATAAGTTGGGGTGTGACGCTTGTCTCATTTCATAGCTAGATATCTAATCAATCCTCAATATGTTTAATTTAAAACATTATATTTGTTTTCATCGAGTCCAATATAAATGATATACAATTAAGATATGTTGTTAGGATATGTACTTAACTAACAAGTTAATCTTGCCTACTATTATCTTCAAAGAACTTAACCTCAGGTCTCAACCTGAATTAAGTTACAATGTTGTCTTTATAGATACATTTGTATGTTTAGATGAACATATCTCCGCTATGCTTTGGTCACCAGATATCAAATCTAACGAATTGGTATCCAAGTGCATCCAGTCGGGTGACTCTAAATAACTATTTGGTCACATGTTTGCAATGTTTATTTGGATTATCATAATCCTTTTTGTAATACCTTTCACGTCTTGTTTCCAAATGCAAAATAGGAACCATATTTAAGTTTTATTAAGCATTTATCTAAATATGGCAATGAAAAGTTCTTAGTTTCTATATGGATTTTGAAAAGTTCTCTTTTACACATGAGATTGAGAATAACTTCTTAATTTCCATTTCTACAAACACTAAAAGGTCGTTTCATAATAGGTTTATCCCCACATTTATTGCACTTGTTTCAAGTTTGAGTAATTTCACTCATGATCACTTTTAGAATCTGTGAGAAGATAGCACATATCTACATCTTCATGTCAAATTATGCCATTCAATTATATGGCTCAACTTATATTACACTCATGCATGATACCTTTTAAGCTAACCAAGTCAACATATGCTTTTGTGTGAGATTCAAACCATACTCATGGTTGAGTTCTCCTTTTAAAATACATTAAATACTTAATAGAACCATTATCAATGATCTAGTTAATTTGCCTTCTCATGTTATTTCTGTCACACCCTCAAAATCCACTTGCGGAGTTTTACCGCGAAGCGTGTGAACAAACCAGGATCACAGTCAATAGTTACTCAGAACGACTCTATATGCCGTAATTTAAATGAAATCAATCCAAAGTAAATAAATTAAAAAGTGCGGAAGCATTTTGAAAACAACCCAAAGAAATAAAAGTATAATTGTGGCAAAACACGTGCCAATCCCAAAAGAGAAATCATTAATTATTAAAATGATAAAATTGTCTTGATGACCATGTCATAGAATGCAGTGGACCATGCAGTGCTCCTATGGCAAGCAAGCTAATAACCTGAGAATAGCATACTAAAAATGTCAACACAATGGTTGGTGAGTTCAAAAGATATTCAAATATAAACAGTTTAATAATAGAGATGCACAAGTAGCGTATTGTAACAGAGAGCTAGTCCATTAACAATAAATATTATTTCATAGTGATTTCGCAATTGAAGCTGACTGTGTTACGTTGTTGCCTCCTACCATGACTTAACAGGTCGTGACAATGTTCATTAGGACAACTTGCACCCAGTTGACCTCGAGTCACACAGGTGGGGCTCGTCAGACCCAGTAGTACTACCCAAAATTCCCCGCTAATCAATATTAACAATTCGAAAGTGTGAGGACTTTTCCATGATATCAACACTATATAATATTGTACACAACTTAAATACATAAAGTGTTCGTGATTTACCAGTATGCTATCTCCCCCAAAGAGAGTAATAAAAAGTGGGGCATGAACTCACTTGATATGCGTTTAGATACACAGAGTTTGACTTGTCAAACAAAATAGACAGACAACTTCAGAGGTTACCTAGATCATATAAGTGCATGAGTACGTGTAATCAAAGAACATGTAAAACCCTAAGTACACTACAACCAAGGACTCAAGATTTCAAACAAAACAGACATGTTTGACCTAGTTGACCCGTTTGACCGTTGGTGACTTTATGTGTTGTAAATCATTCAAGTAATCATACACATATATCATACATGTAACATTCAAATAGATCATATGTATGCTATATCATCTAGGTGTAACACTTAGATCATCATACAACCAAGTATCATACAAGTCATGCGAATCTAGAACATTAACATATTCACTAGTTATGAAACACAACTAGCATGTCACACAAAGATCAAACCACTCACTACATGCCATGTGAAGCCACTCACGACTTCACATCCTAAACCCTGCCAATCCTACTAAGTAGGGGCCTCATATTCGCACGCGTGTATGATGATCATAACTATAATCATTAACCATATGCATTGCATCACAACAATCAATTTCCAGTCCCAAACATGATGTCCTAACTACTAATCAACACCAACATCATACATGACCATCAAAGTCCAATATCATCCATGATTATCAAAACATCCTATACAACTAATTCAACATGTTTCATCACCTTAGAATTCATCCATGATCATACTAACATGCTCCTAACATCCCAAACATGTTCAAGCTATCATTTTTTCAGACGCTATGCAAATAAAGTTTCCCTTTGGGAAATACATCCCAACATCCATCAACCATCCAATGTATTCATGAATTCAAGATATTTATACTATCTCAAGCTCCATACAATATCTAGACATGATCAACATCACCTAATCACCATAATCTAACAATCTTCATAAACAAAAGTTTCTACTTTTGGCAAGCTATGAATCAATAACATCATTCAAAGATTTCTATCATTCATAACAACAATCTAGCATCAAATCATCATCATGAATGCATGCATAACATCAATCCATCACTAGATCATCATTACCTACCAAAATAAAGTTACTATTATTAGTAACCTATGAACACAACTTCAATTCACCAATTTCTTCAAAATCAATGTATCCTAACATTCATACAACCTACTAATCATCATACATTCATCAAACAATCATCCATCATGCATAATCATAGCATTTCGAACTAGGGTTTGTTTTACACAAGGTTCATGATCAATCCACTAAAACATAGAATTCATGCATAATCGACGTTAACTAACATGTATACAATCTAACTAACATACTAACATCATCAACCAACATCAATTTCGACTCCATGAAAGCCAATTCACAACTAGGGTTCGGCCATATGAACAACTCACAAAAACATGAAAAATCTAACCCTTAAACGTGTTATAACTTGCAATTGATGTTCCAACAAGTTGTGCACCTTGTAATCGAACGAAATCGAGGTTTAGATGCTTGTTCTAGGCTGATTTTCGCAAAGGGAGAGTGTGGGGAAGGAAGTCGCGGTCGATGGGGGGTGAATTAGGGTTGGGGTTTGTTTTGTTTAGTTTAATTTACACATTTACCCTTTTAACCCTTGTAATTTGTATTTTATAAAAACTAAGCTTTAAACTCTTTGTAAAGTGTTTTTAACTTCATAATATAAGGATATAAACTTATGAAAATCATTATTATCTTATCTTTATAAAAACACAAGACATACGAATAAATAGGCACGTTTCCGCGTTACGCGATAAATTTTCTAATTAACCTTTTAAAAATGTGTAAACACATAAACATAACCCAATACTCACATAATCAATTAGATTCACATCAAACTAACATTATCCATTATTATTAGGTCACCAACGTTAAACGACAACTAGTGTGTGCTCACGACACGTGTATACAAGACTTTACGGAACTAACGGAGTTTGGTAACGGAAATTTACCGGATGTCACATTATCCCCATGTTGAAAGAATTTTCGTCCCGAAAATTGCGTTACATGGTGAGAGTGTTCCATCACTGGTCTACTGCATTGGCACAAGAAATCGAAATCGAGTGAGTTTTGGATGAGTTGTCACATCATCCCCATGTTGAAAGAAATTCCGTCCCGAAATTTAAATCAATACCTTCATTTGCTGGCATCGTCCCTTCGAATAGTTGAGGGTACTGAAGCTTCATTTGATCTTCCCGTTCCCATGTGAATTCCGGTCCACGTCGCGAATTCCAACGGATTTTAACAATAGGTATCTTGCTTTTCTTAAGTGTTTTCACCTCACGGTCCATCACCTCAACTGGTTCTTCAATAAAACGCAATTGTTCATCCACTTGAATTTCTTCTAGTGGCACGACCATTGTTTCATCAGTTATGCACTTCTTCAAGTTTGACACGTGAAATACATCATGGATTCCACTTAGCGAATCAGGTAGGGCTAATCGATAGGCTACTGGACCTATTCTTTCCACTATTTCAAATGGTCCAACATACCTCGGATTTATTTCCCTCGTTTGCCAAAACCGAACTACGCCTTTCCATGGTGAGACTTTCAACAAAACCTTGTCACCAACCTGAAACTCTAAAGGTTTCCGTCTCTTGTCAGCATAACTCTTTTGTCTGTCTCGCGCTGCAGCCATACGGTTCCTATCTGTAAAATCTTCTAAGTTGTCTCATGAATTAATTCGGGACCTGTTAGGACTATCACCAATTTCTGCCCAGCAAACTGGTGATTGACATTTTTCTCATACAACGCCTCGAAAGTGCTGCCTGTATGCTAGTATGATAACTGTTGTTATAAGAAAACTCCACCAATGGCAGGTGAATTTCCCAGTTATTCCCGAAGTCAATCACACAAGCACGTAGCATATCTTCCAACGTCTGTATAGTACGCTCACTCTGACCATCCGTCTGTGGATGATATGCAGTACTCATATCCAACCGTGTACCCAAAGATTTCTGCAATGATTGCCAGAAATGTGACGTGAAACGAGCATCACGATCGGAAATAATTGAGATCGGTACTCCATGCCTCGAAACGATCTCTTTAAGGTACAATCGGGTAATTTCTCCATCTTATCCGTTTCCTTAATTGCAAGGAAGTGAGCAGACTAGTCAATCGATCCACAATAACCCATATCGTGTCACAACCAGTACTAGTCCGGGGTAGCTTAGTAATAAAATCCATGGAGATTTGTTCCCATTTCCACATTGGAATCTCGGGTTTTTGTAACAGTCCGGATGGTTTTTGATATTCTACTTTTACCTTCGAGCAGGTCAAACACTTGCTCACATACGTAGCTACATCCGCTTTCATGTTGGGCCACCAATAGTGAGCCTTTAGGTCATGATACATCTTGTCGGATCCAGGATGTATAGAATACTTAGATTTGTGTGCCTCGCTCATAACTAAATCTCTCAGATTTCCATGAACAGGCACCCAAAGTCTATCCATGAAATACCGAATTCCATCCTCTTTCACCACTAGCTGTTTATCCATTCCCCTTAGCAACTCAGAACCAATATTTTCTACTTTTAAAGCTTCTATCTGTGCCTCCTTAACTTGTTCGGGCAGTTGGGTACTGATAGTAAGCTGTAAAGCTCGCACCCGTCGGGGTTTAGCTGTTTCCTTCCTGCTTAGGGCATCGGCAACTACGTTCGCCTTTCCCGGATGATACTTAATTGCGCAATCATAATCATTTAGTAGTTCCACCCAACGTCGCTGCCTCATATTCAACTCTTTTTGCTCGAAGATATGTTGAAGACTCTTGTGATCGGTGTAGATAGTGCACTTGGTACCGTACAAGTAATGTCTCCAGATCTTAAGGCAAAAACCACTGCACCCATTCTAAGTCATGGGTGGTATAGTTCTTCTCATGAACCTTAGTTGTCTCGAGGCGTAGGCTATCACCTTATCTCGTTGCATCAAGACACAACCCAATCCTTGAATGGATGCATCGCAATACACCACAAAGTCATTTGTTCCCTCTGGTAATGCTAATATCGGGCAGTACAGAGTTTTTGTTTTTAAATTGGAAAGCTGATTCTTGACTCTCAGTCCATTTGTATGTCGTTCCTTTGTGAGTCAAGGCTGTGAGAGGTTGTGCGATCTTAGAAAATCCTTCTATGAATCGGCGGTAATATCCTGCTAATCCTAGAAATTGTCTTATCTCGCTCGGCGTTTTGGGTGTAGTCCAATTCTTTATCGCCTCAATTTTGGCAGGATCAACGTGTATTCCTTTCTCATTAACAATATGACCTAGGAATTGTACTTCTCTTATCCAAAAGTCACACTTTGAGAATTTAGCATACAGCTGCTCATTTTTCAACAGTTCCAAGATCATTCGTAAGTGCTCTTCATGCTCCTCCTTGGTCCTAGAATATATCAGTATATCATCGATGAACACAATGACAAACTGATCAAGATAAGGTTTGCACACGCGGTTCATGAGGTCCATGAACACAGCAGGTGCATTAGTCAACCCAAAAGGCATGACCAAGAACTCATAATGACCATAACGAGTACGAAACGCAGTCTTGGGAATGTCTTCTTCTCGAACTCTGAGTTGATGATAACCAGATCTCAAGTCAATCTTCGAGTAATAGCTTGATCCTTGAAGCTGATCGAACAAGTCGTCGATACGAGGTAAAGGGTATCGGTTCTTGACTGTTACTTTGTTTAACTCTCTATAATCGATGCACATCCGGAATGTGCCATCCTTCTTCTTAACAAAGAGAACAGGAGCTCCCCAAGGTGATGTACTAGGTCGAATAAAGCCCTTATCCAAAAGCTCCTGAAGTTGTGACGACAACTCCTGTAGTTCGTTCGGTGCTAATCGATAAGGTGCCCTAGCAATCGGAGCTGCGCCGGGAGTCAACTCAATCTGGAATTCCACTTGGCGGTGAGGTGGTAATCCAGGAAGATCCTCTGGGAACACCTCTGGAAAGTCGCGTACTACGGGAATATCCTCCATTCTCTTTTCTCTACCTGCTTGTCGGTTACAAGTGCTAGGATAGCCACACGACCCTTTCGTAACAACTTTTGGGCTTTTGTATGAGATGATGCCTATCACAGCACCACTTCTATCACCTCTGACGGTAAGGATTTGATCACCAACCGGGATCCGTATGATCTTCTCGTGACATATGACTTCCGCTTGCTTGCTAGAGAGCCAATCCATGCCTATCACAACATCAAAACTCCCTAGCGTAACGGGCATGAGATCTATGGTGAAAGTATGACCAGCAAGTTCTATCTTACAGTCTTTAAGGATATGCGTTACATGGATTTGTTTACTGTCAGCTAATTCCACAGTGTATTTAGATTCTAAAGCAGAGGGTATATCACTTAAAAGACTACAGAACTTTAAGGACACAAAACTCCTATCGGCTCCAGTATCAAATAGTACCGTAGCAAAACAACCATTAACAGGGAATCTACCAGTAACAGTTGTGGGATCATTTAGAGCCTCACCTGAGCCAATGACGAAGGCTCTCCCCTTGGCTCCATCTTTATTGCCGCCATTTCCAGTACCATTTCCACCATTGTTGTTATTATTACCATTGTTGTTGTTGTTACCATGGTTGTTGGTGTTGTTTTGTTATTGTTGCCATTTCCGTTCCTCCTTAGTTGTGGGCAGTTTCGCTTGTAATGCCCTTCTTTCCCACATTCAAAACAACCCTTGGGAGTTTCTTGAGGTTGTTGTGGCCTCCTCACCAGTTCACCACGACAATCCTTCGCAGCGTGTCCAATTTTTCCACAACGTTGACACTTGAAGCTATCACACCTTCCACATGATGGTAATTACACCGAGTACACTTCGGATGTCTCCCACCATAACCACTGGGTCCTTGATTATTTGCAGGCATCTGGTTGGGTTACGGTTATTGTCAAACCTCCGTTGCTGCTGAACCGGCTGTTGTTGCTGTTGAGATTGAGGTTGACCACTGGAAGATGATGATGCTTTGGTGTTGTTAGCATTATCCCACTTCTTTTTGTTGTCGGGCACGCTTGCCACAGCACCCCGTTTGGGTAGACGTCCTTGCTCCACGGCTTGGTCAGTTAGCCTGTGAGCTAGCTGGATGGCTTGCTGAATTGTGGCTGGATTGGAAGCAGTTACCATACTCTGGATTTCAGGTACCAATCCCCGTATGTAATGCTCTATCCTTTTATGCACCTCATTCACCATTCCCGGGCACAAAGTTGCTAATTCATGGGTTCTGGTGGTGTAAGCCTCAATTTCTGAGCCCTGCATTTTCAGTTGCCAGAACTCCATCTCTAATTTCTGTACTTCGCTGCGAGGACAGTACTCCTCGGTCATCATTGCTTTGAACTCATCCCATGGAAGTCCATTCGCCATCGCTTGTCCAAGCATCTGGACTTGCGCGTTCCACCAAGACAGAGCAGCACCCTCTAAAGTCCCGGTGGCATACTTTACTTGATCCGCTGGTGGACAGTTACATTTGAGAAAACAGACTCAGTCTTCTCGAACCAGCGTACAAGCCCTACAGCACCCTCTGTACCGCTGTAGGTGTGGGTTTACAGTCCATGAAGGACTTGTATGTACACACTGGTGGTCCTGTTTTAACACAACACACATTAATCAGACATCCCCTACAGTTATAAAGGATATCAGATTTATCTTTCTATCATTGTTTACCTGCTGGCTGACCCGCGTGGGCAGCAGCCACTGCCGCCTGAACATGCTCATTAATTAGAGCAGCCAATTCTGCGGGAGTCATGTTAATAGCACCACCACCTTGTTCTCCGGTGCCACGTCCACGTCCGCGTCCACGACCACGTCCACGTCCACGTCC
Source organism: Flaveria trinervia (assembly GCA_025506515.1). Classification (NCBI taxonomy): domain Eukaryota; kingdom Viridiplantae; phylum Streptophyta; class Magnoliopsida; order Asterales; family Asteraceae; genus Flaveria; species Flaveria trinervia. Next base: position 70,900,936 of record CM046443.1, read on the forward strand.
ACGGCGTCCATTCTTTTCACTTTACATTCACAAATACAATAATGAGTAACATCAAACATATTTAACTCATTGAAGCGTAGTAAACAGTAAACAAAAGAAATAACGAATCATCACAACCACAACATTCATAACAAAAATAATAACCAAAGTAAATAAATTGCAAATGAGTCACAATGTATTTAGCAATGTCAAAATTGAAGTTTGTCGTTCGTGTGGGGAAACAACCCTTCCCACATAGGTTTCAAAAAGAAAACACTACGTAGTCTAAGTCATATAAAGAAGTCAATCGACAACATCTGACCCATCACTATCATCCTCCATCTCCTCCGGTTCCTCCTCCTCGGGTCCCTCCTCGGGATCCTCCTCATCCTCAGGGTCTGCTGCAGGAGCAGGAGCTATAGCAATCTGAAGTGCCGCTAGCTGAGCTTCTAAAATGGCAATCCTATTATCGGCTACGGCGTCCCGCTGTTCACGAGCAGTCACGCGCCCTTGGAGTGCCATAAGACCATCTTGCATATGGTGACAACCGTTCAGGGTCTTCCCGTGTTCTTCCTCGAGTTCATCCAATTGGTGTCTCAGGTTGTACACCTCTTGCTGTAGTGTACAGACATCACCCGTGAGCCGTCTTACCCGATGTTGTTCTGTATCCAGTGCAGCCATTAGTGCAGCAATCAGTTGCTCGTTGGACTGCACCGTTCGTGGGAGTGAAGGCATGGGTTGGTCGGCATTGTTCCTAGTCCTTGGCTTTGGGGCAGGTACGCGATCCCTAAACATGATATGGTCAACAAATCTAGGATAGGAACGCCAGTCTCGCGGAGGGTCACGCTTCATCAATGCAAATGGTTGATCCCAGTCAATCTCTTCTCGGGGATAAGCCAGTCGGGGCCAATCGAATCCATCATCAGGTACAGGTGCGGGAGGTGGGGATTCAGATCGTGTAGGTGATTCAGGTCGTTTACCCGGAGCTCTCGAAGACGATGCCATGCTGCAGAGAGTGTGACGTGTATGCCAATGAGTATACACAGATGAGAATAAGGCACAGGTAACTAATTAACTGTGTGCGGTTATAGTCTAGTGTGTATGCAACCTAGTTCCCTATAACCAATGGCTCTGATACCAATCTGTCACACCCTCAAATCCACTTGCGGAGTTTTACCGCGAGGCGTGTGAACAAACCAGGATCACAGTCAATAGTTACTCAGAACGACTCTATATGCCATAATTTAAATGAAATCAATCCAAAGTAAATAATTAAACAGTGCGGAAGCGTTTTGAAAACAACCCAAAGAAATAAAAGTATAATTGTGGCAAAACACATGCCAATCCCAAAAGAGAAATCATTAATTTAAAATGATAAAATTGTCTTGAAGACCGTGTCATAGAATGCAGTGGACCATGCAGTGCTCCTATGGCAAGCAAGCTAATGACCTGAGAATAGCATACTAAAAATGTCAACACATGGTTGGTGAGTTCAAGAGATATTCAAATATAACAGTTTAATAATAGAGATGCACAAGTAGCGTATTGTAACAGATAGCTAGTCCATTAACAATAAATATTATTTCATAGTGATTTCGCAATTGAAGCTGACTGTGTTACGTTGTTGCCTCCTGCCACGACTTAACAGGTCGTGACAATGTTCATTAGGACAACTTGCACCCGGTTGACCTCGAGTCACACAGGTGGGGCTCGTCAGACCCAGTAGTACTACCCAAATTTCCCCCGCTAATCAATATTAACAATTCGAAAGTGTGAGGACTTTTCCATGATATCAACACTATATAATATTGTACACAACTTAAATACATAAAGCGTTCGTGATTTACCAGTATGCTATCTCCCCCAAAGAGAGTAAATAAAAAGTGGGGCATGAACTCACCTGATATGCGTTAGATACACAGAGTTTGACTTGTCAAACAGAATAGACAGACAACCTTCAGAGGTTACCTAGATCATATAAGTGCATGAGTACGTGTAATCAAAGAACATGTGAAACCCTAAGTACACTACAACCAAGGACTCAAGATTTCAAACAAAACAGACATGTTTGACCTAGTTGACCCGTTTGACCCGTTGGTGACTTTATGTGTTGTAAACATTCAAGTAATCATACACATATATCATACATTGTTAACATTCAAATAGATCATATGTATGCTATCATCCAGGTGTAACACTTAGATCATCATACAACCAAGTATCATACAAGTCATGCGAATCTAGAACATTAACATATTCACTAGTTATAACACAACTAACATGTCACACAAAGATCAAACCACTCACTACATGCCATGTGAAGCCACTCACGACTTCACATCCTAAACCCTGCCAATCCTACTAAGTAGGGGCCTCAGATTCGCACGCGTGTATGATGATCATAACATATTCATTAACCATATGCATTGCATCACAACAATCAATTTCCAGTCCCAAACATGATGTCCTAACTACTAATCAACACCAACATCATACATGACC